>QNUK01000043.1:194273-1394273 GCA_013621035.1 Clarias magur | reverse complement strand
GTGAAAACTTCTCGAAAATAGGTGACAAAATCTTGAAAATTATGCACCACAGTGCTGTCTTGTTGCCAGATGGCCTCAGCCCACTGTAATGCCCTGTAAGTGAGAAGAGAAATGATGTATGCAATCTTGGATCGGTCAGTTGGGAATCGGAGCGGTTGCATTTCAAATGTGAAAGAGCACTGGAGCAGAAATCCATTGCAGTTCTCCGAATCGCCACCGTAGGGCGCTGATGTCGCCATGGGATTGGCATGCGTGGAAGGAGGAGTAGAAGAAGAACTTGTTGCCGGAAGTGGAGCTGCGGTGGTGCAGGGATGACAGAGTCGCTCCACCAGCTCAAGGACTAGATCCGAGCCCGTCGGGTTCATTGTTTAGGTCTGACTTTCTGTTACGGAAAACAGACTCAAACAGGCAGAGATCGTAAGACAACCCGAGCGGGCGATTTATTAACAGTTTGTGAGAAAAATTAAACAGTGAATATGGAGACCGGAGTGTCTTAACTGAAATGGCGGTGAAGGAGCTGGTGGAGGTTTGCAGTAGCACAGAAAACACAGAACACAGGGGAATGACGAACCAGGAGACGAGACGAGATGTGGCGAAGCGTGCCGCAGGTATGTAGCGTAATCTGTAGTCCACTGACGAAATCAGACAGCGAGTGAGGGGAAGTGAGGTGTATTTATGGTGAGTTGTTAAGAGGATCAGGTGTGCGTGTGATTAGAACTCTGGTGACTGTGAACGTAGATTGGAGGTGGAGCCTGGCGACAGTAGGGCATACAATCCATTATTCCACACAATAACACTGAAAAACCTCCGCAATAACACTGAAAAAATTCCGCACAAAAACCTGACCAAGATGGCGCCGGTGAGGTCGGCTGCCGTCACGACTGCTCCGACCGACTTTACTTTGTTTTTGTCTTTTTATTTAATTTCTAGCAACTTTAATCCGGCCAATTCATCACAATTGAGTGCATTAGTTACGATAGAGATACTCTTATTTCTATTGGTCTACAATGTACTCACAATTCGACGTTTTTGACTCCGGATCCGAGCTGGCCGAGTGAGATCCTGAGGGAAAACAAAGGACGCGACGCGAAGCGGCGGCCCCGAGGAAAACGAGCCGGCGTCAGGAACAGGCTGAGAGCCCGTGCACACCGCACTCCTCTGCCTAGTATCCTGCTCGCCAACGTCCAGTCACTGGAGAACAAACTCGATGACCTCAGGGCCAGGATAAAGTTCCAGAGAGACATTCGGGACTGCAATCTTCTCTGCTTCACCGAGACATGGCTGAACCCAGCGGTGCCGGACCACGCCATCCAGCCGGCCGAGTTCTTCTCGGTTCACCGCATGGACAGGACAAGGGACTCGGGGAAGACAAGGGGAGGCGGCGTGTGTTTAATGGTGAACAGCAGCTGGTGCAACAGCGCGAGCGTTGTTCCTCTCGCACGCCCCTGCACACCCAACCTGGAACTATTGACCATCAAGTGTCGTCCTTTTTATCTTCCTCTGGAGTTTACATCAATCATAATCAGCGCCGTTTATATTCCGCCACAAGCGGACACGGACACTGCCTTATGCGAGCTGCATGAGGCACTCACACAGCACCAAACACAGCACCGGGACGCTGCGCTTATTGTGGCGGGGGACTTTAACAGTGCCAACCTCAAACGCGCAGCGCCGAACTTTTATCAGCACATCACATGCCCAACCAGGGGTGAAAGGACACTGGACCATTGTTATACAACAGTCAAGGACGGCTACAAGGCACAATCTCGTCCACCGTTTGGGAAATCCGACCATGCCGCCATCTTCCTCATGCCAAAATATAAACAAAGGCTTAAACAGGAACTTCCGGTTCAGAGGGAGGTCGCGCGCTGGACGGACCAATCGGTGGCCGCGCTTCAGGACGCACTCGATGACGCAGACTGGGACATGTTCCGGAACAGCTCCGATGACGTCAGCATGTTTACGGAAGCGGTCGTGGGATTCGTCGGGAAACTAGCGGATGATACCGTGCAGAAAACGACCATCAGAACGTTTCCCAATCAGAAGCCGTGGGTGGATAAAACCATCCGCGACGCTCTGAGATCTCGCGCCGCTGCCTACAACGCGGGACTTGCATCGGGGGACATGAACCAGTACAAGGCTGCGTCCTATAACGTCCGGAAGGCGGTTAAAGAGGCGAAGCAGCGCTACGGAAGGAAACTAGAGTCACAACTCCAACAGAGTGACTCTAGGAGCCTGTGGCAGGGACTAAGGACAATCACGGATTATAAAACACCAACATCCGGTATGACGAACGCGGACATGACTCTGGCAGACGAGCTGAACACCTTTTATGCTCGCTTCGAGGCTGCAGCTAAAGACGCTAGCGTTGCTAATGCTAGCGGTGCTAACGGCTGCGGAGAGGAAGTCACTGCCAGCACCGGAAACGCGTTCATCATCTCCGAGCATGACGTGAGGAGAGCCTTCAGGAGAGTGAACACCAGGAAAGCAGCAGGACCAGACGGCATCTCAGGTCGAGTCCTCAGAGCCTGCGCAGACCAGCTTGCACCTGTGTTCACAGAGATATTCAACCTCTCCTTATCTCAGTCGGTGATCCCCACATGCTTCAAAGAGTCCATCATTGTTCCTGTTCCGAAGAAACCACATCCTGCTCCCTCAATGACTATCGACCTGTAGCCCTCACCTCAGTGGTGATGAAATGCTTTGAACGGCTGGTCAGAGACTTCATCATCTCTTCACTACCCGACACTCTGGACCCACTACAGTTTGCATACCGCCCGAACCGCTCCACAGATGATGCCATCTCTCATCTCCTCCACACAACACTCACTCACCTAGACACTAGAAGGGGGAATTATGTTAAAATGCTTTTCATCGACTACAGCTCAGCATTTAACACCATAATTCCCTCCACACTCACCACCAAACTGGAGCATCTGGGACTCAGCTCATCTCTGTGTCAGTGGATCTCTAATTTCCTAACTGGGAGACCACAGGCTGTAAGGATGGGTGGACACGTCTCAGCCTCTCTCACTCTCAGCACTGGAGCCCCACAGGGCTGTGTTCTGAGCCCCCTGCTGTACTCTCTGTACACACATGACTGTGCGGCCACTACCAGCTCCACCACCATCATCAAGTTTGCTGACGACACCGTCGTGGTGGGCCTGATCTCTGACAACGACGAGACGGCCTACTTGAAGGAGATTGGAAATCTGGAGAACTGGTGCCAGAGGAACAACCTTCTTCTAAATGTCAGTAAAACAAAGGAGCTGATAGTGGACTTCAGCACTAAGCAGGAGAGGAACTACCAGACCCCCGTCATCAACGAGAGCCCAGTGGAGAGAGTGGACTGCTTCAAGTACCTCGGTGTTCACATCACGCAGGACCTATCATGGTCCTGTCACATCAACACCGTGGTGAAAAAGGCCCGACAGCGTCTCTACCACCTCAGACGCCTGAGAGACTTTAGACTGCCCTCCAAGGTGCTCAGGAACTTTTACTCCTGCACCATAGAGAGCATCCTGACGGGAAACATCGCATCCTGGTTCGGGAACAGCACCATGCAGGACAGACGAGCCTTACAGAGGGTGGTGCGATCAGCTGAGCGCATCATCCGAACTGAGCTCCCTGACCTGCACTCTGTCTACAGCAAGCGGTGCTGGACCAAGGCCAGGAAGATCATGAAGGACCTCAGCCACCCCAGCAATGGACTGTTCTTTCTGCTGCGGTCTGGGAAGCGCTTCCGCTCCCTCAAGGCCAATACAGAGAGACTGAGAAGGAGCTTCTTCCCGCAGGCGATACGGTCTCTCAATCAAACCAATACACTGGACTAAACACCTTTGCATTTTCTTGCACACACAGAACGGACAATTATGTCAATGCACATTGCACATATATGCACGTATGCACATTTTGCACACTTCAAGGACTTCTTTTCACACCCCCCTCATCTCATTAAAAAACTACCTCAAGTTTTTTCACAGACTATAGTCGTAATATATTACATCACATCCCACTTCTGACAAGAGCACATTCTTTCATACTTCAGATTTTATGTATATATATATATTTTGTAACTTTGTTGGAATCTGTTTTATAGGTTCCTTTTGTAAAAATTATTTAAGGTCACAGAGCGGTCGTATAAGCATTTCACTGCATATCGTACTGTGTATGACTGTGTATGTGACAAATAAAATTTGAATTTGAAAAAGAATTTGAATTTGAATAAGTAGTGCCCTCGACCAAGGAAAGAGAAGGATTTGGAATATAGCCTTGTTAGACGTTAAATAGTTAGCTTTGCAGCTCACTTTAGCCATGAGTAGAACAACATAGTTAGGGGCAATTTTGAACGACTTAAAAGTAATTACTTGTTTTACTCAAGATAGTATTGGCTTCTTGCTGAAAAGTATTCCCATGAATGTTTTTTGTCAGGCAGCGGCTCTCCCCTCTATACAGTACTGCAGACCATACAGAGTTGTTTTCACTCATGCTGACGAACAAGAGTTGGTGTTTTTCAGGGTGGCTTAGTTTGAAAGTTGTTGGACTACTTACCAGAATGCTCCAGGTTTAAAGTCCAGCACCACCAAACGAGAACTGTTCAGATGTTTAATAAGATATTAGCTTGCAGAGCTAAGGCACTGAGTTACTGACCAAAAGGTCAGCAGTTCGAGCCCAAGCTCCACCAGGTTTTCATTGCTGGGCCCTTGAGCAAGGTACTAAACCAGATTTGCTCCAGGGGCACTGTATCATTGCTGACTCCTAAACTCTGATCCCAGTTGGGATATGTGGGAATTTCACTGTGCAGTAATGTATTGTATATGTGACAAATAAAGGTTTACTTGTAAACTTAATAAGGTTGTCTGCCAAATGCTGTAAATGTGAATGTAATTAACGACGTTAAATAACACCTGTGCCGTGGAGTTATAAATATAAACTGCTGTTATACTCAATATTGCCACTCATGGGAGGCCTCCCATCCAATCAGATTACTTTGTCAGAACTAAGAGTTGTATAATCTGACACGACTTCAATAACTGATAAAAGAGAAGAGTAATGCATTGGGGAGTGTTAATTTTTACTCAGATTATTATTTACTGAGGACATCAAGTGATATCAGTGTGGCGTGGCGGCCATGAGTAATGAAAGTAATTCAATGGCAGAATTACATTCCCTTCTAATACAAAGTCAGCATTCATTTTTGGAAAATCTGATGGCTTAAGGGTGACGTACTGTAAGAACAAAGTAATGGCGGTTTTGCTTTTCACTGTGGCACATACATCTCAAGGGTAATATGCAATATCATCTATTCATTTCACATTTCATCTTAAGTGTGTTTGCTTTTCTATTCAGCACAGAGTCTTCTCCACATCACCGTATCTAATCACTTTATTCTCCCGCATATCTAGGGACCTGACCATGTTAATGCTATGTTTAAGCTGTTTACATACAGTACAGACTGGATGACTCACAAGCTGTTAGAGACAGTCAAGATAATTAAATACATTTGGACATCATAATCAGCACAAATTGTACGATCAGACTTGAATAGAATGAATCATATGCCATTATAGAAAGAAAATGACAGGTTTTCCTTTCTGTAAAACCATCATTGCTCCAGTGGAAGTGGACACCTATAAAGATATCCATGCATGAACCCTGTAGAGGATCAGAAGTCTGGCTTTTAAGGGAGGAGTGTAAATTCACACACGGAGAATGACTGTAATAGGATATGCCAGTGCTATGGTTTCCACCAGGCAGTGTGATAAATGTTGCTCATATATCCAGGGAGTTGTAGGGGTGGGTGAATGCAGGGAAGCACTCAGGCATAAAGGCTGGATTAGGCTTTAGACAAACTCTCTTCATTTCAAAGAAGTGTGTCATGCACAAGGGATGAATTGAGAGTGTGTAGATCATCTGAAGCCAATGCCACGAACACGGACGGCTATATAAGCTCAAAAAGGTTACTATGGTAGAGCTTTCAGTACCAGTGACAGCTCCCAAGTTGTCATACCTTGTCTGGGTGAGTGCTTCTGATACTTCCTGCTGCTCTCTTCAATTGTAAAACAAATACAAGCGTTTCCCATAGCTTTCTATTCCTTTGCTCGGCACTGACATAACACATAATATTCACGTTGCCATTGTTGTTGAACTGTCTTGCTGAATTTTGAATTAAACTCATCCAATCTGGATTAAAAAAGGATTTGTATTCTTGCACTGATAAGCTATTAAATACATTTCATATTAACATTTCGACCAGGCCATGTACAGTCTAGTATTCTGTACAGTACTCAGTATGCATACATATTTCTTCGGCCTGCGCGAGAAAAGAAATTTAAGAGAAAAGCCCTTGATTTTTTTCTTACTGCTCTGTATCTGCATCTCTTATTTTATTCAGAGAAAGAGAATGTACTGACAGGACACAGCAGGGAAGAAACAGCTGGAGTGAACAGTGTAGCAGAGACTGAAGGGAGGCAGAAAGTACAACATCTGTTCTCAACCTTAAGGAAATGAAAGCCATAACCTGATTAACTTTTGGAATGGGTTCTTATCTAATGTTTTTATTTTAGGTGTAAGTAATGATACGGTTGAGAACTTTGTTCCTTGCATAACCTCTGAAATATGCTGTACAAGTTATAATTTGCAATAATGATGTCAATTGTAGTGTTAATGTTCTGATCTACAGTACAGTATATGCAGTACAGTACCAGTCAAATGTGTGGACACAACTTCTAATTCCAAGGGCTTTCCTAATTTTTATTTCTTTCCACAATAAAATAAATAAATAAATAAAAACGGAGGCGTCCAAAATTTGAACAGTTGATATTGAGATGTATCTCTTACTTATGCTCTGTAAAGCCTCTAATGTGAGGTGCTGTTTGTTAATTGGTGATTTCTGAGTCTGGTAACTCTAAATAAACTTAGGTTTTGGTCTTGCTTTTCTGTAAAGATCTTCACGAGAGCCAGTTTCAAATGCACTTGACAATACTGTACTTGCCAGAACTATTCCAAAAAGGCTGACCTTCATGTCTTAAAACAACAATTGACTGTTGTTGTTGTTTTCTTAATTAAATATTACCATATGTGTTATTCCATAGTTTGAAGAGAAAAGTATTGTTCTTGAATGTAGGAAGTAAATCCAAACTTTTAACTGGTGTAACTTTACTCTCACTCACCATCTTTACCGCTTAATCCTGGATTCAGGGTCACGGGGGCCTGGAGCCTATCCCAGGAGCCTTAGGGCACGAGGAATGATACACTCTGGACAGGGTGCCAACCCATCGAAGGGCACACACACATACCCACACTCACACACTACGTGCAATTTGGGAATGCCAATTAACCTAACCTGTCTTTGGAATGTGGGAGGAAACCCACCAAGCACGGAGAGAACATGCAAACTCCATGCATAACTTCATTAATACTACTAATAAATAAATGTATTAATGTGATAAATTTAATACACTTTATATTTATGTTAGTATAGTTAGTATATATTTATGTTTACTCCATAATATGAATTTAAATGTGAACCCAGCTGTAATATCCATAGTTAGAAATACATTCTCTTTATGATATGCAGTAACAAGCTTTATTTTGACTTGAAAACACACTGATATTCTACAGTATATGTCTGATTGTGGATTTCACTGTAACGTTTTGGGATTAGGAAACTATGACACATGTTGTAGTGTTATAATGTCCCTTTACACGAAATAAGTGATTCCCAAACATTGTCCAGCATGACAATGTCCTGTTGATCCAAATTGATATCCATCATGGCAAGAACTTCAGTCTCCTGCACAGATCTGACCTCAACCCCACTACACACCTTTGGGATGAGCTGGAACACCGACTGCACCCCAGGCCTACACACCTGACATCATTGTCCAGTGTCATAAATAATATTCTAGCTGAATCAGCACAAATCCCCATAGCCACTCTCCACACCGGAATGAAAAGCCTTCTCAGAACAAAACACTAGCAAAACCTGAGTAATGTTCATCCATGTGCAGCCATTATACACAAAGTAGTTGTTATGCACAGAACAACACTGGCATTATGCCCTTGAATTTGCTTTCACTGTTCCGTTCAAACTTTACCCCTCTCTCTGTCCACAACGTTTTTCCTAATTGTCTTATTGGGGGGAAAAAAATCATACAGTAGCAATGTGTGCATGTTATGGGATCATCAAAGGTATTTTATTTTTATTGGTAAAAGCCTCAGTCTTATCTTGGTTGATAACAATTTTCATTTCAGTCTCAGTTCAATCAGCTTTGACTTTACCCCTGTCCAACATCATGGTGTTATATGTAATTAATATATATTATGCTTTGCACCTTTTGTGTCTGTGCCATACTTTATGATATTGCATAATTACTAGATTAATAAGATAAAGGGCATTCTGCCAAGGTACAGTCTTAGCACAAGGTTCAGTGTGAATTATCCCTTGATGCAGTGGTGTAAATAAACAAGCAGATTGTTTGCCTCTCAGCACATAATTGCTCCGGTTTTATGCATTTGGTATGCTTGAAGGGTTCACTTTGGAGGAATCAGCATAACACAAGGAGCCAATTTTATAACTTGTGTGTGTGATTTAAGAAGTAAGGAATAAAACATGACAGGGCATGCTGTTACAGGAAAATAAACAACAACAAGATAGTGTGATCTCAAATGCAAATGCATGAGTTGCATTAGATTAATTAAACATTGTGAATCTTTTTTTTTTTTTTTTTGCTAATTTACTGCCTAGACGTCCTCATTTCAGAAGAATCAAATCATTGACCTGCATCAAGCAAAGAAGATATTAAAACGACATGAAGTTGAGAATCGTCCAATGCATTATTCAAACCTGAAAGGATAGTGATACACTTTATCTTTATAGAAGAATTGTTGTCAGAATAAAATCTGATCAGCGATGAATTAAAAGTTTGGTGAAGTTGCATTGTAAAAAAAAAAAAAAAAAATGATAGTAGAAATCACAGATATATTTAAGTTAAGCCTTTATTTGTCTGTTATACATCAGCACCCCGAGAGCAGAAAGGGTTCAAGGACTTGCTCAAGGGCCCAACAATGGCAACCTGGAGAAGCTGGGACTTAAACCAATAACCTTCCGATCAGTAACTCAGCCCTTTGAGCTACCACTGCACTTTAATAGTGAATGTAAGGGCAATTCCACACACACACATGATGAGAACTCACAATATTAAAACTGGACTAAACGTCTGAACAACATCTGTGAGTGAGACTAATTGAAAAAAAAAAAAAAAAAACAATATGGTAGAAAGCATAAAGATTGTACTTTATCCAAATTGTTCGACATTGTTATCAATAATTTGTATCCCAATTTCTGACAAATTCTAAATTTAAAGATTCATCTTTGCTGTGATATAACCGATAAACAACTTGTTTATGTAATTATGCAGGTGTTATAACAAATAAATGAAAATTAATGCAATGGTTCCAAGTACAATTTGTTATCAATGCATTGGAATATCCTATTACATGAGACATTATATCAAAACCACAGTGTCATGATAATTATGGGTAAATGCTAAACCGATTAGATAAGGCGGTTTTGTAACATAAAAAGTTTGTTTACGACATGTGCCTTTGTTTTTGTTCTAATCCTGTCTCTGTCTGTGCCTGTCTTTCCCCTAATTAGTTTGTCTACAGTATGTAGAGTATACATAAATAAGCCTTAACATAAACACCATGTGGCATTAAAACATTAACACTGATTAGCAATTATATTCCAGGAAAGTGGTGACATGAGCATGGACACCCAAGACTCATTTATATCTGTAGGAGCAAAGGTCACCCTCTCTGGTCTGGTCTGATACCACAGAAAATCAGACAAAGAGCCCATGGGAGTTGATCCAGACTTCAAATTCCCCAGATCACAATCTGATCTACAGTAGCACCAGACAATTAAGTCTGCAACCCACAGCAACTAATGGATCTGCTACCAGCATCCTGCTGGACGGAATACCCCATATATAGTGCATCTGGAAAGTATTCACCGCACTTCACTTTTCCCACATTTGAGAATTCAAAAATTCGTCTATACCGCTTAATCCTGTATTCAGGGTCACGGGGGGCCTGGAGCATATCTCAGGAAACTTGGGGCACATGGCATGGTACACCCTGGACAGGGTGCCAATCCATCACAGGGCACAGACACACACTCATTCACACACTACGGGCAATTTGGGAACGCCAATTAGACTAACCTACATGTCTTTGGAAGGAAACCGTAGGACCCGGAGGAAACCCACCAAGCAAGGGAAGAACATGCAAACTCCATGCACACAGAGACGGGAATCGAGCCTGGCCGGGGATCGAACCCGGACCCTGGCGGTGCAAGGCGACAGTGCTAACCACTACACCACCGTGCCGGCATTATACTGTACTGTATAATAACAAATTATGGGAATGTTGTTTGCAGCACATGCTGTTGATAGTTTTGATTTAAGTGCATGCTTCTCTTCTGATACATGTACAGTACAGTATGTGGTCTGTTTTCTGATCCGTTCACACGGGTTGTTTGGGGATCAGAGAAGGTACACAACTGCCCTCGGGCTTGAAGAAACAGCAGGTGTCTGTCTTTCTGCCTGCATCACTAATTACAGCCGGGTCTTCAGTTCACTTGTCTGCAATTACACACGCTCCTGCTTCTCTGCGGTTGCTGTCCTTTTTGAACACTTTCTCTTCAATGCCTCTCTGGCATGATGTGAGAACTGTGCATGATTGTGGCCTAAGGTGCATGTTCCCCAGCTAGCAAGACGTCAAGCACGGTGGAATTTTTTATATCACCTGAAGAGGATCTGCGGCTAGGTTTTCATGCCGTCCCCTTTGAATATTAGTATTAAGCGGACAGCTTAAGTGTTTTTAACGTGTCTATAGTAAATAACTGTGTGGGTAAGAATAATGAGTCAAATTATCTGTGCACGCCTGAGCATGAATCATTCAAAAGCGAGCGACCGAAGAAGTAAACAAATCCACAGGCGTAGTTTGAGTGTTTGATGCTTACCCCAAGAGTTTCTGGCAGAAAATTATATTTCTGAAATCCTTCTGCTTCAAAAAAAAAAAAAAAATTAAATAAATAAATAAATAAATAAATCAGGCATAGAGCCTCATATTTGGTTTTTATGTTTAAACTCAAAGATAAATCAAACCACATTTGAAAATACATGCTTTAACCAAATTTAAATGAAAGCCTAAGGGTGTGATCTTGTTCTGATCACGTTGCCAGTATTACACAAGGCATGCATGACAGACCGGAGGTAAGAGCATACATGAGCTTTTAATTTGGCTTGGGAGTAAGCCAGCAAAGAGCAGTGCAGCTTTCCAGCTCGCTTGGCTCATTGCAGTGATTGACAGCAGGGGAAGTGTATGCCATTCCTCCCAAATCATTCTGCTCTCATGGCTCACGGCCACAGATGGCGCTGGCATCTATCGGGATTCGGACGCTCACACTTTTTTCTTTTTTTTTTTTTTTACACTATAGTGAATGCTTTTCTGGCACAGCTGTCTATTGGGAGCTTAAACTCATCCTTACAACTCTGCTTGTTTAACTGGATTTCACCCAGCATTATATTTGTCTGTCATTTTTATCCAGTGGTTGCATGAAACAATGCTCTACAGTGCTGTAAGAGCAAGATACGTTGCTGAAGACCCCAACTTCTTTAGCAACACACAAATACCCACACTCATACGTCCACTCATACGCTATGGGCAATTTGGGAATGCCAATCAACCAACCAGGCATGTCTTTGGACTGTGTGGGAGTACGTGAAGGAAATCTACCAAGCAGGGCGAGAACATGCAAACTACACGCAACCAGACCACCAACCATACGAGGCAAGCTGTGGGGTGACACAAGCCACATGTTGCCTATTGTATTTGTAGGAAGTAAATAAAAACATGCTGTTGAGTTCAAATATATGCAGAAAAAATAATGCAATGTGCCAGAATTCACTGTTAAATCCAAAAGACTCCCGGTTGATTGATTGATCCATACAGTACATCCTTCCATTAATCAATCCAAATGACCCCCTTTACTTTTTTTCATATTTTCTTCTCTACTCCCTTCCTTACTCCATCCATTCATCCATTCAATGTAACGCTACGCCAAGCCATGCCCTCTGCTCGAGCCAAGTCATGATCACCTGCACTCCTTCCCACATTCCTTTCCACGGCTTCCGTTTTGCCGCTTCATTCACAGGCATGAGCACACCTGCTCCGTATCTCATTCATTAGTTTTCGCTCTATATAATTCGCCCAGGAACAACCGTCCGGTGCCGGATTATTTCGTGCTCCAAGCCTAGTGTCTAGAGCAGTTTTTTGTGTCTAGTGTATCTGCAAAATATACCTGTGCCTTCTACGTTGCTGACCCCTTTTTTCCTCTGATTACGTCCTTAGCCTCACGACTCGGAATTGTTTGCTGCGCTGATTGACAACCCGGTTTTGACCCTCTGCTTTCGCTTTTGTCTCCGACTCGCTTTCAAACTGCACGCCGGATTCAGCGCGCGCGGCAGCCTTCGCCTCTCCACACAGCCGCGCTCACACGGCCGCTGCGCCCTTTTCAACCTGCGCGTCGGATCGTGCACGCGCGCTGCATCTTTCATCTTTCCACACAGCCGCGCTCACACAGCCGCTGTTCTCTCTCAACCTGCGCGCCGGATTGTGCACGCGCGCTGCAGCCCTCATCTCCCCACACAGCCGTGCTCACTCTGCTGCTTCTCTGTGCCACCCATTCCTTAACCCCTGTCTACAGCCCCTGCCAAGCCACGACACTGCCCACTCCAGACAGCATCCCAAAGTACTGTATCCTTGGTTGAACTTCTCTTTTGGCTAACTTTTATATTTTTCATTAAAGTATAATATTGAACCCTATCTGTTGTGTCTGCTTCTGGGTCCGCCACACCCGTCTCACACGGACCATCCGTGACAGAATAATCCGGCCAAGATGGACCCAGCAGACTTGGGACAGCTCAGGACCGCCTTGGAGGCCCAGGGCACCCTCCTCGGCACACACCAGGGGGAGATTCAGCAGGTCAACCAAAACCTTAAGCCTTTTCCGTCTTCAGTGTCCGTTAAAAAGGTAGGCCCCCCAATGAAACTGGGAGTCTTGGAGGGCCGTTCACAAGAAAACCTCTCAGATAAACGTTCCTTACTACCCATCATGATCGTCTGGAATAACCAAGCCCAACCACTCAAGGCTCTCATTGACTCTGGATCCGACCAAAACCTGATCTGTGGCGTTACAGCAAGGGACCTGGGAATCCCTCGTCTGCCCCTAGACAAACCCCTGTCTGTCCAAGCCCTTGATGGAAGCACTCTACCTCCCATTACTCACTGCACACCCCTTGTCACCCTTAGAACCTCAGGTAACCACGTAGAGACCATATCTTTTTTCATCATGAAAAGCTCTCATGCTCCAGTCGTTCTTGGGAATCCATGGCTGGTCAGACACAATCCCAACATTGATTGGACCAAGAACACCATTCGCGATTGGAGTCCTGCCTGTCTGTCTTCATGCCTTCACTCTGCGAGAGCTCATTCACCACCCTCTGTTGTTAATGAGGAAGCTCCTGATCTGTCCAATGTCCCGCCCGAGTATAGCGACCTCCGGCTAGTTTTCAGTAAGTCACATGCTCTCTCTCTGCCACCCCACAGACCCTACGACTGTTCCATCAGTCTCCTCCCAGGCACTGTTCCCCCGAGAGGGCACTTATACTCCCTTTCGGCCCCGAGAGGGAGGCTATGAACAAGTACATCACTGAGTCACTGGCAGCAGGGATCATCCGCCCTTCGTCCTCCCCAGCGGGGGCTGGTTTCTTTTTTGTGGCCAAGAAGGATAAGTCCCTTCGTCCCTGCATCGATTACAGGGGCCTAAATGCCATCACTATCAAGAACCGGTATCCCCTGCCTCTCATGTCTACAGCTTTTGAACTCTTGCAAGGAGCATGTGTTTTCACCAAGCTGGACTTACGCAACGCATACCATCTAGTGAGAATACAAGAGGGAGATGAGTGGAAGACCGCCTTTAATACCCCGACAGGCCACTATGAGTATCTGGTGGTCCCCTTCGGGCTGACCAATGCTCCTGCGGTGTTTCAAGCCCTGGTCAACGACGTCCTGAGAGACCTCCTGAACATCTCTGTCTTTGTCTATCTAGATGACATTTTAATCTTTTCTCGTTCCCTGAGGGAGCACAGGGTGCATGTGCGACAGGTCTTGCAAAGACTCCTTGAGAACAAGCTTTATGTCAAGGCGGAGAAATGTGAATTTCACAGAGACTCTGTGTCATTCCTGGGATTTATTATCTCCCCTTCCAGTTTACAAATGGAGCCATCTAAATTAACTGCCGTCACAGAATGGCCCACTCCTACCTCAAGACGGGACCTCCAACGATTCTTGGGATTTGCTAATTTTTACAGGCGCTTTGTCAGAAACTATAGTTCCGTAGCAGCCCCTCTCACTGCTCTAACCTCCACAAAGATCCCCTTCTCCTGGAGCAAACAGGCTGATAATGCGTTCAATGACCTGAAGCACAGGTTCACTTCTGCCCCCATACTAATCATCCCAGATCCTACCCTTCAGTTCGTGGTGGAGGTAGATGCCTCCGAATCAGGGGTCGGAGCCATCTTGTCCCAAACATCCTCCAAGGACAGTAAGTTACACCCCTGCTCCTTCTTCTCCCGTCGCCTCTCCCCAGCAGAGAGGAACTATGACATAGGAGATCGAGAGCTATTGGCTATAAAACTAGCACTGGAAGAGTGGAGACACTGGCTGGAGGGAACTGCTGCTCCGTTCTTAGTCTGGACTGACCATAAGAACCTGGAGTACCTCAGGTCAGCCAAGCGGCTCAATGCCCGTCAGGCCAGGTGGAGCCTGTTTTTCTCCCGTTTTAACTTCACACTCTCGTATCGCCCGGGCTCCAGAAATGGAAAACCTGACGCCCTGTCCCGGCAGTTCTCCACACCCCATGAACCAGTGCCGGCCGAGACGATCCTGCCCCCTCGTTGCCTTGTGGCGGCCGCTCTCATGGACATCGAAACGCAGGTGAAGAAGGCACTCAGTCGGGAACCAGGTCCAAGCAACGTTCCCCCCGGCCTTCTCTTTGTCCCAGCGTCGGTTCGATCTCAGGTGCTGGGATGGGGGCACAGCTCCCGAATTGCCTGTCACCCGGGGAGAGCCCGCACTCTTTCCCTCCTTCAGCAACGGTTCTGGTGGCCATCTATGAAGACCGATGTTGATGGGTTTGTGACAGCCTGTGACACTTGCGTCCGGAACAAGTCGACCAACAAACCTCCGGCTGGTTTCCTGAATCCTCTCCCAGCCCCTCACCGGCCTTGGTCTCATATCGCTCTGGATTTTGTTACCGGTCTCCCCAATTCTGATGGAAATACATGCATACTGTCCATAGTGGATCGCTTCTCCAAGTCTGCCCATTTCATCCCCTTGCCTAAGCTCCCGTCAGCCAAGGAAACGGCTGAGTTGATGATCCTCCACGTCTTCCGTCTGCATGGTCTCCCCTCCGACATTGTCTCTGACCGCGGCCCCCAGTTCTCCGCAGGGTTCTGGAGGGCATTTTGCAAGTTAATCGGAGCAACGCCCAGTCTATCCTCTGGTTATCACCCTCAGTCAAACGGGCAGACGGAGAGATTGAACCAGGAACTGGAAAAGACCCTAAGGTGCATGGCCTCACGTGATGCGACCACCTGGAGCAGGACACTCCCCTGGATCGAGTACGCACACAACTCTCTACCGACCTCTGCCACAGGTCTTTCTCCCTTCCAATGCTGCTTGGGCTATCAGCCACCACTGTTCCCATCCCAAGAGGAGGAGGTAAACATGCCGTCAGCCCTGTCTTTTGTACGCCGTTGCAAGAGAGTGTGGTCCCAGGCCAGAACCCGTCTTCTGCGCACCATCAGCACCTTTAAACGGCAAGCTGACCGACGCCGCTCGGCAGCCCCCAGATACAGAGTGGGTCAGAGGGTGATGCTGTCTACCCGAGACATTCCCATCAAGACAATCTCCCACAAATTGTCCCCCAGATTTATCGGACCATTCACGGTCACCAAGATAATTAACCCTGTTTCCGTTAGACTTTCCCTACCTCTCTCTATGCGCCGCATCAACCCGACGTTTCACGTGTCGCAACTCCGACGACTGGTCCCCAGCCCTCTATCCCAACCCCCCCGCCCTCCCCCTCCTCCTAAACTCATTGACGGTGGTGAGGTTTTTTCGGTGCGCAAGCTACTAAGAGCTCGACGCCGAGGCAGAGGCCTACAGTACCTCGTCGACTGGGATGGTTATGGGCCTGAAGAGAGGAGTTGGGTCCCCGCCAGGTTCATCGTCGACCCAAATCTAATCTCTGATTTCCACCGGCAACACCCAGAAGCACCAGCTAGGACGCCCGGTGGCGCCCATAGGAGGGGGGGTACTGTAACGCTACGCCAAGCCATGCCCTCTGCTCGAGCCAAGTCATGATCACCTGCACTCCTTCCCACATTCCTTTCCACGGCTTCCGTTTTGCCGCTTCATTCACAGGCATGAGCACACCTGCTCCGTATTTCATTCATTAGTTTTCGCTCTATATAATTCGCCCAGGAACAACCGTCCGGTGCCGGATTATTTCGTGCTCCAAGCCTAGTGTCTAGAGCAGTTTTTTGTGTCTAGTGTATCTGCAAAATATACCTGTGCCTTCTACGTTGCTGACCCCTTTTTTCCTCTGATTACGTCCTTAGCCTCACGACTCGGAATTGTTTGCTGCGCTGATTGACAACCCGGTTTTGACCCTCTGCTTTCGCTTTTGTCTCCGACTCGCTTTCAAACTGCACGCCGGATTCAGCGCGCGCGGCAGCCTTCGCCTCTCCACACAGCCGCGCTCACACGGCCGCTGCGCCCTTTTCAACCTGCGCGTCGGATCGTGCACGCGCGCTGCATCTTTCATCTTTCCACACAGCCGCGCTCACACAGCCGCTGTTCTCTCTCAACCTGCGCGCCGGATTGTGCGCGCGCGCTGCAGCCCTCATCTCCCCACACAGCCGTGCTCACTCTGCTGCTTCTCTGTGCCACCCATTCCTTAACCCCTGTCTACAGCCCCTGCCAAGCCACGACACTGCCCACTCCAGACAGCATCCCAAAGTACTGTATCCTTGGTTGGACTTCTCTTTTGGCTAACTTTTATATTTTTCATTAAAGTATAATATTGAACCCTATCTGTTGTGTCTGCTTCTGGGTCCGCCACACCCGTCTCACACGGACCATCCGTGACATTCAAAAGTCCTTAATTTCTTCATTCATTCATTACTTTCAGCCCCTTACTGAATCTATCCAATTAAACACCCTGTGCTTGTTACTTCCTACCTTTAGAAATTCATCCAACTATCCATTTAAACATACTTCCTTCCCTTATTAATACTTTCTGCCTTATTGAATAAATCCATCCATCCATCCAAAGGTCTTTGTATCAGTTCAATTCAATTTTATTTGTATAGCACTTTTAACAGTTGACATTGTCGCAAAGCAGCTTTACACAATCAAAAGATTTATGGAAGTTTGTATGAAATGTGAACGTGTATGAATCAAAATGATAAGACTGTAACTGATGAGCAAGCCGAGGACGATGGCGACAGTGACAAGGAAAAACTCCCTGAGATGGCAGTAGGAAGAAACCGTGAGAGGAACCAGACTCAACAGGGAACCCATCCTCCTTTGGGTGAAAATTGATAACAGGGATTGATCTGCATCATACTGTGTGTTAGGAGGCTGGAAGTTCAGTATAACAGGAGATATGTTAATATGGAGTCCAGTTCATTCTTGGAGGCTCAAGTACCATAGACTTCTTTCCTAAGTTAATTCTTTACTTCCCTCTCTATGTCCTTCCTTACTGAATCTATTCAGGTTGAATGAATCTAAAGGATTAATGTTTCAATATACAGTATGCATATTAAGGCAAGCATTTCCACTCAAATAGATTATGCAGTATACGTATGTAAGTATACAGTATATTATAGTACATAATTGTTCAAATTCCATGTTTAGGTTAAACCATCTATAGAATTAAGTACATAGCAAACATCATTTCAGAATCATTTTGACCTGTACATTGTTCCATCCATCCAGACTTACAGCAGTTCCTCATTTCCTTTGTTCAGTCCTCCCTTTCTTTGTTCCTTCCTTTGTTTTTTTCCACGTTTTATTAGACATGTTGAGCAAATGGAGCAAAAAGGATTCTCGAAATAACATTAAACCAAAAACATACCCATTTATAAGTACTCACATCTTACCGTTGGTTTAAAACTGAAACGTGCTTTAGCCATATAATACTTTCTCTATTATGACTACTACTACTAATAATAATAATAATAACAGTAAACATTTAAACACTAGCAAAACCTGAGTAATGTTCATCCATGTGCAGGCATTATACACAAAGTAGTTGTTGTGCACAGAGCACTGTGGCATTATTCCCTTGAATTTGCTTTCACAATTCCGTCCAAACTTCATCCCTCTCTCCGTCTGTTTCCATTTCTTTCCCAGGAACATCAGGTGACACAAATGGCCTTCACCCCTGCTGTATGTCCACTAGATATGAGGGAAGCTCTACTGGGGAGGCCATCTGCACATGTGCTTCACGAGCTGTGTGCTCTTTCAGACCCAAGTGCTCTCAGGTGATAGGTAACACACACACACACACACACACACACACACACACACACACACACACACACACATACAAATAAATAAATAAATAAATAAATAAAATTAAAAAACCCTCATGTGCGCACACATATACTGTACACACTCTCGCAGTCTGTTTTCCGAAGTGCTCCCATGTGCCTGTCACAAATGTTTCTTCTCATGGTTGTATAAATTGCCAAGAACAGAAAATCCTCAGCCAAACAGTAATAACATGATCGTAAGGAAGCATCCATAAGTGATCCCTTTTAATAGCATCATGGGCAAATATCATCAAAATGGGAATTCTAGACAGCAGGCAAAATTAGAGGTTGAATAGAGCAGCCAGGCAGATTCGCACTCTAAATTACTTCTTAAAACGGTACGATTTGAAGATCTAAACAAATACAGCAATATGTGCTCACAAGACACAAGTGTTCCCAGTGTCTCTTTCTACAGATGAGACCAACAAATCTTTCCCAACTCCCACTTTAGGGCTACATCTCTATCGGGGGGCATTTGGCTTGCTCTCTTGGCCATGTCTGATCCTTTTAAGCGGCTTTATATAATTGGTAATAGACATGTGCAGGATTTGTCAACATTTTGCGCCGGCGGAAAATTTGCATGAGGACATTTTTCTGTGCACAAATTCCGTTCATCTGTATGCGCACGAGTGAATTAGAACCAACGAAAACATACTTGAGTGCGAATTCACTATCCAGGGCCTCTCTGCATTTTCAAGTGGTAACAGACTGACAGTACACAGCGAAGAATTATAGGGCTTGGGGGGGAATACAAACATTTTTAGACTTCCACTTCAAAACATTTTATACTAGGCATTTACAAAGCATATAATTAAACAGAGGACCTCGTGTTATTATTTTAACCCTTATTTATTCTCCTACTGTAAGTGGAGCAATACATTTTAAATAGCGGCATTTGTTAACAAAATGGTATCATAGTATTATTGCATTCTTTGGTTGGTTGATTCATTTTCTTTAACACCAGGTCTGACAGGAGTTTCACTTGTAATAGGTTTATATGAAAAGCTGCATTTAAGGGTCTTTGGGTGGTTGAGGCCACTGCCAGGTTTTCACTGTTGGGCCCTTGGGTAAGGCCCTTAATTCATAATACCTTGCCATTGAGTAGGACCAATCCCAAGTCTGGAGAGAAGATTTATGGGCTGCGACAGGAAGGGCATCCAGCATGAAACCTGTGTCAAATCACTGCGGATTAAATGATCTGATGTGGTGATCCAGAGGAAAGAAATGTGACAAGCTGCATTTTATCACTTCATTATTAACTATTGTACAGTTCATATATAAAGAAACACTTTGGGACATGCTGCTATTGGATAATAATCATTATACCACTCTGTTGTTGATTATGTTACTAGGCCTCACGCATTGCCGTTGACTAAGTGCTCCTGGAACACTGCTTGCTCTCTTAAATTAGTGAGCTGGAACTAAATATTGCACACACATTGTATATGAGGAGTGGTCAGCCATTTCATATTATTATATAAAAAACTGAAAATATTTGAACAAATTATGTCTCCTGAAATGAGTATGTTCATAAACATTTCTTCTTGTTTAAAATACCCACGTTACAGTATACTGTAGTTCCGCACGATGCCGCTAGAGGGTCAAGACCACGGAGGAAAGGTGTGGAACGCTCTCGAAGGGGGTTCGGGTTCTTCGTGAAAACATGCTAGCTCATTCAGTACAGGAAACAGTGAAGCTCGCAGGTGTCTTAGGGTACAAAATTCTCCCTCATCCGCACTACTCCCCCGACCTCGCACCCGGTGACTTCTTCCTCTTCCTTCACTTGAACCACTTCATGGCAGGCGTTTCAAAGATGCCGACAAGGTTACCAAAGTGGAACTTTTCCTCAAGAGCCAAAAAGAAGGCTCTTTCAAAGAATGTCTCAACCAGCACATCCATCATTCGGAGATGCGTGTCACCATAGGTGGAGGACTAGACATGTAGACAAGGACATTTGTGCACACCCAATTCCAGATTCCGTCCCTCTTTGCTATTATAATAACCACCACCTTTCTGGAAAGACTTTCCACTAGATTTTGGAGCATGGCTGTGACGATTGTGTTCTGCCACGAGAGCATTAATGAGAATTTGGTATGCAAAAAGGTCCACAATTTTTGCCCCGAGTCCCCAGGTATGGCGTCCTTTTATGGATGATTTCCCAATGTTCTCAGTCTCCAGAACCTGCTGGAATATCACTAACTTTTGCTACAAGGAGAACTTTTGTTTTCTTTTGAAGCTGAACACTAGTTCTCAGGACACCCTGTGGCAAAATCCATTGCCTAATCTCTTTTGCAGTTGGTGTGAACACAGTTTGAAGTCGCTGCTAGTGAGCAGGTGTACTGTTAGAATTTTACATGCTCTACATGAACATATTGAAGTGAGGGAGTTGCATGATAAAATTCACAGTTTGAAAAAAAAGAGAGCAACCAAAATACCCAAGCTCCATTTTTTGAATTCGGCACCTGCTTGAGGGTTTGAAATCCCCTGATAATTGTCCTGCTCAATATGTAGTCATGATTTCACGCTGGACTTAAAGCCTTGCGATTAAAACATCCCGCTCTCTGAGACAATAGTCCCAATCACATGTACACCTAAAACATGCACCATTTAACCTGAATGTGTTGTTTAACCTTAAGTCGATAAAATCAGGTTGAAGTGCTCCTCCTCATACTGCTTTCACATCATCCCTCTAAATGTCTCCTCCACGTGAAGCTCTTTAGCAAGTGGTCATTACCATGTATGAAAACACACTCTGCTTGATGTGCGCAGATATTTAAGCAGCCAAAAAGTCAGTGCAGCTGTTGGTGCAGAAAGTCCTGGCAGAAATAATTGCCTATTTACAAAACCACTGAAGTGTTTCAGCACAAATAGAGAATGAAATGTGAGCGTGATCGGCCAGCAACAGCCCAGTGCAACACAGAACTGGTTCTACCTTTAAAACCCATCATTCACCTTCTGACCCCTCCATGCATTCTTCTTCGATGAGATTTCCATTACCTTGTCAGAATGCTGCCACACACTACCCTTTAGATCTGTTTTTTTTTTCTGTCAGTCTCCTGAGAATACTCCAACATAGGGAGTTCTTTGTGTAACTTTAACCAGCAAACACAAAGCAAAATTTCTTTATAAAGCAAACTAAGTAATGTTTCATTGTTGTTGTTTTTTTTTTACCTTTCTTTTTATCTTTCTTTTTTTATGCAGAGCTTCTCAACCTATAGCTCTAGCAAGTCTAAATTTTCATGTATTATTTTTAATAAATGAGAAATTGTACATCCTGAGCTTGTAAAACAGGGGTAGAATTGCTGATTAGAAGGTCCCTGGTACGGGGCCCAGAGCCTCCAGTCTGCCACTGTTGGGTCCTTCACTCTCAACAGCTCACAATCTGACTTTGAGATGGCAACCTGACTCTGTGGAAAACTGCCACTCAAGTAATTACTATTACTATTCAGGGGTAGTGGTTATTCGTTGCCTGATGGCATGTGGACAAACCCTTACCCCTTACATTCTGAGATTATATGGTTTCCTGCGATTCCGGCACTCCAGGACTGCCTGGCTGGTCCCACCATTCCTCAGGGATTGAGGAAGACATGCATCTAGATTCTTTTCTATTCTGGCACCTAGGTGGTGGAATGAACGTCCTTTCGATGTCTGTACAGCGGGTACGAGACAGGGTCCTCCTTGGACAGGGTGCCAATCCACAGCATGGCAGCAACATACACACGCTCATTCACGTTGGGAACGGCAATTAGACTAATCTGCATGTGTTTCAACTGTTGAAGGAAACCCGAGTACCCAAAGGAAACGCACCAAGCACGGGGAGAACATGCAAACTCCATGCACCCAGACCCAAGGCATGTCTAATTAATTACTTCTTCCAGTCACCCAAACCAGTTTTTGGAACTTTTTAAGGTAAAAGCTCAGCTTCCTCGTGAATGACTTTACCAGACCTTCTGCCTGTGATATGTTATTCTAGCGTTTTTGACTGTTTTTGCAATTTTGTGGATTTTTGCCCATTTCCCTTCCTCTGATATTCTCTCTGTACATCGCCTGACCTTTTGCTTGTTCGATTACACTCTTGCTCGCTGTGTCTTGGAGCGTCTACCTTGATTTATGCCCAGTAAAAAATCTTTAACTGCAATCGCGTCTAGCATAACCCTCATTTCCTGACGCTCTATTAATACGGTATATCCACAGGAAACGGCATCACTGTTTTAATAAAGAGCCTGGTCTTAGAAGTGGATATTTTAAATTCCTTACTTAAATAAATAAATAAACAAACAAATAAATAAATAAAATAACATTTTGTGTAATCATCTGAAAAGATGTGAAACGCACATGCTAAAAGATGATATGTACTGTATCTTTAGGCACTTTACAGCCTGTCTCAGTAAAACATTTCCTATTTCTTTAATCGAATCAACATAATTTAATTTGTTTTAATTTAATATGAAGAAATGAGCAGTGCCTCGACGCTTTTGCACTTTTGTACTGTATGCTATATATATATATGCTATATTCATGCTTAATATCATTTTACACTTTCTTTTTCCTATATTGATTAATATCCCCCTGTCCAATGGCATTCCGAAATGAAAGGGTTCGTTGAATGGGTTTCTTTATTCCAGAATGTCACCATTGGCTTATCTATTAATACTGTATATCTAGATCTGGATTCCTGTAAGTCTACTTTGTGGAAGTTTAGTTATATATGCCTATTATAAGTGCTGTGGAAATCCAATCCATATTAATTGAAACTGAAATGAAATCAATCAACCGTAATGCAAGTGAATCGATGAGTGCGAGTGTTCAGAGTGACACAAACAGAACCGACAATGCTATATTCATTAAAGCTTACTGTGTGTCCTTAACGCTTAACTTCTACTTGACTGGTGTGAAACTGGATTGTTTATCTGTTTATCTTTACTCCGCAGCTACTTACACTTTAATTTAGGTCTAAGAACAGCTTATTGATTAACTTATTTGTTTATTGACTCCTCCCTTGATTTGACTATCTGTTTAATTTATTAAGTCAAAACAGGTTTAGAGGAAATTACTTTGCTAACGCAGATTGATCACCGCAGTCACACCTCGATCTTCACCATACAGTAAAAGTAATTAATTAATTAATTAATTAAATGTAAATGGTTTTACATCATTGCTTTTTTTTTGCATTTTCTTTTCATCAATGTGTGAAAATGTGTTCCAAACTTCTCTTCGGTCGCTTTTCCTTTGTAGTTCTGAAATCTCTGCCGCAGCTTTGCTCTTTATTCATCAGCTACTTGCACTTTCATTCATGTGAAAGAAATAATAAAAAAAAAAATTGGGAAGCTTCCTGACTCCCAGATGTGGGGCGTTTTAAGTTAATTGCATGTTAATAAGAAAGGCTTCTTTACAGTGTGCGAGAGCCTAATTAAATTCACTGTTTCTGTGTTATCTACAGCTTTGTCATAATAAGGAGCAACCCAAGTCATTCCAGTCCTTACATGAAAGTAGAAAAAAGAAGGATGTAGCAGGAAAAAACCGTCACATGAAATGTTCACATGATGTTTAGACCATTCATGTTATATTTCTACATGTAGTGCATGTAATTCCACCCAAATATAATTGTAACAAATGGATCAATTTTCACATGTGATTTTTTTTTTTACATGATTCATTTATACCTTTATGCCATTTTTACACAATTATTTTTTTATATACATTGCCTTATATACATTGGGTGTAATTTCTTAACATGTTGAAAAACTTCACATGTTCTTCTACATTCAATTCACTCACTCACTGCCTACAGTATACTGCAGTATACTGTACTGTATGTAGGGCCGGGGGGCCCAGAGCCTATCCCAGGAGATTTAGGGCACAAAGCAGGGTAGACCACGGGGTTCCCATCCATCGCAAAGCTCACACACTCACACACTCATTCACACACTAAGGGCAATTTGGAAATGACAATTAGCCTAATCTGTATATCTTAGCGGCGACACGGTGGTGTAGTGGTTAGCACTGTCGCCTTGCACCGCCAGGGTCCGGGTTCGATCCCTGGCCAGGCTCGATTCCTGTTCTCCCCGTGCTTGGTGGGTTTCCTCCGGGTCCTCCGGTTTCCTCCCACAGTCCAAAGACATGTAGGTTAGGCTAATTGGCGTTCCCAAATTGCCCGTAGTGTGTGAATGAATGAGTGAGTGTGTGTGTCTGTGCCCTGCGATGGATCGGCACCCTGTCCAGGGTGTACCCTGCCATGTGCCCCAAGTCTCCTGGGATAGGCTCCAGGCCCCCGTGACCCTGAATACAGGATTAAGCAGTATAGATGATGAGTGAGTGAGTGTATATCTTAGCACTGTGGGAGGAAACCCACCAAGCATGAGGAAAGCCAGGCATTAAACCGAACCCGAGAATCGAACCTGGACAATGGAGGTGCAAGGCAGTGTGCCGCCACATTCAATTCAATTCTATTTTAATCCAATTTTATTTATATTGTGCTTTTAACAATGGTCATTGTCACAAAGCAGCTTTACAGAATCAAAATATTATGGTATCAAGTTTGTACATGCAAATTATAATTATAGAAAGACACCTGGAGAGGAACCAGACTCAACAGGGAATCCATCCTCATTGGGTAATATCAGATAGCAGGGATTGATTTGCTGTCATACTAAGTGTTATGAGGCTGCAAGTTAAGTGTAACAGGAAATATGTTTAGGATAATATGAAGTCCATTTGCTTTGGTGGAGGCTCAGGTAAAAAGCTGTTTTTGGGAATTTCAGTCCTAAACTAGTGAGTGACTGCACTCACAAGTAATCAGAGAACAGCTGCCTGCATCAGTCGAGTCTAAAACCAACCCTATCCCTTCATGGTGAAATGGAATCCCCATCCCCACTTTCAGCATGCATTCCAAGTGGCCTGCATGCAATGAGAACTCCAATCAGAAGCAGGGCATCAGGATGAGCCAGACATCAAAGGTGTGAATTACTGGAAGCTTAGGTGTGCAATCTGTAGCTTGATAGAGAGAGAGAAAGCAATCGGGTATGCTAATAGTCATATCATGCATAAGGTCAATGTGCATTCATTGCAGAGTGCAAGCACAAACTCCACTAGGAATACCTATGCCATCATAAATAAAAGAGAGTGCCAAAAGGATACTGTACACAACCATAAGAGCTCCCTGAAAAGTAAAGCAACCAGTCACTTCACTGTCAACAAATGTGAGCGATCAGTAAGAGTGGGGAAGACAGCATCCAAATATACTGTAGCAGTTCATCATAATACTCTATGTCCATGAGCCCCCCTAGATCTGCACCTTTATCCAAGACATGTCTATTCACAAAAGTTCCAAAAAGTAATTAGAAGGCTATTCCATAAATTTAGGGCTTACAGCAAGAAAAAGCTTATTTTTCATAATACAGGGTACCGACAAGCAGCCTGCATCTTTTGACCAAAGTACGTGTGGCATTTCATAACCCAATAGCAGTTTATCAGGTACTGTGGTGCAAGACCATTCAGTGGTTTATAGGTCAAGATTAATCTTTTAAAGCTTTTCATGGTGACAGTTGAGCCAACAAGCCATAAATTCACCACAGTGCTGGTTTCTCCAATCTAACAGTATGAAAGATTTCTCCCTAGAAATTTCAATAAAGTGCATATTCACAGGTAAATATCAAACCACAGGAGATATTTGACTTTCTGTGACCTTTTTCAATACGTTACACTCTATCTGATATTCTACAGAACAGAAATCAAGTAACACACATATTTCCAAAAATGATTTACTGCACCATTACTCTTCCATGCAGTAGCAGAACAAACACCAGTCAGTAAATGAGGAGACAAATAGCTTATTGACCAAGTAACTGGATTATTGATTGCTTGCTAAATTGATTATTTACCCATTTTGTCAAGTCAAAGCAGGTTTTGCTTTTAATTTATTTTCTAACTTTGATTGAACACTGAAACCGCCTCAGTTTAACATAGCAAATGCGCACACAAGTTTATTTTCGGGAAGTGTGAGGAAATTCAAAAACCTGGAGGAACACAGCGAAAACATGCACAGCTCCGCATAGATATTAACCGAACCTCAGGTTTGAACCAGGGAACATGAAACCGTGAGGAGGAAATGCTTTCGCAGTGTGCTATAGTTGGATTACAGCATGTTTCTGAAATAAATCTGTACTGAGGAAGTCTATGAACTTTATCTTTCAAATAAAGGAGACAGTAAAAATCTTGAATCCCTGGCTTAATCATAAGTGATATGCCTTATTTTAATTCCTGCTTGCATTTCATTTGACTGATAATTTATTTAAACAAAAACATAAAAATGTCACAATTACATTCCCGTTTAATAGGTCAGTGTATGGGAATATGGGCTATAATGGCCATCTTAAGCTTTAAAATCGATTTTATTAGCTCATGATAAAATGAATTAGTCAGTGTCTTAAAAATGAATATTTTCAGTCATTTTCAGGAAATAGTTTATTATAACCATAAACAAAAAAGTACTCATACCTTCTACATCATTAACATGGTTTTAAACATTTTATGCTGTTTTGCCTCATACTGTATGTTGTAAATCTTTCAGTAAAATGGTCAACAGTTCAGTTTTTAAAAGGTTCTGACAGTTTTGTTTTGGGTAAATATTTTTTTATTTTACTAATGGGTCTTTATCTGGAAACAACAAGCTTCTTACAAAAATGTTTTAAACAGAAAGCAAAAAAACATAACAGCAACACAAATGATCTAATTAATTTCCCATGTCCTTCCAATAGAGTGGCTTTTTATATAAACCGGTCAAATGTTGTACAAATGCAACCTTTCCTTACAGTATGTCCTTATTCTTGTTGGGTTTAGCCTGTCATGCAATGAAATGGTATGTTGACTAACCACTCCATGACAAAATTCAGTGATGAGATTGAAAATGATGGGTGGGCTATTATATTCCATGATTCCTTACATGATTCTCTGTAAAAAACAATAACAAAAAACATTTATATATATATTTGTTACCTTTAGTTGTGTTTTTGAGCATTTCTCTTAAAGGTACAGTACAGTGGAACCTCATCATACAAATTTCATTTGTTCTGGAGGTGTTATTAAGGAGTATTGTGATGAGAATTTTTCCATAAGTAAAAATCTGATGCAACCGCACAAAACTATTACCAATGTTACCAATTTCCATCACTATACTCATATTGTCGGCGGCATGGCGGTGTAGTGGTTAGCACTGTCGCCTTGCACCGCCAGGGTCCGGGTTCGATCCCCGGCCAGGCTCGATTCCCGTCTCTGTGTGCATGGAGTTTACATATTCTCCCCGTGCTTGGTGGGTTTCCTCCGGGTCCTCCGGTTTCCTCCCACAGTCCAAAGACATGTAGGTTAGGCTAATTGGTGTTCCCAAATTGCCCGTAGTGTGTCTGTGCCCTGCGATGGATTGTTACCCTGTCCAGGGTGTACCCTGCCATATGCCCTAAGTCTCCTGGTATAGGCTCCAGGCCCCCCGTGGCCCTGAATACAGGATTAAGCAGTATAGATGATGAGTGAGTGAGATACTCATATTGTTTTTTTTTTTTTACCCGCTACAAGCAAAATGCTGAAACTAGTATGCTCCCTGCCTTAAAAATCTTCACCTGAACTGAAAATTTTACAGGAAATTTGACTAGCATACAAGGCATTTTCAACATATGAGCGAACGAACTGACCCGAACCTAACGTCGGCTAAGTTGCGCATACACCCGGGAGCGGTTTCAAACTTGTTTGCGTCAGTGGAAAGCCAAGCGAAGCGAGTTTACATATTTAAACACTGCATGCTGTCCATACAGTACGTAAAAACGAACAAAGTAACAAAAATTTGTGTGCATACACACTAACATTTTTATCAGATAGAAACACAAGAAACACAAAAGAAACATTTTCATTTTATGTCCTTTTATGTAGTGTCTTATTTGAAAATTTCAACATGTTTAATTGTCATTCAGATTTCCTCATGAAAAGACATAAACCTGAAAACGTGTATTATTCTGAACAATATGAATAACATGAATTTAACATGGTTACGGACTCTACACATGTTCTGCTTTTTAATCTTTTACCAAAAACCAACTAGCAACAGTTTTTATAGTTCATATGCTTCTAGAATCGTTCACTAATTTTAGTTCCACTATGTTTAAGTCAAATTATTATTATTATTGAACCGAGACAGTATAACGCTGAAAAAATGGCTATTTTTGGATTACATATAAAATCATCTCTTCAAGACAGATGACGTTAGCAGCTTGAAATTTTTAAGGAAGCGGGATTGGTCACTTCCATGTAGCATAAACTTCAGAAGTAGCATTCTGCCTCACACACCTGGGCCATTTACTATGTTATATGTAACAAACAAACAAACAACTCCCCCCAAAATAAATATATATAAAAAATCAGCATCAATACTGTCTTTTGGCCGATTCTGAAATTGTTCCATGCTAGCGACATGGGTAGAGTTTGTTTAACGCCATTGACTGAAGCGGTAGAATCTGGCAACCCAGTTGAGGAGCCGGGCTGCTGCTGTGTGTCGGCTCGGCGCTTCACTCAGCACACACACACACACACACACACTACAGAGACACCGAGTGTGATGAGAGAGAGAGAGCGCGAGAGCGAGAGACGTTTTAATGAATACACACGCTCTCTCATGGATGCTACAGGATTAATACGAATCGAAACACTGCTGTGGAGACATATCTGAACCAGAATGTCGACATTTCCGTCTGTTTTTTTGCTTTAAATCTGTTTGTTCTTCTCACACAGAGGAAGTTTCATTCCTCACAGGAATATTTGTTTGAGAAGAAGCGGCGCGCGCGGCGCTCGAGCGTTTCAATCTTTAATCTTCAGTCATTTTTCAAACAATGTATATAGTGTTCATCTTTTGAAGTCCGTTTTTTTCTTCTTCTTCTTTCAAACGAGTGTGCAAGATCTTCAGCAGGTGCAGGAGATTCTCGCTGGTGGACCCGTGTGTGTGTGAGTGTGTGTGAGAGAGAGAGAGCTGCTCAAGTGGAGAGAAATTTAAATTAATGTTGGGAAATAAAGAAACCCGGATATTTTGACAGTCCGTGAGGATTTATTTTTTCCTTTAGGTTTTTGTTTGTTTATTTGCTTTATTTGTTTGTTTATTTGTTTTCTCGAAGAATATTGCTGAAGGAGCTTTCAGAGGAATCATGAATAGCGTCACGGAGCTTGAGGACGGACCGCAGCACAAGGCTCAGGTAAATGAGACACAGCCATTTTACACACACTGTCTCATTTCAACTGCATCATCGTTATTATTATTGTTAATATTATTATTGTTGTTATTATTATTACCTCAACAGTTTGGATCTCTTGTTTGAGGGGTACAGAGTGTGAGGTTGGTGACTAAGAGTGCTTGAATGCTTGTGCCACTTCTCCTTTCCATCCTGTGTAAGGATGCAGCCTCATTACCAGGGAGAAAGAAAAGTCACACAAATTATACTATAACATGATTTTGACTTCATAGTGAGATCTATCTATCTATCTATCTATCTATCTATCTATCTATCTATCTATCTATCTATATATCTATCTATCTATTTAATTCAGCATTGTCTGCTTATCTTTTCAGGGGAAAGTAGCACACTCAAAGATTTAGATTTTCATCATACCAAGTGATGTCACAGACTAATTTATCTATGTCATTCATCGTCATGATCATTTGAGTATCTAAACATGTTTTGCAACTCCATAGCAGTGTCGTCTCGCTCCCCCTGGGTTGGCATTTTGAATCTCGCCTCGTCTACGTCCATGGAGTTCTCCTTGTGCTTGGTGGGTTTCCTCTGGTTCCCTCCACCCCACAGTCCTACACACATGCGCTGTAGTTGATTGGCATTTCCAGATCACCCACGGTGTATTAATGTGTGTCTGTTCCTGTGAGTTGCAAGAAGGTTGGGGTCCTCAGCAATGACCTTTTGCATCGACCACTTTTAGCTGTAAAGGCTTGAATGGATGGAGAGATGGATGGTGATCTAGGACAATTTAATGAAGCCAACAAGTAAAACCGAATGGCATAAAATTATACAGTATTATGGCTTAAAGGATAGCACTTTTACTTAGCACCTCCTGGGTTGGGGCTTTGAATCTTGTCTTATGTGTGTTTGGAGATTGAATGTTCTCCCTGTGCTTGGTGGGGTTCCCACTGGTTTTCCCCCAACAGTCCATCACAAATACATTGTACAATATGTAGCCTGAGTGGCATTTCCAGATTTTAATGTGTGCTTGTTCCTGTATGTTTCAAGAAGGTTGGTGTCCTCAGCAATGGCAGTTGGCATGAAGTCATAGGTCATTGCATCGACCATTGTTCACTGTAATGGCAGGAATGGATGGACACACGGATGGTGATCAAGGACATTGGATGCTAATGAAGCCAATTACAACAGAATAGCATACAATTAATATTAGGGCTTAAAGGATAGCCCTGATGTCTAGCACCTCCTGGGTTGGGCAGTGGAGTTTTCATGTTCTTCTTGTGCTTGATGGGTCTCCACTGGTTCCCCCTCCCCACAGTCCAACACACATGCTTTGTAGCCTGATTGGCATTTCCAGATATTACTATGTGTCTGTTCCTGTATGTAGCAAGAAGGTTGGGGTCCTCTGAAATGACCTTTTGTATCAACCACTGTTCACTATAATGGCTTGAATGGGGGGTTGGATGGTGATCAAGGACATTTTCATGAAGGCAATTACAACAGAATGGCATACAATTTTAAAATGGCTTAATTGATAGCACTGTTGCCTAGCGCCTCCGGGGTTGGGGGTTCTAATCTAACTCACTATCTGTGTGCATAGAGTTTGTATGTTCGTGCTTTGTGGGTTTCCTCCAGGTTTTCCCCTACAGTCAGAACACTTTGCATTTTAGGCTGATTGGCATTGATGGGTTGGAATCAAATTGAAGCTGTATCCTGCTTTGTGCCCCATGATCCCTGGGAAAGGCTACAGCCAACGTGACCTGACAGATGATTAGAGATATAGATAAAGGATGAATATATAATTATTATATCATATATTTATAGTGTATAATTTATATAATTTCATACTCTACTTCTATGTTTTTATACGGTTCTCTAATGTTCTCTGATGCCAATTAGATTAGGTTTGGCGACTCTAAATTTCCCCTTGTGTGAACAGAGAATAGTGGCTTGTGATAACCTGCCATCTGATCTGATTGTATTTCCAGTATTCCCAGGATAAACTCTGGAGCTGAAGCACCCCTGACCTGAATAAAGATGTTACTGAAGATAGATGAATGGATGACTATTTCCCCATCAGTGCAGATGCTGTGCTTCAGATTATAACTACTCTTTCTCTGAGAGAGCGGAAAAATAATGCAGTGTCTCACTTCTCAGTAAATGCCAAGCATCACATCTATTGTATACACATAACCAGGCAAATGTGGAGTAGAATCAGCAGTTAGACTAGACATAATCATGTTTCTAGGACATGCCTGCTATACGAGCTGAAATATCCCTTTCTGTATGTGCCTCTTTCAGCAGCTTCGATATTGTTTCTCTCTGTCCTCTTTATTGATAACCCTTGTTGGGGAATAACATTTCGCTCTTGTCAGTGTTTATTTCAGAGTGTTGAGCTGAGGATGCATTTTCTTTGCATAGTGACGGCTACATATGGTGGCTTGGGTTTGCCTTTTAGAGAATAGAGAGGGCCGTGCCTGATGCATCAATAAGATGGATGAATTGTTACACCCATGTGTTTGTGTCTGTAAAAATGATTATTCAATCTGCACCATTTAGAAGACTATTTTGAGCAGGTTAAGAGAATCACCCTTGGCCTGTAGCTTATGAGGATAAAAGTAATATGTTTTTTCTAGCATTTTGCCTAATACACTCAAGGTTCAATATTTTTTTTGGCTTCTAAAAGAGTTCTGCTTAGAATAGCTTCGTATTTCCTCGGGTGGATAAAATAATAATATATTATTTATATTATAATATTTATATGAATATTATAAAATAGGAAATGGCATTAGATTTATTCTGTTTATCTGTTATGTTTGGTCTTGAAAATAATACCCTACCCTGTTTCGACTATCCTACCCTGCAACCCTACCCTGTTTGGGTTACCCCATCCTTGTAAGGCTAAATATGAAATGATAAAATCTGAGTCCACTGGTCTACTATGACAGTAATGGAAATTAAGGGCAGCCAAAGGTTAAATGCATGTTTTAACTTCAGGATTTAAATATCTGCCTCCAGGACATTTAATTAATTTTCTGATGCCAAAGATTAATCTTCTAAGTATTGCTATGGTTGTTCTGTGTGTAAAACACTATTTAAATCATATTCTTTAAAATTAGATTAATTGTCTTTCCTGCATCTTTTAATAGTGATCTGTAAATGTCCCTAGGTCCAACTTTGCAGTTGCTTCTTTAAGGAAACGTGAGCAGAGTGCTCATTTAGATATGCAGCCAACACATTCAGAAGAAGTGGCTGTCTAATAAGAGTTATATTTTAGCTTCATCAAATGTGACTTACATATACAATATTTGGCTAGAAAACAATTTACAGGAACCATACGAATCATGCACAAATCAAGGGTAATATAAAAAGTGTTTATTATACAAAAGGCAAATAGACAAGTCAATACTCTGTAACACAGCCCTATTTCAACTATCTCACCCTGTGATCCTACCATGTTTTGACTGTCCTACCCTGTTACTGTATCCCGTCGCTACTATTCTAACCTGTGAACCTACAGTAGGTTGTTTAGACTATCAAACCCTGTGACCCTACCCTGATTTGACTACTCGACCCTGTGACCCAACCCCCCCCCCTCCCCCCCACTAAAACCCCTGTTTTTGACCATTCTAACCTGAAACCCTACCCAGTTTTGACTATCCCACCATGTGATCCTACGCTGTTCTTACTTCCTGTGCACTCTTACGAAACAGATCCTTTCAAACAAATGCAAATGTGTGAGTGCAGTCAGATGTTTAAACCAAAGCAACTCCCACTTTTAAACAAATAGATTCAAGTGTCGGAAAGATTCAAAATATGATCCAAGTGCAAAAAAATGACACTTTGTGTGTAAATTGTTGCTTGTGAACCCAAACAGCTTCAGCTTTTAACATCAAAAAGTGCTTTAAAAGAACTTTTAACAAGATGATAATCTTTATTGATTGATTTTTATATCTAAACAAGTATCTAAATAAGTAAGTTCGTAAAATAATACATTTGTATGTTTTGATGCCTGATACACTACAAGACACTGTAATTTTAAATTGATTTTGAAATTATATTAAGTCCTAAGGGGTCATTCACATGTCACGTCTAAGAACATGTGGAAAACGCCAGCCATGCTGCTTTTTCCTTCCTTCCAAAGCTCTCTAGAGCTTGTGCTTCTGTGGCATCTGCTATTGCTAAGCAGCCATGAGGAGCGTGCTGCATGATGATGAGGAAGTTGCAGAATATAATTGGATTTCCAGTACCGAAAATCTCTTGCAGTCTAGGTCTGCTACTACTGTAAGTTTCTTTGTGGACGGTGGGGAAAAAAAATCCCGATGTGCTTGGGTGCTTCCCATCCTTTAAGCATAAAGAAAACATGGAGAGTTTCACCAGCTGATCCAGGAGGACAGAAAGAATGAAGCAGACTTTTTGTCACATGACCTACGAGCACGCAAAAGATGCAGCATGTCAAAAGGCCCCAAAGGCAGTCCAAAGTCTGAGCCTAGTCTGAGAAAAGGCACTGTTTGTTTTCAATAAGCTGCCTAAAGGTCACACACCCTTTCTTTGCATATTTGTATCAGGACATCCTCACTGCACAGGGGATGATGTAATGTTCCATGACGGAAGACGCCAAAGTCAGGCTGTTCATGCCCACGTTCCAGAACTGTCTAATTTTTGCACAGGCACTTGTTAGCTGACCCTTGAACTCTCTCATATGCTCGCCAGCTGTCAACGTTGCCTTGACAATGATTACATTTAGGCTTAATCTCGGACCAGGGTCGCCTTAATGATCTAACATTAAGTAAGATTTCATTAAGTATACCATGTTTTGATTTTAAAGTAGGAAACATAGACTTGATTACATTGTATTATTGAACTACTAATTTGAGGTGTGTGGCACGGTGGCTTAGTGGTTAGCACTGGCGCTTTGCACATCCAGGGTTCGAATCCGGGTTCGAATCCCATCTCGGGGTCTGTGTGCATGGAGCTTGCATGTTCTCCCCGTGCTTGGTGGGTTTCCTCCAGGCATTTGGTAGGTAATGGATTGCCAACCCGCCTTGTACCCTAAGTCTCCTGGGATCGGCTCCAGGCCTCTGTGACCATGGATCAGATAAAGCGGTATAGACGAGTGAATAAGTGAGTGTAATTTCAGGCAGTGTGGGCTGCGTCTGGATTGAATTGCCATGCAGTTAAGATCAAGACTGGAGTCTGGACTTTGAGAAGCCTATATATTGGATATATATACTGTGTGTATATATATATATATATATATTTTTTTTTTTACCATGAAACGTACACCTGATCAGATGCTGTCAGTGAGTTACACACAATCTCACATTGTTTCCTCAAGGTTTCTCTCCTCCTAAAAAACGTAATTAAATTGGATTTGTGACTCTAAGATGCCCCAGATGTGAACAAGTGTGCTCCGGATCCACTGCAACCCTACTACAGTGGGAGGAACCGGGGGGGGGGGGGGGGGGGGGGATTTTGCTGTGTGTACAGTATCTTTTACAAAATAGTAGATTTTCATCAGCCATAGATGAAATGCATTACATAGTATCTAGCTCTGCTTGCCATCTAATGATGAGCTAAAATAAGAGGAAACGATAGTATGCGTCCTATGCTTATCGACAATCATTAATCAATGTACCAGAGTGTTGCTAAATTTTTGCCTCTGATTGCTCAGAACATGATGATTTTTTTTTTTACAGCAGCTCAAAATAATGTGCTCCAGTGTCAGCACTTTGCTCCCTTCTTCTTGAGAGTGTCGACCAGAGGAGTTTGCACTTTCCAGGTTCTATATACCATGACAAGTTGTAATTGTTCTTTTATTAAATTTAAAAGAGAGGTAAGGGAGTGACTGTGTACAGTTATTATAAGGTAAGTGGTAACAGAAATGTTTTTTTTTTTCTTATTTCTGATGGTGGATAACAGAAACGTATGCCAGTGAAGGGTTTACACAGGAGATATAAAGCCTGTGAGTATACGTTGCACTTCTTGTCCATCAGGAAATTCACTTGCAGCTGTTTTGTGACAGACGCCGTCACGCCGAGGAGGAAGTGAGGGATGATGTTTCATTGCTAAGTGAGCGACTGAAGTGTAACAGCAACGTCCTTTTGTTTCACTCAGTGTAAAGTGATGGAAGCTGAATTAATATGCTTGAAGACATGTGTGATATAAGCCCTTCTAGGCCTAAACTCTCGTTTTATTCCACGTAAATATTTCAGACTGTCATTTTAACTGACATTTCAATACTATTTTAGGTAATTAAAAAACAAATACTACGATTTACTCACCTGTGTTTTCCGAATCATAATGCCATGGCATACATAGGCAGCTTTGTGCTGGCTCATGCCACATCCTGCTCCTGTTGTACGCATCATAAGTTATTTCAGGGTTTGCCAATTAATCAGCGTGAATTCATCTGGCTGCCTGGTGTTTATTAATAAATTCCTCTCCCACTGGAGACAAAGGGACTCTCATGGGATCAATAACACTTTCCCGGAGAACAGATCGGCTTAGTGTTTGATGAATACGTCCTTTACGTCCGTCTGTTAGAATTTTCCAGTTAGTTGCAAAGGGACAAACACTACTCTGACAGCATTTTAAAGAGTTTATATATGGCTTGTTGTGGTATTCCAGTACAGGCACATACTTCTTATTTTGATCTATATGCTAATAGGCTTTTTTCTAAGCAGATGTTTATGAAAAAGTCATTTGTTTAATTATCTGTTTTCCAACTGGTGACATGTTTACATGAAAAAAGAAAGTCCTCATTAGAAGACATTTGGTGTAGTGTGAAGGACATGAGCCAAAACAATTCAGAGTATACGATCTGGATAATGGTAGAACATTTTTACTAGGCGGATTAATTAGCGTGAACAGCATGATAGACAATTTTTTTTCCCAGAATCAGGGACATAGAATTAAAGTCAGTTGTGAAACTATCATATGCTGCCTGGTGCGGCACGGTGGCTCAGTGGTTAGCACTGTCGCCTTGCATCTCCAGGGTCCGGGTTAATTTCCCTCCAATTTCCTCCCACAGTCCAAAGACATGCAGAATAGGCTAATTAGCATTCCAAAATTGCCTGTGAATGTATGTGTGTGTGCCCTGTGATGGATTGGCACCCTGTTCAGGGTGTCCCCTCCCTTGTGGTCTCCTGGGATACTATAGGTTCCAGGCCCCAGGCTTTATCCAGGATAAAGCGGTACAGATGCAGAGTGAGTGTGAGTGAGAATATGCCTGTGCCATCAGGGAGGAAAGACTCCATAGATGTAATAACCTAGTTATTCAGTACATGGTCAGTACAGGTCGTCAGCTGACTTCATTTTATTGCCACATAACGTTACTAGGTGTCGTCACTGATCAAAATGAACCAGACATCTTGTAGGTTTCCGACTCAAGTGTTCTCGAAAACGATCACAGGGCTCTAATGTGAAAACACCCTAAGAGAAAAGTTTGCATCGCACCACAGCCGACTACACACGCGGCTCAGGAGGCGAAGAGACAAAGACTGCTGACCTGAGCACCCATGGGATGCACTGAGCAAACAACTCAGATCCACAGAGACTCAACCCGCAGCACCTATAGTTTTTGTGGAATCATGCCCCAAAGGGAAAGAGCTTTCCTGGCAGTACAAGCAAATCCTACGATAATATTTGGCATTGTAATGTTATAGCTGGTTGGTGCACAATATAATAATGCATGGTAATACAGTATTTGACAATCGAATATTGGACTGTCTTTAGCTTTGATTAAATTCAACATTTCCTGTAGCATTTATTTGGCAATTTTATGCAATGCAGAGTTGCATTAATTTTTTATTAATTGCTTAGATCATGTTTTAATAATAGGAGAGTCAAACCACGCTGTACATTTCTCTTCAGCACGCCCCAAATGGTCAGGATTCTGTGGTGGAGAATTCAAGTATGAAAATGATTCCTGATGCTTCCAGAACCACACTCTCACTCTTTTCAGCTGTAAAACACAACCTGTCATGATAACCTGGTCATCTAGTTCAGGTCGTCAGCTGACTTCATTTTAGCGCCACATGATGTTGCCGAGTCTAGACCTGACCAACTGAAGCAACCCCGGATCATAATACTGACTCCACAGGCTTGTACAGTGGCCACTATGCATGATATGTCCATTTGTTCTTGCGCTCCCTTCTAACCCTGATGTGCCCATCTCTCCGAAATAGGGTCAATCTGCGCTCATAAGGCTGTGATATATTTCCATTGTTTCAAAGGCCGATCTTTATGCCTTGAAGCCTTTTTTTCCCTGAGGAGGCTCAATAACAATTGATTTTCTTATGACCACACACGTCTTTAGTCCCAGTCCTTTTGAGTTCCTGTCACGTCACACCATGTAATATTTTCTTCTTGTCAAGACTGGCTAATAAAAATGATCTCTGCAATCATAAATTAGATTGACGAATGAGGAAACACTACACTCCTGGATGTTTGCAGAATCTGAGAATTGAAGTGGATTTTATTGATTCGTTTCCTTCTTATCTCTGAAGCCCTTATGCTTAAAGCTACTATGAGTGGTTTTTAAGAACAATGCATGCCGTGACATTATTTCCTTTACATCAGGGTAGCCATCAATAAACAGATGCTCAGAAGAAAACGAATGTCTTGACCCTAGTCAGTGCGTTTCTTTAAAAGAGTAGCCTAAATAAAAAATAGGAAGTAGAGCAGTAGCTTGATGTATCAAGCAAGCATTGGAGTATGGTGGAGGTTTATGCATGTTATACGACTATATATGATACTATGACTTAGTATCAGCGCCAAACATGTCAGATCCATGCACCTGTAGTTTTAGTGATGAATAGCATATTTATAGATTGAATGCAAATAGATGACAGGTTTGTATTTTAATTACCCCTACTCTAATGAGCGTCGTTCCTACAATAAAAACCAGAACCTGGATGGTGAATGTTCAGAGTCCGGGCTCTTGATAACGAGACAATCTGTGAGAGACTGATAAGGAAACGATTGTTTAGCTTCGGCTATAGCATCAATGGGAACAGGAAGTAGCCCCTTTGTGCAGTGGGTCATACTTGAACGTAGCTACTTGTCTGGTTCCTATCAAGGTTTCTTCTTGCCACCTTAGCCGGTGTCTTGCTCAGTTGGGATTAAATAGCGTTAAAATAAATTGCACATTTCGCAATTTAAATCCAGAATTGTTATTTCTGTCCAGGTGCTTTGCGACCATGTCCATCGTAGAAATGTCTATACGGATATAATTGAAATGAAATTTGAATTTAATGACAGTTTAACTGAGTTAAAAAAAAAAAAATTAAGTCAAGCAGTTAATTTAAATTTAGACAAATGTCCTGTAATTATTATTAAGATTTTGGATTTTTACATTTTTTAAAAATTATTTAATCATCTATCATGAAAGAAAAGCATTGCAGTTGCCCTCCACTATCCTTCGCTACCATCCCTCTGGGATTGGTAATGTATTTGAAAGCAAAGCATTCTTTCATAATTTAGAATTTTATAATGGTTTCTATTAAACACAGCTGGAAAAATGGGTAAAAGAAACCATCTAACCAGGACTGATTAGGATGTGTATCCTGGTGAAACGTGGTTAATTAAAGAAAACAGCCTCTTTTGTTGGTTAAGTTCGGTAGATTTTGAGAATATCACTCACGTCAGATTAAATTGTGTCAGCTCTTAGTGTTTAGAAATTGAACCAGGGGTGTAAACGGCCCCAGAGGCGAAATAGCTTTCGTAATGAAGTGACTTTTAAAGCTCCGGCTCAAGACAATGTCTGTGCTTTCTTTTCATCAGCCAGCTACGACCATCTACAAATAATGCTCTGGGCTTAATTCACTCTTTAGCTTAGTGGACAAAAAAAAATAAATAATAAAAACATTTGTGTGAAAATTCCCAGGCAGTGGTTGGAGTGAAAACCAAATTTAAAGCCAATTAATTATCCTGCTGTGCAGTAAGAGTAAGCTTGATTGCATGGCTGGGCCTCATGTTGCATGGGCTTTGTTTCCTGGTGTGTTCTAGTGTGTTATATTGTTATATTTTTTACCACATTTTATAATGTGATATACAGTATATGTGTATCTTTTGCTAAACTAAAAGTCTCACCTTCGTGCTCTGGGATTCTAAATAGCCAGCTGGAACACATCAATTTTCAGTCCCAATTTCTTTTTTTTGGGGTTTTTTTTCCCCCCGATTTTCTCCCTAATTTAGTCGTGTCCAATTCCTCCCCGTCACTAGGGGGCTCCCACATTAAGGCTACTACTACCACTCAGCCGGGAGGGCCGAAGACTATCACGTGTTGCCTCCGAACCACGTGACGCCAGCCGACCGCATCTTTTCGAACTGCTCGCTCGCGCACCGTTGGGGGCGGCGTAACACACTCGGAGGACAGCGCTATCCGCTCCCTCCGCTGCGCGAGCTCACAGACGCCCCTGACTGGCTGTAGAGCCGTGATTAATGTTGGAGCACTATGTACCTCTCATCCCTCCCCTCTGAGAGAGCTCGGCCAATCAGCTCTCTCTAGACCTCCGGCTGCGAGAGGTTACAGCACCACCCGGGATTCGAACTAGCGATCTCCGGATGATAGGGCGAGCGCTTTTACCGCTGCGCCACTCGGAGGCCCTTTCAGTCCCAATTTCAAATAAGTTTGTATATATGGTGCATATTTTAAACAAATATATGACAATATATTACATGCACTGAAAATTAATACATAAACAATATCAAGCTTGAGGTCATCCTGTTGTCCTGAATATCAGTATGGAAGGCATCACAGCCCTGCTGATATTCAGAACAACAGTAAGTATGATATTCCATTTACTGTATGCAACAGTTCCACAAACACCAGTTACTATGAACAGATTATGATTTGTTTGTTTAACCGGTTATTTTGATCTTCCTCCTAGAGGAACTAACTAACCACGACTAGTGGAGCTGGTGACTGACAGTTAGTGTAATTAACAGGGGTGAAAGTAGTTTTAAATTCTAAATACTAGTAGTATGGTGCGGAAAACACACCACAGAGGTGGAGGACAGTCCTGATAAGAGATGTACTTTATATTTCAACTTATTTCGGCTTTAGAATATCAGCTAACTTCTAGGGTCTAGGGCTAGTAGAGTGCACAATCCCTTGTTCCACACACTAAGTAGTTCCCTTGACCAAATGTCCCAGTGCTGTTACACTCTATATCATCACTTGTGGAATGTCTGTCGTCCAATCAGACGGGAACTAACTGTTAACCTGTAAATGCCTATATATTACATTCTAGACAATCGTGTAAATATGGGTGTGGTGGTCAGATGTCCGCATACTTTTGGCAATATAGGGAATATCTATCTACTGTAAGCATAACAGGGATGAATTAAGGACTACATCTGTAGGCCACATGACCAGACGGGTCCTCGACTAGCATTTATTTAAAGTCTGATTGGCCATTGTTCTGCTACATGCGACATAATGGATAGAACATAATACAGTGAACGTGAAGTCACAGAATCTGAATTAAACTCGAAAAAGCTCATTTGTGCCTGAACGTCTAATCAATGGGTGGTCGTTTGGGTCCCAACTGTTTTCAACTTAACATGCAGAGCCATAAACCCAAACTCAAACTGTGTCGATGAAAAGAAAATCTAAAAACAAAGGAGAAACCAGATACACTTTATTTTGTTTCCTATGTGTAAAGTAGTAACGCGTGCATTTGATTTAGCGTTTGTTGGTTCATTTGGCGGTCAGCACTTCTCGCATGAATCACTGGAGCCCTGATCCTAATCTTTCTCTGTAGCATGAATCTCAGGCCTCATTGGGGCTCAGACGGATGGCTCTAAAACAAGACCTGCGTGTATAATTAAGTCTTACGGTCTTGGTTTCAGCTGACTGATTATGGAGGAGTGTGAAATCTGGCTGAGTCTGAGTCTCCAGCTGATGGAAGGCTTTTGCTCCTCTGTTGCTGTGTGTTAAATATCCATCATAGGAGCATGATGAAAGGGAGGGCGGAGAAAATCCGACTGAGCACACAAAGCAGAAGTCACAGGAGAATGACTGCAGGACATAAACAACTCTCAGGCGGTGATTGATTATCAGAAAGGTATCAGTCTATTTCTCTCCACTAAGCATCTGATGTCACGCGTCAGGTAAATGATAAACTGTTCGGGGATGGGATGCTGGAAAGCTCGTTAAACTGAAGCACTATTCAATGTTTATTTTTAAACAAGTATCACATTAATAATTACATTCACACTGGTAATAAGATTTGTTATTCATTTTGATTCATAGTGGATATGTTTTTAAAAAAAAAATTTTAAAGCCATACTATGGCAATGTTGAATTCTTGAATCTGATTGGTCAGAAGTTGCTGAGTAAGTTTGTACAACACCATGACCATGACATAATGTCAGTAAGTCAAATGAATGATGGGATTATAATAATAATATGCTCGTTCTAATCGGTTATCATTTATACAGGATAATTACAACTTGCACTGGGGCTTCTATCCATACTAATGGATGTAAAAAATATGTGTCGGTTTAAAAAAAAATTCAATAATACACACATATATATAAAATGTATTTTATTTTATTTTGTAAAGGAAAAATGAAAAACAGAAGTAACTCAGTGGTTAAGGCATTACGGTTCAGAAGGGTGCTGGTTCAAACCCCTCTACTACCAAGTTGCCACTGTTGGGCCCTTGAGTAAGGCCCTTAACCCTTAACTGCTCAGATGTATAATAATGCCAAATGCTGTAAATGTAAGAAATTCAATTAACATTTTTAGGAGGAGTCTGCGATATCAGCGCTGTATACCAGTTAGAGCTGGGCATCCCAGGTAGACTGTCCGTTCGATATTGCTTTTCGGGTATTAACTAAATTAAGAAGTTTAGTGACAATCAAAGCTAAATGTATTGCTGTGTCACAATGAAGGATGATTACAATGTGCAGTTTTTCTGTTCCATGGCAAGACAGGCTAGTAAAAGAGTCACTATACACCGATCAGCAGTAACATGAACACCATAAAACATTAACATAACTGTATAGTACCTGTGTAGGGAGGGACTACCTGTATAGTACTTTTAAGAATGGTCAATGGTAAATTACATAATAATAACAACACTTATTATTATTATTATTATTATTATTTATTATTATTATTATTATTATTATTATTATTATTATAAAACAATAATATTCAGAATAATAACCCAACCAGAAAAAAAAAATGCATCATGTTTATTCATGAATCATGCATGCATGATGCATCAATCCGAACAGCCTGGTCTGATCCAGCCTGTCCTTAATAGCCATTTAAACACATTGATTGTTTCTTTCTTGTTAGAATAGAGACACTCTTTCTGCTGGCACTCTTTCTAGCAGTAGGTAACATGATGAGTTCCCAGGAAGGAAATTTTGCTTCCATTCCTAATCGGTACATTGCATAATATCCTCTTTTTCTCTGCAAGTCTTTACTTTGGACATTCATACACTGTTTCGTGGTCTCTGAATGATAAAGAAGAGCTGGTTGGCTCACATTTCACACCAAATGACGCATCATCCAATCATACATAAGACTGCATTCTTGACCTGACCTAAAAACCATCTAACCTTATTTTGTTATATTTATTAAAAATATAACAATGATTTTATATATATATATATATATATATATATATATATATATATATATATATAATGGTTTATAATTAATTAATTAAAACTTAGCGGATCAGAGTCCATATAAAGAGTTGAGTTGAAATCTCTAATACTGGTATAACTGGAATAATATGACAAATAACAGTGTGTTAAACTACATGTTAAAAGAATTACAGGAGTCACCAGTGGAGCCAGTCCTTTTCCCTTCGTGTTTTAAGAAGGTAAATATATTACATAAATTCATAGTCTGAGTAGATCAAATTGACCCCAAACCTGGTAGAAGTGCTGTTCCTGAAAACCAGCAACCTGATCCTGAATTAGAGTTCCAAATTTAAGCTTCTTTATTTATCCAGAGCCAGAACCTTTCCCGAAGGACACTCGGTGAAAGTATCTGTCTTTCAGGACCAATCAATGCGAGCAGGAGCTTGAGAGGGTGTTGGATCTGATTTCCATCTGTAAGCACCACTTTATCTCTCAAGCAGTGATGGAGAGCAGCATGTGGTTCCTTTAATAGTGAATGCAGTAGTGGAGAGCAGGCGTGTCTAAACCGGCGTCTTCATTACAGAGTGCCACACATGTGTGCCGTACACCGCAGGGGAGCATAAACACAGCTGGAACCTACTCTACAGCAGTTCGCCCTCTGTAATGGGGCTCAGTCTGTTGGCTCTGAAGGATTTGCTCATTAGGGCGTTTATATACTGTACCATGGCTCACACATGCACACGATAGTTCCCTTAAACACTGCACAGATTTCCTGCACCGGATCTTGTGCCAAGAATGAAATGAGTTAACCTTAATTCACACTTGATAGCAAACTGTCTGTCTAAGATTATGAAGATTTATGACTACGGAGTACAAATACCGTATGTTGCAGAAATTCTGCCAGGCAAAGGTAATGTTTAGAGCTTTTAGAGATGGAAATCCATGTTTTGTTGGTCAGTTTGATTCACTGTAACAGTGGGTCGGTTTTCAATTCAGAATTGATTAACACTTTTAAAATTGTTTAGGTAAACTTGATTAACAAACATTAAATGGATTAAAACTGATTAATTATTGAATATAAAACGCAGGGTTTGAAGAAAATAAATACATAGCATTTAAACATTTCACAAAGTTTTCCGTAATTTTTTGCTAGATTATCGCTTCTTCCCCTTTTGAGTTCATACACACGTGGACAAAATTGTTGGTACCCTTCGGTCAATGAAAGAAAAAATCACAATGGTCACAGATATAACTTTAATCTGACAAAAGTAATAATTAAAAAAAATTTATGAATGTTAACCAATGAAAGTCAGACATTGCTTTTCAACCATGCTTCAACAGAATTATATAAAAAAAAAAAACTCATGGAACAGGCCTGGACAAAAATGATGGTACCCCTAGAAAATACTGAAAATAATGTGACCAAAGGGACATACAGTTGCACATATTATTCAGAAATTTAAGATCCATGGGACTGTAGCCAACCTCCCTGGACGTGGCCGCACGAGGAAAATTCATGACAAATCAAAGAGACGGATAATCCCAATGGTAACAAAAGAGCCAGAAAGATTTCTAAAGGGATCCAAGGTGAACTTCATGCTCAAGGAACATCAGTGTCAGATTGCACCATCCGTCGTTGTTTGAGCCAAAGTGGACTACATGGGAGATGACCAAGGAGGACACCATTGTTGAAAACAAATCAGAAAAAAGCCAGACTGGAATATGCCAAACTACATGTTGACAAGCCACAAAGCTTCTGGGAGAATGTCCTATGGACAGATGAGACAAAAATGGAACTTTTTGCCAAGGCACATCAGCTCTATGTTCACAGACGGAAAAATGAAGCATATGAAGAAAAGAACACTGTCCCTACTGTGAAACATGGAGGAGGCTCTGTTATGTTCTGGGGCTGCTTTGCTGCATCTGGCACAGGGTGTCTTGAATCTGTGCAGGGTACAATGAAATCTCAAGACTATCAAGGGATTCTAGAGAGAAATGTGCTGGCCAGTGTCAGAAAGCTGGGTCTCAGTCGCAGGTCATGGGTCTTGCAACAGGACAATGACCCAAAACACACAGCTAAAAACACCCAAGAATGGCTAAGAGGAAAACATTGGACTATTCTAAAGTGGCCTTCTATGAGCCCTGACCTCAATCCTATTGAGCATCTTTGGAAGGAGCTGAAACATGCCGTCTGGAAAAGACACCCTTCAAACCGGAAACAACTGGAGCAGCTTGCTCATGAGGAGTGGGCCAAAATACCTGCAGAGAGGTGCAGAAGTCTCATTGACAGTTACAGGAATCGTTTGATTGCAGTGATTGCCTCAATAGGTTGTGCAACAAACTATTAAGTTAGGGGTACCATCATTTTTGTCCAGGCCTGTTCCAGGAGTTCATTATTTTTCATAATTCCGTTGAAGCACGGTTGAAAAGCAATGTCTGACTTTCATTGTTTAACATTCATAGAATTCTTATTTATTATTACTTTTGTCAGATTAAAGTTATTTCTGTGACCATTGTGAGTTTTTCTTTCATTGACCGAAGGGTACCAACAATTTTCTCCACGTGCCCCCTACTGGACAATTTTGGTGCCCCCTACTGGACTGGAGGGTCGATCTGAAAGCTGGCAGAAAGAAAAAGAAAAGGATTATTGCTTGGTATGAAACATGACATTTAAACGATCAACAAGACAACTTTTTTACACGGTTTCAATGTTTTAGTAGTTTTAAGCCTGTGAAAAATATAGCTGTTTGAGGTAAGTCAGAGGCGGCACGGTGGTGTAGTGGTTAGCACTGTCGTCTTGCACCGCCTGGGTCCGGGTTTGATCCCCGGCCAGGCTCGATTCCCGTCTCTGTGTGCATGGAGTTTGCACGTTTTCCCCGTGCTTGGTGGGTTTCCTCCGGGTTCTCCAGTTTCCTCCCACAGTCCAAAGACATGCAGGTTAGGCTAATTGGCGTTCCCAAATTGCCCGTAGTGTGTGAATGAGTGAGTGTGTGTGTGTGTGTGTGTCTTTGCCCTGCGATGGATTAACCTGTCCAGGGTGTACCATGCCATGTGTGCTAAGTCTCCTGGGATAGGCTCCAGGCCCCCGTGACCCTGAATACAGGATTAAGCGGTATAGAGGATGAGTGAGTAAGTGAGATCAGGCAATAGACATCAAAGCTGTTGAAACAAATGGCTAGAAATCAAACTCCACTAATGTTAGCTAGTTGACTAGTGGATGAAAGTGTATACATACTGTATATGCTTTATTTATATATAAAAAGTGACTAATTTAAGGCGTTTTCATATTAGGGCCCATTGTTGTTTCCGAGAACACTTGACCCCAAAGTCTGGTTCAGTTTAATCAGTGAGAACACAATTGCTCTACCCTCAGGAACTGTTGCCCGAGTCCACTGAAAAAGGTGGTTGTGAGAACCATACAGTGTACTAAGGCATAGATCGAATCAGATATGGAAGTCAATCGTACCTAAGAAAGGAAGTAGATCTCTGCAAGGAAGTAGTTCTCATCTTCTCGTGTTTACTGCCAGCTCACAAACCAACTAGGTTCACCCCGTCACCTGCTGTTGTATCAGAAAGTGTAAATCCAGTACACAAGCGTACCTGAGAATGGAGAACAACCATAATGTGAACGCCGGCCTTTGGGGGGGAGTAGGCCGCACGTGTTCCTTGGCAAATCAATCGTGTCTGATGTGAAAACGCTGTGACAAGTTAAATGTTGTGTCATGTTGTGGGGGGGCATGGTTTCTTTTGGGGGATGGCCTTGATGTGAGGAGGTCTGGGCATGGTTTGGATCACTTCAAATCAATACAGAAAATTCTCCTGACTGAATTCTGATCAAATATTTAAATCCAGATAGTAGAGGCCACTGAAGACTTTGACAAGGATGATGGTGTAAACAATAAGCTATGGACTGGCACATTCACCAGATCTTAACGCCTTCCGTATAAAATATTTATGGACATTGTCCAGAGGATTCATTTGCCACACACATTTGCGCACAGCAGCTGTGTAAACGTAACGTCCAAACACACACTTAGCCAACAAGCCTGTAGTTGGCCATTACTGTCAATTTAGGCCAAGTATCGCATCTTCAACCCTCAATTTATTTAAGTGGTACCATCTTGAGCCACCTACATCTTATTTCTCTTTGAGAATAGGAACTAGAACATGCCGTTTCTGTTTTTCCGTTTCTCATGAGCGTGCAAGCCTGTAAAGCTGCAAAGCCGATCCCTTCTTTGCACAGACATGGTCTCCTAGTTGAGTACACTGAAGCCTTCAGACTGGGCTCTCCACCACCATCAAAACTCCTTTTGAAAAAGTCCTGTTCATCTCGTTATGCACCAGGACATACTGAAGCTGTTCTCGTGGCCTTCGACATGCTATGTTTTTTTTTTTTTCCTTTCTTCTTCTTGTTCTCTTGAATCTTGCCTGACTAGAAATGACTATCAATGGGCCGTGACTACCATGGCTCCCCCTTATCTACAAATGTAGTACATTTGAATCTTACTGAAGCTGCAGAGAAAACAGACAAGGCTCACTTGGTTGCTGTAGAATTCTGATTAAAAAAGAAAAACTCCTAGATGAAAAGCAGATAATCAAAAGTTTGTTTGAACTCTGTTTAACTGGAGGGTTGTTTTATTTATTTATTTATTTATTTTCAGTTTGATTGGCGGCGCTTTTGTTTAATGCATGTTGCCATTTTTCGGTGCAATTTTCGATAAGACGTAAGCATCAAACAGATCCGTCTGCTGTTGCCAAGACAACCAATGAATTCCAAACTGATCAGAAAGTCTGTTTTTTTTACTTCTTATAGAGCTCAATAAACTTTACGAGCCATTTGAGTCAAGCCAGGACTTTGATCAGAGCTGGAAATAGTGCACATTGATTAGTCCAACACAGTATTCATATTTGCTCTAATTAAAGCCTCAGATTAGAATCGGTTATTGTTGGATGCTGCAGCACTTCAATTTTCACTCATAGTGTAATGATCGTCTAGAAAAGCCAGTTTTCAATGGCTTGATTTTGGTGACAGCGTAACTGTTTTTTCATGCAATTGACTATTTCTGAATTATAAAACATTAACATAAAATAAACATCTAGATATCGAGGTGTAAATATTAAAATGTGCTTTTCAGACTCAATTTAAAATTATTGCCAACCACAAACATGTTCATTAAGTCTATGGTACCTTGGTTTCACGTCCCGCTCAAGGGTACAAGTATTCGTGAATAGATATGAAATGGTTAAGGATTGCCCTGGTTTTTAGCATGGATATTGTGTGCATATTGTGCATGTGCTTCCAAGTAGTGCAATTAGAAATGCATTCACTCCATCATCCGGAAATCCCACCGCAACCATCTGTATCCGTGCGCCGTCAAGGGAAGGGGTGCAGTTTCAGTGGAAGGAGCCAATCACGTGTGTCTTTGCGTATTTTCCCACCCTTAACGGTGCATGCCCAGCAGTCGCCAAAGCTTCTGGCTTGATAATCTGCACCCTCCGTGTTGATTTTTCATTTTCTGTTGGATTTTATTTGAACAGAAATGCTCTGAGCGGTCACCTGGAGAAAGTTCTGTAACCTTGTGCAGTTTGGAGAAATTGTATGAGCTATTTAATAGTCCCTGTTTTATTATATACTGTACATGTAACTGAATTTTTTTTTATCGAAAGTTAGAAATGTTTGTATGCTGACAGTTGTAGTTCTATGAGAAAAAGAAAAGAAACTCTGTAATAGGCAAGAAGATTGCAATTGGCACGTCTCTATTAAGGATGGAGTAAATCGTTTTAATTAATTTTACATAATGTAAAGAGGAGAATTTCAAGTAAAAAATATGTTATATAAATAAATAGTATAAACTATATAAGATTTGTAGATGAGAGAAACTACAGTGATTTAGTCTTTTGCTGTTGGGACCAACAATTATCGGTAATTGGTCATTGAGAACATTGGTAATTAGCGATTGTTCATTAAAAACAATAGTAATTATTGAGTCATTATGGTAACAATGTTTATTAGTGATAAAAATAATGATCAATGGTTGGACATAAGGAGGCACAAACACCGTGCATCTTCAGGGGCAGAGTTTTAGCCCCACCTCGGGGTGTGTGTCTTCATGGAGTTTGCATGCTCTCCCTATGCTTGGTGGGTTTCCTCCGGGTACTCTGGTTTCCTCCCACAGTCCAAAGACATGCAGATTAGGTTATATAAGTGAGTAAGGTGAAATAGAAATAGGTGTATTCATTTTATGACCTGATTTCATAATGGGAAATTGGTGTTTATCACTGATATATATATTTTTTTGCTGGCTAAGTTAACATATCAATAAACAGGGCAGAATTAGGGAAGTTTATTGCGATTTCCTGGGTACTTATTGTGCTATTTGATGAAGCATGACGTTTCCAATGAACGACCCATTTGCACAATTACAGCTTCATCCGACTGTCAGGCCCAGGAGGCGAAAAAGCAGTGAAAAGTTAAAGGGTAATAATATCCAGACATTGTTCCTGTAGTCATTAAACCAGGGCCAGCGGATTAATGAAATCTATTATTGAGCTCATCCATATAAGACTCTGAGGCACAATTGTAAACAAGTGCGGCAGAAAATCACAACTACTCTTAGTGTTTCTCTCCCATGAAACGTTCGAGTCACGATGTGCCCTTTACTCGTAGTTCTTTGTACACAGCGGTGGTACTAACGCTCCTGTTTCACGGACTTTTCATGGATTTGGAATTCACTCGAGGAGTTTTATCAGCGGATACTCCTTACTTTTACTCTACTATAGACCACGGCAAATATCTCTACTCCTACTGTACGTAGGTATATTTCTGCATGGTGTTGCGTTACATAACTATAGTGCTGTGTAGTATTTCAAGCAGGAATTTCCATTAACTACACGATTACACGACGTATTAAGTGTAATTGACGTTACTCGCCTTTCCTTTGAGACATGCAGAATAACGTAACAGGTGGTGGACCTGGTTATACACAGGAACACAAACAGTGCGAGGAGACAGAGAAAAAGCCTAGAGTGAGCTAATAAAAGCCTTTTACTACGGATACTCAAGTACATTTCAAAGTGAGGACTTTTACTCAAGTACACATGCAAATGAAGGAATTGTACTTGTACTGTTACACAAAATGTGTGTACTTTTCCCACCTCTGGTTGTACGTACTGTACAGCTAAAGCTTTGTCTTTTCTGACACCCAAAGATTTGCGCATCGAACACAGATGAAGGCCGGAGCTCGTATTTATTGTCGAAAAGGACCAAGAAGGGAAAGGAAAACTACTCACACAGTTGCATACCACTGAATGACCTTGACAGCTGTCATCTGAGATTACGGTCTCCTAGATAGAAATCAGGTGTGGACAAACCAATTAGTAGCAGCGTTCTACGGCCGTAACGAGATGTCATTTCATCAGCCTGGGAAACACTAGTCCAAAACCAGCATCCTATTCAAGGACACAGGGAGCGCTGCTCCTATACCACTCGCCCCACTGTGCCTCTGTCAGATGTAAAACGCTCATCAGTTTTCTTGGAAAATGAGGTAAATCTCCCGAGGCGTCCACTTTACGTGAGAAAATAAATAAAATAAAAAAAGTCCCAAATGGCTTTCCAAGTGGTTGTTTTCTTTAAACCAGAGTCCATAGGCAAGACCGCTTGCATTCAAGTCATGTGCAAAGACGATTACACAAGAATACACACAAATGCACGAGACACATGAGGATATTGGGGTCTCAGTAGAGCCAGCATATTCATGACAGAGATGTGAAGGTGTGTCTGTGTATGCGCGTGTGTATGCCTTGCTGAATCAACAGAGCTCACATTGAATTTGTATGAGACATTTGATCATTTATTATATGAATTTATACTGTACTGTGTATATATATATATATATATATATATATATATATATATATATATATAACTCGCTCGTTCAATGATATCTTTATATATATATAGACCAACGTACGGAGAAAGCCTTTCTTTTATTAATATAGAATGCACCACCTTGTAGGTGCATTATTGTATTGCATGCACTGTGTGTATAACACGGTAAACCGATGTCTTGATTGGCTCTGTTGAGTGAAGCGTTTAACCACGCCCACCTCGAGGGCTAAATAAGTAAAAAAAAAAAAAAACCACTAAATGCTGTGGCACATATCTGCTCATAACTTCCCTTTTACTCAACATTTTGATTGAATTTTATGGCGCAAGGTTCAGTTTTCATAGCGTACGCACCATTTTCAGAGCATACTTTGGAGTAAGCTGTGACGAGTCGCGCTGTCGAATCTGTGCTTTGAGGATTATGCCAGTTTGTAGGTGCATTATGGTCGTTCCTGCGTCGTCCTGTATACACTGTAAACTGTGGCGTTGAATGGCTCTGTTGAGTGAAGAGCCCACATAATGTCACATGCTGTGATGTAATCGGTGCTCCTAACTTCACTTCTACTCAACATTTTGATTTCATTTACGATGCAGGTTTAACTTTAGGCAAATACAGAAGGATTGGTACAGTTTCATTGAATTCTGCTGGGTCAGTCTTGTGTGATGCCGTGACAAAATCTGGTTGGACAGATATACAGACATACAGACAGAAAATGTTCTGAGACTGGTTTCGGGTCCTCCAATGTATGAAATGTGAAGATATCATTGAAAGTGTGAGTTCTGACCAATGTACAGACAAAATCTGTCTTTTATTTACATAGATATGTAAACCTAAGATTCTAGAAAAAAAAAAAAAGAAATTTAGAATCAGAAAAAAAAACAATGAGAAAAACAGTTCGCGCTCTTCTGTACTGTACATACGGTACAAGTACAACATGTCCAAATGGGGGTGTGATGTACCCAAAGCTTCTGAATCAGACATCCTGCATAGATGCAACCTGTCTTTTGGGAAAATTATTTCCTACTTCTTAGAATATTTAACAAAGTACAGGAGAAAAGCGTTTCAGATTTTATTGGATATAATGGATTTTCTTGATAAGTAATCAGAAACTTAGGCGGGGGGTGCAAACATCTGCACTCAGCTGTATAATATACTGTATCCCGGTCTCCCTGCAGCACATATTGATCATACAAGGACGTGTGTGTTAATCTCTCATTTGTCAGGAAGATGGTGACAGAAGAAAAACAGAAGCGGAGCGGTTTCCTTTTCACAGCCTGAAGCAGGAAAAAGATCTCCCTGCGCTCACTTTAGTAAGCGTTCATCATCTCAAACCTGATTTTGTCTCAAACCTGAAGTTGTCGTCTACACAAGCTTTTCCTTACTGTCCTGATCCGTTAGTGTGGTGGGGTTTCTACACACGGAACTGGCACTCACTGGCCGTAGGGTTATATTATCATTATAGGGACCACTAAATGGCGGACCATGGTCCGGATCCGGAGTGACAGGTCTGTCATACCAGTAATCTAGTGCTTTATCCGTGAAGATTTTTCCCTATACGCTTCACTCAACAGAGTCAATCAAGGCGATAGATAACCACTAACACTAATTATCGTTTTTAAAATCGAAATTCGAATTTGGTCTAAAGAAAACCGGAGATTAAATTCATAGGGCATATCGCCCAGCTCTACCTTCTTGTTTCTTGAGCTACCATGTCAGAAGAAATACGTTGTGGTATGTAAAGTAAATATGCTACTTAGCGAAGTAAGGGGATTAGGAGATTACAGCTAATGAGATTGCTGAAACTACTAAAAGTGGGTTTAGACATGTCCAAGGCATTATTAATACCAGGAAGCGTAGTGGTGAACCATCATTGTCCAGGAAGAAATGTGGTCCCAAGTAAGTTTTGAATGCTTAGTGATTACTTGGTGAAATCACTACATGAAAGTAAAAAAAAAGTAAGAGAATCCTCCTACTTGCAATGCAAAGAGAGCTCACGGGATTGGGACTAAACAGCTGTGTAGCCTTAAGAAAATCACTTAACAGTGAAGCTAATCTGAAAGAAGGCCTTTCGGTTTTAAAGAGTGTAAACAATGGACTGTGGAGCATTGGGAAAAGATCATGTGGCCTGATGAGTTCAGATTTACCCTGTTCCTGAGTGATGGGAGCATAATGGTAAGAAGGCAGGCAGATGAAGTGATGCACACATCATGCCTTGTGCCTGCTGTACAAACCTGTGAGTGCAGTGTTATGATCTGCGCTTGCGTTGGTGGGTCAGGCGTAGGTTCAGCACTGTTATGTGCCCAAGGATTCATAAGGCTCAAATTTACACTGTGGTAAGTCTCTCCCACCATCGGTACAAGATCTTGGAGAGAAATTCATGCAACTCTGTACTGATATACAGTAAATGTTGTGACAGAAGTGCATAAGCTTATTCAAATGATGCCATGGCCGTAATCAAAGCAAAGCCGGTCCAGTGAAATATTGCGTGACTTTTATTTAATTACGTGACAAGGCAGGCTAGTTTGCGTTGTTTTGTTTAAGGTGGATATACAGTCGCATTTTTTTACACAGTTGAATGATTGTTATTCTATGTTTGTTCATAGATGTTATTTTGTGAATGTTATTTTAGTTTAACAGCTTCCTTTTGTCGTTAGCTTAGATGTTCTAACTAGCCAGACTCCTTACATGCTTGCGAATAATTTATTTGAATAGATTAGATTAGATTAGATTAGATTAGATTCAACTTTATTGTCATTGGACATAGTTACAAGGCAACGAAATGCAGTTAGCATCTAACCAGACGTGCAAGTTAGCAGTGCAATATAAACATATATACAGATCTATAAAACATGTATGATAAAAGTAAGGTCTATGTATAAATTGTATTACAGAAAGAAAAAAAATATATATATATATATATATATATATATATATATATATATACATGAATACATGTGTACATGAATATACAGTGTAAAGTGAGCAAAGATGGATAAATTAATGTACAGAATAATTGTAAATCTACCGATTTGTCTAATTATAAATATGTGGAATAAAGATATACAGAAACTATATATAGGTGAATTTACTTTATGTGCAATAGTATGAATATACATATGAATAAATATGAGTAATTTAGCCGCTGGATGGAAATGCAGAGTATACCTATACACACATATCTACATATATGAATATACACATATTAGTGTACTGTCCATGTGCAGACTGTACAAATGAATGAACAGGAAGTATTTACAGAGGTATTAAGCAGGAATGTTGGGTTATCAGTGATGGTGGTACCGTCCATGTGAGGGGGTCAGTGAAGTTGTGTTCAGTAAGGTAACCACTGTGGGGTAAAAACTGTTCCTCAGCCTGCTGCTCTTGGCTTTTAGGCATCTGAGCCTTTTTCCAGAGGGAAGGAGAGAAAACAGTTCATGTGCCGGGTGAGAGGTGTCCTTCACGATGCTTCGTGCTCTACGCAGACACCTCCTCTTGTAGACTTCCTCAATGACAGGAAGTGGGGTACCGATGATGCGCTGGGCGGATTTTACCACCCTTTGGATGGATTTACGGTCCGAGACAGAGCAGTTACCATACCAGACATAATACAGCTGGTTAGTATGCTCTCTACTGCACAACGGTAGAAATTGTTCATTATGTCTTTAGAAAGGTGATTCTTCCTTAGAAGTCTCAGAAAGAAGAGGCGCTGGGAAGCTTTCTTGAGGAGACTGATGGTATTAATGGACCAAGTTAAATCCTCAGAAATGTGTATCCCCAGGAACTTGAAGTTTGTAACACGGTCGACCATTGTCCCATTGATGTAGACAGGGGAGTGTGTGTTACCTCTTCTCCTTCTAAAGTCCACAGTGAGTTCCTTGGTCTTACTGGTGTTCAGGAGCAAGTGGTTGTCAGCACACCACTCGGCCAAGTGCTTTTAGCCGGGTATCTGCAATATCTTTCATAAACACTGGATTAAGTCGGCCTACATAAAGTCCCCTTCGCCTTCCAGCATCATTATTTTCGCAGAGTCCTCCATCATAAAACTAATCGTTGTTGTTCTAAAACACTTTCGGCAAACCGACTGCTTAACAGCACGAACCGTTGCATTTCATGAATGCTTCATGTGCGCGGCCGATCTGCATGTACAGTACAGAGCGACGGGGCTAATCACAATCAGGTCCGTGTGTAAACAGAAACACTAAATTGTGGTGAGCAGTGGTGGCTTAATCGGTTAAGGCTGTGGGTTACTGGGTTACTGATCAGAAGGTCAGGGGTTAAAAAAAATCCATTCCAACTGTCCATATTATGTATTATGAGAACCATATTACTATAAATGTCATATATGGATTTGTGTGTGTGTGTGTTTTTTTTTTTTTTTTTTTTGAGATAGAGAGTAGACCTTTGGGTAATGCAGGGATGAGTGGTCTTACCTTACACTGGAGCCCCCATAATCCAGGGCGACTCATGTTGCTTGCAGGGATTTGATCCCTGCCCAGGTCTAATTTACAGAGCAGCTGGAGCTTGACAATGTATTTTTATTTATTGTCTTCCGAATTTGCTCTTTGCTTTGGTTTTCAAGCACCGTCGGTGAGTCTGGATGACGCTTAACTTCCTTTCCGAGTTTCGGAGCTTTTTCAGTATTTATAGCACATCCGATGCATTTCACAGATAGCTTAAGATTTCAGCTTTTATCAGTGCCAGTGCCAGGCTACCTGCCAGATGCTGTTATCATATCAGTGTGCAGTAGGGCTTGGGTTTCAAGAACGCAAGAGGTCACTCCTCAAGCTCGGAGTAGCACTGCAGTTATAATTACATCACTTTTTTTTTTTTTTTTGCAACACTTTCTGACCTGCTCTTGTAAACTCGATGTCATGTAAATCCGTACGCCAGGGAGAAGAAAACACCTGCTGCATATGGTACCTCTCCCATCGCCCATCCCCCAACCCGAGCAAGTCCGAGAAAGCAGCTGGGGTGTGTGTTACGGCCTGATAAGACCAATATGCTCGAAATACAACGCCTACATCATCCTAAGATGAACAGCATTTCAGAACCTCTCCGGTTTTATCTGATGAAGAGACGCTCTATGTTTAAGGTGTTTGTATCATTGGTACATTAAAAACTTGGATACGAGTATATCACTGTGCTCTTTGAAAAAAATTGTTTTATCTGCCTGCTATTCATACATCTATTTTGTTCATGCTCGAATAAATGAAGGTTATTTCTCCTACGAGTCATCCGCCCACACGGCCATCTCCATTGCTGGCGAAACAATCCATTATCCAAATTCAGGAACATGAGTGCTAGCGTGAAAAGAAGAAGAAAAAAAAAATCTACAGCATTTTATTTTATGTGCAGGCATACAGTAAAATTCCTCTTGGCTCTCCATAGTTTGGTGTCTGTTTTTCTGTGTTTTAACAAGTTCTTTCGTTCATTTATTCATATTCCTACCACTATTGGTTGTACTGTTAAGCTTGCTTCGTCGTTTTATAAACATCATCTGCCAACATCTGGCACATAACTGCTCGTAACTTCCGTAGAAGGTTCAGCTTTCATAGTGTATGTACCATGATGAGTCACGTTTTCATGCCTGTGTATTGACGATTTGGCGACTTGTAGGTGCATTATGGTCATTCGTGTGCCTACAGCATACCCTGTCTATAGCCACAACCACCTCGATGGAAAACGCGCAATATCCTGGCACCAAACTGCCCATAACTTCAGTTCTACTCAACATTTTGATTTCATTAAACTTCAGGTTTAACTTCAGGCGAATACCGAAGGATTGGCAGAATTTCATTCAAATCTGTCGAACCAGCTTAGTGTGATGCTTTGATACATTTTGGCTAGACAGACTTATAGATAGACATACAAGCATTCAAGAAGCTTCAATGAAACGTAAAGATATCATTGAAAAAGCGAGTTTTGACCAATGTACAGACAAAACCTTTCTTTTAATTATATTGATTTGTTAATACATCATGCATACCACAGAAAAAGTGGTTTTAGCATGCAATACCATAATGCCTTGCAGCATGTTCTACTGTATCATTGTACCCCTGACCCTTATTTCTGGTCTTCCACCTACGTTCCCTTTAAGGGCGATGATTCCTTGATGATGCTGATAGTGGAAACATCAAAGTGTTTATCAGATAGTGGAAAATAACCTCCTTGTCACTTGCTGATAATGACAAGGACAAAAGTGGATTGAGAACCAGTACACCAACCAAAAATATGCAATTATCAGCTGTCCTGTGGCTGGAAATGACACAGATAAAAGGCTTGAGATAATGATGTTGCCATGATAAAAAGTAAAGACATGTTATTGTCTGTCCCTGTTCACCAACATGATGGTGTCTCTAATCGTTGCAAATCCCCTTTCTCAGCATTATGCTTCTTAGCTCTCATCTCTCACATCATGCGTTTTGTTAACATGTGTTTCGGCTTCTGCTTTAGACCTGCCCACGCCTCTGGTTTGTCAGTGTTTCACCTGATTGCATTTACTTATTGAGTTTCATCCTTGATTAGGTTGTTTATTCATACCCTGCTGTGCTATAGTACCATTGCGAAATCTTGTTGTGCATTCAAGTCCAGGCCTTGTTGCTCTAATGCCTTGTTTTCTAGGTCAGTGTTTTCTGATTTGAACTTCTGCCCAGTTGCTGATTATACTGATCATCTTTGCTTAACGCCTTGCACTAGGGTTGCAAACGTTTCTTAACTGAAAGTTGAACATATTAACGATCGATAATTGATTAATCATAAATTATCAATGATAATAATCATTTTTTTTTCTTGGTTTTAGATTTTTTCAATCCATTTATCCATCTAGGAACCTCTGTAGTCCAACTAGGGACCATGGAGGCCAATGGTGACCATTGTGTTTACTCCCATTTGTACAACCTTTGTAGGACCTCCAGTCAACATTCACACACTATTGAACACTATAATTTGGGAACACCAATTAGAATAATCCGCATGATTTTTGGAACGTGGGATGAAACCGAAGAACCCGGAGGAAACCCAGTAAGCATGGGGAGAGAAGGCAAACTCCATGCACGAATCGAACCCAAGACCTGTAGGTGCAAGATGACAGTGCTAAGTACTAAGCCACCATACCGCTTTTAGATTTATTTAAATGGCTTTAACAGTACAATCCCAACAAATTAATAGGGCATGAATGGTTAAAAAAAAAGAAAAGAAAAGAACTCAATTGTAAGGCTGCCAAAAAACCTTTCATCTTACTTTTTCATGTCAATTGCACTGGAATCTCAGGATTAACTAGAAGAGATGGCAATCACACCAAATCCTCAAAAATTGTCCAAAGTATCAAATAATTTACATTTTATTAAAGAAAAATATCAAAATGCATAAATATCCTGATTCAAACTTTTTTCTCTAAACAAACTTAGAAAATTATTTGCTCATACTACGCTGTCTGCCAATGTGTGACTAGTTTAGAGAGCACCACCTATAGGAGTGTAGAGGAAATGCAACATATCACCATCTCAAATGCATACATCTACATCTAGGCATTTGTCAGATGCCCTTATCCAGAGCGACTTACATTTTTATCACATTACATCTGAGCAATTGAGGGTTAAGGGCCTTGCACAAGGGCCCAACAGTGGCAACTTGGTGGTTGTGAGGTTTGAACCTGGGATCTTCTGAACTATAGTCCAATGCCTTAACCACTGAGCCTACCCCTGCCCCTACGTGAACTGGAAACGAATTTGGAGTCTGTTTGGTGATACATTAATTGCCGCGCCAAATAATTGTGATGCGTAACTTCTTTTTTTTCCTAATAATGTGATGTATCAAACAATACAAAAAAATCTTTAACTTCCCCGCAGTAAATGTAATCTCTACTGATTAGATAATGTACTGTATGTCCACACAGCAAATACATCATATATATGTTTTCAAAAATGAACATATCCATGTAGTCTGGAGTGAGTCATGTAAACAGTTTCTTCACTGTAAGTCCAGCTGCAGAAAACACTCTGTTTGATGTACCAATGTCCCAGAGATGCACAAATATTGCTTGGCCAGCCTCAGGAATCTTACCATGTTTGCTTTCTACCATTTTTATTACAGGGATGACATCCAAAGGAACACATTTTTTTTAAAACCTCAGTGTTATCACTGTTTTATTCACTTGAGGAGTTCCGGTCCCCAAGGATCAGTATCATAGCTGTAGCGGTCGCTCATCACTTAATAACGCGGCTGCTAGCAATTATACTAGCTTAGCATTGGCATGCCATTTCTTTTCTTAAAGAAGAAATCCATGGTGTTTATGGCAAGGGTTTAACATGACACCAAGTTGAGGAATTGAACCAGTTAACATATGACACATTTCTTTAAAAAAACAAACAAATAAACAAACAAAATGCCAAATAATTCATAATTTGCAACTAATTGGGTGATATGGACCAAAATGTATATCTCGGTATTGGTGATACACAACATGTATCTTGGTATTTTCTACGAAATGGTCAGTGGTAAGTCAAAGCCACATGCGGTACAGTATACAAAATTTATGCAATAAGGCGATCAAGAGCTAATAGTGGTCACGCACTTGAATGCTCACCAAATTTGTGCTGTACCCTCCATAAGCTTTCGATATTTATCCCGCTGTTTCAAAACTCTCCTGTCTTATACTCTGAGCCAACAGAGATCCCTGGGCCAATGCTGCTCCAACAGTCTGTAAAACATCTCGCATCCCAAGTTCCATTTCGTTTCGCATGACAGTATAAGCATGGATTTCATAACCTGGCTTAATGTAGTTTATGAGCTGTATGTATATAAGGCATCAAGTCCTTTTCAATCATCAAGCAAAGCCTCTGATTAATAGCTCCGTCATGCACATCGCTACTGTACAGCCCCTCCTAGCTAACAAAGACAGGATAGTTGGCTGAGAACATAGTGCTCCCTTTTCATCTTGCAGTGCAACTGTCGAGTGCCGGGTTTTTAGATGGCACAGCATTGATGTAGTACTCGAGTTTTACTTGAGTGAGCACTTTTCTCTTTCACTGTGTAATATTCCCACACCTGACTTCGTTCTGTCCACGGGTCACGTCTTCCTGCGATGCACACAGCGCCAGTAATTTATCTGAACTGCAAGCACTCCCTCTCTGGGGTACAAGTTAAATACATACGGTATGTAAGCGTCCTCGGGAAATATTATGCAAAACAAAGATTGTCGGTAAATAAAGGTCGCCAACACTACCCTACTGGGTATTTGTTAGTGATGGTGGTCTCTAGTGATGGTTGGATTATAGAGTATGTGACATTGTGTGTATAGCAGCAAAAGGGCTACCATCTATAAGCTGACAGTGTGTTGGATATAACGAGGACGTTACGGCGTATCTGAGGTCATACATAAAGGTGGTAATCTTACGATCCCGTTTGCGAATTGTGATTCAGTTCAGTGTCATGATGTAATTATACTGGCTGACCCTCTTTTTGTCTGGAAAGCATAAAGTAAAATGCTGTACCTGCGGTGAGTGAAAACCTGCATTTTTGGCAATGGCACAGGGCATCAATTCTTTTGCGGCTGACAGTAATTCACTTGACCTTTGTCCCTGAACTGCTGTATGTGGAAGCTTCGCGACTTGCTTGAGCATTCCCAGTTGGGCAGAAGAGCGAGACCCTCGATATATGGAAGCTTAATTTTACTATCCTGCTGCATGTGGATGCACGATGTGAAGAGTCAAGTAGCACATGACGGACAAAGGGCAATGTTTAAAGGGAAACTTAGCAACCGCCGACCCATAATTCAGGCTCGCAGAATGAATCGGCTTGTTCAGATAGGAAAGGAATAGAGGACACAGAGCAGCATGGGAGGTACAAAGGAAGCTGCGGCTCTTTACCACAGCTATCCATCTCCTCAATGAACCCTTTTTTCTTCAAAGTGCACCACACTTTATTTAACTTCACATCAAAAAGCCAAGGCGAGGTGAATCTATGACTCGAGGCGTCTCTCTCTCTCTCTCTCTGTGCTTCTGCTCTCCTTGTGAACCTGATACCCTTACCTTTACCTCCCTGAATAAGTAATCATGGCCACCGTAGTCTAGTCTTTACTCATGCATCAGTGCAGTTGGCCTTCGCTCTCATTATGTTCCTCCTACTTTCTGTGTCATTCATAATGTCTCATCGTTCCTGCTGACACATGAAGGTTCTTATAATCGTTAAAAGTTTGTGTGAAATAAAACATTGACAATACGTGCCCGAGCGCCAAGAAGTCACCATTATACGGGCCACAGGAAGCGTTTTTAACGGGAAGAACATCGCACAGTGTGTAATCATTGAATTTATTTTGGACGCATCTTTGGGTTTGTTAGTGATCTGCATAAGATGCTCCATTTGTCTTATTTAAAAAAGAACATTTCAAAAGGTATGCAAAATAAAAGACTGAAGTCGTAACCAATTATTGATTTTATATTATATTATATTGTATTGTATTATACAGGATTAGTGGCACTAGTGGTGTAGTGATTATCATTGTCGCCCTGCACCTCCAGGGTCCGGGTTTGATTCCCGGCCAGACTCGATTCCCGTCTCTGTGTGCATGGAGTTTGCATGTTGTCCCCGTGCTTAGCGGGTTTCCTCCGGCTACTCCGGTTTCCTCCCATGTAGAGTAGGCTAATTGGCGTTCCCAAATTGCCCGTAGTGTGTGAATGAGTGTGTGAGTGAGTGTATACTGTATATGTGTGCCCTTTGACGGATTGGCACCCTGTCCAGGGTCCATCCCGCCTCGTGCCCTAAGCCTCCTGGGATAGGCTCCAGGTCCCCGCGGCCCTGAATACAGGATAAGGCGGTATAGCTTATGAGTGAGTGTATTATATTATATTAGGTGGGATTAGATTCGATTCAACTTTAATGTCACAGTACATGTCCAGAGCCAATGAAATGTAATTCATATTCAAATGTTTAACAAGAAGATCACGCAAAACATTATGCCCAACTTTGACTCCGCATGACCTCTTGGGGGTGTGCTGTTGTGTCTGGCACCAGGAGGTTAGTAGAGGACCCTTTAAATGCTGTGGGTTGTGGGGTGAACTCTGTTCTCCAGACTAGTTTGTCCATTGCACTCCATAGGTGCTCATTCAGATTGCGGGATCTGTGGGGTTCGGAGGCCAGGTCAGCGATCAGCGTCGGTTATGGTGCACTGGATATTCTGGTGCCTTTCTATCATGGCCAGCATTGCCTTCTTTTCCCAGCAATTTGTGCTGTTTTGGCGTTTCTGAGGGTTTGGACCACCAGACAGGTTGGCTTTTAGTCCCCTGCGGTCTTGTGGAGTCAGATGCTGTCACATCATTGATAATCCATGTTAATGTATTAATGTTATGTGGTGTTAATGTTATGGCGGATTGGTGTGTTTTTGTGTGTGTGTGTGTGTGTGTGTGTGTGTGTGTGTGTGTGTGTGAGAGAGAATATGAGCATATGTGCATTTTGGGAATTCAGTCTTTTTTTCTCTTCTTATCTAATATGTACACTTGATGTCATCACTCATGCAACAAGCACAAAGGAAGACAAGCTATTTCTGACAGAAACTGCTTTTATTCCTCTTACAGAGACCCAGTGGGACTCTGCTTCTATTGAATCGATCCTGAAAGTAGACGTTCAGCTCAGCTGCTCTCGGCTCTTTCCCGTTCTAATCATTGCTTTTATCTAGGTTGAGAATTTCCTCACGCGTTTCTTGCAGTCTTAAATCCTGCACATAATAATTGCTGCAATCAACATTCTTGCAGGTCATGAAACTAGAATTGATGTGATTCCTACAGTTTTAAAAACCTGTTGCATCAAAAGCCAATGGGTAGAGACGTACAAGTTCATGACCTCGATTTCTGTGCATTATTAAAAAATGATATGCCGTAATGAGTCCATTTAACCATTGTTTCTTCTTGTGCGCCTTCTACCCACAGTGTCTGCTGGGATATGTAATGATTTTGGCAGCCATTTCATGGAAATCATTAGGTTCAGTGATTGCTTCACATGATCATATTACAGCCAACAAATATGAAGAAAATTTACATAACCGAGTGCACATTGCAACAAACACCCTTTTCTAATTATGTTTTCATATTTTGGGAAAACACTATTCATCCTGCTTAGATTATTTAAGAGTGGCCTTTTAAACAATGGGATGATAGTGTTCACCAGCACCCACCATGGATGCTCAGTATTTTTCACATGTCCCCCCATGGACTCACATCTTGTGGGCTTGTGAATACTGTATCTGCGATAGCATGGTTGAGTGTAATGGTAATCCTTGTAAATAGGCTATATGGAGAAAAAACAAGGTATTTGGCCAAACCTTTGGTGAAGGCCCTTTTCTATTCCAACATGACACCAGTGAACAAAGGAAGGACCATAAATACATGGTTTGATGAGTTCAGTGTGGATGAACCTGTTGGCTTGACAGACCTTCTCGTCCAATCTCGCCCAGTGCCTAAAGGCTCCACAGGATGAGAGGGCACAGAAAGACTCCAAAATCTTGAAAGAGGAGTGGAAGCTGCAAAAGGGGGGCCGACTTCTTATTCCAGTATACAGTATGTATTTGGGTACAATGTCATTGCAGGTTTGGCCAAATACTTTTGTCCATATAGTGTATTTTATAACACAATTAAATGTAAGTAGTTTTGCTTTGTTTATTTCTAGTACTGTGTGCAGTCATGTTGAAGTTTGCATCTTTCTCTGAACATAGCACAGGTCGTTTTCTTGGTGGGTTTTTTTTTTTTTTTTCCGGGTGCTCCGGGTTTCTTCCAAAGTCCAAAGACACACAGATTAGGTTAATTGGCATTCTCAAATTGCCTGTAGTGTGTGTCCGGCGATAGATTGGCACCCTGACCAGGGTGTGCCACGCCTTGGGCCCAGAGTCTCCCGGGCACCTCGGCATAAGCGTTATAGAACATGAATGATTTTGTTTGCATTTGAGGTGGCAAACTGTAAACTATTACAGCAGCACGGCATCTTGTGTGGTAGGAGAATTTGTTTGTTGTTGTTGTTGTTGTTGTTGCAAAAGTTTGTTTAAAACTGTAAGAAAAAGACTAAAAAAGAAGAGGTATTTATAAAATCGTTATATTTACAAAATCGCAATGCACCTAGTTATCATTATATTATATTATCAGCTGGGCGCTGGTAATTCCCATTCCTACTAGGTACTGTACGTACATAGAAGGGTTTTTTTTTCTTTTCTTTTTATAGAAATAATTTCTGTTGCAACTTTGCCATGTTATACAAGTTTTATATTAAGTTAATTTTTTTTAAGTATGTTTTTTTAAACTGCCCTCTTAATGCTTAACCATGGTTTTAATATTATTTATTAGTATTGTTACACTCCTAATAGACATTGCATTCCTTCTTACTGTCAAGGGATTATCACTGTGGGGATTAAAAATCTGTTATTAGGATACATAAGAATCCTGGTATTCAAAACGGGGGTGGGGCGTCTGTTTTATTATTTTCCAGTTACAGCGCTGGATTCACAACCCAACATTATCAAAGCTGTTATATAACTATTATGACTATATGAGTCCTTAATAGCCAATTTAACTGTCTACTTACATTACGGCTTTTGGCAGACGCCCTTATCCAGACTTACATTTTTATCTTATTAGACATCTAAGCAGTTGAGGGTTTAGGGCGTTGTTCATGAGCCCGAAAGTGGCAACTGGGTTTGAACCTGAGACCTTCTACTACTATTGTACTGTAGTCCAGTACCTTAACCACTGACTCGCCTGAGTCGAATATGCTAAACTCAAACCCTTACAACTTGAAAACATGTAGCCTTTAAATGATTTATCTTATTTAAGGAATAAACGTCTGTATGGCTCAAATAAAAAAAAAAGCCAGAAACGGATTGTTCATATTTGAAAAATGAGTACAGTTCTCCCGCGATGAATCTGTACTGACAGGGTGATTGGACTTCGTTTGATTGTTGAAGAGGTTCCTCGGAATTCATCTTACAGGTAAAGTTTGAGAACCCCTGCCGTAAGCAATACCGCTGTGTGAATCTACAGAAATACACCGTGGGGAGTTATGACATGAGTTCTGCAGAACGTTAAACGAAATAAATAAATAAACAAACAAACAAACAAACAGATCAGAGATTGTCTTTTCTTTTTTTTCTTTTTTTTTTCTTTTTTTTTTTTTTGGCCATTTCGTTCTCCCTGAGCTTCAACGTTTGTCATCAAATCCCCTTTCTCTTCATTTGTGACAGGCTGCCATTGTTTGTGTATGTACACACTGAGAAAAGAGTTGTCAACTCCAGGCACTTTACTGAAACGGAACGGATTGAGCCGCAGGCGTTGTGTTAGTATCTTCCCTACTTCTCTCACATACTTTCGCCCTGGGGGATTTTTCCCTTACTGGAGGAGCCGCACAGACAAAGCATCTCGTGTAGTTTATTATTGGAGCCAAACTCTCACAGGCCCAGAGCAATCACAGAAATCAGCTTAAAGTCTTCCCTGAAGTCTGTAGTAAACCTGCCCGAAGCTCATATATTAGCTTGCACCTGCGGCGCATTTTATATACCATGCTATATGCAATTTTTACGTATGTACGTATGTATATATACAGTACATATGTAATAATTGGATCTCTTGCAAAGATAAAACTGGCTTTATCTTTTCTCTCTCTCTTTCTCTCTCTCTTACAGAGGAGGAGCTGTAGTTACCTCCTGTGCACCATCCTGCTCTTCATTGCCGTGCTCCTGGCTCTTACTGTAACAGGCACCATCCTCTTAATGAACCACTCCCAGGCATCTCCAGGCTCCGATGCCCCACCCCTCATCACTACTAATCAAGACGAAGGCAACGCCCTGGTGACCGTAGAGAGAGGCGACGGCTCCCGCATTAACATCTTCATTGAACCCAACTGCCCCGACTACAACAGCAACTTCCTGCGACTGGAGGGGGTCCAGACGTCCCTGCTGCACTCGCTCAGCCACCACGACACCGACCTGAAGTCCGTGAAGGGACAGGAGCGCGGCCTTCTCGTCCAACTGGCTGAGGAGATCTCTAAGCTGTCGGCCCACATTAACCAGCTGAAGGCGGAGTACAGCGCTCTGAGGCAGGGACAGAGCAGCATCAGCCAGGAGATCAGCATGCTGCAGTCTGAGCAGGCCAGGCTCCTCCAGGTGAGATGCCACACAACGGTGTGTCTTTACTTTTAACCAAGTATCCGAATGTAAAGCAGAATCAATCAGGCCATGCGTAACCAAGGCTCGTCTTAAAATAGGCAAAGACATTAAAAGAAGCGTAGTCATGACCATGAGCACTACAGCGGAATAACAAAAGGTTTGCTATCAGAGGTACAGAACGCCGAGCGCATACTTCACAATTAATGGGATTGCTGAGAGTCCTTTTGTACCGTGGAGTGTGATTGAGTAATTGAGGCTAGGTGTTTGCATTCAGAGTGAAGATGAAGGTGAACTTGAGAGACTCTGTGATGGCGGTTGGGTGCACTATTCACAGTTCTGGGAGTTTGGTCAGGTGTCCTGCGTGATAGAAGAAAATGATTTGTTTAGAATTGTAACAAAAACAAAAAACAAAACAAAAACAAAACAAACAAATATATATATATATACTGTATATAAACAAAACAAAACACCTCGGCATCATGAACTTGAATTTCACAAGAAGTTTGTCTCGGCATACAAAGCGGTTTTTGGTATACGAGCGATCGAGCCGAACGTCTGCTAACTTGTGCATACGTCTGGAAGCCGTTCAAAACTTTCATCAGTGCAAAGTGATGCGAGTTTACATATGTTTCTGTTGGTCTTTATTTATTTATTTTTGTCATTTTGTGCACGATTTAGTGAAGATATAGCACCATGGGTCCCAAGGATGGTAGCAAGCAGAAACGTGGGCAACTTTCAGTTTTATTCAGGTTTGTTTAGTGTCTGTTTATTTAATCGTTTAATTGATTTAAATGTTTTGATTGTTCTTATATACAAAATTATAATAATAGTGTTGGAAATCAGTAATGTTATTAATATTTTTGGATGGCTGGAATTTGCATTTATATGATTATGTATATTTTTATATCAAATTTTCAATTTACAATTCGTACCTACAGTAGGTATCGTGATAATATCATATGAGATCTCAACATGGTCCCTATGTTGCATCTCATTTATGATTAATTAACATTATGTAGGTTGCTCATTTTGGAATATGTATCATTATTAAACCCTGTTATCATATATGGTGTGAAAATAATGTTATTAATGAGTTATAATATTTAATAATTGTAAAAGAACCACAGGTATGAATGTGTGCGAGTCTTAGTGTAGTTTGATCTAATCTCACTTGCGTGTGTGTGTAGTTTGCTTGTTCTTCCTGTGCTTGGTGGGTTTCCTCCAGTTGATTGGTCATTCTTAAATTGCCTGTAGTGTACGATTGGGCGTATGCGTTCTTGTGCCGTTTGATGGGTTGGCATCTCATTCAGCTTATGCCTTACGTTCCCTGGAATAAGCTCCAGGCCTCCTGCCACCCTACACAGGATAAGTGGTATTGATAATAGATGGATGAAAGTTTGAGACTGAGGAATACAGATGTGTCATGCGGTGGTTTCCGTTTTTGCAGTGCATATTATTTCATTTAAGGGAAAGCGATACCTTAGGAAGAGCTCATATCCTAACCAGTTTAGCATGATGTTAAAAAAAAAAAAAAACACCAAACAATTTTCAGCTCATGTTATTTCTGATAAGCTTTTCTGCCTTTTTTCATTCATTTAGTCTGGAAGAAATTCACATGCTTTTTCTACCACCTGCTTCATAACTTGGGTTACTAGGAACAGCTTGAATAAGCATCATTGAACTTTATGTGTTGTGGGCTTTAAGATATGACCACAAACACACTGTGGGTACACTATTGATGCTCGATTAAAGATGCCAGGTCTCATGTCTGTTCGTCAAGATGTACATGGTACTCTTTATTTTCTTAATATCAAAGGGGACGTATTGCGCAACATTTGTGTTTTTAATAATTTTTTGCTATTCAGATAGTAATAAAGTAAATGTTTATCTAAAGGATTTATTTCTTCTCTTAGTTATGCCAGTGTGATGCATCCTCTGCTGAAGCATTTGTTATGCACTTGCAGAACTGTAGAGTCAAGTGTTTTCCCCAGCTCCGAAACATCTGGTTGTCTCTTCACACTTCACAAACAAGTCCTCGAAATCCTAAAAACTTCTACCTCCAGGATTTATTTTGGTATTTCTGCTGGGCAAGGTGATGATTTCGAGAGCACAAATAGAACCTGTAATAGCTTTATTTGAGGGCTGGAACAAGACACTGCTGGCAGACCGAGAGACAGATGGGACCAGCTGCCCGATCATTTAGATCAGCATTTTATGAATTCAGCCAGTGAAGTAGGATCATGCCTTCATTAGATTTCCTCAGACAGGCAATAAACACCAGGCTCTATCAGTTATCAGCCTGGATGAACTGTCACCCTTAAACCCATGTGGAGCGCTTGGTTATTGTTTGTCATGTTCTCTTAGGTTACTTTTATAATAAGCTGTAGATTCTTGTTTGAAGGACAGCTGAGCTGTATGGGTTTACATAAGATGTTTTTCTCAAGTTGAAAAAAAAAAAAAAAACCTGCCACAGGTTGTGCTACTGTAGGTATGAAGCAGTGACAGGATGTGGAAAAAAATAAACAGTGTAATATAAACAGCTCTAAATCTGGCAGTCTTAATACCGTACTCTGTGCTAATCCCCATTCGAACCTCTAGCACGGGTCAGCTTGACATGGCATTCCGTCAAAAACGTGACCCTTCTCTTTAATGGTGTTCCTTTGGATGTCAGAACAGCTGAGTCACTGGGAGACTTGAAAAAAAAAAAAAAAAACAAGATTTAAGACCATGCTTTTGAAAATGCACTAAAATGGGTACATTTAAAATGTTAAGCTTAACATGCATTTCAGTCTATTACCATCTACTCGTTTGGGGAAAATCATTATTTGATCCCCTGCAGGTTTATTTTTATCATAGGTTTATTTTAAAGCATTTCAATTCAAAATCCAGAAAAAAAAAACACATTATACAAAGGTTATAAATTGATTTTCATTTCAGTGAGGAATAGAAGTCTTTGATCCCCAAGCAAAACATGACTTAGTGCAGAACTTGGTGGAGAAACCCTTGCTGGCAAGCACAGAGGTAAGACATTTCTTGTAGTTGGTTACCAGGTTTGCACAAATCTCAGGGGGGATTTTGGTTCACTCTTCTTTACAGTTCTTTTTTTTTAAATTTAAGGTTTCTTGCCTGCAACTCTGGGAGTTTCAGCTCCCCCAATAAATTTTCTATAGGATTAGGTCTGGAGACTGCCTAGGCTCTCTCCATGACCTTAACTTGTTTATTTTTTTAAGCCTCTCCATTGTTGCCTTGCTGGTACTGTATGTTTTGGGAAGTTGTCATGCTGGAAGACCCATCCACGACCCATCTTCAGTGTTCTGGCTGAGGGAAGGAGGTCCTCATCCAAGATTGTATAATCCATGAAATCCTGCATGGAGCTCCAGACCGAAGGCAATTGAAGTTTATTTTGTATTTCTTCTATTTGTGAATACTCGCTCCAACAGTTGTCTCCTCCTCACCAAACTTCTTGCTGATGGTCTTGTAGCCCATTCTATAATTTTGTCCCTGGACAATCTCGTCTATGGTGCTGAGCAGTAATGTCAAGTGTCTTTTGCAAAACCAATGAAGTACCATGATATAACTGGTTCTCATGAAGTTCTTCCCAGGAAAGCAATACCAAAGCTTACCAAAAGCTGCTGCAGAGGAGAAGTTCATTTAGAGTCACCAGCCTCAGAAAGCACGAATTGAGTAATTGATAGCACCTCAGATTAGAGCTTTATAAAGTAGACACATCTTAATATCAACTGTTCAGAGTAGATTATTGCATATTTTGGATTCTTTCAGCATTGTTTTGCAGTGTAGAACATGCACACAGAGAACGGTTCATAAATATTGGAACAAGTGTTCTGTTTTATTTTTTATTTTTTGGCCTTTTGGTTATCCAGAGAGTCATGGAGATCTCACATAATGATAAGAGATTTTATTTTCTCTCATGAGGAGAGGAGAGCTTTTCTGCTGCATCCTCCAGAATCCATTGAGATAACTGAAATGTGTGTTTAGCATTAAAATGGGAAGGCATGCACCCACTCCACTATATACATATATATTAGTAGTAACTTCTTTATTTGTGATGAATAGGCACAGTTTTGCTTTTGTAATTAACAAGACAATGATATACATTCAGACCCATAATTCTTGGAACAAATATAAGTATTTTGGGATTTGGTCGGTGTACACAACCATAATTTCAGAGGTTTTATTATGGATTATGGATTATGGATTTCGTTTTTTCTCTGTTTTTGGATCATGCTACGTATACAGAAACAAAGACCTTAAAAAATGACTATTTTAAAATAAAATTAAATCTTTTTAATAGTCAATTAATACCAGTATTCCATGAAACCGTTTTTTTTTCTATCCTACTTAATGAGCATTAAAACAACAGAATATTCATGAGTGCAAAAGTGCTAAAACTCATCCTCAACCTTTTCTATCCTCATCCTTCTTTTTCCTTCTGGCAGCAGCCTTTGAAGCACTGAATCTCCAGATCCTCATATCCACTGTTGCTTGCTTGGACTTCAGAAGCTACACTCTGACCTGGCTTTTTCATCATATCCATAAGATCGATCCTTCCCCCAAAGCGCGTAGGTTTCGTTTCATCACCTCCCAGCAGTACTTCAGGAGTTGCTCAGGGCTCAGCTCTCGGTCCACTCTTGTTGTTTATACACACTAAATCACTGGGCAGAGTAAACAGACTTCATGGCTACTCGTACTGCTTACCTCTTACAGGATGCTTTCAAAAAATGTTACATGGTTTACAGATTCCAAAATCAATATGTTTGGTTCACTTGCTGTTTCAGTGGTTTGTTTTTCTGACAGTATATATGACCTGTCATATTAAATCAGGTATTACGTTACATTTTGGGTGACTTAAATTTCCAGATTCTTGGTCCAATACAGTCAGCTCACTTTTGATACCCAGGATATATGTGCATCGTGTCTATTTACTGAGATATGGCCAGTGCGAGATTGTTATCCAAATCAAAATCCTGGTATTTCATTAAAATTTTAATGAAGATTTTCTGTGGTAGTAAGAAAGACAGTGGGACATCTCAGCTACTCCTAAAACTAACTTAGCTTGGATAGTGTTCATTGTTGTTGGTCTTGCAGCGACTCCCGGCAAGGGGCCGATACAGTGGAGACTTTCCGCACATACGAACTAGATTGGCACAGGTTTTACACCGGATGCCCTTCCTGACACGACCCTCCCATTTTATCTGGGCTTGGGACCGGTACTGCATCCAGTGGCCGGGATTCGGACACTGGCTGGGAATCGAACCCAGGCCTTATGCATGGTAGGCGAAACACCTACCCCTGAGCCACCAGTGCAGCGAAATTGAAGATTGGATACATTTCACCCACCGCACACTATTGGCCATAGCGCAAAACTAACCTGTGCGACTTAATCCCTGACTTGATATGACGGATCACATGTGAGTCATTTTTTTTTTTTCATTTTTATTGTATATCTATCTCTGGGCCAAGTATAGAGAATCGCATTCCGAAATGAAATGCTCGCAACACAAAACATGCAATATTATTTTTTCAGGTGATGCACTTGGATTAATTCAGTGTCAAATCATATTCGCGCTGCAGTCCAACCACGCTCCAGTTACTAGTATAGATTCTGTTGGATATGTTCTTCATGGTCCGGGTACAGTGCTCTCACTTGCCCAAATGAATCACACTGAAGCGGAAAATGTATGATTCAGGCAGTCTGTATATGTAAAAGCACTGTCAGAAACTGTAGCACTGCCTGTCTGACAACTCCTGGTCCAGAATATAAAAAGCATCCGGTATCGCCAGAATCACGACCTTGGCGAACAGATTTGATCCAATTACCAGCTCAGAGCCCACCCATCTCCAAACTCTTAATCACCACCAAACAGTCCATCCAGCCCACAAAGCTTAAAATATTCACATGATTTGAGAAAGCAGATCAAGCACTACAGTAGGTCGTACAGATTCCTCTTCACACAACAGATTGCTGAGCCTGCTCAAAGTCTCATACGAGCTCCGGCTATTTCCACACTTCACGACTTTCCATTTGCTAGCCAATTTCATATAATAAATCTCTTCTATGGAGCATTAAGAATTCTGCTTCCCTGCTTAATCACATACCCTCCCATGTTTTCTGGAATTTATCCCTTTACTGAGGTCACTTGACTCACTTCCTCCAAAACAAGCATTAAATTACGGATCTTTTTTAAGGGAATATTTTATCCACTGATCAGCCATGAAGCATTATAACCACCTACTGCAGGATTTGGGTTCCGCTTGTCCACGTTTAACCAAGAACTCATGGGGATTCCACAATCTCATGATGATCAAGCGAGAGCTTTTTAGTTGCATCCCGCAGGATCCATGGAGATAACTGAAGTGTGTGTTTGGCATCAAAGCATGAAGGCCTAACCCTAACCCTAACCCTTCCTTTTCATTATTTGTAATTTTGTAACCAGCAACACAAGGATATACAGGCCAGTCCATAATTCTTGGAACAAATAGAAGTATTTGGGGATTTAGCCTGTGCGTAAAGTCAAGACTAAGCTTTAATTTAAGGGTTTGACAAAAGTGTGGGCCGCTGAGATGGCTTTGGGTTCTCGTGGCATGGCCTCGCAGGCACTGTCGGGGTTTATCTGGGCTTGGGACCGGTACTGCATCCAGTGGCTGGGATTCGGACACTGGCTGGGAATCGACTTGCGAGTTGCTGGCGTCGGCGGGTGATGTCGGTTGCAGGGTGAGTTTCCTTTCCGAACTCATGGCTGTAGTCCTCTAGTTTTAAACAGATCGGTTGCAGCGCTGGTTCATGTTCGGGGAACCTACAGTCCATTATTTTGTTAAAGTTTACTGGCTTTGCTACAGTCATTTTTGAGTGCTTTGTTCAATCTGCTGCAATAATAAATGGCTTCCGCAGTCATCCACTTGACAACTTGTTATATATATATACGCCAGCCGAAGGGTAGTAAACTCATAACAAAGTGCAGGGATTTAAACACAAACACAGGAAAAAGACCAGGAGTAAATATCATATGATGAACTAACATTCTTAGCAATGCATAATATTGCTTATAGAGAGAAAATATCATTCTTTGCACTGTATTTTATTAGTGCTATCAGTGACTAGTGCCTGCTATTGTAAATGTAGGACTTCCAAAAGGAAAAAATTGGTTCCAGAGTGTAAGGAATTCAATCATCATTCCCCAATGCAAATGTTTCTTCTTCTGCAGAGTAATTTGCATTCTGCTGTGCACATACTTAAGCCGGCAGTAAGATGTTTGAAAGCATTCAACTGCTCTGCCTGGCCCAAAGAAAAAAGAAAAAAAAAAAAACCTTGTCAATTTCAGAGTGGTGAAAAGATTAGCTCGCACCAAGCGAAGAAAAAACATTACAATTACCGGATTTAAGTTAAGATTAAGATTCGAATTTTTAGGGATAAAATGTCATCACCAGTGAGCACACAAATGCTCGGTGAAGTCGCATCGCAAAAAAAATCTACAGTAGCAATCAAAGCTCGGTTTAATAGTGAACGTAAGAGCACTTCTTTCTGCATACAACGTGACAAGAATTCACAGGATAGGGATCAAACAGCTGTGTGGCCATTAGTCTCACTAATCAGAAAAAAGGCTTGAATTTGCTAGGGAGCATAAAGATTGGACTTTAAAGCGTTGGAAAAGGGCCATGTGGTCTGATGAGTCCAGATTGACCCTATACCAGGGAGACGTCTGCATAGTGGCCACTGTACAAGCCTCTGGAGACAGTGTCACGATCTGGGGTTGCTTCAGTTGGTCAGGTCTAGCCTCAGAATTCTTATGTGACAATGGCATGAGGTCAGCTGAGGAGCTAAATATACTGAATGACCAGGTTATCTAAAACGATTAAATGTCAGATTAAATGTCAAGATATCACAAAGCTTATTGCGTTTCTCTGGACCGATCTGTACCCGCTGTTCCTTCATAGTCACACGCCGTATCAACAGTACTCACTTGTAAGGTGTGCAATTACAAACACACACATATAGAACAGACCAAAGGTTTGGACACACCTTCTCATTCCAAGAGTTTTCTTTATTGTCTTCTTTATTGTGTTCTTTAGCCCAAACGCGTCTCTTCTGCTTGTTGCCTGTCCTTAGCAGGGGTTTCCTAGCAGATATTCTACCATGGAGGCCTGATTCACACAGTCTCCTCTTAACAGTTGTTCTAGAGATGTGTCTGCTGCTAGAACTCTGTGTGGCATTGACCTGCTCTCTGATCTGAGCTGCTGTTAACCTGCGATTTCTGAGGCTGGTGACTCGGATGAACTTATCCTCCGCAGCAGAGGTAACTCTCGGTCTTCCTTTCCTGGGCCGGTCCGCATGTGAGACAGTTTCTTTGTAGCGCTGCACTTGGGGACACTTTCAAAGTTTTCCCAATTTTTTCGGACTGACTGACCTTCATTTCTTCAAGTAATGATGGCCGCTCGTTTTTCTTCACTTAGCTGCTTTTTTCTTGTTATAATACAAATTCAACCTCTTTGAATGAGAAGGGGTGTCCAAACTTTTGGTCTGTACTGTATATATATATATATATATATTACTCAATATATCTTCTTAAGTTTGAAAGATGGGTAAGTTAGTGTCTAATGGCTAGTCTCCTTCAGCACTTTGTTGTGTTTTTAACTTTTAAAACCCCTATTCGTGCTTTCCGAAATACAGGTTGGAAAAGCCTCAAAACACGTGCCTCACAATATCATTCGATCATTATTAATCATACTGTAATCATATAATTAAAAAGGCTGATTTTTCTTCTGTTTGTCTGGTCTTCCTTCCTTCCTAATGCATTGTCTAGGACAATGCAATTTCGCAAAGGCTCGTTCGAAACCTACTGGAACCGTAACCCTAGTTTAAAGTCTCAGACGCTGAAACAATGCATTTGAAAACTTATCAAAAGAGAAAGAAATTCAAGTATTTTTGCTGGGACATTAACACTATGGCTCTAGGTTGGTGAGATGAGCCTCCAGGTTCGGGCCCCACGGTGCTTGGGTTGCCACACCCCTTACTACTATACAGTCCATACACTGGACGCACTGCCGGTCCGAAGCCCAGTTAAAGAGAGTTTATTTTTGCTGGAACATCAACATGCACATTTTGAAGACTTACTGTCTTAATAAGTTGTTTTAAAAGATAAGTGAAGGCCGACGTTTGGAAATCTCGACTGCAGCAGATTACAGTTTGGATTGGGATGGGGATCCGTCCTGTAAGACTGATTAATGCTAGTTCATTACGAGAGCAGCCTTATTAGAAAAAACAAGCACCGCGGGTTTCCCCCCTGCCGACTCTGTCACCTGGTGAGAAACCTTTTCTCTAAGACTCCACCCTTCTGCCCTTTAGTTGGAGAACCGGAAAGAAATTCAGTGGCTGATTCATCCATCAGTCGCATGCTGAAAATGGGCTACGCTGTCACTTTGGCTCATCTTTGTGCACTTGATATTAATGACCGATAAATAGTTGCCAAAAAAAAAAAAAAAGTCTGTAGTAAATATTTGTTCAAACCCAGATACATAATTAAACCAACATTACAATTTTCACACTTCTCGTCAGTGTACAAATGGTCTGTATTGATTGGAAATGTTCGGATTTCTTTTTTTTTTTTTTTTTAGGATTTCTGCACATTTCTTTTTAATATCTAGCTTTCTGTTTTGCTCTTTGGTCTGCTTTGACCGCAAAATGAGTTTCTGCAATTCTACAGTTTTGAGGATTTCATTTTTTTTTTTTTTTTTTTTAATGAAAGTAAGTGTTGCAAACATTTTGTGCATGTCAGAATTATTTGGGTTACATACTGTAAGTGTGAATTTGTGTGTGTGTGTGTGTGTGTGTGTGTTTTTTTTTTTTTTTTTTAAAGCTATAACTCCATCTCCCACAGTTTTGGCACAATGGATAAACCAGCCTGCAGTTCTATTCGTGGAATATATATCTAGTGTGTATATATAGCAAAGTTGTGATTATGTAGTGAGTCAAACAGAAGATAACGGCAGCAAATTAGTTCGAGGAATGTTCAAGTGTGTTGCACACGAAACCCTGTTAATTACAATGATATTTGAAGATTATTGATGGAACCCAGTGTTTCCCACACACACGGTAGAGTACACGTGTCCAGGCCGCCTGAGTATATTTAAATGCCCCGACAGGTATATTTGCCCATCCTTTTTAAGAAATCTGCTCCGGAGACCGATGCCACCCGCAATCGATGAACTACTGTAGTGGCGAACACTTTCCTCTCGTGCTACCCCTCCCGTACCTATTTATTCTTCTACCGCAAAGGCACACTGAGAGGCAGTAAATGTAACGGATGCCAGCTGCCATAAAAAGAATAAGACGGCGTACCGACGGTTGCACATGCTCTGCAGAGAAACACTTTCACACAGTGAACAGGCTCAAGATGGTTAAAACTAAAAACTCAAGTGGCACGGATCTGTACAGGAAACACAGCATTGGTCAGGGTACGCTTAAAAAAAGAAACTGCTTATAAGGACGTCTTGCCAGTGTGTTGATGGAGGAGGTTTTAGATATCAAACTCTGCATTTTGTCTTACCACTGTGTTAGTCTTAGGTTTTGTAATGTAGTTTTTGTCATTTCAATTCGCTCTATGTACAGTATGTATGTACTGTACACATAGCAGAGTCGACAATAAAGTTGACTTTGACTTCTTGACTTTAAATGTCATATAGGACCACATTTATCATGTACTGTATAATATGTGAATGATGTCACAAAAACGAGTGAGGAACAACCGAAAAACAACCACCAAATGTGAAAAAATGTTATTTATTTATTTTTTATGATTATTATTTATTAATTTTTCACATACCTGTACAGTATATCTAGATGTAGGGGAGGGTTAGTGTGCCGAATCTCTAAAACGTGAAATTTAACAGAAATAAATTCTAATTTGTTTCGTTAAAAAGCTTATGTAATTGTTGCATGCTGTATGCAGTGGACCATTTTTTGCTGTTCCATTGTCTACAACCGCAAGTATACTTCCGCCCTGTGGGAAACACTGGAAACCACGATGCTTACACTACAGTATCCCACATACAGTACTGTAGTTATATTCAGTATATAACATGGTTTTCAAACAACATCCAAATCACACATTACATTCACATTACAAGCCACATTCAGGAAGTCAGTTCCAATTTGCCTGTCTTGACGGTTCACGTGCATAATTACAAGTGACTTTTACCTGACTCTAATGTGCACGACGCATCTGACCTCTGAACTGGCACACATGCACATCGAAACGCTTTTCTTGCACCACCACGGTTAAAACATGTGACTTTAGCAAATATATGCTTGGGGTTTTGCTCTAGAGGATGGCAAGCAGTTTGTCGGTGATATTTGTTGAGGTCCAGAAGAAGGAAGAAAGCTCAACACTTAAGCACTTTAGCTGTTTGAGCAGCTATTGCTAGTGACTGATGACATCATCGAGCGCCCTATGCATGTGAAGGAGCAAAAAGTCACATGAAATCCGAATTGCCCGTTTTCATTCAAGTTGAATGACCATGTTTCGGAGATGCACAGTATCCGATCTAAGTAGGACCACATATGAAAGTGGCTCAGATCCGAACTGAAAAACGTTCAGACAGCTCGGATCTGTGCTCAAAATCTGATCTGTCTCACTTCAGGCCGGTAATGTGAACGTAGCCACGATGTCGTATTACACAGAACGTATTGCAGACAGTATGTGGCGCATAGCTGTCATTCATTACTGCTGGACTGACTGCATGGCAGTTAGCATCAACCAGAGGTGGGTGGAGTAGCCAAAGAATGTACTCAAGTAAGAGTAGCTGTACTTCAAAAATATCACTCAAGTAAGAGTAAAAATGTATTTGTCGAACTGTTTCATTGTAATGTCCGATTTTTTTTTTATTTAGGAAATTATAAATCTAATTATATATTATATGAATATATTCCATTGCAAGCCAGGGATGCATCAGATTTTTTGGTATACATGAAAATGTACAACACATGTGTGGGCGATTAGTTGTGTACGTATATATATATTCATAGACTGTTAAAGTAACATTAATTGTACAATTACAAATAAGTGAACATATAATCACACAAACATAAAAAAAGAAGCATTCTACACTAACCGGTAGGATGAATTTATAAAACACCGGCTGAAGACCTGATTGGTGAAACGGAGTCATGTGATCATTGTTGCTGCGTCTGATTGGTGAAACGGAAGTGTGGTAGAGCGACCATCTGCATGCGTAGAATAAATGGTTAGAAAAGTAACGAGTCGAGTGTAGCCGAGTGTAGCCGAGGACGAGTAGCGTTTCTTCTTCACAAATCTACTCAAGTAAAAGTAAAAAAGTCCGGTGCGGTAAAACTACTCATAGAAGGAATTTTTTTTTCTACAAAAAGTTACTCAAGTAAATGTAATGGAGGGAATGTAACTCGTTACTCCTCACAACATTCTTAACATTCTGCAAAAACGCTTTGATCGCATTCGGACCACTTGCAGGCAGCCGCTGTGTCGCACGTGATCATTCTTTACTGATCACGTGACAGAAAGAAGTGTCATCGCGACGTGCCGACTTTAGCATCAGCCATGTACATTTAAAGCTTCCAAAATGATGATTATAGATATATATTGTCACGGTATATTGTCGCCGGCTGGAGCCGGTTTCTTTTTTGTGGACAAGAAGGACAAGTCTCTTCGCCCCTGCATTGACTACCGTGGACTGAACGCCATCACGATCAAGAACCGCTATCCCCTTCCCCTCATGTCGACTGCCTTTGAACTTTTGCAAGGAGCATGTATATTTACTAAACTGGACTTGCGGAATGCGTATCATCTGGTGAGAATAAAGGAGGGGGATGAATGGAAGACTGCATTCAACACCCCCACAGGCCACTACGAGTACCTAGTGGTACCCTTCGGGCTAACTAATGCCCCTGCTGTTTTTCAAGCTCTAGTCAATGACGTCCTGAGAGACTTCCTAAATATCTCTGTCTTTGTTTATCTGGACGATATTTTAATATTTTCTCGTTCTTTGGAGGAGCACCAGCTGCATGTCCGACAGGTCTTGCAAAGGCTTCTTGAAAATAAACTTTATGTCAAAGCGGAGAAATGTGAATTCCACCTAGACTCTGTATCCTTCCTTGGTTTCATCATCTCCCCTTCTAGCCTGCAGATGGAGCCATCCAAGTTAACGGCTGTCACTGACTGGCCCACTCCCACTTCAAGGCGAGACCTTCAACAGTTCCTGGGGTTTGCAAACTTTTACAGACGCTTTATCAGGAATTACAGTTCAGTGGCAGCTCCCCTTACCGCTCTAACCTCCACAAAGGCCCCCTTCCTCTGGAACAAACAGGCGGAGGATGCATTCTCTGACCTCAAGCGCAGATTCACTTCCGCACCTATCCTAACCATCCCAGATCCTTCTCTTCAGTTTATTGTGGAGGCGGACGCCTCTGAGTCAGGGGTCGGGGCGGTTTTATCACAAAGGTCACCCAAGGATAATAAATTGCACCCATGCTCTTCTCCCGTCGCCTCACTCCTTCAGAGAGAAATTATGACATAGGGGATCGGGAGTTGTTAGCGGTAAAACTTGCCCTCGAGGAGTGGAGACACTGGCTGGAGGGGACCGTCTCCCCATTCTTAGTCTGGACGGATCATAAGAATCTTGAGTACCTCAGATCAGCCAAGAGACTCAATGCCCATCAGGCCAGATGGACGCTCTTCTTTTCACGCTTTAACTTCACGTTTTCGTATCGCCCTGGCTCCAGAAACGTCAAACCCGACGCCCTGTCTCGACAGTTCTCCACAACCCAGGAACCGTCCCCAACTGAACCAATCCTTCCTGCTCATTGCATTGTGGCAGCTGCTCTGCTGGATATTGAAACACAGGTTAAGAGAGCACTTGATCAGGAACCAGGCCCCAGCAACGTTCCCCCCAGTCTGCTTTTCGTCCCGGCCTCTGTCCGATCTCAAGTACTGGAATGGGGACATAGCTCTCAAGTTGCCTGCCATCCTGGTGGAACCCGCACCCTGGCCCTTCTCCAGCGACGATTCTGGTGGCCCTCCATGAGGGATGACGTCTTGTCTGTGTTAGAAGTAAACCAAGCAATAAGCCCCCTGCTGGTCTTTTGAGGCCTCTCCCAGTTCCTAGTCGCCCTTGGTCACATATTTCCCTGGACTTCGTCACCGGCCTACCAGACTCTAACGGCAACACCTGCATTCTAACCATAGTGGATCGCTTCTCTAAATCTGCCCATTTTGTTCCTTTGCCAAAGCTTCCATCAGCCAAAGAAACCGCCGAATTAATGATTCACCATGTCTTCCGTCTGCACGGTCTCCCCTCCGACATTGTCTCAGACCGCGGACCTCAGTTCTCTGCACAGTTTTGGAAGGCATTTTGCAGGCTAATCGGCGCGACACCCAGCCTTTCATCGGGCTATCATCCCCAGTCTAACGGGCAGACTGAGAGACATAATCAGGAGCTAGAAACAGCCCTAAGATGCATGGCATCACGAGACTCGAACACTTGGAGCAGGAACCTCCCCTGGATAGAGTATGCCCACAACTCTTTGCCAACTTCCTCAACAGGTCTTTCTCCCTTCCAATGCTGCTTGGGCTATCAACCACCCTTGTTCCCATCCCAAGAACAGGAGGTAATGGTACCTTCAGCTCAGTCCTTCATACACCGTTGCAAGAGGGTTTGGACCCAGGCCAGGAACCGCCTCCTACACACTGTCAGCATTTTCAAACGACAAGCAGACCGCCATCGCTCGGCAGCGCCCAGGTACAGAGTGGGTCAAAGGGTGATGCTCTCCACCCGGAACATCCCCATCAAAACGACCTCACCCAAATTGTCACCTAGATTTGTTGGTCCCTTTACAATTACCAAGGTAATTAATCCTGTTTCTGTCAGGCTTTCCCTACCACTCTCTATGCGCCGCATCAACCCAACTTTTCACGTCTCTCAGCTCAGACGTCTGGTACACAGCCCATTATCCCCACCACCCCGTCCTCCGCCTCCACCCCCTCGACTCATCGACGGGGGTGAAGTTTTTACAGTGCACAGACTGCTAAGAGCTCGACGCAGAGGGCGAGGCTTACAGTACCTTGTTGATTGGGAGGGATATGGCCCAGAAGAGAGAAGTTGGGTCCCCGCAAGGTTCATTGTCGACCCAACCCTTATCTCCGACTTCCACCGACAACACCCTCAAGCACCAGCTAGGACGCCCGGTGGCGCCCATAGGAGGAGGGGTACTGTCACGGTACGCCAGGTCACGCCCACGACTCGAGCCAAACTTTGATCACCTGTGACTCCTCTCCACATTCCGTCCCGCAGCTTTGGTTTTGCCTCCTCATTCATCAGCTCAAGCACACCTGCTCCATATTTTCATTTCATCACCTTGCTCTATATAAGTCTTGTTCAAGCAACCACTCATTGCCGAATTATTGCGTGCCCCAAGCTCTGTGTTTTTCTCGCCTAGTATATGTTGCTTGCTTAGAATACTTTTTGACCCATTTTTTGCTCACCTGTTACGTCCCTTTGCCTTACGATTTGGAGTTGTCTGCTACGTTGACTGATAACCTGGTTTTGACCCTTTGTTTGTATTTCTGACTTTGACTCTGCCTTATCCTCCCAGGATTCCTGCAACGCTGATGACAAGTGCACGATTTCAGACCAGCGCCTCAATTCACAACCCCGATCTCCAGCTGCTCTCTCTCTCAATCTGCGCGCCGGATCCATCACACTACCACGCTCCTTCTGTCCGTTATACATTGCATGCGCGCTGCAGGTCTGATCTCCCCGCACAGCAGCGCTCACTCTGCATCGCCCATCCCTTAACCTACTCTACGGCCACTGCCAAGTTACGCCACTGCCCACCTCAGACAGCACCCCAAGTATTGCTTCTCTGCTTTTGCCTCTCCCTCTTTTCTATCCTTCTCATTTTGTCATTAAAATCAGTTAAACTAAGTCCTATCTGTTGTGTCTGCTTTTGGGTTCCCCAAGCCTGCGCGACATAGTCGGCGCCTCGTGACATATATAGATATATAATGATTATATATATATATATATATATATATATAACATATAGATATGTTATTATAGACAACATTGTGAGTTATCGCGTTCTTTTTTTCAAGCCCTTGTTTCAGACAAGCATGCACTCTAAGTTCGGTCAAAATAATGTATTCATATTTGATAACATGACTGCAACAGGTGCATGATAAGGTCATGCGCATGATATTAGTACAGATGGAAAGGAAGTGCTTTGATATAACCGAGAATTAGCAAATAACGGTCATGCCGCGTTAAAATAAAAACATCTCCCATATCCTCTCGTGCTTCTTTGTCTCAGTAATGACTTCAAATATCATCTATTAATCCTGGACATTTCCTGTTTTAAAATGACATTTGGTAATAAGAGTAAGGCCTAATAGACTGTAGAGTTCACATCAGAGGCTTACGATCACTCATGCTTGAAAGTTTGAAAGTTTTGATAGATTTATTCCATTTCCTCCGATGCTGTTGTGTTCATTAATCTTCCCTTCTCCAGCAAGCATCAGCTTCTTTTTTCTTTTTTTCTTTTGTAAGCGGGCCCCATGTTCCACACTCAGATGCCCACTACGTAAAGACGATTATTGATGATATGGAAGTCTGCAGGAAAATAGCACTGAATTTGTCGATGATTAATGGAGACAACTCGGTCAGCGAGCCAGCGTGTTTTAAATAATGTTCACGCAGCAGACATCAGCGTCCTGCTCGATGCAGCTGAACGTCCATTTAAAGAGCAGACCGGGCAGCAGAAATCAAAGCAGGCTTTATCTAGCAGCAGCGCGCCGGCTGAGTGTTCAGGCCTGAATTATAAGTGGAATGTCTGAATCCTGCTCCAGTTATTCATGCGGCACTTGGAGACCCAGATCATCGTACAAAGAAATGGTGAAAAAATGTGAGTTGGAATTGCAATAATTTAAAACCATGCAATCAATACAAATTGAATCCTCATTATTGAAGTGGTGATTATTAAAACGTACTCTGTTTCTTGACTGTAGGGTGTGTTTTTATGAGTTTGTGAGTCTTTGGTGTGTCCACAGTAAATTTGATTTGACAAGACCTTTGATTTGGGGTAAAATTTTATATATATATATATATATATATATATATATATATATATATATATATAAAAAAAAATATATATATATATATATAAAACTGTCGATCAAAAAAAACGCTGCCGATACGAGCCGCTATATTAACGTGAAAATATTGAACATTCATTTTATTGTTCCTTCATCCTGTTCTGTTGGACACTGGCAGGCATCAGCACCCCCAACCCTCCTCCTCCTCCTCAAACAGCACAGCAAGTAGCAATTACTAACATCTGGAATGGGTCGTCTACATTAATCTTCTACAGTATGTGAATGGAGTGCTAACCGCGCGGGGGCAGGGGGGGGGGGGGGGGTTGGGGATGGGGGGTGTCTCAAAGACGCGCGGAGACGAGAATCTGGCATGCGTCTGTTTTTTTTTTTTTTTTTTAAACATTAATTTAAGAACAAACATTTATTTGGCAATAAACTTTATGGGGAAGGAAACCATCTACTATTTGTTTAAAAAAAAATAAATTCTGGTTTGCTCCAATGTCATTTCATTTACAACACTTGCAAAGAGGGGAAAAAAATGGGTTTTAACTTGGCTTGTGAGTGGAATGCTAAGCGCACCAATTTAGATTTCACATGAAAAGACAAAAACCTGAAAAAGTGGATTATTCTAAAATGCTAAATTGTTAAGATATTGCAACACGAATTTGACGTGGTTACGGACACTACAGATTATCTGCTTTTTGCCAAAAGCCATCTCTCACGTAAAAGCACTGAGGTCGCCCTGGAATTTTAATGGCATATCAGTTAATAAGTATTGGGCAGGTTACAAAAAGTAATTTAAACTATAGTTTTCTATGTTTTATGGCCACATATACGGCTTGGAGCATTTAAACAAAAACACTGTTGTTCATAAGAGATCCTTAATTTTGCACGGAATGCTTAAATTTTTTTTTTACAGGTTTTATGCTTCTAGAAGCTTACACTAATTTTCGTTTGAATACGAAATATGAAATCATTTGCATTTGAAATGATTATTGTTTGAAGCGGAAAGAAAGGCCATTTCTGAGGCACTTATCCGAAAATAGACTCTCCGAAACGGCTAAAGTTATCAACTTGAAACTTTTAGGAAAGTACGTCACGTGAGTCCGTTTTCCATGTTGCATGTACTTCAGATACACATTTTTGATTATTTTAATAGCCACGCCACCTTGCGATCATTTTTAATGCATCACCAGTATACTGTACTAAACACCAGCCTCATCATCTGCACCTGTTTCTCACTGGTTCATGCCCTAAGTTAGGCTTTTTTTTTTTGTTATACTTGAATGATTTGTTGGTCACTGTCCTTCAGGAAACCTCAAGACTACTATTACGTCAAGACTGCATTAGAATACAAGATAGTCTGGTCCCTTGGAAGCAAACTATGCAGAAACGAGGTGTGGCTCAAGACGTCTGTACTGTATGTTTACACACTCATATGTGGTTCCTCTCCAAATTGTTTCCGCGAAGTCTGAAACACACATTTATCTAGATTGCATTTCTATCCTGAAATATGAGATCCCTCTTTACTGAAACTAAAACCTGACCTAAACTGATTTCACAAACAACAAGGCCCATTAAGACATACCTGGGCTGAACTTGAACCTGTCCGTAACATATAGTGTATGTTTATATCCTTGGCTGCCTAAGACCGTGGGATTGGCTTTTGCATCGGCTAGACGCAATGTCTGATAGCACACTTTCAACACCTCCTTTGCAATTTGGTCATCTTTCAGTTTCCATGCACTAGCCAGCTCTCCCCTGGTGAGCGTGAGTGATAGCATGTGCTTCCACCGAGACCAGATATCTTCCCTCTTCCACACCGATGCCCGTGATTGACTAGTGTCATTCTGATGGACACACAAGTGAGAGAGACCTTCTTTGTTCAGGTAAGTACAGTTGGGAAGCGATATGTGTACAGTCCTGTACATGGAGAGCCTTGAGCGCGAATATTCCCACAGTATGCTCACTTGTCTACTTCACCAAGAAATGGAACTGCAAAACATGGCATTTTGCGCAAATTGCAACGAACACACACAAACACACACACTAAGCTACAGATTTGTTGTTTTAGGGTTTTATATGTCAAGAGGAAGCAACAGAGATGATCTTTCATACATAAAAAAAAGTTTGCTAACTGGAGATCGGGATTGACACAGGCACTGTGGCAACGCTGCATCCCAGAACATGATGTTTAAAGCATGAGTATGGTGAAACACTACAGAGCTTCAGTCCGTACTGCATCATGTAGGATCAGGATTCCGCTGCAGCACTAGTCTGCAGGAGCACTTTATACTGTAACTTTATTTTGAAAGTTTTTCTTTCCCTTTTAAAAGTTGCTGTAAAAGGTAATGTCCCGAACGCTGCCGTCATCTAACACCGTGCAGAAATCAATTCCGAACCCTGTGAAATGGCAAAAAAGCAGCAGTGGTCTGTTAAAAGGGGTTTCGAGTCCCCAGTGGCGTATTTTTATATCATTATATGATGCCGCTATGATCAAGTATGTGGCAGAAGTTTATGGAAGTCTTATGTAAGTTAAAAAAAAATAATAAAAAAAAAAGTGGTAAAAAATGTATTACTTAAGCTATAGACAAGCACATTGAACTAGAGCAAGGAGGCGTGTGTAAGCTTGTCAGTCATGTGCTTGGATGGTTTGGTTTGGTTTGGAGCAGACACTGGGCCGGACAGCGTTCACACCCTCAGTGCATCACTTTTAGATGCGATTCAGAATGTGATGCAGCATTTAACCGTCTCATCCTGAGCTCCATTTACTTCATTTTGTTCTCGCCGCGTCTGTATTCGATTCCTTCGAGTTCTCTGGTTTCCTTCCACCTTCCGGAAAGGCCGCTGCGAGACAAACTGGCAACCATAAATTGCGTCTGGGTGTGCACTGTATCTGTGTGTGGATGGTGCCCTTCAATGAGCTGGAATCAATGCCGGGATATTCCCACCTCCCACTGTGTGTGTGTGTGTGTGTGTGTGTGTGTTACAGTACTGCAACACTTCCCTGGAGAAAAAAAAAGGAAAGAGGTTAACGAAGGTGAAGGAATTGATGAGAACAGCAGGTTTCTCGAAAAATCACTGACTCAGTATGAGATTGATGAGAGAATTAGGCTACAATCTGAATCAGGCTAAATGATATGTAGTTGGACGGCGATGGTGACTCAGTCGCCTTGCACCTTCAGGGTTCGGTTTTTGCATGTACTTCTCAGGCTTGGTGGGTTTCCTCCACGTACTCCGGTTTCCTCCCACAGTCCAAAGACATGCAGATTGCGCTAATCGACATCTCCAAATTCCTCGCAGTGTATGAATGCATGTGGAAATGCTGACCTGAGGTCCTAAAAAATAGAATAAATACACTGGACACCATTTGCCTCCATTGGTTACCATTGGTCATTATGCTCCCTAACTGGACTAAAGAAGTTTCCAGACGTTTGGATGGACTATACAGTATACTGTACAGCAGATGAGAGAGAACAGCATTGAACTATGTATGTGTGTTTTGGTTGCAGGGATGCATTAAGAAAAGCATGCAGGCAAGTAAATAAAAATGTAAATAAATGAACAAATGGACATTCATATTCATATTCATATCGGGGTTTTTTTTTTTTGTTGTTGTTTTTTTAAATCTCTTAACCTTACAGATCGTTTCTTTTCATATTTTTAACATCCTGCAAGGATCTTTGATTTTTTTCCATTAAATATCAAACATCTAACGGATAATAAAGATGTCTCTTGTGCCTGAATAAAACCAGAAGCGTTCAAGTGTGTTTTATTTCTTTCTTCCCTTTGTTGCGTCCTCACTCCAGCTGTTGTCGGAGACTCAGATCAACATGATGAAGGTTGTGAACTCTCTGCGAGACGTGCTTGACTCCGTGCAGAAGGACGGCGGCGGCAGCGAGAGGGGGCTGCTGAAAGCGGATCTGCTCCAGAGGGCTCCGGTGCGCAGCAGTATCCGGCCCAGAGGCTGCTCCAGAGGAGACGGTAATGAAAAACCCGTATTCCCTCGCTGTCTTAAAGTGGCCAGTCGGCCATAATGAGCCTCTCCGCCTTATACCCTGTAGCCTTCCCTTAGGCTGTTCCTTTCTCTTGGCAGTCTCTCTGAGTGACTAATACTATTCAGAGGCAGCATGTGAAAGAAGACACATGTCATGTCTGCTATGTTAAGATGATAAATGATAATGTTATGCTTTTTTTTTTTTTTTTTTTACACCTTCTTCTCTCCCAGGCTCCCAACCGAGAGACTGCAGTGATATCTATGCCAGTGGACAGCGCGAAGATGGGATCTATTCGGTGTTTCCTATTCACCTCCCCTCAGGCTTTCAGGTTTACTGTGACATGAGCACTGACGGAGGTGGCTGGACGGTGAGTCATATTCTTGAAGGCCAGGGTTTCCCCTTGTCAAAACCGAATATTCAGCACATTTAGGCTTTTTTTTTTTTTTTTTACTTTTGTATCATTTGAACTTTTTCTGCAGGGTAGTGCTTAATGAAGGACTGGAACTGAATTGCTTAGTTTCACATATCTTGCAGTCTGTATCTAGTGTCACTAATGTGGGCTATGTAGAAATCCGGCAGCACTTTGGCTTAGTTATGGATGTGTTAGCACTATCGGGTGACATGTTCAGGGTTGGGAACTAAATCTCGCCTCTAGTCTGCGCGTGGAGTTTGCATGTTCTCAGTGTGTTTCCTCCAGGTACTCCTGTTTAACCCACTTTCCAAAGACGTACATTGTCGTCAGATTGGCATTTCCAAATTGGGCTGATATTTATTTACTCACTCACTCATCATCTATACTGCTTTATCCTGTATTCAGGGTCACGGGGGGCCTGGAGCCTATCCCAGGAGTGCTTAGGGCATGAGGCAGGGTACATCCTGGACAGGGTGCCAATCCATCGCAGGGCACAGACATGCATCCAATTAGCCTAATCTGCAGGTCTTTGGACTGTGGGAGGAAACCGGAGTACCCGGGAAAACCCACAAAGCACGGGGAGAACATACAAACAGTATGCACACTGAGACAGGAATCGGACCTGGTAGAGGTTCAAACCCAGACCCTGGAGGTTCAAGGGGACAGTGCCAACAACTAGACCAGCGTGCCGTGCTGATATTGATTTAGCTATCTTCAAATCAATTACACAGAAGGTTTTTTTTTTTTACACACGGAAAAGTTTCGGCTTAGTGGTTAGTCTCGCACCTCCACGGTATCGCCTAGGTTTGAATCTCACCTCCAGTCAGTGTGTGTGTGTGGAGATTGCATGTTCTCCGTAATGTTTGGTGGGTTTCCTCTGTGTACTCTGGTTTCCTCTAACAAAGTCATGCCTCGTAGGCTGATTGGAATTTCCACGTTGCACATACAGTAGTGTATGACTGCGTACAGTATATTACTGTATGTGCTTGTGCTGTGTAATGTTTTGGCACCCTATCCAAGGTTTAACCTGTCCAGTTCCCTTGGATAGGCTCCAGGTCCCCCCTGCGACCCTACACAGGATAAGCTGGACAGTTGGATGGATGAACGAAAGAAAAATGTTAAATATCCGGATTCAGCAGTTGGTGCCTATTCAAATTGAAGTATAGTCATATTGACTTAAGATTATCCCCAAGCCTAATCTCTTCTATTAAAGCATGTGTTTAGATGACACTTTATTTTATTTTATCCAAGGCCATGTGCACTTGATCGAGGGTATTTTTAAAATCTGTTCTTCTCCTGCGTGTTTTGGTCTACACGCAAACCAAGTCACCGAAGGTCACTGAAAATAGACCGTATGGAAAACAACGGCCAGGGTGAAGATACTTAGAAGCTCTATTGTGAGCTTCATTTTCTTTTCTTTTTTTTGTGAGGCTTTTTTTCTGCATTTTCATATAGAGATTTGTTTAGAACAAAGGGAGGAACAAATCAATACGGATATATATATATATAGGGGGAATAGGATAATGTTATTAAGGAAAATGGGTCTTAAGGATGGAGGAGGGGGAGGAAAGTAGTAAGTAGTGAGGGTATGTACATGCGGTTCCAGAGGCAGTTCCCAGCTTCCATGTGGGCAATTAGCTGGTGAGTCATGGCGGCAGGCAGGGTGGCATCAACGTGGCTCTCGCAGTCGCTGTCAACCAGCCCCACCCAGCTCTTCTTGGGTGTGGCCACAGATGGAAGTCAAACTCCCTCTGTTGCTCCTCCGGTAACCACCGTGCCGATTCTGGTCGGGGAAGGAGGCCTTAACGTTGAATGCAGCAGCCTTTTCCTCTTTGGCGCTGGGATTGCAAAGGCTGGCTCTCGGCGAAAGTGCCAAAGGCAGCTTGCGCAGTCCTTTAGCGTCCGTCTGCGTAGCGATTAAACGACAATGGTTAGTCCACCTGTCTTTGAAGTCCCTGGGGCACATTGCATCGCCCCACTCACGTGCCACTCTCGTGTTTAACGTCCGCCACACATCCTCCTTGCTCCTGAACTCCAGACCTTGAGCTACAGTCAGATTCCCGGCCTCGCTTTTATAGAGCAGTGCAAACCTGAGATCCATTAACAATTATCTCCAGCCAGCCGTGCCCGATCTATCGCATGCCAAATAAGCCCTTAGGAGTTAGAGAGGGGTGAAAAAAGATTTAGGAACATACAGCACAGTTGTCACACTGTCATTTGGATCCACTGTATAGGGTATAAATACCTGTTTCTGGAAATCCTGTAATTTGTTGCTAATGATTAAAAATGAAAGAATAGAGCACAGCCATGGCTCAGTTCAGAGCAGCTCATGAACCCCAAATTGTCAGGTGATTAAGTCATTATACAGTTTACGGAACTGTAAAAGGAACTACATTGACTGTATATCTTTGTACAAGCCTCATGTGAGAATGGATTCCTTGCTATTTGAAGACATTGATTAAGTGCAAATTCATCGCAGGAAATTTGGGAATACCAGTTAGCCTAAATTGCGTATCTTTAGGCTATGGAAGGAAACTGGAGTACCCGGAGGAAACCCACCATGGACACAGAAGTGGGAATTGAACCCAGACCCTGGAGGTGAAAGGCAACAGAGCTAACCTCTAAAGGGGAAGCCAGAGGAATCTGGAGGGGGGGGGGGGGACTATGACAGTTGACAGTTATCATCAAGTCATAGTCAAGAAAGAATAAGTTGTATTCCTAGTGGATGAGCTGTGAAATTTTGAAAATTCCATTTGCGGAAAGAAATCTGCAGCTTACAATAATTCATTTAAAGAATACGTTCAAGCTAAACTTTTGTGAAACAAAAATAACCCTTATTAAATCCTGATGAGCTTGATTTGACGTGTGGCGTGCCACGGTTCTGTCTTGATCTTCCAGTTTGTTCACTTGGTTTGTGAACCGGGACTTTGGATCTAATTTGTCATGAATAAAGGTGTATTTATTTATGTATTAAGGGGGCCCTGGAGCCTATCCCAGGTGACTTGGGGCATGAGATGGGGTACACCCCTGATGGGTGCCAATCCACTTGGGCAGGTATTCTATTATGTTGGATGCATTGGAAGCAGTTAAAAAGCAGGAGAACTTTTCGATAAATGTGTTCTGCTATCCCAGTGTTGACACCAATAAGTGACAAAGCGACAGGTGACAATTAGTTTCATGAGAAATCCTACACTCACACTAGCAGTGACATGATGTGACAAAGCAGCTGGAAGTTATTCAGTTGCAGCGTTAGTTGCAAATGAGAAGTGATGTGGCAGCTCACAGTGGGAGTGAGGAACGCTGATACACCTCCTTGATGTCTGAGAACGGCGCTGCGTTTTCGTCGCTCTCTTTGAGTCCATCATCTGTTTAAATCCCGTTTATTATTTATTTTTGATAATGATGAACAGCAAAAATAGTGTCGGTGTGTAAAAGGCGATCCAGCACATTTCATGCGCAGTGTGCATTTCATACGGAAGTATTTTCTTATGTTTGGGAACAATTATACAGCAGTATACTGGTGGCAGGATCGTGGACACCCAAGGTTCACCCAAAAGCCAGCCCGTCTGGTCCAATCCCACAAAAAGCCAAATCACAGAAAAAAGGTGTAGCACGGCCACACATGCGACAGGCGGTTGCTAGGCAACCCTGCAGCACTAACAATTAAGGGAAACGAGCTACACCTGGCCGGTAGGTTATTTAAGCTCCCAGAAACCAGCGCACGCTGTGCGAACATTAGATAGCACCAGGTACGAGAGCGTGGCTCTGGTATAGGGAGTGAAAAGAGAAAAGGGAAAGTGAAAAGAGAAAAAGAGAAAAGTGAGAAGGGAAAGTGAAAAGACAAAAGTGAAAGAGGGAAGTGATAAAGAGAAAAGTGAAAAGGGAAGGAGATAAGAGAAAGGAAAGAGCGGTGGAGGAGACAAGAATAATAACAATAACAAACAAAATACCTGTTCGTTGTGACGAAGCACGGTGACACGCGCCGCCATAAGCGCGCCCTCCTTCCCCTTATAACGCTGTGTGGTGTTCACGCGAGCCGATTATTCTTACTGAAATAAACAATCCACGGCCCATACCCCTCCAAGTCCTGCGTTGGGGCTTCCATATATGATTAAATACCGAGGGCCGCCATATTGAAGCACTCCCTCATAACAAAAGGTTAATGCTGGCTACAATAGAAAGGAACCAGAACAACCAGTGCACCACAGCCAGGCACACGTAGGTTCCAACGGTTAAAAAGCCCTAGGATGCCAACCTGGCCCCTGAACTCCCAAGATCCCAATTCGACTGGGATGGACCAAACAATTCTTATTCACTGCCAACATCCCTGTGCCAGACACCACGACAATACCCCAGAGCCTCCGCACAGCTAAGGGCCAGAGTCATGCTGGTGGCACAAGGGCAACACAGAACCTAGGTGGTTTTATTGGTAATGCTCTGAATGTTAAAGTAAGTATAAGCAGTCATTCTTTCAACAGCATCTCTCTCTCTCTCTCTCTCTCTCTCTCAATAAAAGCAAAAATGCTGACAATGGAAACAGGTTCGATTCCCACCTATGTGTAGTTTGTAGCAGTTTGTTCCCTGTTTTGCTGGTTTTCCTCCCACAGCCCCTAAGTCTCCTGGGATGGACTCCAGGCCCCCATGATCCTGTGTACAGTATTAAGTGGTATAGATGATTAGTGAATGAGACTGATGAAGGTCTTAAAAATTGCTTAACACCTTCTGACCAATCAAGAATTCTTGTGCACTACTGTGTAAAAAAAAAAGAAAAAAAAAGATGTGAGCGATTCCAAGCTGACAGCAACACATATTTTCTATGTTTGCCCGCTCTATTACATCTGAAAGGGGGACATATTGAACATGAGAGCATTTGCCCCACTCATCCAATCCTGAGCGTATCGTCAGCAGTAGGAGACCGAAGAGGAGGGAGAAAGCTATTCATCATCGCTGGCCTTCAGCATTTTTCTTTTTCTTTCTCTCTCTCTATTTTTCTTTTTTTTTTTGTTGATGAGGATGTGGTGCTTGCAGGAACATATTGAGTTCAGAGAGCAAGAGAAAAAAAAAAAAGAATGGGAAAAGTGAGGAAGGAAAGCAGAAGGTACAGTATGTGGTGATGGCAGGGAGGAGCGCGATGGTGAAGATTAGAGGTGCGACCAAAAAAAAAAAAAGGAAGTGAAAATCTTTCATTCTCTATCACTCACACTGTTTGGCTTGCAGCCCCATTCATCACACGCATACAAATAAACTGCTTTCATGCCACTTTTTTTTTCTTTTTTTTTTCGCCGTTCTTCGATTCGTAGCTTATGTTCTCTTGTGTTACTTTATTAATTAAAAAATTCTTTGCACTCCATTTCCATTCCTGGCACATGGAGCGAGAAAGAAAAAGATTAAAACGACAGAGAAAGGAGCACAGAGGGAGGCAGAGATACACAGCAGACATCATACATACACAAAATCTGTCACGCAAAAGGCTCGAAAGAGGAAAGAAAAAAAAAACATGGAAATTAGAAAGGAGAAAGGGCTTAGGAAGGATAGGGAGAAAATGCTTTGAAACGGAATATCTCTGTAACGAACAGTGGTTAATTGGAGCAGAAAGCTTTGGTGCCATAATCAGATGTATAAACATCTGTGGCACAGCTGTGACTGTCTGCAATGATTGTCCTCTGTGTCCACAATTATTTCTATTTATTAATCTTTTTCCCCCCAAAAAAACTCTGGATGTACTGGACATCACCTCTAGGGTTTATGTTCCTGTATAATGGATTTCTCTCCATACTTTAAGAGAAAACATTTGTATGTCCATCCTGGTCATGCATAAGATCGCCATGATGATTTCTCATGATGAAGAATAATTCTGAAAATGACGGAAAGTCTATTCAGCATCGCGGCATGAACACAGCCTCAATCTATTTCTCAAAATGGCAGCGTGTGACGTTTTTTAGTCTGATTTAGTCTTATGCCTTTCCTCCACTTGGTCTCGTCCCAGCAAATCGCCAGATGAACAGCTCTGGCGAGTGTTCGCACATGTACGGGTGCAAACGCACGTGTGAAAGAGGTTCGTCTTGCTCCTCCGCACAGAACCGGCAAGCAGGCGCTCGCTGACTGGCAGCACGGGTTTAAAAAACCTTTTTTTAGATCCCGCATAGTCTGCGACGGGCGACAGGGTGTTTGAAAGTATTTGCACTTCATGTTGAGAGCTCAGTGGCTCAAGGACAGTTTTTTTTTTTTTTTTTCTCAGCACACACTGAGGCGCACCGCTTTTCCATCAGGGTGACGCCTGCGCTGAGCTATCCTAATATCCATGTGGGATGCAGCGCTGACATTTGGAGCTTCAAAGCTCATTTAACAATGAGAGTCTCGCAGTTTCTCTGTATCAGTCAGTCGCCTTCTGGTGGGGTTTTTTTTTTTGTCAAATTTTGATCACAGTGTGTTTTGCTTTTTTTTGTGTGTGTGTGTGTGTATCTATATGGTCTTAATAAAGAAATTCCGTCAAATTTTGTCTTTTTTTTTTTTTTTTTATTAAGCATTTAAAGGTCAAAGTGGCTTTGTGGGTTTCCTCTAGATATTCTGGTTTCCTCCCACAGTGTAGGCTGATTGCCATGAAGGGGTGCACTGTACTTGGTCAGCAACAATGTTTAGGTAGGTGGTACAGTATGTGTCTGAGTAACATCCACATGAATCTCACAAACGAGCAGAATATTGTCCATAGCATCACACTGCCAAAGACGGCTTCCCTTCTTCCCAGGGACATCCGGGTGCCATCTCTTTCTCCGGTACACGATGCACACTCTCACAGCCATCCACATGATGTAACGGAAAACAGGATTCACCAGACCAGGCAATCTACTTCCACTTCTCTGTGGTCCGGTTCCGATGCTCAGCCGTCCGTTTTCAAAGTCAGCACGAACATAGAAATAGATAGAAATCTCACAATGTCCGATTTCTATCATAAACACATGAACATTCTTTTTTCTTTAAGCAATTTGTGCTACATTAGCTTTCCTGTACGATCAGACCACATTGGTTTGCACTCTCAATTCACTTCAGTGAGCTTTGGGTCCCCATGACCCTGCCTCCAGTTCGCCAGTTGTCCTTTTTCTTTTGGAGTTTTTTGTTAGGTACTCATCACTGCAAACTAGGAACGCCAGGCAAGACCTGCTCTTTTGGAGATGCTCTGACCCCGTCTTTTAGCAATAACAGTTCGGCCCTTGTCAATGTCATGTAGATGCTTAGACTCGGCCATTTATCAGTATGGACACCATCTGGCCACCTTTTCACAATGGTATTGGGTGAAGAATTGGGAATTGGGTTAAGACCTCTCCAACACATTATTAAGACCTGGAAGGATAGTGCAGAACTACAGTATCAACTTCACGTGGTCCAAAAGAGACTCATACTGTAAATAGCGATCACTTGAATGCTTTGTGAAGTTTCATTGTATACAGTGGAATATAGAGCATTTCCTACTTGCATAGTGTGATGAAACCTCACAGGATTGGGGCTAAACAATGTGGTCATAACAAAACCACTTGTTAATGGCTAATCGTGAATAAAAGACCAGGGAGCACAAAGATTGGACTTTGTGTAGCAATGGTGAAAAGATCTGATGAGTTCAGATGAGTCAGGATAAGAAGCAGAGATTAAAGGAAAAATCTATCCGTTACTTGTAATGATTCTTCTATGTGGCAACTCATGGATCACCACAGCGACTTTCTAAACTTTGAAAATGAAGTGGTTAAATTGCTTAGAATTTGAATTAAACATGCACGAAAGTCTGTAACTCAAACGTTTGGACTTTCCGTACAAATCAAATCGGCACCCAGGTATCGTGGTTATATAATGTCGGGTGATCCTTGGTAATTCCCATTTCTATTCAGAAGGCCAAAATTTAACATACGTATTTTAATTTAACATATACTGGATAATTTAACATATACTTGAGTAACATCCGATTCTTAATCCGTAGGGTTTAATAAGATGTTGCCCCCCCCCCCCCCCCCTTTTGCACCTATAACATCTTTAACTATTCTGGGAAGGCTTTCCACAAGGTTTAGGAGTATGTTTCTCTCTTCCCCCTTCATTCGGGAGCTGTCATGACAACATAATCAATAGAACTTGATCGTGCCCTGATACATTGTGCAATATTATTATCGCAATAACAATATCACATGCAAAACCACTAATTCTGCAGTATTATGTAAATCATGTGCAATATACAGTATATGGTGTGCATTATCATTACTACTCTATACGCAATATCAAATATTATGTGCAATAATATACATGCACTGTACAATACACAAATGAGACAATTCTGCACCTTTCTGTACAGTCAGTAGTTTTTTTTTTGTTGTTGTTGTTGTTTTAGTGTTTCTATATATTTTTATTCTATTTATTTTTATCTCTTTTTTTTTATTATAGTACATTGTATTTCATTCTTATTTTATTTTCTAATTTTCTTCTCATCCTATTGTATTTGTATCTTTTGAATATGCAGCCACTGGAGAAACAATTTCCTTCGGGATTAATAAAGACTTCTCTTATCTTATCTTATGGGAATTTCTGACCACTCTTCCAGAAGTGCATTTATAAGGTCAGACACTGATGTTGGACGAGAAGGCCTGGCTCGCAGTCTCCGCTCTAATTAATCCCAAATGTGTTCAGTTAGGTTGAGGTCAGGACTCTGTGCACGCCAGTCAAGTTCTTTCGCACCAACCTCACTCATCCGTGTCTTCATGGACCTTGGAACAGGAGGAGGCCATCCCAAACAGTTCCCACAAAGTTGGGAGCATGAAATTGTCCAAAATGTCTTGTTATCCTGAAGCATTAAGAGTTCCTTTCAGTGGAACTAAGCGGCCGAGGCCACTTCTGAAAAGCAACCCCACATCATACTCGGCTCGATTCCCGTCTCTGCGTGCATGGAGTTTGCAAGTTCTCCCCGTGCCTGGTGGGTTTCCTCCGTGTACTCCAGTTTCCTCCCACAGTCCAAAGACATGCAGATTAGGCTAATTAGCGTTCCCAAATTGCCTGTGGTGTGTAAATGTGTGTGTGTACTGTATGTGTGTGCCCTGGGATGGATTGGCACCCTGTCTTGGATGTGCCCCACCTCATGCCCTAAGTCTCCTGGGATCGGCTCCAGGCCCCCCTGCGAGCCTGAATACAAGATAAAGCGGTATAGAAGATGAGTGAGTGATGAGTGATTATTGACTCAGACCAAAAACATTTCTGAATTTCAAATATTAGTATTCCACCACAAACTTAAACAATATAGAAAAGAATATTTGTATACAGTATCAAAAAAAGAAAAGAGCACATTTATATAAGCGACTAGACAAAAACCATATCTGAGATGCTGGATTTTGCATTGCATGCAAAAAAAGAAGCGTGTGCGACAGTCATAGTCCTCAGAAGAACAGTGGGTGGTTCTGCACGATGCTCAGTAAAACGTAGCACCTTATTTCCTTCTAAAATAAAATATTTGCAAACTACTGGATTTTAAAAGTCTATAAAATAGTGACGCCCTAGAAAAAAAAGCAGGTTTCAGCAGGAGCATTGCAACGTGAGCAGATGTACACGTCCATAAGTGTAGCTGTACTGTAACTGAGTTAAGAAGTCTTAGAGGATCAGGCATCAGCTGAACTGGTTCACCTAGAAGTCAGTCTGAAAGACAACCTGACATGGACCGCGCCCGGAGCATCCGAGAGGGAAATTGCAGCAGAGTGCATGTCTTTCCTATTTGGAGAGGAAAAAGAGCATGTCAAGTGAATGAAATATATCAATCTAATTTCAATCTAGTCTGAACCTGGAAAGCTTTATACGCGTCCTGCTTCCATTACAGGCTGTCTGTAGGTATCATCCGCTCTACTCTGTCATTCCTGGTTCTCTAAGTATTCGCTGTATTGTATTACTGTGTGACACAGCCACCTTTTGATGGTTTGGGGAGATAAAAAGGAATGGGGGAAAAGCCTCGCCATACATTTTCATTACTTTTTCCCCCCGTGTCTGTTTTTTTTTTTCAATAGTGCACAAAAATCTAATTTTCTACTGTATTACATGTACATCGTCTTGGCAACCAGCAATTGATAGGTGAATGTTTTGTGTGTGAGCTGACATGTTCTATCCAACTTTAGTTATGAATTTCCTTTGCCATCATGATTTGGCCTTGGAATGGATCCCCAAGTGCATTCTACAAACCCATCAAACACTGTGATGAAACTGGCTGTCATGAGGACCGTCCCAGGAAGGGAAGACAAAGAGCTACCGCTGCTGCAGAGGATCATTTTATTAGAATGAACAGCCTCAGAAAGTGCTGATTCTCAGCACCTCAGGTTAAAGCCCACATAAATGCTTTTTCGGATTTTAAAAAAAAGCAGCCTTGCCATGCACTGTTCAGAGTGGACTGCGTGAGTCAGGCCTCCATGGTTGTCATTATTTGTGGTAAAGAAACCATTACTTCGGGAACAACAACGAACAGAAAGGATTGCTTGGGCCAAGTAACACAATGAATGGATTTAAAATCAGATGGTCTGATGAATCCAAATTTGAGATTTGTGGTTCTATACACCATGTCTTCGTTAGACATAGAGAGGGTGAACAGATGGTTCCTGAGTGTGTAGTTCCTGAGTGTGTAGTTCCCACTGTGAAACATAGACGAGGAGGTGTGATGTATATGCACAGCACCAGTCAAAAGTTTGATCACACCTTCTAATTCCATGGTCGTTCCTGATTTTAATTCTTAAAACCATGCTGAAAGCGTCCAAAATATACAATGATCTCCTTCAAACAGCTGATATTGAGATGTGTCTGCTACGTATGCTTTAATCTGAGGTGCTATTAAAGATGATTTTTGAGGCTGGTAACTCTAAATTAACTTTCCTGGGATGGTCTTCACGAGAGCCAGTTTCATCATGATACTTGATGGGTTTTGCAAATGCGCTTGACAATACTGTTCTTGCAAAAACTATTCCAGAACAGCGAACCTTCCTGTCCTAATTAAGCAATAAAGTATTGTTCTAGTATATAGAATATAAATCCAAACTTTGTTGTTGATTGTTGGTCTTTTGGCTACTCCCGGCAAGGGGGCACCATAGCAGACCATCCGGTTTGCAAATACAAATTCCGCACTGGTTACGCCGGGTGCCCTTACTGACGCAACCCTCCCGTTTTATCCGGGCTTGGGACCGGCACTGCATCCGAACCCGTGCCTTCCACATGGGAGGCGAAACAGCTACCACTGAGCCACCAGTGCCCATATGTACAGGGTGGGCCATTTATATGGATACACCTTAATAAAATGGGAATGGTTGGTAATATTAACGTCCTGTTTGTGGCACATTAGTATATGTGAGGGAGCAAACTTTTCAAGATGTGTGGTGACCATGGTGGCCATTTAGAAGTCGGCCATCTTGGATCCAACTTTCGTTTTTTTTTTAGGAAGAGGGTCATGTGACACATCAAACTTTCACTTTCAATTTCACAAGTAAAACAATGGTGTGCTTGGTTTTAACGTAACTTTATTCTTTCATGAGTTATTTACAAGTTTCCGACCACTTATAAAATGTGTTCAATGTGCTGCCCATTGTGATGGATTGTCAATGCAACCCTCTTCTCCCACTCTTCACACACTGATAGCAACACCGCAGGAGAAATGCCAACACAGGCTTCCAGTATCCGTAGTTTCAGGTGCTGCACATCTTGTATCTTCACACCATAGACAATTGCCTTCAGATGACCCCAAAGATAAAAGTCTAAGGGGGTCAGATCGGGAGACCTTGGGGGCCATTCAACTGGCCCACGACAACCAATCCACTTTTCAGGAAACTGTTCATCTAGGAATGCTCGGACCTGACATCCATAATGTGGTGGTGCACCATCTTGCTGGAAAAACTCAGGGAACGTGCCAGCTTCAGTGCATAAAGAGGGAAACACATCATCATGTAGCAATTTCAAATATCCAGTGGCCTTGAGCTTTCCATTGATGAAGAATGGCCCCACTATCTTTGTGCCCCATATACCACACCATACCATCACTTTTTTTGTTCCAACAGTCTTGGAGGGATCTATCCAATGTGGGTTAGTGTCAGACCAGTTGAATGGTGTATCCACCCTGTATATATGGCAGCACAGTGGCTTAGTGGTGGCTTAGTGGTTAGTAATGTTGCCGTACACCTCCGGGGTCCAGGTTAGAGTCACGCCTTGGGGTCCTTGTACAAGGAACTTGCATGTTCTCCTTGAGCTTGGTGGGTTTCATTCAAGTACTCGAGTCCTCTGATTTCCTCCCACAGTCCATAGACATGCAGATTTGTGAATGTTGACTGAAGATCCTACTATGGTTGGAATAAATACAATGGTCACCATTGGCCTCCACGGTCCATAGTTGGACTACAAAGGTTCCTAGATGGGTGGATGGATGGAAGAATGGATTGATGGATATATGCATACATTTCTCTCTCTCTCTCTCTCTTTTCAGAGTTAAATATATATCTAAACGTAAAGTGCCTCTTATGAAAGATTCACCTTGTCTGTAAAGTGAATTTTTACAAATGCTTGTTCACAAATCTGACCCTGGGTGCACTCACAAAGTGCTTTTGCATTCATTTCGCTTTTTAAAAAAAATATTTTTCAACCAGACAAACTTCATGGTAATATTTTGTGATTTATCGATTTTCGTGAAGAAAGACAAGTATTTTGATTCCCAGGAAGAACATATTGTGTTCTTTCATGTGCTCGGTAAAGCAGCAGGCCTTGAGGACATTACTGCTGTCCAACTTCATTATATATCTCCGGGGCCGGTTTCCCGCCGTTACCTTTCAACAGCTCCATTAATCCCAGAAGACATTAAGGAATGAGCTATTTGCATAAATCGGAGAGAAAGGGAGCAATAACAATGTACAGAACTGTAGTGCTCTCCCGGTTCTTTCTTTCTGAACCATTAAGCTCATATTCTCCAACTGTATTTTTCAGGAGGTCCCCCCCCACCCCCCCACTCCTGCCAGTTCTTCTTTCTCACTCTCTTGGTAATTAGTTGCAAATTAAAAAGTCAGATTTAATGAAGCCAGTTAACTTGTTGCCAGCTGCATCAAGCACAAGATCACATGGGAATTCAGCATGGTGATGAGAAGCGCCTCATGTCTCTGACATTTGAATAAATGCAAACAGGCAGCCTGCTGAGAAATCTTGTTGAGGGATGACTAAGCCTTCATGATCATGATAATGTGCAGATGTTTCACAAGTTGCTGGGAATTTATTAGCGACTAGCTATCAATAAACAAAATGCACGAAGATGAATATTAAATTGATCCTCAACCAGAGCATGTGGCTTGTAGCTACCGGCAGAGAAAAATCATTAATTATTGGATGTGAATCATTGGTGTAATTATCTGTGCATAACTTAGTGATTAGTGCAATAACGACATTATTCTTTAAAGCATAAGGCAGTGTTTTTTTTTTTTTTTTTTTTTGCCATTTTCAATGTAAGAAATGTACTTACTGAGGTCTAATTAAGGTTGTGTTCTTTGTCTAAATTGTTCTTTATTAGACACACTTTTTTTTTTTTCTTTTTTTTTTTTCCAATGGAAAAATTGCATTTCACGTTGAACTCCCAGCATGGGCTGATTTGTTTTGTCCTTTCACAGTTGTGCAGTTGTAACTGCTGATTAATTGTCATATAATTGTGAATAATGATTTCATTTTCTGCCCCATTTCTTTTCTATTCACCTTATGGGACTTCAGTAAAATATGCACAATATTAGTATAAAGCTACACACAGCCATATACTGTATCTACACTGCACACACACACACTGTGCCTTGCAAGTAGTCATAGACTTACATTCATTTCCATACTGTAGGTGTGCAAGCCATTTTAATTATTTGAACAGATGAACGTATGATCACAAGCACCTACAGTACAATATTCTTGATCAGACCAAATAAATTGAGATTATTTAACGAGATCAAATTTATTTAATCTAATGATCATTTTGTAATGCCCTTCATTACATTCTCAACATTATCTCTGGACGGTACTATGTTTGCATCAGTAAATTCTTCATTTTTCATAATTCCATCCTTTAGTGCAACCTGGCCATGCTCATGGAGGATTAAATTAAGGCTTTTTAAATATATACCACTAGGAAATATGAAATGTAAATTGTCTTCACAATTTTGGGAGTTTATACCAGTAGCTTTCTAGACTACTTGCTCTTCTCGTTCTTTACTAACTACAAGCAGTGGTGGCTCACACAGTTGAGTCTCTTTTAGGGTTATTTAACTGGGATGGTTGAGACTGGAAGGGCATCCATTGGAAGTGTTTCTTCTCCAGGCATACTGTACTAGATACTTATATTATAATATTAATAATGTTATTAAATCTATTATTATTATTACTACTACTACTACTACTATAATAATATAATAATAAATTATAATAATAATAATTTAATAACAAATAGATATATAATAAAGTAATAATAATACTTATTATTATTATTATTATTAATAATAATAATAATAATAACAAAATATAATAATAATTTAATAATAAATATATATACTAAATTAATAATAATAATAATAATAATAATAATAATAATAATTATTATTATTATTATTATTATTTATTATATATATATTTTTATTGGCTTTTTTAAACCCAACCAGGGAGAAAATTGATGACAAAAAGCAGAGTTTTTTTTTTCTTGCCGTTTTTGGTCATACATGCACACTGGAGACCCATATGAATGTCTGTACATAACTTTGATTTTGTATAATAAGTAATCTTTAGCTTATGGATAAATACACCATTGTGACACTAATATTTTAGTTTATTGTTTCATTATTTATGTACTGCTCAGTGTGTTTTATTACTGCTTATCCACTGGAATGGGTTTTTGAAATAAGCCTATGTTATACATATCTGGCAACCATGACGACCAGTGCTATTGAATGTTACAAAAGTCTGTAGTTTATGTCAAATAATGATATGTTCCCTAATCTATAATTATTCACACACACCTTTTTGTTTAAAGTAGACCTCCTTTTCTTTTTCTTTTTTTTTTCATTGTGAAATGAATTAAAAATAGGCCGAGCTTGTTGAATGTGAAAGCAAAGAAAGCAGCTTTTTTTTTATACAGGACTAATGATTAATGCAGCGAAGAGAACAGTGACAAGTCTGTGCTAAGCTTGGGAATCGGAGTGTAAAGCAGTGTAAGCTAGAACCATTCATAATGGCACGGAGATTAAACAGTCCGACTAAATAATGCCATGTGTAGATAGTGAAAGCTCTTTTAATAGCCATATAAAACCATGGAGGAGTATGACACACTAATTATATCTGCCCTTATGTAAGATATACAAATTCATTAATTCATTCATTCATTCATTGCTTTTCAGTAATTTTTTAATCCAGATCAAAGTGGCACTGAATGAAATGCAAGATGGGACGCGCACCAAGAAATACTAACATTCACTCACTCATTGGATTAAAAAACAAGTATTACATTTACAATAATGAAATTGTTTAGTTAGTGATGCACAATTAATCACATTTAAAAAATCATAAATAAATGAGGAAAAATTTAAACCAATTACAGTATTTCCACCTCTGCAATTATTTAACCAATAATGAGTTCATCAACAATCTATATTTTATATTTTTAATAATTTTAAGACGATAGATAATTTGTCAAACGTCCTTTTAATGAGATCATTTGTCGTTTGGCGTTACCCTAGATAAAAACGTTTGAATGCAAAATGGTAGATTTCATAATTAAGTATCACAGTTTACATGTATTATTATGTAGTTTATTATTTAATTAATTATTGTTTCATTGTTTTTAAAAAAAAAAAATTTATGAGTGGACGTCTTATTGCAGTTTTTTTTTTTTTTTACTTTATTTGGAGTTTAGTTTTTATTTGTATTTAGTTTTTTAATAGTCTGTTACTACTGTATGTCTGCAGTTTGGAATTGGATTATTCAGCACTTTGTTTAAATGTGCTTTTTAAATCAATTTGACATGTCAATAATAGTACAGATTATTAGTTTTATTATTTCGAAGAAGAAAAAAAAAAGCTGTAGTATGGTGGTATTATTCAATCATTCCCAGATAGATTTATTTGGCTCGGTTTGTGTCAGTGTCGGTAGGAGCTCAACACCACATAGGGGGATTTGTCTATGTGATCTGGCAACCCTGGTGCGTGTACATGCAATTATTTGAGTGAATGAAAATACAATTAATTAGTGCTGAAAAACAGAGGTTTTTGCTCGGGAATTGGCCTAAATATAACATCATACAGCGGCAGTAATGTTTCACATATGTGTAGAATCATAGGGAGCGATCCATACGCATCACAGATTGGACTTTGAGCCGTTACGCCATTATTGATAAAGAACTGACTCCTTCAGCTGGTTTCTTACCCGGGTCTTTGCCGGAACATAACCAAGGCAAGATTACAATATAAATGTTAAAAAATGACACCTAAATCTAAACCTGCTGCGCGTCCTGCACCTCCATGTCTAAATCCATCCCAAACATTCTATCGATCTGATTCCTTCACCGTGCCCTTTATCACTCACTACAGTATACCAGTTCGTTTTTGTCGCGTTTGGTAAGCCTTTTCTCCTTAATTTTATGATCTTTTTTATCGTCATCACTTTTCGTATTGCACATTCATCTCATATCTCATCTGTTATATATTTAACATTTTGGCATAATTTTTTTCTTTTGTTGAGTTTCCTACATACTGTGTACTTTATATTGGGTGTGCTTAAATTGATTCAAACCTTGCACCCGTGCTTGTTTCAAATACATCTGTGTCGAACGAAACTGAAAACAAAACATGAGCCACACTGTGCTCTGAGAGGGGGAATCCATGACACTTTATGTGCTTTCGTGGTTTTCCCCATGCTCCTTTTATGCACATCTGCGCTATTGTTCCCCTGTCGTGATCTCCAGATGGAGTTCAGCTTCCACACTTTTTTGTAGAGTTTTGATCCTAATTCCCCCTCTTTTGCTGTGTTTGCATGATTGATTGACCTGTGCATTTTTTTGCACTTTGACTCTGTTCCACACTGGTTTTGACAGATTTTCACTCACTCACCCACTCACTCACTCACTCATCCTCTATTCCGCTTTATCCTCTATACAGGACCGCGGGATTTACTTTTACTTTACTTTACTTTTTCCTGTCCTTGCTATGAACTCTCTCCTGCCCAACTGCTTTTCCACACAATTTTTAGTGCTGATTTGTCACCTAGGTTTAAACAAATATCATTTCTGGTGGCCTTTGTCTGATAGCTACAGGCAATATCTATAACCATACGAACCAAAACTATACTCTTGTGTAGGTTTCTCACAGGTTCTTTGAATAGTTCTTGTTTAACATTTTTAACCTTTAGGAGTTGACAGGTTGACTTTTTTTCTCTTTGCAAGTAAATGTTTTTGTAAATGAAATTATATTGTAACAAACCAGGAAAAAAAAAAAAAAAAAAAATATATATATATATATATATATATATATATAACTTCTATATAAAATCTACTACCATTTGTGTGTGTGTGTATATATATATATATATATATATATATATATATATATATATATATATATACATGGGCCCATATATACTGTATTTGGACCATTAATTTAATAACAAACATTTATTTGGAAATAAACTTTTTGGAAAGAAATCTATCTATTTAATGGTATATATATATATATATATATATATATATATATATATATATATATATATACACACACAAATGGTAGTAGATGGTTTTCTTTCCAAAAAGTTTATTTCCAAATAAATGTTTGTTATTAAATTTATGTTCCAAATACAGTAAGATACAGACGCATGTCAGATTCCTGTCTCCACGCGCGTTGGAGCCCCGCCCCCGCGCTTAGCGCTCCGTTAACGTGCAAGATTTGTGTAAACGGCTAAATTCAGTAAGTAAATGCTCATTTCTAGCGCTGTTTGAGGGGAAATGATGTGCTGATGCATGGCCATGTCCAACAGAACAGGAAGGGCTTGAATGAAGAAACAAACAAAAAAAAAGGCTCAACAAAGTGCCATTTAATGCACGTGAAGCACCTGTATAATCCTCCCGAGAGCTCTGTACTTATATAGCTTGATACAAGTTGCTTCGGTTCAAATAAAACTTGTAGAAAATGCTTAATCCAGCTTGACATGCTGCACCCCTCAGAATATCTGCACTGCCCATGTATGTGCCGCATGAAGAGTTAAGCATCCTGTGGAAAAAAAATAGTGTGGAGACAAACTGAGTATCTGCAAAGTTGTTTCCCCCAGATGCTATCTGTATAATCCTTGATTGCCCAACTGGCTTTTATTGATTTGCTGAAGGAGAAGTTGCTCAAGTTCAATCCCACAGTTCAGTGTGCAGCTTATTAGCGGACGTTAAATTGCTGATGGGCTACAGATGGTCCCAGTGATTTCCACTTGCCACATTTCCCAGTCTCATTTAATTGGACAGATTGCATATTACATGATTAATCAGTATTTACAAATTATACTGCGTCTAAATTACACACGAGTCCTACGTATGTCAAATTTATTGGAGTTCTGTCGTTTCTAAGCACTTCAGATCTCGTCTCATGTTCAGGAATGGACAGCGATTGCAGTCTGCCACAAGGTATTATAACGAAGTGGAAGCGATTGGGAATGACAGCAACTGAGCTACGAAGAGGTAGACCAGGTGAAATCACAGAGTGGGGTCAGGAGATGCTGCGACGCATACTGTAGGTCGCCAACTTCAGTCAATAGGGACAGACCTCCAAACTTCATGTGGCCTTCGGACGAGCTCAAAAACAGTGTGTAGAGAGCTTCTTAGTTCTAGTGAAAGGAACTCTTAATGCTTCAGCATACCAAGACATTTTGGACAATTTCATGCTCCCTAATTTGTGGGAACAGTTCGGGGACGGACCCTTCTTGATTCAACCTGAGCGGAGACTGCGAGCCAGGCCTTCTCATCCAACATCAGTGTCTGATCATACACCTGCGCTTCTGGAAGAACGGTCAGAAATTCCCATAAATACACTCCTAAACCATGTGGAAAGCCTTCCCAAAAGAGTTCAAGCTGTTAAAGCTGCAATGGGTGGGCCAACATCATATTACACCTTATGGATTAGGAATTGGACGTTCATATGCAAGTGCTATAGACAGGAGAGCGAATACTTGTGGCAATGTAGTGTATGTACAGTATGTATGTGTGGAGATGTTGTGTGGGCCGTGAAAACACCCTCCAAGAACTGGAGGCAGTTGATGCAGGTGGAAATTCTAACCTGATGTCAGCGTCCAGCTTTAGTTATTTAATCCGGAGCTAATTTCCTGCTCTGGATTACGGCCCTGTTTTGATTAGAGGTGAAATGAAAGTGTAATATGTGGGAAGGCTTTGCAGTTTAAAAATAACTTTGCCATGTGCCATTTGGTGGAAATATTGATGTTTCATTTAGACTAATACGTAGGTGGTTTATTGAAATTGCTAATACAAATTCGTGAAAAAATTCATTCATTCATATTTGCATGCTGTAAGACCTTTCAGGTTTCCAACCACCGTCAAAAACATAGGACTATTAAAACCTCTAGATTCAGGTTGGGTTTTTCACTCAATCCAGATGTTCTCCAGAAGCTGTGGTGGTCTGTCAGAAACACCATGCACCATCCTTATTCATACGAAAGGGCAATTTGATGTTTTTGAAGGTTGTTGGAAACCCGAGAGGTCTTACAGCATGCAAATATTCCAAACAGACAACAAGCGGACCAATGGACCAACCTGGAGATCCAACAGCACCTGCTGCCATTCCAGTGCTCTGAATGATCACTGAGATTGCATTGCGTTTGCATTGGAGGGTTTTACTGAAGCATTCTACGTAAATCTCATTAGTGTCAGCTAGAAAGATATCAAGTTTACCATGTAATTGGTGAAACACGAGTTGGCAGGAGGCGGCGCGTAAAGTTGAGTACGCATGCCATGGCAGTTGACAGTGGTTGGTTTCATTAAGGTTGGGGGTCGAGTAGACTGGGTTACCAAGGATCGCTAAAGTGGTAGAAGTGAATTTTAAAGCGCTGGAGTAATTTTAAAACAAAAGGTATTCTTCTAATTTCTCATCCGTCATTCACTCTCCGATTACCGAACAGGGAGTGTATCTGGCTGATGACGAAAGAAGTACAACTTAGCATAAACAAGAAACTCAACCTTAAACATCTTATTTCTCTGTATAAATGAGTCAGGCAGAGAGAAAGACTGCCGTAGAGAAAGACAGACGGACATGAGCGTGAGCTTCAACCAGAAAAAATAATATCACATGAAATTCAATTGTTAATTGTTAATAAACAGAGACTGTGTCTCTCCTGGCGGCAGAAAAGCTTATCGAAACACAGCGGACAGACAGAGCGATTGGCTTATTCTACTATGCAACTTTAAAACATGCACACACACAGCAAATTTGGGGAAAGCCAATCAGCCTAATCTGCATGTCTTTGGATTGTAAGAGCAAACTTGAGTACCCAGGTAGACCATACAAACTCCATGCACACAAAGGTTGGAATCGAACCCGGGCCTGGAGGTGCAAGGCGACAGTGCTAACCAATAAGCCACCGTGACGCCCAAACCTAGCTGTTGTTTCTTCAAATAAGTTTATAACAAACCAAATGTAAGATTATTAAAAACTTATTATTTCTTGTCAAATGTTAATCAATTATTAGCAGAAAACATCTTGCTCTATTGGCAGAGAAATTTCTTCTTTTAAGAAATTCCTACAACAGGCATAGTATCTGAGTTACATTTTTTTTTAAATAGCGTTTGGTTACAAATAATCTTAATTATATCTTATATTTGGTTTGTTGTAAACTTATTTTAAGAAACAATTAACTAAAGTATATTCAAGATATTCTTATATATGCTTGCTAAGATATCATTTTTTGGCAGATTAGCTCAATAAACATGTAACTGGTAATCTATACAGGAAACAAATTTACAACAATATGGTCCGAAACAACAGAAGAACTTAATTGGTGCTCATCTTGAACAAACAAAATTCCCTCCATCAATATAAGCGGAATTTTGTACTTAAATCTTTCGAAAATGGGTATGTTCTCTGCAGCATGACAGGCTAATGATTAGCACTGTCACCTTGAGCTTCCAGGGTTGGGGATTCGAATCTCACCTCTGGTCCTGTGTGTGTGTTTGTGTGTGTGTGTGTGTGTGTGTGTGTGTGTGTGTGTGTGTGTGTGTGTGTGTGTGGAGTGTCCTCCCTATGCTTCTCGGGTTTCCTCCGGGTGCTCTGGTTCTTCCCCCAGTCAAAACCATGGCAGCTAATTGACGTTTCCAAATTGTGTGTAGTGATGTGCGGTGGGTTGGCACACGATCCAGGATGAACCCCACCTTGGGCCCGAACTTCCCTGGAAAAGGCTCCAGGCTCCTCATGACTCTAAACATGATACGTGGTCTCCAGTCTAATGTCCAACAACAAAAAAGAACTAATTTCTCTCACATTCTCACATGGATCTCAGCATACTAAACAGTGTAAACAGCATATTATGCTGTCTGTAGCTCAGTCATACACTCATTTAGCATGTTTGTCCTATTGTTAATCTCTTTTGTTTGGTTTTGTCTTTATCTCTGCAAATGCACAAACAAATATATAAAAATAGAATTAAGAACACATAATTGTACTCCCTAGTAAACATGCCTTCATCAGAACTTTTAATGTGATTGTTGGTTGATTTAACACATTATTTCATTTGAGGCCAGTTGTATTTGTTTAAATACAGTAGGGTGTTATTCCAGCACTGGACACTTTGCTGTGCAGTAATGTATTTTCATGATGTAGACAAAGGAAATCTGATTATTGATTGACCCATTTTGCCATTATCTGATTACTTAATGGGATGAAAATTCATTTATTCTGCAAATTGCATTTTCCCCCAAATCAGATTATTTGCCACTTTGTAAACACACCCACTGGCTCACCGGTGCAGAGCAGTCTTCAAGAGAAATACTGTAACAAAAGGCTGATGAGGGAGTAATAGTTCATAGCTTTTGTAACATATTTAATTACACAAACTAATTGGACTCATGGACATTATACAGAACTTAGTAAGTAAGGGTGGCCCAAAGGCACACCACTTTTCATAGGCAAAAAGCTAAAAACCTTCTCTTTCCTAAACCATGTGGTATGCTGACTGTGATTCCAGGAAGTGTGTGTGAAAGTCAAGGGGGCGTGGTATGGGCCACTCTTTGATCCTGCCCCTCCCCCCACATGCAAAAACTCACAGGCACAGAGAATGTAACAAGCTTTAACTTCAAAGCCAAAGGCACTCCTACTGTATGTTACTGTACTTTTCCTTCTATGAGAGGAACCATTGGTCCTAGGATTGTTTAAGAGAGGACGCTTTAATCAAAAATTCAGTACAAGATGCCTTTTTTTTTGCCCACTCTATAAGCCCCATTAAATTCTACAGAACTATTTTTATGTATGGGTCATTTCAGTTCAGGGTCATTTTTGAAAAGGTGAATTATTTTAATCGCCTGTTTGTTTGTTTTTTTAGAATCTAATATTTTTTTTAAGCCCTTTAACATACCGTGTTTCGTTTTCCAATCAGACCAGAACTGAGACAGCTACAGTAGGAGTCATGAGATCAAAGTGGTTCAGAACTTAACAGGTACATTTTGCTCCAAGATCAGGGGCACATAAAATTCAGAGCTATAGGGGCTCTAGTATCAAATCAGAAAAACAGGATTTTTTGGGAAACTATCGTCAAGTTCCTTAGAAAAGTCATAGCACACTATTCCCAATGTGGACTTCCTACTAAGCCACTTTTGTACCAATGACACAAAGAAATCTTGACTATAAAAAAAATGAACTAAACTTTTTGTTTTTAAACAAGCACACATTTTATCATTTTTATTTACAAAACAACATTTGGGCACTGGTGGCTCATTGGGTTTTTCAGTGGTTTTTAGTCTGCCATCCGGAAGGCCGGGTTCAATTCCTAGCCGGTGCCCAAACCCCAGCCACTGGATGCAGTGCCGGTCCCAAGCCCGGATAAAATGGGAGCGTTGCGTCAAGACATTCAGCCAGTGTAAAAACCTGTGCCAAGCTTGTATGTCTGGACGGGATAGTCTTCTGTGGTGACCCTTTGCCTGGAGCAGCCGAAAGAACAACCGCATTTATGAAACAACCTTTAAAATAACAGACTCGCATGACAGATTTTTCTTTTGTGAAACCTGACTGTTTCCAAATCCCTTTTATTTTCCTATACCACTATCTGCTTGATTAGGGGGGGGAAAAATCAGTACCTACCTAGCCCAACAAAAACCTTTTTGTGAAGCATACATTAAATATAAAAGTTGTCAAATAAATATAGTACATTTAAATAAATAAAAGCAATGCTTGTTGTGCCTTGTCTTAAAATGCCACTGGAACATGTCACACAATCTGCATAGTGCTGATGTTTCTCTTGAGACACAGAAATACTCTCGCACAGTTTACATTTCCGGACACATGCCCATGTTGGCCGTGTTGTTGGCAATATTAAGGGATTTGATAACCTGGTGGATATTTTCCAAGACCGCAGCTGTTGTCCGAGTCAGACCACAATTTAACAACATTGACTACTGGCATCAGTGAATGTCATCTTATGTGCCAATAGGCCCATGCCAGTACTAATGTATGACAGATAAATCGGTGTTTTTACAACCTACAGCGCAGATCGCTGTTCATTTCTGCAGTGCTGAAGTGTTCACAGCGTAGGTTTAATTTTTTTCCCCTTATTGTATGTCATAATAAGGTGATAAATTGCATTAGTGTATTTTCCAGAAGCACCAAATCACAATGGATGATGAAAATAATCCTTTCAAGTTGCATGTCATTATTTTGATCTGTTGTACTACTGTAGCTTAGCACTTCCATAATCTTCTCTGTTAATCCGTGTTGCGTTGCGACAAAAAAAAAAAGGATTTTGTTGATAAACAGAATTTCAGAATGAGAGATATAAATGAGATCACATTAATGAAGATTAAGAATACAGCCCCTACAATATGTTGTAGAGCTTTAAAGGATTTCTAAAGATTAGAGAACCCTGAATTCGTACAAATATCGACTCCTGCGCACATTTGGCACATTAAACTGGGGGGGTGGGGTGGGGGGGGGGAGTGCTTCAATAGCAATGTGCATCAGTGTATTTATTTCTATTTGTCTCTATGCTGTGATGCCTGTGGATTAGAGAGCTGCAGAGGAGATGCGGTGGATTCCATCGGTGAAAAGCTCTGTCTTCGTGGCAGATCGCTGTCATTGATGGAGCTGCGTAATTTGGAGTGTGCGAGCATCGACGGAGAGGCTGTAAATTGGAAAGCAAATACAGGCTTTAAAGCAATACTTTCAGCCTGCTACCTAACTGTCCTTTTCTCATCACATCTTTACAGAATTGACAGATTTTAGGGGGATGCAATTTTTTGCTCATTTAATGGACTAGATCTATGGCTGCAGTCACTGAACTGGTGTCTTTGTTGTACGCTGTGGAGGGCTTCGGGATGGGCTTCCTCATTGCTGTGTCCTCAGATTGCTTTTGAACCCCTGCAGAGAATGCAGAGCTGTGCATTGCACTCTATTCATTGCATACACAAACCTATTAGATTTCGTGATCTAATCATTTAGAATATAACCGTATGTACAGTTCCTAAAGTCACAGGCATCTCTTCCTCAAGTTGGCTCCAAGTTATTAATTGATTTTCAAGGTTCAGTTTAAAACGATTGCACTATTAAAACCATAATTTGCTTAGATAACATAAAGGCAGAAGAATGTCTCAGTATACCAGAGCCATGATCAGACTGCCTGTTTCACGTCTGAAATGCTGACCACCCAGGAACCCCAAGCACGCATAAATGGCTTGTACCATGGTGGCAGGGTGGTGTAGTGGTTAGCACTGTCGCCTGGCACCCCCAGGGTCCGGGTCTGTGTGCATGGAGTTTGCATGTTCTCCCTGTGCTTGCTGGGTTTCCTCCGGGTACTCCGGTTTCCTCCAACAGTCCAAAGACCTGCAGATTAGGCTAATTGGTGTTTCTGAATTGCGGGATATCTTCTGGGATAGGCTCCTGACTACCCCATGGCCCTGGATAGGATAAAGCGGTATAGACAATAAGTGAGTGGGTGAGTAAGAGGAATGTACCGGGATGTGGCAATAATGCCCAGTCAAGTTCATGTAATGTGCAAGTGGTGTTCGTGGATGATTGTGCGTACAGTTCTCACATTTTCAAGAATCAGATAGTCCATTTGCTGAATACTCACGGGAACGATTGCACCGGGGTCTAAACCACCACGTCCTGGATCTCCAATTATGGATTCACCAGACCGTGGAAGTTGCCCGCCGTTTAAACCGTGACATCATCGCTAGTGTCAGTCATCCTCCGGCATCCATAGCTGATGAAGTAGAAAGTCACACAAATGTTTACATTTGTTTTTGTTTTGTTTTTTCCAAAATATCAATAGTATTAGCGATTGCATAAAGAATGACATCCTTGTACTCAAACTTTTTTTTCGTAAATCCAATTTGAACCACATCCAGAGTTGTTTTGAAATCGTTTTCAAATCAGATTCCTTAAAATCAGATTCCTTAAATTGTGTTTTAGTCTGGATGCTCTACTCGACTTTAAACTTGACATTACGTCATGTTCAAGTAAACATAATTACGTCTACAGATATGGATCCATGGTTGAAAAACGAGCAGGAATAAAAATGAAAGAAATGATGATGGAAATGGAGAACAATTAATCCCTGGACAAAGGAGGAAGTGGAATGTTTGATAGCACTGTGTCGCTATGTGATATCACCATTCTTATCCATATGTTGGTCGCCAGCATTTGACATCACACCACATTTATTCCAAAAAAAAAAAAAGTGAATGACTTAATCTTAATCTTAATACCAAAAGATCTTGCTATTCTCGCCACTTTGTGGAAACGGTTTGGGGAAGGGCCTTTTCTATTCCAACATCCAGCATCAGTGCACAATGCAATGGTTTGATGAGTTCGGTGTGGAAGAACTTGATCCGGCCTCACCCCCATCGAGCACCTTTGGGTTGAATTGGAACAGAGATTGTGAGCCAGGCCTTCTCATCCAACATCAGTGCCTGAGCTCATAAATGCTCTAGAGAATGAATTCCCAAAGGAACACTCCCAAACCTTGTGGACAGCCTTCCAAGTGTGGAAGCTGTTATAACTGAAAAAGGTGGACCGACTCCATATTGACGTGTATGAATTTGGATATAATATCATTGCAGGTTCGGCCAAATACTTTTGTTCATATAGTGTATGGTAAAGTATTGAAAATGAGCGTATTAATATTAACATGTGGTTTGCCTTGCAGCTAGAACTAGTGTCAGAGCTCCTGAACTTGACTCCGACTTATCACAGTTGAGAATTCAACAGCTTCCTAGTGGGCTCTCATTCCTAGAATTTCCAACAAGGTCATCCATCCGCGCTGAAGCCTTTAGACAAAAAGCGGGCCGGTGTACATGGCAAAGCAGTGTAATCTGCCGCGGAAGCTCATCTGGTGTCAGCTATTGTGTGCTCTGCTGCCAGTGGACATTCGTTATATGGAAAGAAATTGCTTTGTGGACACACAGTGTAAAAGCTGAAGCAGATTCATGGTGGCTGTTGGGAAAAAAAAAAAAAAAAAAAACCCCAGGAAGGAAACATCACATATCCATTTTCACTCAATCTAATGCCGTTATAATTTTTATTTAATTTTTTTCTGTTTACCCAGTATATCAGATACTACAGTCAGCAGGTTTGCAGCGGATATATCACCCAAAGCTACATCTTTCAATCACGGCCAGTTTCTCATTCCCGTCCCAAAGCCTTGTCAGTTTCCGCATCTTTTCCCACATGCCATTTAAATGATTTTTTTTTCCTTCTTTTTTTTTTAAATTTTATTTAAACTGAAGCGAATTCACAAGGTGCTGTATCCGTCCATCCGTTTCATATCCGTCCGGGTGAAATATTTATCAAAACAGCAGAAATCTCTTGTTTTTAGCTACCTAAATTTATACTCTAGGTGCAATAAAGATTTAGAGCTCTTCCTACTTAAAGGTGACTCAGTAAGTACTTACAGGGATTATTGTGAATAATTAAAGCTCTTCGGGTGCTCCGTGGATTGAAGCCGGATTGAAAGGGAGGATTTATTTAGAATCGAAACGCAGCCGTTCATTTTGAATGCGGCCCCGAGCACAGGCACAGGCGCGCTCGCATGTTTTATTAAGAGGCGCGCCGTGTTTCCCAAGATCTCTCGCCTAAAAGGTGCAGCTCCCGGGCCTCAGTGTGGGATCTGGATTGTGTTCTACGTATCTTCATAGATCAGAATGCCTTCAGGTAGCCATCATACTCATGGCAAAGCTTCACTTTGAAATGGATGCCAGATGACAAAAGGAAGCTTTAGATCTCTGACACACACACACACACACACACACACACACACACATATATTCATACACAACCAATGTTATTATTTTTAATTCATACCAGAGGATGTGTCTATATCAGTGCTCATTCATTTCTCTCAAGGAAGTGCCATGGGGAAGCGTATCCCAAGATGTCTGTGTTCTTGCCAAGCACATGAGAAGAGCGCTCTTCTCTCCTTATTCGACTTTTTTTTTCCCCCTTTCCTGGCATTTTTATCAATTCTTGATTCGCTGCGTTCTTGTTTAATCCTCAAAAAGGGCAGAAGCCGTCAATTACTGCCTGAATTATGTTTTGGATTCTGTCCATGTCTTACCTTCATACCCTTGCCAAGACTTATCATTTACAGCTCCCTGGACAGACAAGTCTGATGGAATTTATGTCCATTTATGACAATATTGTCTCTTATTAACCAGTGATGTCTTGTTGAAAATAGTTTTCGGGAAATAATGTATGATTTCAGTTCCGAATTCCGCAATCTGCCAGCACATTACAGCAACTCTGACGGTAATGCTGGCTTAGTTCAAGTTCTACAACATTTATTGCCGACTGAGTAATTTGACTGGACCGATTGTAACAGCGCTGGGACATTTAACTATATGCATCGCAGGTGTTCTAACAATTGTTCGATACACCGACTGTCAGTCACCAGCTTGGATGAAAGCAGGTCGGTGCGATCCACGCTACTCGAACGAGGTGAGAGCAGCTGCCAAAACCCACATTCGAAGTCAGTCACAGATGTACTTGCAGCAAGAAAATGTCATGTCATCTTAAACAACACTTTGTCTGCTTGGTAATTTCTTCTAAGTCGGTTTGAATTGCCTCTGTACCGTCTGTGTCTGTGTTGTGTTTCATGTCTAGTCAAGTCGTTAGTCATAGCCAACTTCCACCAAGCGTTAGGTAACTACGGAACGTCGCACATGACTCCAGCCAACCACATCTTTTTCAAACTGCTTGTTGGGAGCAGCACGACACACTCACAGTAGTGATGGGAAGTTTAGATCAATTTAGTGAGTCATTTATTCCATTTCGTTCTTTTGATCGGAAATAAACGAAAATGTTACATTTTGAATAAACAGACCCCCAACACGTCCACACACACACACATTTTGGCTATAGTCCCAATAAGGAAAATATTACAATGCAGCTAAGGAGATATTATGATAAACAGAATGAGCAGCTCACGATCATCTCTTCTGGTCCGAATCGTTTGTTCTTTTGTCACGTGACTCGTATAAACGCTATACCGTGCATTACACAGGAAACAGAATTGAACAGGCCTTCTCATAAGTCTTCTAGTCCGAGTCATTCTTTTTTTTTTTTATCTGTTGCACTGCATAGTAGCGTCAATGTACAGTGGCCGAGAAGTGCAAAACAACTTAACAAAATGAAAACAAAATAACAAATTAAAAACCACAATAACAAAACCCAAAACAAAATAAAACATTCAAAAACAAAATAACAAAACCCAAATCAAAATAACAAATTAAAAAACAAAATAACAAAACCCAAAACTAATTTGTTATTTTGTTTTGCGTTTTGTTAATTTATTTTCAGTTTTGCTATTTTGATTTCGAATTTGTTATTTTGTTTTCGGTTTTGTTAATTTGGTTTTGAATTTGTTATTTTGTTTTCGGTTTTGTTCATTTGGTTTTGAATTTGCTATTTTGTTTTCGGTTTTGAATTTGTTATTTTGTTTTCGGTTTTGTTAATTTGGTTTTGAATTTGTATTTTGTTTTCGGTTTTTGAATTTGTTATTTTGTTTTCGGTTTTGTTAATTTGGTTTTGAATTTGCTATTTTGTTTTCGGTTTTGTTCATTTGGTTTGCACCTCTCGGCCGTTCAGAAACGAACCGGAAAAGGTAGGTATAGTTTGCGAATGAAATTCTTACCGCTGATTGGACGAGACATCTGTCACTCAAGATATACAGGAAGTACTGTAGCGGCGGTAGATTCGTGTGTGTATGAATGTGCAAACATGTCCTGTCCTTATTGTGGTTTCAAATATGGCGTTCTGCAAATTTTTGCAGTTCTTGTGGAATTTATTTTCTTTTAAAAGAGACACAGCAGTTTGCAAACTAATCTTTATACCGTGATATGTCATCAGCATATCCAAAATCACGGCATACGAATGTCCGTCCTCAAAGTAACGTTGAATAAATTCCATTTCTTTGCTTTCTAATGAAGAATTTAATTATTTTCTTAGTTTTGCACACCAATTTTTTTTTTAATGAAGCAGAACACACAAGAAACAAAGTTAGAGACACAATTTCCTACTTCCTGTTTAGCTTGAATGACAGGTGTCTCGTCCAATCAGCGGTAAGTATTTAATTCGCAAACTATACCTCTACCTTTTCCGGTTCGTATCTGACTGGCCGAGAAGCGCAATACAAATTAACAAAACCCAAAACAAAATAACAAATCCGAAAAAACAAAATAACAAATTTAAAACCAAATTAACAATTAGTTTCGGGTTTTGTTATTTTGTTTTCGGATTTGTTAAATTGTTTCACACTTCACAGCCACCGTATCAATGGGAGTCACATGACAAAAGAACAATCAAATTTGGACCAAAAGACTTAAAGGTAACGACTCATTTCTGTTTCCTGTATATAGGGCTGTAGCTATCGAATATTTTAGTAATCGGGTATTCTATCAAAAATTTCATCGATTAATCGGATAAAATGCACTTTTGCTTAATTAAACAGCAATGTAAAATATATAGAGAACCAAAGATTAATTGGTTTTCTTTTTAGAAAAAACAACTGCATTTTATCAAAAATAAACATTGTCGGCCTCCGAGTGGCGCAGTGGTTAAAGTGCTCGCCCTATCATCCGGAGATCGCTAGTTCGAATCCAGGGTGGTGCTGTAACCTCTCGCAGCTGGAGGTCTAGAGAGAGCTGATTGGCCGAGCTCTCTCAGAGGGGAGGGATGAGAGGTACATTGTGCTCCGACATTAATCACGGCTCTACAGCCAGTCAGGGGCGTCTGTGAGCTTGCGCAAGCGTAGAGAGCGGATAGCGCTGTCCTCCGTGTGTGTTACGCCGCCCCCAACGGTGCACGAGCGAGCAGTTCGAAAAGATGCGGTCGGCTGGCGTCACGTGGTTCGGAGGAAACACGTGATAGTCTTCGGCCCTCCCGGCTGAGTGGTAGTAGTAGCCTTAATGTGGGAGGAATTGGACACGACTAAATTAGGGAGAAATTAGGGAAAAAAAAACAAAAAAAAAACATTGTCATTATTCACAATACAAGGAATAGCTTATACTCCTATCCCCCCCCTATGCGGTTTGACTCGCAGTGAGATGCGGTGTTAGGCGCCGTGAGCCGCCGCGACTGCCCGCCGACGTTCCACAAAGTACTGCAAAAAAAATTAAACATGTTTTTAAGGTGGCTTAAACATATTAAATTTTTTGCGCAGAAAGATGGAAACGTAATCGCAGCGCCAAAACTTGTGGTGAATCATGAAGAACCGGACTTCCGGCCACCGCGCGAAACCGCGTAGGCGAGAGAGGGGTATTAAAGTTGACTGCGATTAATTAAGTGCACTACAGCACCATACATTCTTATTTTAAAGCCTTTTCTCGGATGCAAAAAAAAAAAAAACGTTTTCAAATGACTCTAAGGATTAAAAAAAACTGAGGCACACATTAAAATAAATAATTATACAAAAACACCAAGTTGTGCAACTAAACTTTCAGAACTAAAAGTTTCAAAACCTACATCTCAGGCATTCTCCTTCGTTGGGGTTTACTGGCGGATGCATCCGGAAGCGCGCTGTGTCAAAAGCGTGCTGTCTATAAATAATTGCGCGGAAACGTAACGCGAGCCTTTAAAATGAATTAAACGAAGTTGGGGTTGGGTGGGTGGGTGCTATGGGAGTACATACTGTAGCGCACTAGCTTTCTCTTAAACACTATTTGGGATGCAACCTCATAACAGTCAGTTAGCTGAGGGTATTCTGAAGCAGAATAAATGGAGACATAAAGAGAAACTTGTGAGACAGTCCCAGGACTGTCCACCAACCACTTGGGCTACATAGTGCCATTTAGAATTTAAAAATACTTTTCACCCATTTTAATTACGCAAACTGTCAGACGCTAACTAATGCTAGTTCCACCAGTCACGGAAGGATACAGCATGTGTTTGCAGAGCAAAGAAACTGGTCCAATAAATAAATGGTGTTTGTCGAATCTCGATTAAGCTCGGGCTGTGGCCTCGTGCCTAGGGCTGCATCACAGCTGTGCTGATATTCACTACAACAGCCCTCACTCTCACGTGATATTCATATGCATAATTATACATTTTAAATAAGCATGTTCAGAGGCTTGTATAGTCTATACATATACAAATTAGGAAACATATAATTTGATTTTTGAGTTTTGCAGTTTCTTAAGTTTTGAAGATGACAAGACACATTTTCGCTCCTATTAACTTTTTTTTTTTTTTTATTTTTCCCCGATTTTCTCCCTAATTTAGTCGTGTCCAATTCCTCTACTAGGGGGCTCCCACATTAAGGCTACTACTACCACTCAGCCGGGAGGGCCGAAGACTATCACATGTTTCCTCCGAACCACGTGACGCCAGCCGACCGCATCTTTTCGAACTGCTCGCTCGCGCACCATTGGGGGCGGCGTAACACACTCGGAGGACACCTCTGGGGGCGGCGTAACACACTCGGAGGACACCTCCGCTGCGCGAGCTCACCTCCGCTGCGCGAGCTCACAGACGCCCCTGACTGGCTGTAGAGCCGTGATTAATGTCGGAGCACTATGTACCTCTCATCCCTCCCCTCTGAGAGAGCTCGGCCAATCAGCTCTCTCTAGACCTCCGGCTGCGAGAGGTTACAGCACCACCCGGGATTCGAACTAGCGATCTCCGGATGATAGGGCGAGCGCTTTAACCACTGCGCCACTCGGAGGCCCCGCTCCTATTAACTTTAATAGAAAATGAAGGAATGTGTGTTGTAAGAGTAGTGATGATAGAGCTAAATGGCACTGTAATGAAAGAGAGGCCCATGGTTGTCTAAGGCCGGCCTTCTTTTCAACATATTTTCATGGGAGTAACAGGAGAGGTGGCTTATGGAGAATGATAATAGATGATCCTTTAGTTGCTCTGTATTATTTTCATTACACTTTAAGCAGTAGTTCATTTTTCTTATGGTGCAGCTAGTATTACTTTTTATCAATAGGCAAGGTCAAAGTTGTGCATATTGTGTTGAAAAAGCTGTATGGTTCGTGATAAAATAAATAAATAATAATAATAATAATAATAATAAAAGTAGAAGTAGATTTGATCATTCACAATAGGAAGTGAGTCATCAGTTGGTTTGCAAGGAAAGTTTGGTGAATAGCGTGTGTTTATTGGTTAACACACAGTACCTGATTCGTATCAGAACAGTTTAAGGACTTCATATACTCAACAATGAATCATGGAGTCCATTTACGCCATTTGACAGACGCCCATATTCAGATTGTCCTATATTTATCTTATTATACATCTAAGCAGTTGAGGGTTAAGGGCCTTGCTCAAGGGTGACAACTTGGTGGTTGTGGGCTTTGAACCTGAGACCTTCCAATCAGTAGTCCAACACCTTAAACACTCAACCTTAACCCTGCCCTACTATTAAAGCACCAAGTGATTATAATCCTCTACAGAGTATAGCGTCAGCGCTCTGAGCGATTCTTACTTATGAGTGTCTGATACCGTGTTACGAAGTGCACAATCAAGAACTATAGCAAACTGTCATGGTGATTTTGGTTATTATACCAATATAATCATCTGGATTGAATGAAAGGTCCAAAACTGGAAGTTGTGTAGAGTACAATATATAATCTTAGTCCTACAAGCAAGTGGAACATCCTCACGATGCCTGAATCGCTCAGGTTTACAAGAATACAACAGGGAACCAGTGGGGAATTTTTTATAGGCTATAAATATGGGATCAATCTTTAAAAATTCTGAAACGTCATCAGTTCTTATCAAAAGAAAGCAGTTAAAAAGAGATCAGTAAGTGAAGGTAAATTAGACAGTTTGCAGGATGATGGCGGCTTAGTGGTGAAATCATGCTTCGGGTCTGCGCGGGTGGGGAGTTTGCATGGTTTCCTGAGGGTACTCTGGGTACTCTGATTTCCTCCCACAGTCCATTTCTCTATGCTGATTGGCATTTCCAATTGTCCGTAGTCTATGGATTGGTGTGTGACTGGTGTGTGTATGTGTCCAGAGTGTACGCTGCTCTGTGCCTGGAGTTCCCTGGGATAAGCCCCTCAACTCAGTTAATGCGTGAAAGTACTGTACTGTATGTAACAGGAGTATTAGACAAAGACAATTAAGGCTAAAAGTCAATGTCAACATAAATGTCCCCAAAAAGGTTTAATATTGTAAACAAAATGTACTAAAGGTCCAACATAGCTTAAAATAAATAGAAATAGAGTTCTATGTTCAACTTCTATGTTAGGTGTTCATCTTCACTTTCATGTTCATCAAACCATCTGTCATCAGCCTTACTGTGTGTATTGGTGCATTATCATCCTGATGTTTGAGCCATCGGGTGCACATGGTCCTAAAGAACAGTTCGGTAGTCCTTGGTTAGACACGCCCTTGACACGCCCATCTAGCACAAGTATTGGACCTGGCGATTGCCATGATATTGCAGCCCAAACTATCACTGATCCACCCCATGCCTCACTCTGGCCATGCAACAGTCTGGGTGGTACAGTGCGCTTCTTTGGGGCTTCTCCACACTGTAACTCTCCCGGATGTGGGAAAGACAGTCAAGGTGGAGAACAATACATGTTTCACATTGTCCACAGCCCAAGAGTTTCACTGCTGGCACCATTGAAACTGACGTTTGGCACGAGTCACCAAAGGTTTGGCTATAGCAACCATGTACATTGACATATATATAAATATTTAAACATATGCAGGTTGCACTGATTAGTGTCCATTAGATTCATAGTTAATAAAGTAAAGTCGTACCGCATACAGTACGAACCTAACAAATTTTCACCTTGAGAACTGAAATTTGCCTCGGCATATGAATCATTTTTCTGCATATGAGCGAACGAATCGGGTTGAACCGAATGCCAGCTAAGTTGCACGTACGTCCAGGAACTTGTTTGCGTCAGTAGAAAGCAAAGCAAAACGGGTTTACATAATTAGTTTTTTTTTTTTTTTTGCATTTTGCATTTTGTGCAAGATTTAGTGACGGGTGCCCAGAAAGTTAACAAGGACGATAGCAAGAACAGCAGGGAGCCAAAACTCAGTTTTGTTTTTAAAACAGCCAGTGCCCAGACGAATCATAAATTAAGGTGAAGTGAGGTTCAATGTCTATTTATTTCATATTTGACGTTATTTGGTTCAATTCTTTTCTAAGCGTTTTGATGTGCAAATGTGATTTAAATGTTGGAAATTGGTAATATTGGTCATGATTTTTGTATGGCTGGAACGGATTATATACATTTACATTCATTCCTATGGGAAAATGCATTTCACTTTAAAAACTTGCCTCCAGAACAGATTAAATTTGTCATTTAAATTAAAATTAAATGTGTAAAGTTTTGTTAATGTTAAATATTGCATTATTATTATTATTATTATTTAATTTATGATTCGTTTCAGCTATATATACTCAACAGTAAATTTGTCTGCTTCTATCCTCTTTAAATAAACACAATAAATTCTAAAGTTTTAACTTTATGTTCATTTATGTCCCCCAGGTGTTTCAGCGCAGAGAGGACGGTTCTGTAAACTTCTTCAGGGAATGGGCCGCGTATCGCGAGGGCTTCGGGAAGATCACGGGGGAACACTGGCTTGGTAAGGCATCGGCTTTTTTTTTCCTGGTGCTTTTCAAAAGATATGTATAAAATTAGCTTCATTTCGAACGTACTGTCATTATTGGCTGGAGTTCATTGCCAATAATTACGCCTTAAAGGTTAAAGGCTGAAGCAGGTCCTGTTAATTTCCTATCATGTTTTGTCAGGTACTTTACTCAGCCATTACCGTTAATTAAAAATTATTTTAGGAGGATGATGTTAGAAAGCAACAGTGTGAATGAATAATTATTTATGACACACCCAAAACAGATTACCTGTAATGAGCCTCTCTGATTTATTGTGGAGAATTAAGAAAGGAGTAAGTTAATATGGAGCACCACGGCAGAAACAGATGGTGGTGGGTGCACAGATAGCCAAGGCAGATATGAGATATGAGATGCGATAGGTGTGAAAAAAGTTGTTTTTTTTCGCAGGCTTCCGTGACGATGTTTTTATGTCAGTTTCTTACACAAAGCCAGGTTTGGTTTTCTGTCTGTTACTACCAGGTCCAGATATTTTATGGCAGATTAAGAGGTTTATTTTTGTTTTTGGCACGGTTCCTTTTTATCAGAACAATAGGAAAGAAATCCTTTTTTTTTCCTGCACTGTCTAATGAAATATGTGCACTTCTTCTTGGCCCCAATAATGAGGAATGACAGGTCTGTCAGTGAATGTCATCTCCGTCTGTCTGTTGGTGTTTATCAGAAGACGAATGATATTTCCCAAAGCAGGTTCTAAAAAAAAAAGCCTTGCCTTTGACACTGACCCCCCCCCCCAAGTCTGGCAGATATTTGTTTGGATACCAGATAATATGTTCCCTGTCATGGGCTAAAGAACCCAATGGTTCTGCCTGATGGTGGCGCTCTGGGATGCCACTACCGTGTATGAAAATGAGTCTAGAGCTCTTCTGATCTCTGATCAATAGGACACGAGGAAGCTGAGCACAATTAACCTATGAGTTCAAAGAGATGAGCTGAAGGGGAGACAATAAGGAGTACACAGGCATGAAGATAAGGGGACGGAGAATGAGAGAGTGTAGAGGCCACACTGCCCTCAGCAAAGACAAACTCAGAGTGCAGAGACGCAGTTCAGCTGAAGGACCGAGGGAGTGACTGTCGACGTTGTATAGTACGTCAGCTTATTCACTCAGCGTCTATACCGCTTTATCCTGTATACAGTATAGTGTGTCACGGCGTGTGCCTGTGAAGGGCGTGCGCCCAAATCTATTATCGCCCCTCGCTCACTTTGTAGGCTCCCTAAGTAGACGGCACTCCTTCTGCAGGTGTGTGAAGGGACAGGGCCACCTACTGTATGCGGGTCGACTGGTGTTGATTAACGTTAATAGGATCTCGGGCTTGCTCCGCATTATGAAAGCAAGGCGCGGAGTTTAGTCCGGGGTCCGAGAAGTGCGTAGCGCGGTGGAGCATGAGAGTGGCATGTGAGTGGGGCAGTTGAACGTGCCCCAGGGACTTTAAAAAGGACATTGGAATTCCGCCCCTTTAAGGACAGTGCGGGAAAGAACTGCCCACTTTTGCGTCCCCGCCGCCGAAAAGGAGGATGGCGTTAAGGCCCCCGATCCCAGCTGGGAAAGCCGTCCAGCCAACAGACGTCCCAGAGAGGCTCCTACCCGAGGCTGCGCCCTCCTTTAACCCCTTCCTTCCCCATTTTCCTTAAATAAATCTATTTTTAATTAATTTTTTAACAGGGTTCCTGTTTCATGGTGCCGCCCTGCAACTCAAGTGTCAAGGGATGTATAAGGACTATCCCAGGGTATGGTGCGAGGTACACCCTGGACAGGGTTCCAATCCATTACAGAACACACACATACACACTAACACATGATGGGCAATTTGGGAATGCCAGTTAGTCTCTGGACTGTGGGAGGAAACCAGAGTACCTGGAGGAAACCCACCAAGCATGGGGAGAACATGCAAACTCCATGCACACAGACCCCGAGCCGGGAATCGAACCCGGACACCTCCAGCGTGGTGGCAAGGCGACATTGGTAGCCACTAAGCCACCGTGTACATTAGCAAAAAAACAAAAACAAAAAACTATTGACATGCCAGATGAAAGCTCTTGATCACAAACTGGTACGTTATTTTTAAATCGGGGGCAGTCCTGAATACCTTGAATTTACCAAAACAGGTCAGGCCACGCCGATTGACGAGGTCAGAGGTCATTTTGCGGTCACGTCTTTTTCACTTTGAATTGAGTTAAAGGTGTATCTTATCACGTTTTAATTATATCTATCTGGTTAGAAACGTCTTGAGGAGGAGGCGCTACTGCAACGCAGTCATGCATTAACGAATCTGATGGCGTTTCTCAGCACGTTGAGCAGAAAGTGACACCTCCGTGCTTATTAGCGACTCTGCTGAATCTTGAGTAGCGTCTCGTCAGTGGTCCTCTCACCCTCCTTGTAAGATTAAACGACAACATTCAGCAGCGTGATTTCATTATGCACTGTTCGATAACATGTCAGAATCTTTTATTCTCAGCTAGATAGGTTTGTGAACTTTTAACTAGTTTGTAAAAGTGCCTTAAATTAAGTCAATTGCAGTGATGTGAATTAATAAACTGGGTGGAATATGATGAAAAGAAATTAGCCATATGCTGCACGGGTGGAGATATTTCATTTCTTTAGCTAGCCAGAGTGAAAGCTCTAATGTACTGCCTAGTCCCAAATTATATTGTATACAGTAGTCTAATTAACTAGGCTTAAAAGTTACCACTAACCATTTTTTTATTCAAAGTATGACAAGCAAATTATGTGTACTATTGACTACGACAGACTATGAAAACAAAGTGAGTGAATGCCTAGACGAGGTAACTTTATGTCGAATAAGCCTTTATTCTTTTACCGGATATTATGTAAGCTAGCTAAGCTACTTCTGGCATGATAAACTTTTTTTAATGCGTGGTGAATGATTGTTGTGCTAGGATTAGTGATACAGTTATAATGTTTCCACTGCAGTGTGACGCATCTTCTCATATTCTTTAGTCTTGAAATTCCATTAATATGTTTAGTGAATATAAAACAAAATAGACCTGCACAATTCAGACTAACACACCTGGATATTTACATTTAGGCTTTTATCAGACGCTGTTATGCAAAGCGACTTACATAACTGCTTTGAAGCTTTCATGATGAAATATCTCCTTACAATGATTCACAAGGTTACTAACTAGAAGTTTCATCTGTCAACCCTGTTGGGAAGAATTTTATTTCATTTATTTATTTTTTATGTACTGTAAGAAACAGAGAGGTCTTTAGTTGTCGCTTAAGGATGGCCAGTGACTCGACTATACGGACATCTAGAGGAAGTTCATTCCACTGCCTAGGTCAGGATAGAAAACAGTCTAGATGCATGTCTTTCTTGATCCCTGAGAGTATAACTAGTCGAGCAGTGTTGGAGGATCAGACCTGCAGACTTCAGACAAACACACATTCATAATTCAGACAAACACACATGCAGACTTCAGACAAACACACCTGCAGACTTCAGACAAACACACATGCAGACTTCAGACAAACACACCTGCAGACTTCAGACAAACACACCTGCAGACTTCAGACAAACACACCTGCAGACTTCAGACAAACACACCTGCAGACTTCAGACAAACACACCTAGAGACTCCAGACAAACACACCTGCAGACTTCAGACAAAACACCTGCAGACTTCAGACAAACACACCTGCAGACTTCAGACAAACATACCTGCAGACTTCAGACAAACACACATGAAAACTTCAGACAAACACACCTGCAGACTTCAGACAAACACACCTGCAGGCTTCAGACAAACACACATGAAAACTTCAGACAAACACACCTGCAGACTTCAGACAAACACACCTGCAGACTTCAGACAAACACACCTGCAGACTTCAGACAAACACACCTGCAGACTTCAGACAAACACACCTGCAGACTCCAGACAAACACACCTAGAGACTCCAGACAAACACACCTGCAGACTTCAGACAAACACACCTGCAGACTTCAGACAAACACACCTGCAGACTTCAGTCAAACACACATGAAAACTTCAGACAAACATACATTCAAAATTCAGACAAACACACCTGCGGACTTCAGACAAACACACCTGCAGACTTCAGACAAACACACCTGCAGACTTCAGACAAACACACCTGCAGACTTCAGACAAACACACCTGCAGACTTCAGACAAACACACCTGCAGACTTCAGACAAACACACATAAAAACTTCAGACAAACACACCTGCAGACTTCAGACAAACACACATGCAGACTTCAGACAAACACACATGCAGCAGACTTCAGACAAACACACCTGCAGACTTCAGACAAACACACATACATTTCATCAGACTTCAGACAAACACACATGCAGACATTCATAATTCAGACAAACACACATGCAGACTTCAGACAAACACACCTGCAGACTTCAGACAAACACACCTGCAGACTTCAGACAAACACACCTGCAGACTTCAGACAAACACACCTGCAGACTTCAGACAAACACACCTGCAGACTTCAGACAAACACACCTGCAGACTTCAGACAAACACACCTGCAGACTTCAGACAAACACACCTGCAGACTTCAGACAAACACACCTAGAGACTCCAGACAAACACACCTGCAGACTTCAGACAAAACACCTGCAGACTTCAGACAAACACACCTGCAGACTTCAGACAAACATACCTGCAGACTTCAGACAAACACACATGAAAACTTCAGACAAACACACCTGCAGACTTCAGACAAACACACCTGCAGGCTTCAGACAAACACACCTGCAGACTTCAGACAAACACACCTGCAGACTTCAGACAAACACACCTGCAGACTTCAGACAAACACACATGCAGACTTCAGACAAACACACCTGCAGACTTCAGACAAACACACCTGCAGACTTCAGACAAACACACCTGCAGACTCCAGACAAACACACCTAGAGACTCCAGACAAACACACCTGCAGACTTCAGACAAACACACCTGCAGACTTCAGACAAACACACCTGCAGACTTCAGTCAAACACACATGAAAACTTCAGACAAACATACATTCAAAATTCAGACAAACACACCTGCAGACTTCAGACAAACACACCTGCGGACTTCAGACAAACACACCTGCAGACTTCAGACAAACACACCTGCAGACTTCAGACAAACACACCTGCAGACTTCAGACAAACACACCTGCAGACTTCAGACAAACACACCTGCAGACTTCAGACAAACACACCTAGAGACTCCAGACAAACACACCTGCAGACTTCAGACAAACACACCTGCAGACTTCAGACCATCACACCTGCAGACTTCAGACAAACACACCTGCAGACTTCAGACAAACACACCTGCAGACTTCAGACAAACACACCTGCAGACTTCAGACAAACACACCTGCAGACTTCAGACAAACACACCTGCAACTCCAACAAACACACTCTGCAACTCAGACACACAGCATGAAAACTCAACAAGACACACCTCAGACTCAACAAACACACCTGCAACTTCAGACAAACACACAGAAACTGCCAACAAACACACCTGCAGACTTCAGACAAACACACATGAAAACTTCAGACAAACACACATGCAGACTTCAGACAAACACACCTAGAGACTCCAGACAAACACACCTGCAGACTTCAGACAAACACACCTGCAGACTTCAGACAAACACACCTGCAGACTTCAGACAAACACACCTGCAGACTTCAGACAAACACACCTGCAGACTTCAGACAAACACACCTGCAGACTTCAGACAAACACACCTGCAGACTTCAGACAAACATAACTGCAGACTTCAGACAAACACACCTGCAGACTTCAGACAAACACACCTGCAGACTTCAGACAAACACACATGAAAACTTCAGACAAACACACCTGCAGACTTCAGACAAACACACCTGCAGACTTCAGACAAACACACCTGCAGACTTCAGACAAACACACCTGCAGACTTCAGACAAACATAACTGCAGACTTCAGACAAACACACCTGCAGACTTCAGACAAACACACATGAAAACTTCAGACAAACACACCTGCAGACTTCAGACAAACACACATGCAGACTTCAGACAAACACACATGCAGATTTCAGACAAACATACATTCATAATTCAGACAAACACACATGCAGACTTCAGACAAACACACCTGCAGACTTCAGACAAACACACCTGCAGACTTCAGACAAACACACCTGCAGACTTCAGACAAACACACATGCAGATGACAGACTTCAGACAAACACACCTGCAGACTTCAGACAAACACACCTGCAGACTTCAGACAAACACACCTGCAGACTTCAGACAAACACACATGCAGACTTCAGACAAACACACATGCAGACTTCAGACAAACACACCTGCAGACTTCAGACAAACACACATGCAGACTTCAGACAAACACACATGAAAACTTCAGACAAACACACATGCAGACTTCAGACAAACACACCTGCAGACTTCAGACAAACACACCTGCAGACTTCAGACAAACACACCTGCAGACTTCAGACAAACACACCTGCAGATTTCAGACAAACACACATGCAGACTTCAGACAAACACACATGCAGATTTCAGACAAACACACATGCAGACTTCAGACAAACACACCTAGAGACTTCAGACAAACACACATGCAGATTTCAGACAAACACACATGCAGACTTCAGACAAACACACCTAGAGACTTCAGACAAACACACATGAAAACTTCAGACAAACATACATTCATAATTCAGACAAACACACATGCAAACTTCAGACAAACACACATACAGTACATAATTCAAACAAACACATACAAATGTACAATTTAAACAAAACACACCTGCACACACTTTAAACAAAACCCCATATGCTTCAGAACAGAGCGAACCTACACTGATGCTTTGCACCACAAAGACATATGTGAACCAGCTGGAACATACTGCATTTAAACTAACATGAAACTCGAGGAAGTTCTCAGCAATCTCTCTCTCTCTCTCTCTCCCCTACATCTCTTTATGTTCGGTCACAGCACTTTGCATGCTCATGTTTCTCCCCCCCCTACCTCCTTTCATGTTTCTCCTCCTCTACCTTCTCTCTCTTCTACTGAAATTCAGTTCCTAAGATCTACAGTACAACACACACTTTGCTGACAATCATGGCTACTCACTGTATGCATCTTATACACTCTTGTGTTCACTCTTCCCAATATCTTTCTATCTTATGGTGCCTCCTTTATTCTGTCAATTCTTTTATGTGTGCAAAAGTGTTTGTAAAGTTTTGTGTTATGACATTTCACACTTTTTACTTTCAAAGAGTCAAGCCGCTATTGAACAAGTAAAATATCCTTAATATTTTACAGTCTCAGATTTTCCAAGAACAGGTAGAATCTTTTAACACCTTTTCTATGGGGTGCAGGTGTGAAACAAACAGAATGTGTTCATACACCCTGAATATATTAGATACATAAATTACAACCCTATGGCATTGTCCTCTGAATCATAGGCAGGAGGAAGAATTCAGAAATGTATTCGATTACACACACCTTACAACAAGCCCACATGTATTGGGCTGTAACAATATATGAAACACCTACGACAAATACAAAGAAGCTTAATTCAGACTAAACACGTCACTGCCTACACTTCAAACAGAAATGCTTTTATTTTAAACAGTACACACCTGCAGAAATTTTAAACAAAACTCACCTGTACACTTCGAACAAAGCACACCTGCACACTTCAAACAATAAGTAACTGCACACACGTTAAACAAAACACACTGCCTACACTTCAAACAGAAATGCATATACTTTAAACAGACAATTTAAACAAAATACATCAATATGCAATACACAACTGCATGTTCTTTAAACAGTACACACCTGCATGCTTCACACTAAACACACTTGCACTCTTCAAACAAACAAACAAAAAAAACACCTGTGCACTTCAAATACGCACTTGCACACTTCAAATAAAACACACACTGCCTACACTTCAAACAGAAATGCATATCCTTTAAACAGTACACACCTGCAGACAATTTTAACAAAATACACCTGCACACACGTTAAAAAAAACACATATGCACATTTCAAACAATACATAACTACACACACTTCAAACAAAACACACCTACACCTGCACACATCAAACAAAACATACATGCAAACTTAAAATAAACAAACAAAAAAACACCTGCACACTTCAAACAAAACATACATGTAAACGTCAAACAAACAAACAAAAAACACCTACACACTTCAAACAAAACATACATGCAAACTTCAAACAAACAAACAAACAAACAAAAAACACCTACACACTTCAAACAAAACATACATGCAAACTTCAAATAAACAAACAAAAAAACACCTGCACACTTCAAACAAAACATACATGCAAACTTCAAACAAACAAAAAAAAAACACCTACACACTTCAAACAAAACATACATGCAAACTTCAAACAAACAAACAAAAAACACCTACACACTTCAAACAAAACATACATGCAAACTTCAAACAAACAAACAAAAAACACCTACACACTTCAAACAAAACATACATGCAAACTTCAAATAAACAAACAAAAAAACACCTGCACACTTCAAACAAAACATACATGCAAACTTCAAACAAACAAAAAAAAAACACCTACACACTTCAAACAAAACATACATGCAAACTTCAAACAAACAAACAAAAAACACCTACACACTTCAAACAAAACATACATGCAAACTTCAAACAAACAAACAAAAAAAAACACCTGCACACTTCAAGTAAAAAACACCTGCACATTTTAAACCAAGCACAATTGCACACTTCAAACAAATCACTTCTGCACACACTTCAAGCAATACACAACTGCATGTACTTTAAACGGTACACACCTGCATGCTTCACACTACACACACCTGGGGGGTATTCCAGAAAGCAGGTTACGTGACATACCTGGGTAAGTTTAAGAGTAAGTTAGTGGATATCCTCAACTTTCGGTTCCAAAAACGGAGGTAACTCTCTGGGTATGTTTGTAACCATAGCAACTTGCTCTCTGAAGATTACCTGCTCGGTAGCAGGTTATGTTCCAGGGTAAGTTTGTTTCAGAGGTTTATTGAGCGTGACGTGCGCTTTTAATGAAGATCCTGTGGACGCAAATTATACGAGTTTTTTTTTCGCCAGGAGAGGGTTCAAAGCCCGCATATTGATGTCTTTTAATTTCCTAATGATTATTTGAAAGAGCGTTATCGGTTTTCAAGGAAATCGTTAATTTACTTAACACATCTCTTGAAACCGCATATTGCTAATGCTCAAATTAATTAAACACACTGAGTACTGTTAACTTAAATAATTGCAATTAGGTCAAATTAATAGACCTTTTTGAGTGTTCAGGACTTTTTGATATTTTAAGTAATCGTGAGTACGTAATTAACAGTAACCGTCACCTTAAAATTCCACCAAGTAAAACTCTGTAGAGCACTGGTGGCTCAGCGGTAGGTGTTTTTAACTGAGGTTAAGTTTTACCAAATGGTAAGTTAACCCAGCTTGCTGGAATACCCCCCTGCACTCTTCAAACAAAACACAGTAACACAATTCAAAGAACAGTTACATACACTTTAAACAAATGCACCTACACACTTTAAACACCTGCACACTTCAAACAAAACACACCTGCACTTCAAACAAAACACACCTGCACACTTCAAACAATACATAGCTGCACACTTCAAACAAAAAACAAACAAACACCTGCACATTTCAAACAAAACACACATGCAGACTTCAAACAAAAAAAATAAATCACCTGCACACTTAAAACAAAACACACCTGCACACTTCAAACAAAGAAACCTGTGCACTTCAAACTATACACACCTGCACACTTCAAACAAATTACTTCTGCAAACACTTCAAGCAATACACAACCGCGTGCACTTCAAACAGTACACACCTGCATGCTTCACACTAAACACACATGCACTCTTTAAAACAAAACACACCTGCACTCTTCAAACAAAACACAGTTACACAATTCAAACAACACATACCTATACACACTTTAAACAAAACTGACACATTCACTCAATCATTCACTATAACATGTATGCTGTACAGGCTCACGGGAGGCCCGGAGCCTATGCCAGGTGACTCAGGGCATTAGTCAGGGTACATCCTAGACAGGGTACCAGTCCATCGCAAGGCAAACAAGCACACATGCTCACACACTCAGTCACTGCCTCCACTTACAAAACACACCTGTGCATCACTCTGCAGACAAAAAAAAAAACCTACAAAGCTCAGAAATATTGGATCTGCATGCCTCAGACAAAACAGACATGCACAACATAGACAAAACACAACAACAAACCTCTGTAAATACAACAGTTAACACATCTGTACTTCTAGATGGCACAGTGAAGCCCAGGATGCAGATCAAGCAGATTTTTTTGTCATCATGTGTGTGCAGTGTGGAGTAAATGTTTTGTAGAAAGCTAAATATTTATAGGACAGTCCAGTGTGATCAGTCCAAATAGAGTCCAAATAAGGGATGTTAATCGTTTTGGTGAGTGGCAGGTGTTAGATAGCTAGGCCACCCAGGGAACAAATATGTTACAGAATCTAGCAGTGACAGTCCAAAAAACAATTGTCAGACAGCAGGGGGGTCGCTAGTAATAGTCAAAGAGAAAAGAGCTTCTATCTTGCTAATCATGCTGATTACACCCAGTGTGATAATGAATACTTGGTTGTTGATTATTGATTTAGCAGAAAAAAAAAAGTATAATAAGGCCGGGGTGTAAATTTGGCTTTCATTAAGGGATCCAAAAGGTAATTGAAGGACAATTTATTTGACATTTATGGATCCTGTTGGTCCGGTAGTAATGTAAGTTTTATCAAATGCACAGTAAAATCTGAACCTTCATATTGATACCGCGGTTAAACTGCCCAGTGAAGCCTGTCTGTCTGAATTATTGTTTGGACTGTCAGTAGAAAGTCAGTGTGAAGTTTACTGAGGCAAAACCAGAAAGGTGTCAAAATAACAGCGGACTGGTTAAAGTGGATCAAACCTATAATCGTAAAAGATGGTTTCATTTGGTGGTATAAAACATGACAGGATTTTACAAGATCACACAGAAAAACAGAGGAGTTGCACATGCTGATGCAAAGGAAACAAGGCAAACAGTAGGTGCAGGTAACCAGGAATGGGAGTAAAGATTGAACGCAAAGTAACACGTGCAACAGTTTGGAAAATGGACTTTTGGACTAGTGTGTAAAGACGGATGGTTGTGTGAATGGGTGGGTGGGCTTTGATGGATTGAAGAATGGATCTATAGATGGACGGATAAATGCATGTATGGAAGAGAAGATGGATGGACAGATGGCTGGTTGGATTGATGGAAGAGTAGATGTTAAAAATGGATGGATGAGTGGAAAAGTGAATGAACAGATGGGTGGAAGGAAGAGTGGATGTATAGATAGCCGGGTAATGAATGGATGGAACACTGGCTGGATGGATGAATGGAAAAGTGAATGGGTAAATGTATGGATGGATGGATAAATGGAATGATGGAAAAGTGAATGGATGGATGATGGAAGACACGATGGCTTAGTGGTTAGTACTATTGCCTTGCACCATCAGGGTCAAGCTTTGATTCTCGCCTCAGGGTCTGTGTGCATGGAGTTTGCATGTTCTCCACGTGCTTGGTAGGTTTCCTCCATGTACTCCGGTTTCCTCACACAGTCCAAAGACATGTAGATAAGGTTAATTGACATTCCCAAATTACAAAAGTGTGTGAATGAGTGTGTGTGCGTGTGCCCTTCAACGGATTAACACCCTGTCCGGTGTGTACCCCGCCTCGTGCCCTATGTCTCCTGAGATAGGCTTCAGGCCCCCGCAGTACAGGACAAAGCGGTATAGACAATGTGTGAATGAGGACGGGTGGATGGATTAATGGAAGAGTAAATAAATAGATGGGTGTCAATGTTAGACTCATTACTTCATGGTGTAAAATAATATTTTGGTTCGTTTTTGAATCCATAGAGGGATCTATTAATAAAATTTCCACCAGCCGAACACGATAGAGCTCGGGTGGATATAATTCATCAGCCTTCTTGTTTTTGAGGCATTGCAGCATGAAGGTATCGATCATGGGGTTGTGATTTTTTTACCCTCGTAACAGAAAACAGGCTCCTTAGCTATGCTTCATAAACTCCACTCGATTACACACATAATCCTGGAAGACGCCTTTGATCTCGCTCCTTTTCTCCTCAGCGTGGTGGATTACATATGTATAGATTGATAAGAGTAAAACTCCATTTCAGCAGGTAGAGACATAATACCTCCAGACAACACTGCAGTCCCCACTGAGTCGTCATGCACCATGAACATATTGGCGGTTCGAATGTGAATCTTTATCTGTGATCTATCTGCAATCCTGATCTTCCTGAATAAACCATGAATTCTTTCAACATCCGCAAAGCATTCCATTAATCCTCGCTCTTATTGTTTAAAGCCGCCTACTTATCTTTCTCCGCTGGATAATACTGAGACACTCCACTTGCATTAATGTCCTACACATTTATGCAGATACAGAGAACAGAAATGAAAAAAAAAAACATACTTTTTATTTTTTCTACTTCAGTGGATTTTTTTATTATTACTATTATTATCCAGATGTTCTGCTATTCTCAAACCACAGGAGTACTTTATGCTGAGAAATGTGATGTGTAAATTAAGTGAAATCCTAAACCATACTATACTTACAAAACATGGTTTTGCAGAAAAGGAAAAATATCTCAGGGCTTAAGAAGTCAAGTGTGTCGCTGTGTGATAAGACTGTTTTGCAGGTAACTAGGTGCAATGTAATTTTAAAATAAAAAAATAAATAAATTCTTTTTTTTTTTTTCCTTTTTTTTTAAGGCAATTAATTTCATAGTCTGTGCTACCTTCTGGATAAACCACATGTCTCACGGTCCCAGAGAAGCTATTTGGGTAGCTGGACCCGAAAGCAGTGATGAACAGTAATGTGTACGATGTGACACTTTTCAGAGGAAAAAAGCGGAAAACAGATGGAGAGGGTCAAAAATGTTACTTAGAGAAGCCGATGGATTAACATGATTTCTGCTGATAGAGATGTGAAGCATCTGATGCTGTCAGAATTGCTGCCACTTGACCAGTATGCAGAAAAGTTAACTTTATAAATCATTTAGGAATCATTATACACTTCGTGCCCCCCCTCCCCCCCAAAAAAATATATTAATAATACTTAAGATCCTTTGATTGAATAATTAATGCAGTAAGACATATGTTACAGCTGGCAACAATTCTTTTAGCTGAAGCAGCGAGTAGCTTCTCATTTATTAAACAGAAAGGGGAATGTTACTGTGTTTTCAAAGAAAACAACTAAGGAGATTGCTGGAATTGGGTGAAGAAATTACCAATTTACATACGAACACCCCGCCTTGCGAATTTTATTAGCCGTAAAATGGTGCAAGTAATTTGTGAACTTGTGTACAAGCGAAGAAAGTGTAATTTTTTTTGTTTTTGCATTTTATGCACAATTCAGTGAAGACATAGCACCATGCGTCTTAAGAACGTTCGCAATGCAGCTAGAAAGAAGAAAATGGCGCTACTTTCAGTTTCTGAAAGTACATTACACATTTTTCCATATTTTTCATATCTCCATATTTGTACAGCCATAATTGTCTATATTTAAAGAGAAACTTGTAAATAACTCATGAAAGAATAAGGTTACGTCAAAACCAAGCACGCCATTGTTTTTCCTGTGAAATTCCCAATAAGTGTGATGTGTCACATGACCCTCTTCCTATTGAAAAAACAAAAGGTGGATCCAAGATGGCCGACTTCCAAATGGCCACCATGGTCACCACCCATCTTGAAAAGTTTGCCCCCTCACATATACTAATGTGCCACAAACAGGACGTTAATATCACCAACCATTCCCATTTTATTAAGGTGTATCCATATAAAATGGCCAGGCTGTAATATTAATTATATATCTAATATATATATATATATTTATTTATATATATATATACAGTATGTCACAAAAGTGAGTACACCCCTCACATCTCTGCAAAAATAGGACAACATTGCATAGATGACTCTTTGACACAATGAAAAGTAGTAACTAAAAATACAGCTAATAATAGCTGAACCCGGGCAACCAAAGTGAGTACACCCCTAAGTGAAAATGTACAAATTGAGCACAATCAGTCATTTTCCTTCCCCTTTGTCATGTGACTCATTAGAGTTACACTGTCTCAGGTGTCACCAGATAGCAGGTGAGTTAAATTTGGTATAAAAGCTCTTCCACTCTCTCAACCTGGCCACTGAAAGTTCAACATGACACCTCATGGCAAACAACTCTCAGAAGACCTGAACAAACGAATTGTTGCTTTACATAAAGATGGCCTACTGTAGGCTATAAGAAGATAGCCAACACTCTGCAACGGACAGTGTCATGATCTGGGGCTGCATGAGTGCTGCTGGCATTGGGGAGCTACAGTTCATTGAGGGAAACATGAATTCTAACATGTACTGTGACGTACTGAAGCAGAGCATGATCCCCTCCCTCCGGAAACTGGGCCGCAGAGCAGCGTTCCAGCATGATAATGACCCCAAACACACCTCCAAGATGACCACTGGCTTGCTAAAGAGGCTGAGGGTAAAGGTCATGGACTGGCCAAGCATGTCTCCAGACCTAAACCCCATAGAACACCTCTGGGGCATCCTGAAAAGGAAGGTGGAGGAGCACAAGGCGTCAAATATCCACCACCTCCATGATGTTGTGATGGAGGAGTGGAAGAGGATTCCAGGGGGAAGCTGTGAAGCTCCAAGCCGTGCTGGAAAATGATGGTGGCTGAACAAAATATTGACATTTCACATATTCACTTGGGGGTGTACTCACTTTTGTTGCCAGGGGGTTCAGCTTTTATTGGCTGTATTTTAAGTTATTTTGAGGGGACAATAAATTTTCACTGCTATACAAACTTTACACTGACTACTTTCAAAAGAGTCAAAGAGTCATTTATGCAGTGCTGTCCTGTGAAAAGATAGAACGAAATATTTGCAGAGATGTGAGGGATGAACTCACTTTTGTGACATACATATATAGCTAAGTTTTTTTTTTTTTTATACTGTATATATATATATTTTATTCCATTCCATAATTTGTTTCTCTTTGATAATCTGGATTCTAGGGTCACGGCGGTCTTATAAGCATTTCGCTGCATATCGTACTGTGTGTGCGACGAAGATCATTTGAATTTTATTTGAGTTTTATTTTTAAAGCGGCTCATGTCAAGAGGAATCATAAATTAAGATTAAGTGAGGTTTAATGTTTATTTATTACCATGTCTTTTCTACACGTTTATGTAATATGGGTAATCTTTTTGGGTGGCTTTAACGCATTACCTGCATTTACATCATTTCCTAAGGGAAAATGCGTTTTGCAATACGAATTTTTGCCTTAAGACCTCGCCGCCGGGACCCATTAAATGGATTAGACGTATGGCAGAGTACCGTTAAGAGCTGAATTAAGTACCATTCGAACGCTTGGGGAAGTTGCATTGTAAACAAAATGGGCAGTAGAAATCATAGCTATGTTTATTAATAGTAAAAGTACGGTCGTTTCTGTGCACACACACATACACAATGTGAGAAGAAGCCATGTTTAAGAGAATTGGGTCTAAACTGGTGTGTGGCCATAAGAAAACCAGTTGTGAGTGAGACTTTAGGCCTTTAAGACTAAAGATTGGACTTTGGAGTAATGGAGAAAGGTCATGTGGTTTGATGAGTCCAGATTGACCCTATTCCAGAGCGATGGTTGTTTCTGGGGTTGTTAAGAGGGGAAGCACATGAACAGATGCACCCATCATGTACAATATAGTGGCGACTGTACAAATCTCTGTACAAAGGCTCAGCAACACTATGTGGCGATAAAATGAAGTCAGCTGATGACCTGAATGACCAGCTTGTCACTTGTATGGAGTTTTTTTATTATTATTATTATTATTATTATTACATGATGACCTGACCATAATCAGGACTCAAACTGTGAAAGAGTGCTTGTGGGAGCATGAGAAATCATTTTCTCACATGAACTGGCGACCACAGAGTCCTGACCTCAAACCAGAGGAAAGGCGTTGGGTTGTGCGGGATCTTGGTCAAATATTAACACCGTGAGGGTGTGTGTGATGAGGGTGATGTCGAAACAATGGCATACTGTAATCAAAAATGAAGGCATGTTTTGTTTGTGAAAACGCTAATATGTCTGTGGCCTGCCAGGGTTCAACGACCACATACCAGACCTGAGTGCTTACAGGCACAACACACTCGCCTTTAGAGAGAAAAAGAGAGAAGGTGTGTGTGTGTGTGTGTGTGTGTGTGTGTGTCAGTCTGGGAGCTGAGCTTTTATCACCTTCCTCTTCCTATTCATCTCTTCTCTTTCTGCCAGTGTGTGACAGAGTGAGAGAAACACCTTCATATATGAGACACTTTTCCCAAAAGGTCTCCCCTGAGCAGCCACACAGACGGTGGACTGTGATTAAAAATTAATGACCCTGTTTTGTTACATGGAGACAAAAGGAGAGTAAAGCTGACTGTCACGCTGCTCCGCTGTAAGACACGTAGACACGTCTTATTCAGACAGAACAGCTCTATTTATTAACTCTCACGTAATATAGGCATGGTGTGTTTTTTTTTTTTTTTTGCTTTTTTTTTTTTTTTTTTAGGTTTTTGAGGTTAGAATCGCTCTGAATTATTTGTTTATTTATTTGTTTTAAACATGCAATTAAATATATATAAATACAGATTGAATACAGTGTCTAATTATTTTTTGGAACCGTTTTCGAGCAGGTACACCCTGGACAGGGGGCCTATTAGTGCACTATGGGCAAATTGGGGAACGCCAATCAGCCTAATATGCATGTTCTTGAACTGTTGGAGAGAAACCGGAGTAGCAGAAGGAAACCCACCGAGCATAAACAGAACATACTGAAAAAAAGTCGACGCACGCAATGCCATCGCTGTGGGAATCGAACCCCTAACTGTGCGAGGCCACAGTGCTGACCATTACACCGCTGTCATACCTGTATGACGTATATATGGGCTGATATTCAAATAAACCTTGGTTAAAACAGACTAACATGTTGATTTGAAAAACATGGTTTAGTATAGATTTTATATTCACATTCCAAGACATTTAAAAGCGCTTTTTGCTTACAAATTATGGCCAGTAAGTAAATGCGCTTTATTTTCCATCGATAAAATCTAATAACTCAAACTGTAACTCCACCCAAACATTAAGCTTTGATTCAGAAGAAGTATTCGCCAGTGAGTGAAGGTGAAAGGGAGATTCTTGCGAGAATAAATTAGACTTCCGAACAAGCGAACTGTTTGAACAATAACGGTATGTTCAGATATCTGCTACATTTGGATAATATATCGACGGAGCTGCGCGTGCTTTTATTCAGGCAAGCCCGTGGCTATGAGTGCTCTGAATGGATCAGCTTCAGGCAAAGAGATCTTTATGATCTTCAAATATATACCTTTATTTATCTGATTATCTGATGAAATAGAATAAAGGCGTGTGCCAGCACGCGGTTCGAAAGGCATGTGAGTAGAGTACAATTAAGCCACATGTCTGTTATTATGTTTACGTCAGGAGGCGATTCTTTGATCAGAACTTATGATGGATTAGAATGTATAAGTTTTCCTATTAATAGTACTTTTTTTTTTTTTTTTTTACATATTTTTCATATACTTTGATGGGGTGATCTTCACACCCAGTTCTTCTTGCTGTCTTTCTCGCTTTCTGCTGTGTTCATACTGCGCTCTCTCTCTCTCGCTGCCTCGCTCCTGTTCTCTATTAATGTATTAATATTAAAAGCTATACAGTATATGCAATTGGTCCATATTGGTTAATAATATTTTTCTAGCAGGATGTTGGATCTAAAATGAGGATTTGTTATAATTAGTATACCTGTGCTGTGTATATACTGAGGATTTCAAAACTATGAAATAACACATATGGAATTAGGTAATTATGTAACAACAAGAACATTTGCAGAACCCATCGAGCACCATGATGAAACTGTCTCTCATGAAGACCTTCCCAGGAAAGAAAGACCAAAACTTACCTCTGCTGCAGAGGAGAAGTTCATTTAGAGTCACCAGCCTCAGAAATCACCAATTAACAAACAGCAGCTCAGATTAGAGCCGATACGAAGCCCGTACAAATATATAAAAGGTCCATATTCTTTAAAAAGGTGGTTTCAAAGGGTTTCTGTCAATTGATGTGATCATCAAGCTAAAAGACACCCTTAAGTGCCTTTTTGTAAACACTTGACTTTTTATAGTATATGCATTTCCAGTACACACCGGTACATTTAAGGACGCTTTTTTGTAATTTGTAGCAGTAAAACATTCCTTAAATAATATTAAGTTACCGTAGTTACTAAAATAAGGATAATCAATAATCTGTGTCAGACACGAATCAAAAGAAAACAGAACGCGCGGAAAAAAATAGACTAAAGTAAAAATACAAAAAAAAAAAAAAAAACCTTGGTAAGACTTTGCAAGGCTACGAACAAACATCAGGACGTACTGTACAGTACAGTGACAAACTACTCAAGCACCAACACAAAACAGGCGAACACAAGGTCTTAATAAACCTACAGTATGAAAGGAGAAAGAGACAAACTGTGAAAAAAAAAAAAAGTCAAAAGTACAAGCACATGCACAGTAACCATGGTAACCATGATTTAAAGGACGAAAACTGTGACATACATTACGTACATACTGTACAGAGGCTTATTATTTCATTATTTCATTTATTCTTTTGCTATAAAAAAAAGGCATGCAAATAGACAGGACATTTCAAGCATGTTTCATTAACATTTTCATCTCGGAAATTACTGACTATAAGCATGTGAATAAGTGATAAATAAAAAATAAAAAACTAATTCTAGGCTGTATTCAATGTGTAAAATGTAATAAAGATCTGCCACAGTTTTGATTTTACGGCCCAACAGTTTGCTAGCGAAATCTTTATGATGCCTCTAAAATGTGTAGACTGAGATCAGTAAATGACTTGAAATAACGAAATGGTAACAAGCCACTGGGTACTGATCCTCACATTTTATGTGTCATGTTGTAAACCAAACAGCCTCATAATTATTAACATCTTTTTTTTAGACTCACACCACCAGCCTTGGGTTTGAAAAATAAATAAATAAATAAATCCTTTAGGAGTGGAATTTGAAAAATAAGAGTGATTTTTGAGAAGTGTGTAGGCACTTGTTATTAGGACTGGGTCTGTTGGAAATGAATAGGAGCAACAGTGATGTGTCAGTGGGTTCCCAAAATGCAAGTAGTTAGCACTATCGCCTTGCACCTCTAGCGCCCGGGTTCGATTCCCACCCTGTGTCCGTGTGCATGTTGTCCCCATGCTTGGTGGATTTCCTCCTGGTACCCCGGTTTCCTCTGACAGTTTAGGCTAATCGCTGTTTCCAGTTTGTCCATAGTGTGTGTCCCAGTCTCCTATGATCGGCTCCAGGCCCCCCGCGACCCTGTATACAGGATAAAACGGTATAGACGATGAGTTGGACGAGAGCCAAAGAGTAGTGATGGTAGAGCATAACATCGCTAAAATGTGTAACTACATGCATCACTTCACATCACAGGTGCGCTAACAGTTCTTAATTACACTAGCTGTTGGTCGCCAACATGAGTGAAAGTAGGTCGGTACGGTCCACACTACTGGAAAGGAGGTAGATCAGTTCGCTGCCAAAACCCACATTCAAAACCAGTCCCAGAAGCACGTTCCGCAAGAAAACACCCCTGATACTGATATGTCATCATAAACAACACGTTTCTTCTTAGTAATTGAAGAATAACCACAATACTATCTGTGTTGTCCAGTTCACAGCTAACGCGTGCTACAAAGCTAACTAGCTTCTAACACAATCTCTCTCTGCTCTATTCTTCACAGCAATATGAAGTTTCCCAGTTGTTTTCCTTGTTTCCTTAAGAGCCCCACAAAAGAGTGCCAGTTAAAATCCCAGCCTTATTGATTTTGTGTCCTAATGTTATAATACAGATACGCACGCACACACACACACACACACACACACACACACACACACACACACACACACACACACACAGAGTACCTGGTCTTCCTAGGGAATTCATGTGTACGCTCCATGCTTGCTCTCTGAAGCCAGAGTTGAGAATATTCAATGAAAAAAATGCAGTGAAGTTGCAGCCTTCATGTCAGAGAGCTGGCTCGAATTCTTTGGAGTGTTGCTTCACCAAGCATGTTCTTAACTCAGGGTCAGTTTGCGGTCTAAAAGCTGCCACGAAATGCTGCGGAAAGTTTAGCTGTAGAGGTGTCGAAAAGCTCGAGTCGGAATACGAGTTGATTATAAAGACACGTAAGTGAAGTTCTTACTGTATTGAACAATGTCACATCTGTAAGTTAACAATGAAGTGGGCCGGAATACAGCTGTTACGCTCTACTGTATGTCACCACTCACACCTGTAAAGAATGGTCCATCTGTTTTGTCTCTTGCTTCGTCAGTTGTGTCCGGTTTTTCTGGAAGTCAAAAATATCAACCCGACTTTTTTGTTGCCATCCAGATAAGAATGGGTTTCATTTTGAGTTTGGCTCCTCTCGATATTGCATCCTCATCTTGTCTCGTGTGGGCGCCGTTACTTCTGGCAATGCTTATTAATGAGAGATTATAATCGATCTTTGGATCTCTGAATGGCTGCTTTGTGATATCCATAGTTATGCATATGAAATAACTATAAAATAATTGTACAATATATAATAATTGTATAAACACAAGTTTTGTTTGTTTTTTTTTTCCGCCAACATTTTGTCCTAAATAAGGAATATCTACACTGACAGAAATAAAATCATGCACCTGACATACTGTGTACACAGGCCAGAGGGAGGAGCCAGTTCACACCTGCTTTCGAGAGGCGCGGGATAATTTCTCTAGAAGTTAAAAGTTGAGTATGTTGAGCGGAAATATGTGTTCAGTCTCATTTTACTTTTTAAATTGCCGGCTTTCTACAAAGCAATCAAGATGTACCTGTTTATGTGTGAAAACAGGTGCAGACAGCTTTATCCATCCAGGATGCATCTATCGTAATGCTTTAGATCAGCGATTCTTAAACATTTCAGTTGAAATTGATCAATATAGTCCATTTGTCCATTATCTGTGCGGTTCAATCCTTGGTTGGATCCTATACTAAGTCACAAGGCTGGATACACCCTGAGCAGGTGCCGATCTATTGTAGAACACACACTCGAACACGCAATACACTACAGGCAATTTGGAAAAACCAATCAGTGCACTCCATTGTTCTTTGGACTGTGGAGAGAAACAAGAGTAGCTGAAGAAAACCAACCAGGCTTGGGAAGAACATATAACACACGCACACACACACACACACACACAGTGACCAGAGGCAAGATTTGCTCCCTCAACCAAGCTGGTGCAATAAGGATAGTTTTGTGGATTTTTACATTTTTTTCTGTAAATTCTGGATAAACATAATTCTTACCTTTTATGGCTCACATACACCAATCAGCCATACCAATAAAAACATTAACATTTAAAACTACCTTGGTTTGAGGTTGGTGGCACGGTGGTATACTGGTTAGCACTTTCGCCTTGCTCCGCCAGTGTCTAGATTCGATTCCTGGTCAGATTCAATTCCCGTCTCTGTGTGCACGGAGTTTGCATGTTTTCTCCGTGCTTAATGGGTTTCCTCCAGGTACTCCGGTTTCCTCCCACAGTACAAAGACATGCAGGTTAGGCTAATTGGCGTTCCCAAATGGCCCGTAGTGTGTGAATGCGTGTGTGAGTGTGTGTACTGTATGTGTGTGCCCTGTGATGGATTGGCACCCTGTCCAGGGTGCACCCTGCGTAGTGCCCTAAGTCACCTGGGATAGGCTCCAGGCCCCCAGAAACCTTGTATACAGGTTTAAGCAGGATAGACAATTAAAGTAGTAGTCAGAAGAACTCCATGAGATGACATATAGGAAGAAAACTTCAGAGGAACCAGACTCAACAAGGAACCCATTCCCATGTGGTTGATGTCAGATAGAATGGCAATACATCAGTCTGCGTTAGCGGCTGCAGTCACAAGCCATCAAAAGAAATTGAGCATCAGCCGAGTCCAAGTCCATCTTCATGGTTACTGAATGAAATCATCAACAGTCACCACATGCACTCTAAGCAGACCACATGACGGCATCCTCAGCGGAGAGCCTGGGGCCTCTATGTGATAAGAAGTGAACGCAAAAGCAGCAAAAGAGGTTGAAATCCCTGGCAACTCAGTGGCACCATACCATGTATTGACAGAGCGAGGGGGAATATAAAGTATTTGGTGCAGAGTGCAATCAGGGACCTCAGCAGGACGGACTATGCCAGTATAACTAAAAGGGAGAGCCAGAAGGTAGCACAGACATGAGGGCCCCCTGGGAAGTAAAGCAACCAGTCACTCCACCGTCACCAAACCTGAGTGATCAACGAGCGAGTGGAAGACAACATCCAACCATACCAGTTCACAAAAAAACTCCACGAGTCCATCACCTTTACCTATGACAAATGTCTTCATAAAAGGATTTCAAGTTAATTGATAGTCAATGGCTTAATGTTGTGGATGACCAGTGTCAATAAATATGGCTTCCACCCTCATTATTTAACACAACTTATAAAATAGTACTTGATCCAGCACGTCCAATTTTTTCACACAGCCTTATGAATCTACAAGACACTAGATCGATGAAAAAAAAAAAAAACATTAAATTATAATGTGTGCATGAGATATCACCGTCTTTTATATTAACTGGTTTTTAAATGATAATCTGATCTGCTATGCCTATCGCTCATTTTATGAGTTCTTCATAATGTTATCCATTAAGTATTCGCTCCTGAAAATAAGCAGCGCATCAGTGAAGATCTTCTTTAAAAAAAAAAAAAAAAACATGCCCAGTAAAGGGACAATACTATTAATTACTGTATCATTTTGATATTATATTTGTGTGTTTAATATGGCCTAGACTTGCATGCGAGTGTGAATTTCTTACAACGGAATGTTGCTTAATTGTGTACTCCTCCCAGCCCTAGAGTCAACCATGTATATCGTGTACATTAAGTGTGACTACAGCGCTGACCTGCTCCTGAACCGAAGAATATCTAATTCCATTGAAATAAAGTTGCATGAAGCTGTTTATTGATTGGATGCGCCGGGGTAGGAACTGAATTCTTAATGATGATGGTTCTCGTGGAGGTTCATGTCCGCTGCCAGGCACTTCGATCTAAACTGTATTTAATTCCTTTGCAACTTCTTTTATGGCTTCGTTTCGGTCATCTGACTCAGCACCTTCTCTTCATTTTTTTAAATTTTTTTTTTAGGTCTGACCCGGATTCATGCTCTGACCATTCAGGCCAATTATGAGTTGAGGATCGACATGGAGGACTTTGAGAACAGCACTTCCTTCGCGCAGTACGGATCCTTTGGCGTGGGATTGTTCTCGGTCGACCCGGACGAGGACGGCTACCCGTTGAGCGTTGCAGACTACTCGGGTACCGCCGGTAGGTTCTCTCTTCGTCCGGAAGTCTTTTGTATTCAGCGGGTATGGCCGTATCTCAGGTCGAATCTTTTAGATTTATGGGCAAGGAGAAAGCCTTTAGACCTGTATTATACCGCCCTGCTTTATGGAGCCGTATTGTAAAGACACATGCTGCACTACAGAAATGTAGAACATACTGTACTAGCTTATCCCCCCCCAACCCTCCCCCGAATCTCTCTCTCTCTGAAGCCAAGACTTCAGTTTTAGGCCAACATCTACTGTGCCCTACTTGTACAGAAATGGTTTATCTCAAGATTATCAGAATTTATAGAATGGCCACCCATTTAAAGGTAAACATACTTACTGTGCTATCATCCTATGGCATTGTTCAATCACAGGCTGAACTCTTGCTCCATTAGAGAAAAGTTCTATATCTATGTTTAGTATCATGAATTACATCAGGCATTTTTAGGCAATACAGTGTTCTGCACAGTAAAATTGCATTAATGTCCTGGCATATGCCATTGCAAACATTGAAGAAGAACTCATTTGATGTGATGATCTGGTCATTCGGTATATTGAGGTCATCAGCTGACTTTATTTTATTGCCACATACTGTAACGTTGCTGAGCCTAGACCTGACCAACTGAAGCAACCCCGGATCCTAACACTGCCTCCAGAGGCTTGTTCAGTGGCCACTATGCACTTTGTTTAAGCCCACTGGCTTTTGGGTACTTTTTAAACATGGACACTTATGGGGATTCTAACCCTATTTATGAGACCGATAATTAAAAACGTAATTAGCATGTTCGCCTCCGTCTCGGTGGGTTTCCACCCATAGTGCAATGACATGCAGATTCGGCCGAGTGTTACTAGTGTACCGAATGTAACTAGTGCTCGAGTCACCTGGGATACGCTCCAGGCACCCCGTGACCCCGTACAGGATAAGCGGTATAGAGAGAGAGAGAGAGAGAGAGAGAGAGAGAAATGCTTGCAAATAAACATGATAGTTTCAAATAAGTCTACTTCTCATACTACTCACTTGGCACACTTTTCTCCCTGTGTACACTGCTAGTAGGAAACATAAATAAATTTGTGGAATTAACTTCTTTTCATAAGGGAAAGTAGGTGCTGAAATGAAATTCAGAATATCATATTATTTACCGTTCAAACAGAATCTCCTCCGTGAATTTTAAACAGTGGGTACTTTTTTTTTTGCGCTACGGTGACTCAGCCTGCGTTGCTCGCTTTCTTATTTCATTTGGCCCATCTTTACCCTCTGTCTGCAGGAGCAGCTGAGCAGTGTGTATGCAGGAACATCGCTACATATTGATGCAGTATCTGCTCCGTGTTACCTTTCAAAGACCCTATGTATCGGTGTAGTAAAGTTGGCTACGGGACTCCGAGAGCCGAGTTCCAAAGTCTGAGGAGATCAGGCATAAGTCCGACACTAAGTACGGGAACGGTCATGAAATTTAGCACATTTTTATTTTTTAAGCTTCCCAGCCTGTAAATCCTGAAAAAAAAGTAAAGTATATGTGCTGCTTATCTCGGTGTGGCAGAGAACCTTTACCTACACTGCCCTCAGGTCCTCTGTCAAGCGTTAATTGGTTTTCTGCAATCAATCTGTCCCAGGTTCCTGTCCTCTGCCTCTGGCCTCCTCACCAGGTCGGACTCACCGGGAGGAGCAGCGATAATGAGGCAGTGTGACACGTCTATGGCATGCCATAAAGGTGGACAGTTTGCTAATTATGTGAAACAAACAGACTTTATAAATATAAATAAGGGGGGGAAAAAAACAGGCATTCGCTTTGCTCTAATTAACCAGCACAACTTTTCCAGTGAGTCCTAATTCTTTATGTGAATTCTTTATGGTGCTTACGTGCTTGTTTTTGTTGTTGTTGATGATGTTGAAGGTTGTATTTTTGTATATATTTTACAGAACACATATCCCCATTAAAAATGTCCATACTGCATTTTGTCAAATAATAGGATAATTTAAAAAGCCCTGCATTCTAAAGTTTTTGTTGATGTTGTTTTTTTTGTTGTTGTTGTTTTTGTTTTTGTTTGTTTGTTTTGTTTTGTTTTGTTTTGTTTTGGGGGGGGGGGGAGAGGGAAGTGGTGTGTACTTTTTAGCACCAAAAAACCTTAGAAAACCTGCTGTTCCATGCAGTATTTTGTTTCGGAGACATTTTAAAGTCAGGATTCCAACACCTTCGATGTAACTAGATTATATAATACAAGAGCCATAAGTACCCAATGGTTATGAACCGCTCCTGTTTCACTTCGGATGCACACCCCGGTCTAAATGCCATCTAGCTTCACACACTCATTCCTAATCTTGTATATTTTTACCTGAGAAGCTTCTCTAAGCTGGCTAAAAAGAATCTGATCGTCTGATACACGCTATATACTGTATACTGATACTGTACGCTCAATGGCGACCAATCTCATGGGCTCTCAATTCCCGCGCACTGGGGTGAACACATTTATTGAACAATATGCAGGAAGAAAAAGTACAATTCAGTCCATGGATTGTATATTGCATAAAATGTCTTGATATATATTTGTAATTGAAGATACACGGAAAACCATCTGCAATATGATTTGTTTTCCCTACAAAATACAGTATCAGTCAAAAGTTTGAACTTGAAGTGTTTTATTTTCTACATTCTAGAACAATACTGGAGATTTCAAAAACTATAAAATAACACATACAGTAATTAGGTCATTAGAAATCAAGACGTTTGTTATTTTTACATAGACACGTAGGTCAGCTGTTGTGGAACAGTTCTTGCAAGAACAGTATTGTGTCAAGTGCATTTGAAAAACCCATCAAGCACCATGATGAAACCGGCTCTCATGAAGACCTTCCCAGGAAAGCAAGACCAAAACCTCTGCAAACATCACCTCAGATTAAAGCCGTTAAGAAGGCTTTATAGAGCATATGTAGCAGATACTGTACATCTCAATATCAACTGTTCAAAGGAGATTGTTGCATGTTTTGGACTCTTTGGAGTCTTAGAAGAAAAACAAAAATCAGGAAAGGTCATTGAATTGGAAGGTGTGTCCAAACTTTTGACTGGTGACGTACGTATGAAAACTACAATCGTGCTTGCTCTAAAATCTGTCTCTTTTTCATACATACTGTATATATATAGACTTCAGGTGTAAGTAAAATCATAGCATTGACACTCTGTAACAGTCTTTTTATTTTTTGTCTGTTTGACCAAGTTCACAGTGTATACATTTTCCCTGTCCACTACACAAGCCTTTTCTCAAAGCATTTTTGTAACAAGTCATTCTGTGTCCTGCAGCCACACCGAAATGCGAAATGAAAAAATGAGGGCAGTGGATGGCAACCGACAATTGAATGCAGTTGTTTTGCTATATTCCCCTCGGGTTTTCCCTCGAGAGCCACATCGCTCCCTGCATTGCTTCTTGTATGTGAGTACTGTAGATCTGTGGTGGCCAATCAGGTGCCTGAAGCCAAAAGATATGCCAAGCATTTACTTCCTGAACCTGAAGCGAGGATCTCCGAATGCTTTGACCACCTTTTCCACCACCTTAAATCCCCTCCTGCTTTTTTTTTTTTTTTTTTTGGACATGTTTTTCCAATGGTACTTTTGTTTCATATGCCAATGCGTTGTTCATAAGAAAAACAGATATTCAATTCTGATTGGTCAGAAGATCCTGATTCTTGAATAGTTTTCTATTAGTAGCAGTTTGGTAAGGGGAACAACTGGTTCTTTGTTCTATGTAGTATGGACTGTCTTGTTTTGCAGCATTTTTCCAGCATTAAATGTATCTTTTAATATGTATGAAACTTCATTTAATTGATCAGTATGGAGGCGGCATCGATGGCATCGTGGATAGCACCACGTGCCACCTTGTACCTCCAGGGTCCGGGTCCGATTCTCGCGGGTTCCCTCTGGGTACTCCAGTTTTCCTCCCACGGTCCAAAGACATGCAGATTAGACTAATTGGTGTTCCTAAATTGCGTGTTGTGTGTGTGAAAGACGAATCATTTTTAAGTAATTAGAAATTATTTTTAAAATTAGTTGTTGTCCATTCTAATGGTGCCCTGTGATGGATTGGCACCCTGTACAGGGTGTGAGTGAGTGAGTGAGTGAGTGAGTGAGTGAGTGAGTGAGTGAGTGTGAGTGAGTGAGTGTGAATGAGTGAGTGAGTGAGTGAGTGAGTGAGTGAGCTTTACCTTAAAAATGGAAAATATCATATTTTTATTTTTAAAATAAAAACTTAAAAAATAAACTCTTATCATCACCGGACATGGAATGTACCCGCAGTTACAGAGTGACTCACCAGCTATCATGCCTGGTTATAAACCAAAATGTTCAATAGGCTTCATTTTCCTTTTGGAACTCCATGTTGTTTTCATTACGAATTTGATGCCATAACCAGTAAGTGAGCATCCCCAAGGTTGTTGTACGGGTTATTACAATTTCGTTTGAAATGGCCGTTTCACTGATATTAGGACATTTTGTGAACAAACCACATTAAATAAAGCAAAGAAGAAGCTGATGTATCCACAGAGGGACATGGATTTATAACCGTGCCTCTGCTTTAGATGATGTGATACTGCATCTCCTTTATTTCTGTAAAAGGTCTGCTGTGATTCATACATGTGCAGGAACAAACTGATGTCATCAACGACCATGGAATGCCATTACATTGAGCACAGCAACATTACATTTACGAGACGTGCAGTCCATCACACTCACAACAGCAAATGAACCTGTTACGGCAAATTAAACACTTCTCCTCTTCTGTGTTCTCTTCTCGTCAGTTCTATTCTCATTTCATGTCCTCCATACGTCTCTTCTCCTTTCTTCTTGTCTGTTCTCGTCTCTTTTCCTTTGTGCTCTCCTCTTTCCTGTTGTCTCCTCCTGTCTTGTCTGTAATCTACATAGTTTAAACACTTCTAAGCTAATTCATAATATTTTACCAGATTAAGTACAAGGTAAAACCCTTATTTAAACGACGAGCTTCGGCGTAATGAATTACGCTCTGTACTCGGTTATTATAAATAATTAAATATCATAATGGAATAGGATGAGTTGTAGTGAAGTGCTTATTATTTTCTTCCCACATTGAAGCTTTTACAGCTATAGCTCCCTTGCTCTTGCTGAAAGGTTAAGGACAAAGTTAATGATTGTTTGCACTGTCAATCAAACAGACACTTCTTGTTGAAAGCAGGCGCTCATTGGCCATGATTAGGGACAAAACGTACCGGACTCTGTACAGATAGTTAGACGTGAGATTTCATGAACTTCAGTTCTTTCAATTTTCAAATTGTGCCAAACTCATGAAAAAAAGAAATAATAATAATATATTTTTTTTAAAACAGCATTGTGAGAAAAAATGCATATAGATCCATGTATGTTCAGGGTTGTGCAATATTTAGAAGCCTGATTTGTATTCTGTATCACACAGGAGAAAAGAGTTTAATGAATGATATCTAAATGCAAATCCAATACCTGTGATAAATCTAATTTAATTAATGGATATTGAAAGTGTAAATTACAGTGGCTAAATGTGATGTCATTTAATCTACTCTGAAACCAAAGGTACTAAAGTGCAAAATTACCAATCAATATAGTTCTAAAGGCAACGGCAACACAAAATCCATTGTTAATAACCAGCGTGTGGAACTCTTCAAAAACCGTCTGATAGTTGACCTGGTTAAGACCTGACATTTCTCTAACAAATATTATTTATCCTACTGACGATGATGTGTCCAAAAAAAAAAAAAAAAATCATTAAATTATTTGTTAAGACAGACATCAAGCTATCTAAATAACAACAGTGCCTTGCAAAAGTATTTATACCCCTTGAACTTTTCCCACATTTTGTCACTGTCAGGGATAACCCCTAGAGGGCGCCTAGAGAGAGTTGTTTGGAGTTTCTTTTGTGTTTAACTTGATTTCCTTTCATGCAGCTCGGTCAGGTGACATGGGCGCTCACCTGAACCGAGTTAGTTATTAGTTTCTTTATAAAAAGGTTGTTTGAGTTCCAGTTTTTGTCTTGCATCTGTTAAGTTAACCTCGTAAATGTCAGTCATGTTTAGTTGTGTCTCCCGTTACCGTTGTACGTGTTTTAGTTTCATTTTCATTTAAAGTATATTTGTTGGTTCATTTCCCTGTTTTTTGTGTTATAAAATAAACATTGTTTCCTTTAACACCTGGACCTCTGCGTTTATGCCTCGCACCCCGATACGTGACAGTCACGTTGCAAGCACAAACGTAAATTTACTTTACAGCAATTTTATGTGATACACCAACACAAAGCGGCACATAATTGTAAAGTGGAAGGAAAATGATACAGTAGATCAAAGTGTTAGAATGGCCCAGTCAAAGTCCAGACCTAAAACGAGGTGAGAATCTGTGGCACGACTTGAAAATTGCTGTTCACATATACAGTACTCTCCATCCAATCGGACCGAGCTTGGGTGACAGAATTTTGCACTCTCTAGGTGTGCAAAGCTGGTAGAGATATATCCTAAAATACTTGCAGCTGTAATTGCAGGGAAAGGTGGTTCTACAAAGTATTGACTCAGCGGGGATGAATCCAAGTGCACGCACCGTTTATCATTTTCTTTCTACATTATGTGATTGACCAAACTTTGGTTGGTCTATCACATAATGTATGCCAATAAAATGGTTGTAATGTGACAAAACGTAGAAAAGTTCAAGGGATATGAATACTTTTCAATTGCAATACAATTGCAAGGCACTGTACAGTAGCTAGTACTAGCTACTACTGTATAGCGTTCTGTTAAATACTTTAATTTGAACGCCACTTCTAAAATATGCTAGTTTTCAAGAAAGAATTGATATGAACTTATGATTTATACTTCAACATTTACAGCACTTATAAATCAACCAGCAAACCCAGACAGCAAAAAGCACTCCAGTGATCATCACTAGCTAGCGGCTGAACACGTTAGAAAATTGTTGGCTGTTTGAAATTCCTGCGAATTTTCATTCTGCCCCAAAGGTAAATTTTCCCTCAATAAAAAATGGCAGCCAGTGAGAGTTTGTCTAAAACGTCGTTCTACCCTTATTTATTTATTGAGTCGTATAATAATCGTTTTTCTATTTGCTTCCTTTATTGTCTTTTCTGTTCCTTTAGGTGACTCATTGCTCAAACACAATGGAATGATGTTCACTACAAAGGACAAGGACAACGATCACTCGGAGAACAACTGTGCCTCCTTCTACCACGGGGCCTGGTGGTACCGCAACTGCCACATGTCCAACCTGAACGGGCAGTACCTCCGCGGCCAGCACTCGTCCTACGCCGACGGCATCGAGTGGTCCTCCTGGACGGGATGGCAGTATTCGCTGAAATTTACGGAGATGAAAATCAGGCCGACCTGCGAGGAAAATTAGCGAGCACAAAGACATGGAAAGATAATGCTAATAATGGAGGGGGAAAAAAAAGTAGTGGGCTCTAAATGTTACAACCACTAACTATGGAAGAGAAGCGTACAATGATGTTGTGATCTGACTGAAAACTGTCTGGACAATGACTCTCAGAGCGATTGGCTCCGTCTGAAATATTCCTCACACTGACACCTCAATGGCAAGAGCACAATTACTGAGACTTTTACCAGCGAAGCGGTGATCCTGCGTCCTCGTTCATCAAGAGGAATTACTCACGCTGAACCTAAACAAGAACAATACGCTCAAGGAATCGCCATACCAATGGAAATGGTTCTGATAAATATATAAAGAAAAAACAAAAAAAAAGTCCATTTTGATTGGAGGTGCGTTTTACTGCTTTGGAGTGGCTCTCTATGAATGACCTTATTATTTGTTGATGGAGCACAATGGACTCTTCGCAGTATGTTCTGCTAAGTCTTTCAGCAGAATCATTGGCCTCTGAATAGTTTAGTAATCCCCAGAGCTTGGCTTTGTTCATTTTGTAAATGAATATCTCCATATTCACTTCTGCATTCATTGGGGCAATGATAGCCTTTTTCTATCAGCAGTGTGTTGGTGCTGGTTCAGAAGCTGTTAGTTTTTTTTTTTTTTTTTTTTTTTACCCAATCACTTAAGAATCAATAGCTAAATAAATAAAAAACATCATCATCATCATCTACCTTATCTTGAACATAATCGCTGCTGTTAACAGTACCTTTGTACTCAGTATAGCGATTGAAACATACAGTATGTCTGTGAAGGGTGATGCATTGTGCTTGGATGGTAAGCAATTAAATTTTTTGAAAATTGATCAAATTGCGAGTAAAGTACCAGTAACTATCGAACAATTCATTCTCAGTACCTGGTATTCCATTTGGGACAATGTTAGTTAGCGGCAAAGCTTTAGTTATGATTGTGTTAGTGTGGAATGGAGTTGCTGAGCACTATCGGGTGTGACTGATCGGTTACAGCTGAGGTTGACCATGCGCAGACCATCAGTTGATAGCGTGTGTATGTGCTGTGTGAGATATCACCAAATACAAATATAATACAGTTAATATAATACAGGCGAGTTCTTAAGGCGAAATTCTGTATTGCGAAACCCTTAGGAAATCCCTTAGGAGAGGAAATAATGTAAATGCAGGTAATCTGTTCCAGCCAACCAAAAATATTACCAGTTTCCAACACTATAATCATTTTTTTGTTGTTGTTGCATAAAACAAACATGTAGACAGAAAAAAATATGAAATAGATAGACATTAAACCTGACTTAACCTTAATTTATGATTCTTCTTGGCACTGGTTGCTTTAAAAACGAACATGAAAGCAGCTCCCTTTTCTTCTTGCTAACATTCTTGGGACCCAAGGTACTATGTCTTCACTAAATCTTGCACAAAATACAAAGAAACCCACAAGAAACATGTAGGCTCACTTTCCTTGACTTTCTCCAGCTGCAAACAAGTTTTAAACGGCTTCTGGACAAACGTTCAAAGAAGAATTAACTCATTCTTTTGAGGCAGGGTGTTCGCATGGTGAGGTACCACCATATTCCGATTGCATTACAATTTGAAATACAGTATGAAGAGGCGCACACCGCTTGTTTTATTTCCGTTCCTTGCCAGAAATCACCTTTCACTAAATAGGATTTGAGAAAGTACTCAAACTACTGTCGGGAATCAATAACCATTCCCTAACTGATATGGTGCGTATAAGTACATTACAATAGATCTCTGTCATCTTGCGTTTTCCTGCTCTGCACACCGACCATGAAGTTTGTCACCCACAACTCTCGTTCCATGCAAAAATGCATTCCAAAGTTGAGACGTAAGAAGTCCTACTGAGCTAAATCCAGGTGGTAGTTACTGTGTATTTAATGCAAATTTCACTCTTTCCTTTCCTGGTTAGCCATACGGCTAAATGGCTGGTTCCCAGTTAGTCATATGGCTAGTTCCGTTTAGCCTTACATCGCAGTGTTGTGAGCATGCGCAGTTATCGACTATACGCATGGGTGTTTCCGCTACACAGCAGTCGCAAATGCAACGGGGCATTTTGGACGATTAGAACTGATTGATATTTTTCATACTCGTTCTGATCATCAATTATAACATAATATAATATAATACCTACTGTATGTGGTATTAGTCCATAGCAGGAGATGATACACACACACAATAATATGCTCATTTATAACACGGAGCGAATATAGAGAAACCAACAGTTCTATAGACACCTGCAAGGGCTTGGAAAGCAGCAAAGACAGAGAACCCGGGACACTCCAGAGAGACAGCGTCAGGGTCAGTACAGTATTAATTTATGGACCCTGGAGATGTGAGGTGGGAATACTACCTCTTGCACCACTGTGCTGTCCACTACATGTAAACGTCTGTAAAAAGTACACACAGAATATACACATATATATTTTTTAAATATATAATTTTGATGATTATCACTGATTGATGAATTAGTAATTGATCCCAGAAATACACTCATGTCGTCATTACTTTATTTCCATAGACTCTTATTAATCATGTCATGCTTACATATTGCCGTTTCTGTTAAACTGGTGTACATGTGGGACTCTTTCCTAAACAGATCACCGGATCGCTGACCCAGCAGCACCTGCTACAGCACCAGCACCAGCAGTGTGTCAGTGGAAAAGGGGTATCACTTGCTAGCATTTTACTAGCTAGTTCTTTGTCTAGCTAGTAAATCTTACAGTAAGACATTCCCATTCATGACATGTGTTGCACTTCTGTTCATCACGTGCAAAGCAGAATTGAAACAGAGCACAAGTTAACTGGTATACTTGGACTGGTCTGAGCTTGAAAATCACTATGACTTGATAAGAAAATATCAGTTATACGAATAAAACTGAGGTCTGCTCATTTTCTTTCCATACAGTACACCGTAATGTCCTGAAAAAAAAAAATACAAAATAAGGCACAGTGTTGTGGGCATTTCATTATATTTATGTTTGTGTCATAACATTGCATTTGTTAAGTAATATTGTCAAATAAAAATGATTTTATGAACTGTGTTGTCTACTTTGTTTGAGCTTTACACTCACTATCCGCCGACAAAGAGCTTGTATTGCTAGGTTTCAAAGTTCTATATAGTATATTCTTTATATTATTATTATTGTTGTTGTTGATGATCTTTTTATTATTTAAAAAGTGTATACTAATTGTGTAAGGGGAATTGTTGAAACATTTCGGTGGCATGCTGGTTAGCACTGTGGCCTTGCACCTCCAGGGTCAGGGTTCCAGTCCCACCTTGTATCTGTGTGTGTGTGGAGTTTGTGTGTTCTTCCCATTCTTGGTGGGTTTCCTCCAGGTACTCCGGTTTCCCCTCACAAACCAGAGACATGAAGCGTGGGCTAATTGGTGTTTCCAATTTGGCCGCAATAAGTGTTTAAGCAAGTGATGAGCAAAGGTATACCGCACCAAGAGTCCTCTGGGCTAGGCTGCAGGCCTCCTGTGACCCTGTACAGGAGAAACAGTAAGTGAGTATATTATTACAGTACGCCTTAGCTCATCACACCATCTCTGCATGACTCTTATTATAAGACATAATCGTGTATTTTGGTTTTAACCCACAGACCAGCACACGTTTTAAGTACAGAACCGATGATGTTGATTCTGCTGCTATTGCTTAGACTTCAGTGTAACTTTTATTTCTATGTGACATTTTAGGTCATTCAGCACTTTCAGTAAACTCAACATCTGTATATGCATCTGTATACGCAAGGAGTTCCATTATCCCCAGTCAGTGACTTGTAAACAGGGATACCAGCGTAACATTTGTAGGCGTCGGCAGGGTATGGTTTTCCGGCAGGCTTTTGGCATCTGTGGGTTAAAATCTGATCAGCTCCACCATGTTCAAATCCTTAAAACTGTATATGCACACCTGGGACTTCAGTACATATCACACACTTGCAGGAAAGGCACTACTCTACATCTTTCACCTGGAGGGATCGCTGAAAAACGTTGAATGTCTACTGTAAATCCCTCATTGCCAGGAAAATAAACTCGAGAGTTGTTGTCTGTCTTTTCTGATTATTGTGGAAATAAGTGGAAAAATAAGAATAAATAAAAAATCTGAAAGCGATTCTTGGAAAAAGTATAGAGAAAAGAAATGCAGTTATTTTTACACCGAAGAAGAAGAAGAAGCTTTATTATTGTGCTTAACATTTCACCTTCACCCTTGTGCATTGAGATATTAATGATAGATCAGGATTCAGGGATCTGCTGCACACATTTTATTAGTTTTCTTGCTATCTTGTTTCTCATCAGTGCACTTGTTATTTGTCGCAAAGATGCCAAAACTTCATGGGCAAGAATATCGCATACGCTTTGGTGAAAAAAAGCCTGTTCTGTCTGTGGAAACCCCTATTTTTTGTCCATTTGTTGCTTAGCAACGAAGCGTACTCTTAACAGACTGCACTGCATGGTGCAAGTAATTGTTTGTTGCAAATATTATTAATAATACTTTCAAGCACATCTTCTCATAGCTTATTCCTTTTAGCACATTTGATTAAGGATGTTTCCAAGTAGCCAGATCACACTCATGCCTTGATTCCACACTCGTGCCTTAATTTGATTATTTTTTATTATTATTATTATTATTATTATTAGTTTGTTTGTTTGTTTGTTTGTTTGTTTTATCTAACCACAAATATAGAAGCCAAAAGTTTGCCAGACAGTTGCTGGGTTATATTGTAGCACATCGGCAACAAAAACCTAGCATATTGGCAACATTTATTTGAGGTGTTTGGTGTAATCTGGATCTTTGGCAAAATTGACTTTTTCAGCAATGCAAGCATATAAATCTACATGAAATTGGGCAAATGACAGAATTGGGCATCAACATGGCACCTGAGCAATATTACTGAAAAATCTGTGGTGTCTGTCACTAGGATGTTGGCAGCGGATCTTTGGTTGCTGTGGGTTGCCGGGTGTGGCCACCGTGGTTCGGACTTGTTTGACCGGTGCATTCCTTTGGGTGCTCGATCAGATTTTGATCTGGTTTGTAATTGGGAGATCGTTGCCTGCTGGACCCCTTGCATGGCATTCATTTTTAGTGGTGCGGCATCGGAGTGGACCTGCTGCCCTTTGGTCGCCACGGGCATGAGTGAGCCTTGGGTGCCCATGATCCTGTCGCCAGAATTTGATAATCAATGATAATGTGTTAATGTTATGTAATATTAATTTCATGGTTGATCGGTACTGTATATACAGGAAAATCTGCACAACCTGTAGACAATATTTAAATGAACAAGGATGAATTGTTGTTTTTAAAACCAAGAAGAATAAGATTGTTAACCCAGGCCCCAAACCCAACCTTGTTTTGTTTTTATATTATTCATATTTTATATTAATTTTGTACATTTTCATACGGCTTTAACTGTGCAAAGCTCTACAAATGTGCAAGCGTAAGACCATCTTGTACCCATGATTACCCCATACCCATCGCCAATTACTCATTGTTTGTTGCCCAAGATGCAAAGTGTCCAGAAATGAAACTCAAGAGTGTTTTCACATTAGAATGTCACCCTTAAATTGTTTTTCGAAAACGCAACAAAAGGTCAAAATGTTCCAAGAATAAATGGAACATTATTTTCCCAATGAAAGGAATGAACATCAGCAATCACATTACATAAAAAAAAAAAAAAAAAGCTTTTCATTTTACTTAAAAGCCCATGTTTATAAAGGAAAAGCCAACTCCGTATTATACCAACTAAAAAAATATCAAAAATAAATAAATATTCATAATTGTCATTTGCTCATCAAAGGCTTAGTATGAGCTGACTTTTTTTTTATTACGATTATGACAGATTAGCTCTCAATAAGTAGAGGCTAGGGCTTTAGCTAGCAGTCACTGCCAGAGAGATGGGATCATTCATTAAAGATGATAATGGTACATTAATGGAACGGGTCTGACAGTTACATTTTCCCCTCAGACATTGGTGGAGGTCTGTGAGTGCTTTGAGTGTTCTCATATTTTGGCATGTGATGACAAAGCTAATGCCATCAGCCGGGCCATTTCACTGGTGTGAAGAGAATGAGATGATTTATCATTTCTTTCACTGTGAAATTAAAGTAGTATATTTCACCAGTGTTACTGCAGCTCTGATAGCACTACTACTGCTAGGAGATCATCTGACAAGTGTTAATTGACACAGAATGCTAATTCTTTTAAAAACACAGGGATAAAAACACAGCATGTGTGCTGTTGAGAGAAAATAATCAATGTCTGGATTTGATGTTTTGAACCAGGCCATCATGATGCTAAAAACTGCATTTCTCTATCCATCCATTCAGGATCCTCAGTAGTCCAACTAGGGACCGTGGAGGCCAATGGAGGCCAATGGCGACCATTATAGTTATTCCCATTTGGTCAACATTCACACACACTATGGGTAATTCAGCAGTGCCAATTAGACTAATCTGCATATCTGTAGACTGTAGGAGGAAACCGGAGTACCCTGAGGACGCCCACTAAGCACGGTGCTAACATCACAAGTCCATGCCCACAGACCCGACACAGGAATGGACCCCAGGGCCTGGAGGTGCAAGGCGAGGGTGCTAACCACTACTCCACCTTGCAGCCTTCTCCATCCATAGGTAGTCCAATAACTTTGTGGATTCATATGAAAAGTGTCAACAATTTATTCAAGTTGAATTGCAATATAAATGCCGAGTCCCAGGGAAGTTCACAGTGTTCATTATTAGTAATTCAGGGTGGATTTTCCTGAGACTCCTGAGGTCTTCATAACAACTGACATAAAAAGCATCATTCTAACAGGTACTGTATCACAATATTACAGAACAGGATTAGAGCCACCATAAAAATAAAAAAAAAATGTGTATTTGAGTTCTGACTTTAATCTCTGTATTCTGAAGATTTTTTTATTTATTTATTTATTTTAATCATTTAAAGAAGAAAGATTTTTCTGACTTTAAAGTCAGAATTCTGAGGAAAGAAACGGCACAATTCTGAGAAAAACATGAGAATACTGAGAAATAAACAGTGAAGAATTCTGAGATCAGGTCAAAATTTGAACTCAAATAAAATTTGAACTCAAATAAATTGTTCTCATCCTTTTCCATACAGCCATACAATATAGCCACAGCGCACATCATACCGTATAAAACGTCCTTGTTTTTTTTCCTGCTTGCATTTTATTACTATTACATATTAAAGAAGTGTAAATGGCTTTGATATTGTGAAGTGCATATGAGAGTGTCTTCGGCCTCTTTGCTGAAAATAAGCAGCTCTTATTAAAATTCAGTCTTCAGAGATGAGTCATCTGATCCACAGCACTGACTAAAAGATCTCTGGGCACTTTTAAAAAATTATTACATTTTGATTCCAATTATGCTGTTCTATACTGCGGACTGAAGATGCTTTTCAACATGCTGATGCATCCTGGATCCTCAATGTCATATGAGCAAGACTGGCTTTATTTACACCAAATTTATTTATGTATATTGGCTCGGTCTTGTGCGTGCAGTGATTTAGATCCCCAGATAGGAGGATCTGAGATTGAGCAGAATCCTCAAAACATCGAAGTTCTATGTCTTGCAGTTTCACACCGCAAGGGTTTGATTGCCTTTATGTTTGGGTTTGACCAATGGCTTTGATTCTGTGAGGGCCTTTGCAGCCTCCAAAAAATGAGGAGACATAAAAACCCAAGCTTTGACCCAGAAAGACCCTAACCCAAATGAGCCATGAAAACAACTACCCTTCACCCCCAGACAAGACAATGGGGAAACATTTAAAGGGATGGACCAGTCCATTTTTAAACACATGGGGAACCACAAAAACAACAACAAACTAAACAACCAAACTTTGGGTAGTCCAATAACTCATTTAAATTAAAGTTATTGGGAAAAAACAATAAGAAAGAGAAAGAATCAAAACCATACGCATTATGTATATATACACAAAAACAGAAAATGGTAGACAGCCAATCCCCAACCCCCATCCCCCCACAGCTGGTGGGCCGATAGTTGCGGTCGATGCGGCATGCCGCACCTTAGTAGCTGACGGACCGCAAGGAAAGCTCCACGAGCACAGCGCAGCAGCCATTCACCCCTCAACGGTAACTTAAACTCAAAGAAACATAATATTAACTCAACATATAAAAGTACCACATAAACTAGGATGTGTGCACTCCACCCTGATATGATGCACTTAAAATAAATAAACATGTAAATGAAATTAATGGTGTGTGTCTGTTTAGTATAAACAAATACCAATTAACTAAAGAAAATACTAAATAATAAATAAGAAGTGAATGGATCTGTACACATGTTTATGTAGACCTGTGTCTACATAAACACACATTACCTTCAATATGTGGCCGATGGTGGGCCATCACAGATTCCTACCTCAGGTCTGTGCTTGGTGGGTTTTCCAGGTACTCCAGTTTCATCCCACAGTCCAAAGACAGAAAAGCTGTAAACTGTTCCCTGTTGTGAGTGTGTTCTTGTATGCCCTGCAATGGACCAACGATGGACCGTCCAGAGTGTACTGCACCTTGTTAAATGCAAATTTAGTACTCCTTATGATAATAACCACCACTCCTCTAGGAAGGCTTTGCACTAGATTTTTTAAGTGTTATTATACTTCATCCATCCAGCTAGGAACCTTTGTAGTCCAACTAGGGATCGTGGGGGCAAAGGGTGAGCACTGAATTCCCATTTTTACAACCGTGGTAGGAAATCCGTTCAAATATTACACTCCACCATTGGCAAGCCATGTGTTCATGGAGCTCACTGTGTGCACAGGGGAATTGTAATGCTACGGCATATATAGACATCCTGTAAAATGGTGTACCTCAATCTTTGTGGTAAAATTTGGGGAAGAACCACAAAATTATCACTCACTCATTCACTCATCATCTATACCGCTTAATCCTGTATTCAGGGTCACGGGGGGCCTGGAGCTTATCCCAGGAGACTTAGGGCACATGGCAGGGTACACCCTGGACAGGGTGCCAATTCATCGTAGGGCACAGACACACACACTCACTCATTCACACACTAGGACAATTTGCCTAACCTACATGTCTTTGGATTGTGGGAGGAAACCCACCGAGCACGGGGAGAACATGCAAACTCCATGCACACAGAGACGGGAATCGAGCCTGGCCGGGGATCGAACCCCGACCCTTGCGATGTAAGGCGACAGTGCTAACCACTACACCAACGTGCCGCCACAACAAAATTATGATAGTCTGAAATGAACTGAAATGTTTCCCATTCTTTCTGAATCCTTTAAGAACTGCAAAGTTTGTTAATTTCCCTGATGTAAGATTCTCGTTACGCCCTATAATCGACTGCTGAGTGGACTCAAGTGGCCCTGAGCATGCGCATACAGGATACTGGCATCACCATGGGCTTGCTGACCCTTACTGTAGTGTGGTTTACACATCTCATCAGCATGTCTCTGACCTCAGAACAGTGTCGGAACATGTTATCTCACTGTATCTCAATCTAAATCCTTCCAGCTGCTACAACGTGTATGACTAAGGCCTAAACCGCTGCTGTGCTCACAACAAGGGAGGCATCTGAGTCATATGAAAGGAAAACAAGTCAGTTCTGGTAATGATTCACAGTGTTATTAGTTTGCAAATGTAGTCAGCCCACATGAACAGGTTTTTAATTTCATATTGCACATCACTGGAGGGCTGATAGAGCCAATATGAAATAAATAAATTATATAAATACAGTAATTCGATCGTTTCAGCGTGATTTTCTTGTCTGTACTGTGCACTGTGAATTGCATTCGAATGTATTGCAAGGCCTTTAGTACATCTCCAATTCTATATTTTGCGTAAGAAAAAAGGTGTGAGGTGTGAAGTGATTGTCATTGCTCTTTACCTAGCACACAGCGTTCTTAAGGAAAGGATTAAACAAGTTAAGAAGGCACAAACAGATTCTGAGACTTTATGAGCTAGTGATAAAGTGCTGAAACATACAGTAGAGACAAAAAAATGATAAATAGCAATGTAGTGTGTCTGTGTGTGCTTGTGGCCTGTTATGGATTGGCACCCCGTCCAGGGTGTATTCCAACTTGTTCCCCGGGATACTCTCCAGGCCTCCTGCAACCCTGTGCAGGATAATTGGTGTAGATAGAGTGTTGTGTTTTGTCAGCTATTTTAGACAGTATGGCTCCTACAGTCTCATATGGCCCGTCTTCCATTTCTGTAAACCTTCAATCTTCCCCTCCGCTTTTGCATCTTTGAATTTGGAGAAGCCAGATGGACAACTCTGCTTCCAAATCCTCTAAGGGCTACAACATAATTCTACGGACGTTCAATTCCCCAGAATTCCTAAGGATCCATCTGGTTAGTGGCGGCCTCCAAGCGGCATCTTTCTAAAGCCAAACTTGACCCCATTGTCCTCAGATTCCAAGCCTGTAAATGTAATTGTTGTAATTTATTATATGCCAACTTCTTGACCTTCTTGTGCCACTCTAAATACCACACCATTATGGAAGTGGCATACTATTCAGTAATATCGCATTGACTTCAGTAGTGGCTTCTCCTCTGGAATAATAGCTTCTCTTCCCAGTATAATCTACTACTACTAATATCAGAAGGTACTTAAAATTAAAGATTTGCTCTGAGAATTTGTCCATCTGCAGTTGCCACTTGCTCCTTGCTGCCTCTCAGAAGATTGTACTGTAAGTAGGATGGCATTATCTTTCAACATAGTATGTTAATTACCAGCTTTCTTTTCTTAGACATAAACAATGTAATCATCAGTATAAATCACCTCGACTCTTTAAAAGCATACTGGAGGCTGTCAAACTGATGGGGTAAAGATGAACCAGAAAAATGGAAACTACCCATCAGTCAAGCCACAACCAAGGTCATGATGTTTCATTACAGCAGCCTCTAACAGATCTCTGGGGAACTGTTTTCTCACTCCTCTGATTTTCATTCATGCCCACTCATTCTGCAGGTGAATCACTTTATAACCACAACTGCACAACTGCTTTTCAGGCATTTCGGAATTAAATTGTGCTTCCTACCACATGTCTTGTGCAACCTGTCACTTTTTCAACCATGGACAATTGTCGTTAATGTTATCTTCATCAGTATGATCCAGCCGTGAACTGTTATTACACTTTGCTATAGAGCAAATCCCAAATCAGTCATTTTTACCTATGGAATCTGTGTCTAAGAGAGCCACAGTACTGCCCCTTACCATCTCGGCAATGAAGCATGATGGTGGTAGCATCACGTCGATGGTTCCTCTTGACCTGCACAAAATTTCACTGTAGTCCTACATCAATGTACAAAATCAGTGTGTGTACATCATATCGTGGTCAGAAATTCCGGTTTTCATTTTCTCAACAACAATAATCGGCTGCACTTAAGGTTTTATTGACTTGCCATTCTCACCAAGAAGCTCATCTGCTGTCAGACACTCTTCACGGTTATTCCCCTTCCTCTAAGTCAAAGGGCAAAAAAATCCACTTCTGAGTCTGACTCTGAGGGAAGAGGGAGTCAAGAATGATGGAGAGGGTATTTATGGAAACAGGAGACAAGTGGCTGTCATTTCCCTTTAGATACGAGACGGGGGTCACCCTGAGGGACAAGCAATATTAAGAGGTCTGCAGCGAGGAACTTCTGATTGGGCTTTTAGCTCATTTATCTAGCAAAAAAAAAACCTGCTGCTGTCATCAAGCAATGCAGAGAATAAATCACTGGTAAACGCTAACTTGTGTATATGTCAGGCTTCCCGCCATTCCTTTTGTAGAGCTGACAAGAAAAAATTGCAACGTCTTCTTCTTTCAGACGTTGCTTGCAAAAAGATTAATGCATTAAGCTTCTGGTAAAATGCAAAATGGGGATTGAGTATATTTTAGCTTAAAACTATTTCATTCCTAAAGATTAGAATGATTTAAAGCAGCTCTTCACAGGTTCACTGGTATTAGACAAAGTGTACTGTATGCACCAGTGCACCTGGCCCATGCACCAGTTTCAGATTCAATCTCTAAGTCAGCACTTATGCAGAAGTTTTAATATGGTGCTTTGCCTAAATAGTCACCTTCATTAAACTTTTTGACATTTTAAATGATATGTAATGCATTTACATAAAATCTAAAAACTACTCAATTTATTTAATAAAGCACAGTATTGTAGCAGTCAAAAGTTTGGACACACCTTCTAATGCAAGGATTTTGTGTTTTGTGATTTATTTGCTACATTATCGTGTAATACTGAAGATTACAAAACTATAAAATAACATATAAAATTATGTAATTAATTACCAACATCTGTTCTGGCTGATCTGTAATAGTTCTTACTCAAACTGTTCTCAAACAGTATTGTGAAGTGCATTTGCTGAACCCATCAAGCACGATGATGAACCTTGCATTCGTGGAGACCGTCTACGGAAAGCAAGACCAAAACTTACATTTAGTTCATTTATGAGCATTTCATCTTAAAGCCAATATTAGGGTTTTACAGAGACATTTCAATATCATCTCATGCTCTCATATTTTATGATGATTATTGGCATCACCCAAATGAGTTCCCTTTTAAAATCTGGTTCCTTTCAAAGTTTCTTCTTATTGTTATGTCAAGGAGTTTTTACTTGCCACCATTGCCTCCTGCTTGCTCATCAAGGGCAAACTGATAGTTATAATTCATACTTCCCTTTTCTATCTATCCATAATTTTAATTTCTGCCAAGCCGCTTTGCAACATTTTGCACTCATTTTAAATAGTGCAATACAAATAAAATTGCATGAAGGTGAATTGAACTGAAGATGGTTGGAAGATCTACAGCTCAGAATGAAGAACCTGGTCCATAGAATCTTCAGATTTGGCTATGAAGTATGCAATTCCTTTACAGATCATATGAAATATGCATATCTGGTATGAATTATATACAGAAACTTCTCTATCAGAGTGCACACCTGGATGATCATTATGTGCTCCTTTTACAACTCACAGAGCATCTAAAACTTGTGTTTGAACTTTAACAGCTTGTGATGGCACCTGGCGGGTATCATCTAGACAGCACAGCTGACTTCTGTCATCCTGAGACATTCGAGCATCGTTAATAACTAAGGGAAAAATGGAAAGTGACGTTTTTGCTGCAGCCACAGCCAAAAAGGGCACACTTATCAAACTGGGACTGTTTAAACGCACTGTGCTGACGGACTTATTCATAAAGATGGCGTCACATTTTCTCATGTCACTTTGAATGTCATTACAAAACCAGGCAATGTTAATGGAAGGTTTTCCATTTTGCTGTATGCCTTAGGGTGCTACAATTTAATAGCATTGTGTTTATCTATGAGGCGTTTGGCTGCTATTGTACATGACAGGTATAATGCATTTTAAGCAGAGTATTTGTATCTTGATGAAAAATTGCAGATCAAATTGATGAGGGAGAGAAAGATAGATTATCACATGTGAAAATACTCTTGAGCATATTCTACCCTAAAACTGCCAATGCGTTTGGCCCAAATTACATGTGAAAAGAAACGAATCATTTGGTAAAATCACTATTTGGTAATCAATGAATCATGTAATAATCAACTAAATTTATTCACTTCTGAATAAAAATTAATCATAATAATTACATACTCAATTCACAAAAATTTTATTTTATTCTGTAAAGCACTTTTAACAATGGCAATTGTCACAAAGCAGCTTTAAAGAATCTAAAAGAAAATGCGGTATACGAGTATGAAATGTGTCCACTTTCACTATTGGAAGCTCAGGTCAACATTGTAGAAATTGAGTGATTGCTGTCACAATCAATTGAGCGATTACAGTCACAAGTCAGCAGTGAACAGCTGTCTGCATCAGCCGAGTCCAAGATCATCTTCATGGTCAAGTGGAACCGTCCCCAGTCACCACATGCATCCAAGCCTCGATGCGATGAGATTTCCAACAAGAAGCGGGGCACCAGGATGAGTCAGGGCAGATGAGTCGGGGTCTGGAGGGCAGAGGTGGTCCGGATCACTGTCGGCTCTGGAATGCCATGTGTTCCCTGACAGATGTTGAGACCTCTGAAAAATGAAGAAATAATTATCAGAGTGATATGTGGTGTTTCCTCAACAGCAGGTTTACTGTAATGAACATTAAAAAATATATAACAATTCACAAAATACAACCTACAGTTTTACAAAAAGTTTTCCCTGGATTTTCCTGAGGCATTTTAGCTAACATCACTAAGCACAATTCACATTTTTCTCAGTTTTTTTTTTTTTTCAGTAAACCACACAGTAAGTTTAGCTACAGTATATAATCTCTACTTAAGTGCACAAAATATATTGCATATAGAATAGTACAAATCATATTTGCAACTCAGTAGTTCCAGCATGATAGCTAAGTTTAGCTTTATTACCACACAGGAACTCCACTCACTCACACACACACACACAGACATTACTAACATTTACTTAGTCAAAACACTCTAAACTTGTTAGCAAGCAATTACATTCACTTTACTTGTGTGAAACACAGGCAACATACCTGGGGAGAAATAATCACAAGAGTGATATCTGGTGTTTTCTCAACAGTAGATTTACTGTAATGAGGAAAATAGCGGAATTTCCCCAAGGTGTGTGAGAGAAGACCGAAGCAGTCGATCCCAGAGTAGCAGATTGAGGCAATCGTGTAGATCTCTGATAAAAACTTGTCACCGTTTAAAATAAACAATCAAACAAATTAAATCACACACTTAATGCTATAACAAACTGTAACACTCTACTTAGAGTAGAGTACAGTACAGTGGAATTACAGTGTCTCTATAAGTTGTAACAAAATATGACCACATTTCAACCTGTCGCACAGACAAAAACAAGAGAGACAATGAGAAAGAAGAGTTAGGTAAAAATGAATAAAAATAAATCAATTGTTTTAAGAGACATGTGTCAAAATGAATGAGCCGTGTGCCCATGAGTGAAAGTAGGTCGTACATTCCGGTAATGAATACCACTAAAAGATTCGGTGGTGGCACACAGTACTGGAAAGAATGGAGAGCAGCCGCCTGCCAAAAGCCACATTCAAAGCAAATCATGGAAGCATATTCAGGAAGAAAGCACATCTGATAACATTATGTCTTCTTTGTCTCCTCAATAATTGTTCCATTCCAAATTGTCTCTGGACCAAGATGCTGTGTTTCGAGCTTTCATTGCTGCTAGTTAACGGGAGTGCAGGCTTTTGCTTCTTTAAAGCACAGAGACATTCATGACTCACCTTCGCGACTTTGTTCACGGCTAACATGAGCAACAAAGCCAACTATCCAAATTATCCGTTATCACCAAAATGAGGATGGGTTCCCTGTGGAGTCTGGTTCCTCTGGTTCCTCTAAAGGTTTCTTCCTACTGCCATCTCAGGGAGTTTTTCCTTGCCACTGACGCCGTTGTCCTCGGCTTGCTCATCTTATCATTTTGATTCATACACATTCACATTCCATACAAACTTCAATGATTCTTTTGATTGTGTAAAGCTGCTTTGTGACAATGCCAATTGTTAAAAGCGCTATACAAATTAAACTGAATTGAATTGAACTAACACTGAATCTCAAATGCGTCTCTGACCCCTGAAGGAAGGCCCAACATGGTGAGTTGAAGAAGAGGGATTGTACACCCTACATAGCACACTAGCTTTCCATTGTACTCAATTTAGGACTCAACCTTGGAACAGTTAGTTAGCTGAAGCCAGTCTCAAGCAGAATAAGTGGAAATACAAAAAGAATCATAAGAAATTTACAGGACTGTGCACCACATCCATGGTTTATTCTTCTCACCAGACCTTGGGTCTGTGTGCGTGGAGTTTGCATGTTCTCCCTGTGCTCGGTGGGTTTCCTCCTGCCTGGTTTTAGGCAGATTACCCTAATTGGCATTCCCAAATTGGCCGTAGTGTGTGAATGTATGTGTGTTTGTCCTATGATGAATTGGCACCCCATCCAGGGTCTTCCCCATCTCGTGCCCTAAGTCTCCTGGGATAGACTCCAGGCCCACCTTGATCAGGATAAAGGGGTATAGAGAGACTGTAAAATGAAAACTAAACTACAGTAATTGTTTGTACACTCTTGTGTGTGTGTGTGTGTGTGTGTGTGTGTGTGTGTGTGTGTGTGTGTGAGTGTGAAAGAGAGAGAGAGAGACAGCAAATATGTGTATTGCAAGGAACCAAAAAAAAAGAAGAGAGGACATGTCAGTTCTGTGAGCTTTGTCCTCTGACACTGTGTCGTCTGGATTTTGTCAGAGGGTGATATTTCACTCACCCTCTGCGATGTGATATGACGCATGATTGCCGCAGGGTCCTTGTGCACTTGTCACAGCTCTGTTAATGTCCTCCACTTCTCCAGGACACATGCAATGGAATTTAAACACACATATCCCCTAACATTATCTCTCCTCACATTAAAATTTCAACAAATGAGTTTAATCTAATCAGTATCGTGGCAGTGTTAAACGGTTCAGATGTAGTCACGGAGTCTGTGTTCACCAAGCACAAGAAGTAAATAAAGTACATTCGCTTGCCTGCAAATAATTTATGCTTGGACACTACCCCTATATTCTAAGGCTAATTATGTAAATGTTGTCTGACAGGCTAGGAATCTTTAGCAAGAAGCTGAAAACAGTGTGGTTCAGCCCCCGAATACACGCAAATATCCTCCCACCAGAGAGCTGGATCTTCCATTTAAGTATTGCTCGTCAACTGAATTGTCAGTTTTTTGAGCCAGAAGTTGGGAGTTTCTGATTCCTGTAGCTTTAAGTGACTTCTTGTATATTTAAATTGATATTAATTTCCTTTGATTCCCTTTATTTGATGCATGTCAACAATGTAAGATATAAGCAGGATAAAGATCTGCATTACACCTAGGGAAATTATTGGTAATGTGGGACAGACAACGTGTGAATGATGAAAATGTATCTCACTTTAGCAGTGTACAGCTTTTCATGAGCTTCTTATTAGAAATTACATAAACATGTACACTGGTGGCCAAAGTAATAAGCAAGCATGCTGTATGGCATGTACTGTATTATAACTCTCTGTTTGCACAAATCAGGTGATTTCACTTATTAAGTCAACCTTATTTGGCTGATGAGTTGTGCTAATTGACTGAAAGACTGGCTATGTGAACTCTTGGAGCCATGGCCTGGGTCATTTTCAGACCTAAACCCAATATAACTGCTGGAATATGGTGAAGAATGCAGTGGCAGTCATGAAACTGTCTTCTTGTACATAATCTTCAGGAAGCAATCAAGCAGGCATGCACTGAGCAAGTAACAGTGCGTAGTGCAGACGTTTGTCCCAGCCTGAAAAATAAAAGACTTCATTCTAAATATTAATTGTTGTATAGCAATTTCATTGCATAAAATAAATTATTCTTATTACCTGGATTGTCATTACCGCTTTCCACCTCCAGGATCCGGGTTCGATTGCCACCTTGAGTCCATGTGCATGGAGTTTGCATGATCTGTCTGTGCTTGGTGGGTTTCCTCTGGGCACTCCAGGTTCCACCTACAGTCCAAAGACATTCAGATTAAGCTAACTGGCATTCCCAAATTGGTTGTAGTGTGTGTGTGTATATCTGCTTTTTCTGCGATGGATTCTCACCCCATCCAGGGTGCACCTTGCCTCATGTTCTAAGTCTCCTGGGATAGGCTCCAGGCTATGAGTGAGTGAGTGAGTGAGTGATTGTGGATGTGTCATGACTTTTATAGTCCCTTATACACAATGTCATGAACACTTTGTGTGTTAGTTGGACACTTTTTGAACTTTTGTATGACACAATATGGAGTGTGTTAAGGAGAAAAAGAAATGGATTGGCTACACTGCAGTGTGCCCAGAACCTTCTGTTATATATTGTTATGTACGAAATATACGCTTGACCGTCTTCAATCATCATATGGTGTCACTGAAGTGTTACAATTGTAATTTCTCATTCTACCAATCATCATAGCTAGTGTAGGTTTATGAACACCATGGTTGATAAATCAAGAACTGTTCATCATTATCAATTAATAAAAATAAGTTAACTAATTATTATACAGTATTAGAAAGTAGAAGTACACAAGGCCTTGTTTTATATAAACAAACTTATGTCAATAATAAAAACATCAAAACAGCAATCTTAATGAATGCTGACACTTACTGAAATAACCATTTATGTAGGTTTATGTCAAGCTGTTGGGAAGACAGTATTACACTGTATAACCAAAAACATGTGGACCCCTGACCATTACAAGATGTTTTGTGGAGCAACCCTTTACAAAATCATCAGCATTAAAAAGGAGTTGACCTTTGCTGCTATAACAGCGTCCACTCTTCTGGGAACAATTTCCACTAGATTGAGCAGGGCATGGTTCAGGCAGTGCAGGCTTTAGCTCAGGCAGTGCAGGGCACCGTTTGAGGAGAGCAGAGCATGGCTTAGACAGAGCAGGGCTTGGCACAAACAGAACAGGGCATGGCTCAGGGAGTGGCACTGCTGGGACATGGTGTAAATAGTTGCATGTGCGTCTTTACTATTAAGAGAGTTGTTTTATTTTATTTTATTTTTTTAACAAAATTACCTTTTTGGAATGCGCTGCTTAGGCTAGTGATAATTTTTACATTAATTAAAGGAATTATTGCTTTATGTGTCTGCTGCGCCTCGGTACACTTTACCTATAGAGATAACAAACAGCATGCATGATGACAGTGTATGATGATCTCTGTTTATTTTCAGTAAAGAGATGATACGTTAACCTTTTTTCAGACACCCAGTGTGTCATGTACATTCCTTACCACAAAATAACCTTTTAAGTCATCAATACTGTATGTTTCAGGGACAACAAAGAGAGAAAGTTGTGTGGAGACCTGGAGACAGACAGATGATAGGAAGCACATTAGCATGTACTGGGGAGACAAAAGGGTTCCAGTAAGTCATAGGAAGTTTTTATTCATTTTCATTCAAATGTTTTTTCTTTATTTTTTTGTTGTTTACCATTTTTTCTATATGTATATTAATGCTGACATCACTGGAATTAGGATAGAATAAATATGGAATTATGTAGTCAACAAAAACATGTTAAATAAGAATATGGTGGGTTTTTTTTTTTTTTTTGCTTTCATGATAACTTTGCATTCTTTCAGTCAGCCTTATGAGGTTGTCACCTGGAATGGTTTTCCAACAGTCTTGAAGGACATCTCAGAGGTGTTGAGTACTTGTTGGCTGCTTCTCTTTCACTCTGGTCCAACTCATCCCAAACCATCTCAATGGAATTTAGATTGGGTGAATGTGAAGGCCAGGTCATCTGATGCAGCACTCCATCACTCTCCTTCTTGGACAAATAGCTCGTACATAACCAACTCATTGATTTTGGGTCATTGTCCTGTTGGAAAACAAATGATGGTCCCACAATTGTGGCGCCCTCGGTTTCGACTCTAACAGTGTCACCAGCAAAGCACCCCCATACCATCACACCTGCTTTTCCATGCCTCACATTCAGGAACCACCTAGTCAGCTTCTCTACATCTATCAATCACAGACTTAGTGGTTAGAACCAAAAATCTCAAATTTGGACTCACAACGGATGTCTGCTGCTTGACCTCAGAGAAGCATGTACTGTATGTGGGCTAATTTCAGGTGCTGGTCATTCCAATGATCTTATCCTCCGCAGCAGGGATAGCTCTTGGTCTTCGAGCCAGTTTCATCATATCATTTTATGGCTTTGGTGACTGCACTCGGGGGTACATTAAAATTACTTGGGATTTTTGGATTGACTCACTTTCATTTCTTAAAGTAATGATGCATGTCTTTGCTCTTTACTTAACTGAGTGTGTTGTGCCATAATATAGATTTGTATTGTAGTTGTACTAATAGGGCTATTGACTCTATACCCACCCTTCCTCTGCAGAAGACAACTCTTGAGAAGGCATACCTGTGACCTGAAAACCATTCCAGGTGACTACTCAGCTGAGTGAAACTGATGAGAGAATGCCTTGAGTGTGCCAAGCTGTCATCATCGATAAATGTAGGTATTTTGTTCAATCTAAAATCTAAAACATATTTTGAGTTGTTTAATTCAATTCAACTAAATTTTATTTGTATATTGCTTGGAACAATTGCCATTGTCATAAAGCAGCGTTGCACAATCAAAAGAATGATTTAAGTTTGTATAAAATGTGAGTGTGTATGAATAGAAATGAGGAGTTTAACAGGTTTATGTGTACTACAGAATTCCATCTGTGTTCTTTCATAGTTTGGCTATCTTAATATTAATTTAAAGTGTTGAAAAAAGGAAAGAAAAAAAAAAGTAAAAACACTTAAGGAGAAGACATGCGCAAATTTTTGACTATTAGTGTATCACTGTACAAAAAGAGGACAAAGAGATGTAAGAGACACACACACACACACACACACACACACATACACACACACACACACACACACACACACAATGTCAGAAAACCCTAACAGCTAATCATACAGTAGTTATAGATAAAACCCTGTGTGTGTCTCAGAGTGCTAGTAGTTTATCAATGAAACGTATTTATTGGAGTGACTGTGATGAGGCTCCTATTACAACTTGGACTAATTTTCTCAATTACTGCAAAGTCAAACCTGCGTTATCTAAAACTAGCTAGTGATTTTTTTTTTTAATCTATTTTTCCCATAATGAGCCTTCTTGAATTACATAATAACTGGCAGAAAAGTTACTGTTATGAGAAAAAAAAATAGCAAGCAATTAGCTAATGTGTGTAAATTGTAGTGCAGCCACATTGTGTTGGAAAAAGGCGTGCTCCTGAGGGTCATGCTGAGAATCAAAGCCATTTCTGTCCGAAATGTTGAGTATTCCTTAAGATGTGTTAAAAACCCAAACTATGTTGCCATACTTACTTTCTGAGGAAGGTGACTCAAGGTCCTAACAGCATGGACCAACCACTTGTCTAAAATGAGTCATTAATTGCAGCAGTAGAAGGCATCTTTGGAAAGGGAATGGGGGGAAAAAGGACTGCAAAATGACTGCGCAGCAAAACACCTCAGCAGCACTTCACATTTTAATGAAAAGAGCAATGTAATATCCAGCCCTTCAATGAAGCCGAATTTTCATATTTCCTCTCAAAGAGCTGCTTCCTCAAGTGCCAAATGCTTTCACTGCATTGTCTCCACCATCCAAGAACGTATTGTCACTAGAGTATTTAATATATTTATTAATATATTTTATATCACAGCAGATGGGTTACAAAAGTTGTTGAATGATGACAGGTTCTAAAAAAAAAACACATCATTTAAAACTAATCATCATTTTTTTTTTATCGTTATGTATCAGTAAAAAAAAAAAAAAAATATATATATATATATATATATATATATATATATATATATATATATTCAATATTATTTGTGAGATTATTTTTTTTTTTTTTACATTCAGATAGGGGCTCTTACAAAAATGATACTCTTTGAATAAATTTTTTTACGTAAACTTTTAATAAATTCAAGTAAAGTTCAAATGATTTTCCCCAGGTATACTTTATGTAGTAAGTTTACTTATATCACTGTACTACGGTAGTAGTATACTGTAAAAAAAAAAATCATAGGTAGTAGTTATATAAGAAATGGAAACAATTATTTTAATGTAACAGGCTGCAAATTGACTAAAGATACTATTTAAAAATTTTATGTACTGTAACAACCTCAGCAGCGACCTCATTTCCCCCTCTCGTTTCGTTCCAACCACTCAGCATTCAGCGTCTCCAGGATGCTAATCACCAGCCTGATCGTGCGTACTCATCCGTCATCATCATAGGTCACTGTAAAATTTCTCAGGTATAGGGAATCTACTGAAAATGAGAGGCAAAAACTTTTCAAAAATAAGAGCCAAAGAAAGTCTTTCAAGAAGCCTGGAGAACTATTCCTCAAAACTACATTAAAAATACAAGACACCCTAGCTCTTTGTAAGCAAAAAATGAACACGAGAGAGAAATAGATCAAGACCTCTGCACAGTAATGTTCATTTAACAGTACTTTAAGTAGATTTAGAGTTCACTAATATGAAAATTACCAGTGGACTACATATATAAACGAAAAGACCTATTAAGGACTAAGAACATATTTATTTTCTTTTAAATCAAACAGTTAACAAATATTGTACAGTACCAAACCATAATTACCATTGCAATAAAAAAAAAATTACATTGCAATTAAAAACGAAACACTATAAACACCGTATCAACACAGTCTTGACCTGGGAAGGTTAAGAATAAAATTTGTCATGTGGTCTTTCTGAGATCAATTCCTCGCTGCCCCCCAAACACGTCGTAGAATTTCTTCTGAGGCAGAGGAACAAAACAAATATGTTTTAACATGGTATTCATTGCAGTGTCTTGCTTGGTATATCAGAAGTACCATTGCTGTAACCTGTGATTTAAATAGTATGCCTTGAAGGGGCGGATCTAGAAAATTATTCATGGGGTGGCAAGGGGGTGGCGTTAACATTATGAGGGGTGGCAACACTGAAGCAAGCATCCTTGCATGGTTTTTGTGGATTCAAGGTACTCTATTCTTATTCGGTGTATACACTAGGGTACATTGTCCTATAAAAATGAAATAAAGGCTGATGTGTGATTGACTTGAACCTGATATCTGGATTGGAACGTCAGATAAATAAAAAAACTCTTATTTTTAGAACACTAGGACACTAGTGCTGGGGTGGCAAATGGGGTGGCAAGGCTTTTTCTTAGGGTGGCAATTGCCACCCCATGCCACCCCGGTAGATCCGCCCCTGATGCCTTGAGGAAATATATAACACCATGGTTATTGCTTTTCCCGCTGATTATTCATTTTAATGTTTCTATTACACTTCAACTTTATCAAGCTATCGTCAAAGATTTCAAAATGTGTCTAAGAATAACATTTTAAAAGTGTCTAAGAATAACATGAAACATATCATAGCTCATGCTTATTAACACGAGTGAAAGTAGGTCGCTACGGTCCACACTGGACTATGTGATTGAAAGAAGAAAGAGCAGCCGCCTGCCAAGTCTCACATTTATGGAAGCACTTTCAGAAAGTAAACACATCTGATGACGTTATGTCATCTTAAACAACACTTTGACTACTTAATAACTACAGTACTTCTGAATTCCCTCTGAACTGTCTGTGTTGTGTTTAGATCTTTCATTACTTCTAGTGACTCATGTTACCATTTTGTTCACAGCTAACGTGAGCAAAGAAATAAATTAAAAACTAGCTTCTAACACAAGGCTGAATCTCAAATCGCCTTAACCCCTGATCAAGGGCGCTACTTGGTGTGTGGAAAAAGGGACTGTACACCCTACATAGGGCAGTCAAAGCATGGTATCGGTGCTAAAAAAAAAAGTGTCTCACCTACTGTAGGATGTAGTGTCAGTAACTTTTCGTGACTTTAAATCTTTCAATGATCTTAACTGTCATTTACATTTCACATGGGAAGACATAAACCTGTAAAGGTGTATTATTCTAAAATGCAAAATTGTTAAGATAGTGTAACACGAATTTTACATACAGTAGCTAAGGACAGATTTTTCAGGGGAAAATCCTTTATTTTGCTTTAATTTAAGCAATAATTTTCTAGAAGCTTAAACCAATTTTGTGATCGATATTCATAAAGAAATATAATATAATAATCAGCATTTTAAATTGTTATTCTCTCCCAAACGGTTGAAGTTAGCAAGGTAGCTTCTTTTTAGGGCATCAAGATTGGTCAGTTATATATCAGTTACATAAACTTCAGAAGTAGCTTCTTTGCTACTTTCACATTTTTATATATATATATATATATATATATATATATATATATATATATATATATATAAGCAGCAATAGTGTGTTTTGGTCAACTAGGTTTACATTTAACACTATTTGGTTTGATTCAATACTGGAACCCAGAAGTTAACACAGCAGAATAATTGGAAATACACCCTGATTGCCCCATCGTTCTGTAACAGGGGCAATCTGGACTCTGACCTTTTCCAAAGTTAGATTTTTCATGTTTTTTTTTTTTTTTTTTCCCAATTAGCCCTTACTAACAAGTGGTTTTCTTATGCCCACACATCTGTTGAATTTTAATCCTGTGGGGTCTTGTCACATTGTGCATTAAATGTAAAAGCATTTCCACATGCACAATGACAAGACATAGCTGTGTGATGTTGTTTTTTTTTTAAACATATACTCATATACATATACACAACATATACATAACTTTTTTTTCGGTATTTTTTTGTCTGATTAAGGTCATTCATGCATTTTATCCACTTATGGTGACACTGCCTGTGAGAGACAAATTCTTCAAGAAGAGAAAACATTACAATGACTGGAATTTGGTTAAAACTGTGCAAATCTTTATTATTAAAAAATAGGGCTGAATTGTTAATTTCACAGAAGAAATGTGGTTGGAAATGTTCATGATTGCAGTTCAATAATGACCTTTCTATGCATATGGCTGCATCACTCCACCCTGTTGGTGATTATTTTCCCATAAAGGTATGTCCTGTCATATTTTATTTCTTACAAAGCTACTGATTTTTTTTTTTTTAATTCCAAAAATATCTACAGAATTTAATTTAAACGACTACAATAATCTCTTGCGACTGAATCCACATGTGTTTGGCCAGCAGCTGTGTTAATCCTGTGATCTAAAGTTGTTTCCTTTCCTTTTTCCGCAAGCTAACATATTCACACATTCTCATTGTTTTTCGCTCTATACAGTTTGTTCCAGAAACCCCATTTACTTTGAAGGTGACACCACGGGGTCACAAGTGCAGCCATTTCAAAAGATCCAGCATTAATCAGTGGTGGCACTTTTAATTTCCCAGCATGAGACCAAATTAAATTTAAAAAGACATGCTTTAGTTGTTCTGCTGGAGCTGAAAGGCAGTGAGTCAGAGCATCCTATACAGAGGTGAATAAAATTAAAGAAGGCATAACGGAACTTTAACATATGATGTGAATTATGTGAATTGATCAGCTAAATGAAAAAGCAAACTGAAGTAGAAGCGTGCTTTCCCTGAATGAATATTATAGCGCACGCTATACAGCAGTCTTATCTCCATCAAGTGCATCTGTAGCGTACAGTCATCACCTCAGGCAAGAATTTCAACACATTGCCCTATACTGAGAAAAGACCAAAAAATGTGTTGATTCAATTCACTTACAATGAGAGTCACATATGGCATGCTATGATAATATAGAAAGTGATAAGGCCTAAAAATGACTGAAACACAATTAAGTATGCTGTTACAGGAACACAATCAATTATACTATACGGCAAAATAAGCTAGTTTGTTCCAATTGTTGATTTGCCTGAAACCTTCAATTGTGTCTTATGATTAAATTCGGGGGTTTTATTTTTAGATTTAAATTTATTCACTAAACAATCAGTCTATTTTAATGGTTTCCACCCATGTCAAAACATACATTTTTATCCAGAGTTGCATTAATTTGTCTCCAAGATCTTATATTGACGACGAGAGAGTCGGACTGCTAGCGTGAAGCCTTCTCCAGCAGAACCCAAAGATTCTCAATAGGACAAAGATCTGAACTCTCGGGGGCCAATCCATGTGTGGAAATCATGTCTTATACTCCCTGAACCGCTCTTTCACAATTTGAGCATGATAAATTCTGGCATCACCGGCTCGGAATATACCCGTGCCATCAGGGAAGGAAAAGATCCATAAATGGAAAAACCTGGGCAGTAAGCACATTGAGGTCATCAGCTGACCTCATTTTTTGGACACATACTGTAATGTTGCTGAACTTAGACCTGACCAACAGAAACAACCATAGATCATAATACTGCCCTATAGGCTTGTATGGTAGGCACTAGGCATCACTCTGGAACTGAGTCAATCTGGATTCATTTGGACAATTTGGATTCAGCCCATGCGTCATCTCTACATCTCTACTCTAAGCCTGACTCATTTCTCACCTTCTCTTCTGTACTGTATGCCCTACTCTGATTATTTTCTCAATCTTTAACTTTTATGCCAATACCCCATCAACTCCAAATACAAGCAAATGCTAAAAGAGATGTTAACCACTTGGGAAAGTTGCATAACAGGGAAGGGAAGTATAAGGTCAGGGTAAGAATGGAAGAGCATTAAGTGATACACCCATCAAGCATAGTGGCCACTGTACAAGCCTCTGGAGGTTATAGGTTCAGCAACATTATGTGGCGAAATGAAGTCAGCTGATGACCTGAATGCTATGGGATGACCAGGCTATCATGACAGCTTTTGTGTTACCTGTCAAGTCAAGTCAAGTCAAGTAGGCTTTTATTATCACTTCAACCATATATACGTAGTTAGTACACAGTGAAACAAAACATTGTTCCTCCAGGACCAAGGTGCTACAGTACATGCAACATAGATTTACAACATAAATTAACAAAAAATTAACTAGCTAACTTAGAGACCTAATTAGGCGGCTAGCGGTGACATTTTAAGTTAACAGGGAACTTCAGTTCGTCAGAATCTACAGAATCTTTTTTTTTTTTCCCAATTTTCTCCCTAATTTAGTCGTGTCCAATTCCTTCCCCATCACTAGGGGGCTCCCACATTAAGGCTACTACTACCACTCAGCCGGGAGGTTTCCTCCGAACCACGTGACGCCAGCCGACCGCATCTTTTCGAACTGCTCGCTCGCGCACTGTTGGGTGGCGGCGTAACACACTCGGAGGACAGCGCTATCCGCTCCTTCCATTGCACGAGCTCACAGGCGCCCCTGACTGGCTGTAGAGCCGTGATTAGTGTGGGAGCACTATGTACCTATTTTCTCCCTAATTTAGTTGTGTCCAATTCCTCCCCATCACTAGGGGGCTCTATGAGCACTATTCTCATGTGACGTGACTTCTGCCAAAACTGCATTCTACAGAGAAAAGCTGGAAGCCTCTGCACATGATCCTGGCAAACTCCATAACATCTTCTCCTCACTACTCAACCCACCGACTCCTCCTGCCCCTTCCTCTCTGACTGCTGACGATTTTGCCACATTCTATGATGGGAAAATTGCAGCAATCCGCCAGTCCTTCGATCACAACCATACTCCTACTGCAGAACCTCAGGAACTTCCCTTCCCTCCCTTAACAGAATTCTCCAACCTGTCATCTAATGAGATTCAGCAGATCATCTTGTCATCTAACCCCACCACCTGTTCTTTAGACCCAATCCCTTCCACAATGCTCTAGGCCATCTCACGAGACCTCCTTCCCTTCACCACAACCATCATCAACCATTCCATATCATCTGGTCATGTTCCTGCTGCTTTTAAGAAAGCAAGGGTTATTCCCATCCTCAAGAAACCCTGCCTGGACCCATCAGAAGTTAACAACTATCGTCTGGTATCACTTCTCTCTTTTATTTCCAAAATTCTTGAAAGGGCTGTTTATAACCAAATGTCTCTTTATCTCTCACAGAACAACCTTAATGATCCCAACCAATCTGGATTCAAAGTGGCACATTCCACAGAGACTGCCCTTCTGTCAGTCACTGAGAAGCTCCATGCTGCTAGATCTGCTAAACTGTCATCTGTCCTGATCCTCCTGGACCTGTCAGCTGCATTTGACACAGTGAACCACAAGATCATATTATCTATTCTCACAAGCCTTGGTATTTGTGGAACAGCGTGGCAATAGTTTGCTTCTTACCTAGAAGATAGGTCGTATGAGGTGACATGGAGGGGATCTACATCTGCCCCATGTAGACTCTCTACTGGTGTTCCGCAGGGCTCAGTACTTGGTTCTCCCTCTATACCCGGTCTCTTGGTAAGGTCATATTATAGACCAGCTTGCACCTGTGTTCACAGAGATATTCAACATCTTCTTATCTCAGTCGGTGATCCCTACATGCTTCAAAGAGTCCATCATTGTTCCTGTTCCAAAGAAACCACATCCTGCTTTCCTCAATGACTATAGACCTGTAGCCCTCACCTTAGTGGTGATGAAGTGCTTTGAACGGCTGGTCAGAGACTTCATCATCGCCTCACTACCAGACACACTGGATCCACTGCAATTTGCATACCGCCCGCTCTACGGATGATGCCATCTCTCATCTACTCCACACATCACTCACTCACCTGGACACTAGGAGGGGGAATTATGTTAAAATGCTCTTTGTCGACTACAGCTCAGCATTTAATACCATAATTCCTTCCACACTCACCACCAAGCTGGAGCACCTGGGACTCAGCTCATCTCTGTGTCAGTGGATCTCCAACTTCCTAACTGGGAGACCACAGGCAGTAAGGATGGGCAGCTATGTCTCAGCTTCTCTCATTCTCAGCACTGGAGCCCCCCAGGGTTGTGTTCTGAGCTCCGTGCTGTACTCTTTGTACACCTATGACTGCGTAGCCACCATCATTAAGTTTGCTGATGACACGGTCGTGGTGGGCTTGATCTCTGACAACGATGAGACGGCCTACCTGGAGAAGATTGGAAATCTGGAGAATTGGTGCCAGAGGAACAATCTGCTCCTGAACGTCAGTAAGACGAAGGAGTTGATAGTGGACTTTAGTACTAACCAGGAGAGGAACTACAAGACACCCGCCATCAACGAGAGACCAGTGGAGAGAGTGGACAGTTTCCGATACCTCGGTGTTCACATCACGCAGGACCAGTCATGGTCCTGTCACATCAACACCGTGGTGAAAAAGGCTCGGCAGCGTCTCTACCACCTCAGGCGCCTGAGAGACTTTAGACTGCCCTCTAGGGTGCTCAGGAACTTCTACTCCTGCACCAAAGAGAGCATCCTGACGGGAAACCTCTCAACCTGGTTCGGGAACAGCACCATGCAGGACAGGAGAGCCCTACAGAGGGTGGTTCGATCAGCTGAACGTATCATCTGTACCAAGCTCCCTGACCTTCAGACAATCTACAACAAGCGGTGCTGGACCAAAGCCAGGAAGATAGTGAAAGACCTCAGTCATCCCAGCAATGGACTGTTCTCTCTGTTTCGGTCAGGAAAGCGCTTCCACTCCCTGAAGGCCAACACAGAGAGACTGAGGAGGAGTTTCTTCCCGCAGGCTATACGAGCTCTCAATCACAACAACACATAGGACCACTGCGCCACTCGGAGGCCATTACAGTACATTTTTTACAAAAAAGTGTGAAGGTTAACTTCCTCGTTCTTTTTCTTTCTTGTGTTTAATGGTGGCTCACAACCCAAGTGGGTGTATACTGTGTATACTGTACTGCCACCCTACACCAGAGTGTAAATACGCAAATGTACCCAATAATGGAGGGCAAACATAATGTGAATGCTGTCAAATAGGGGAGTGTGGGGGGGAGTGGGTGTGTGGGGGGGGCAATCGTTCCTGGACAGGGTACGCCCTAAAGTCTTAAATAAATTTACTTAAATAAATATATTTCAAATGTAGTGAGAGGGGTAAACATGTAAGCATCAGGGAGCATACATCCATCAGCATTCAACACATTTGCACTTTAAGGATTACTGTGTATAATTTGACTAGAATCCTTTTTTTTTATTTTTTATTTTTAAAGTTGTATATTTTAATATTAAGCATACAAGTTCATGAGTTCATCGTCTCCTGTAGCAGAGAGAGTACTATATATATTTGTTCAGCATGCATTTGATTGCCAGTCAAGTGCTTTTGACTTGTGATTACCCCTAGCAAGATCTGCTTGGCCTCTATTTTTGCTTCTGTCCTCATTCTGTTTTTCCTGAAGATTGCATTCTTGGGTTGAATTACAGTTATACTTTCACCAGGCACTTCATTAGGAGTGCAATACTAAAGCTTCAGGTGGTTTAAGTGGGCCTGTGCCCACTATAGCCTGATTCCTGTTTTTGCCTCACCGAGGTTGAACCTGATGTGGTTTTCTGCTATTGTAGCCCAACCGCCTCAAGGTCATTCAACATCTTGTGCATTCTCTTGTGCTTCTCTCCTCATCACAGTTTTAGAGATTGGTGTTCGGATTACTGTAGCCTTTCTGTCTGTTCTTAACAGTATGGCCACTGTGTTTGACCTCTACCCTCAACAAGATCTTTATGCAAATGAAACTCTTGTGGCGTTGTTAGCTTGGGGTGCCTTCTTCCACACTGGGCTTTATTTTGTTTGTTTGTTTTTTGTTTTTGTTGTTTTCCATACGAATTTGCATAAAACCTAGAGGGTGTGAAATATGATTGGAAAATCCCATGGCGTTCTGATATTTTCACACCACCCCATCTGGCACCATTCTGATGTTTGATGTGAACGTTTACTGATGCTCATGATGCTCTAACTGCTTGATTTTATGATTGGTCGACTGCTTAGCAGGGGTTACAGGTATTCCAAATAAAGTGGTTATTTGATGCTATGCAAAGCGCTATATCCAGGTGTGCATTTAGCTGGTAGTGTTGACCATATGTGGCCTTTGCTTTGGCAGCACACTGTTGTGTGGCTTGTCTTTGACCCTGTGCATGGCAAAGCACTGTGGATGAACTTCAGCAGAATTTCAATTAATGCTTTTAACGATGTGCTAATTAATTAAAAAGAGAATAGATTTCCCTTTGCCACGTTGTTAGCTTGAGGCGGCTGCTCACACACAGTGAGCACTGGCAGTCTCGGCAGATCCGAGAGGTTCATCGGTTTTCATTGAAACCGGAGAGATCCAGCGTAACACCTAAAGAGCGAGCGGTTAAGCTCAAGATAAGGCAGCCACACAAATGATGTCTGCATCCAAATAATGCGACAAAGTGTAAAGCTGAAATGAAATCTTCTCCGAGAGATAAGGTGTTGTGTAAGCCAGGGTTTAAGACGAACAGCAGGAGCACAATCAATTTGCAGTGTTCACTCGCTATGAATGGGAGCAGAATAAAACTAAAAATCACATCACGAATTTACAAAGTCGAAAACTCACCCAGGCTCCTCTCCTTCGTTCCAGTCTGGCTGATGAATAACCAGAATGTTTTCTTCCTGAGCGGGACACACAAAACATACGCAGTTAGCAAGTAAGGCACGGAATTACAGATAAACGGGGTCATTAAAAAACAAACAAACAAACAATATACATCATTGTCAGTCTTTGCTAGATATTATTTTAAGTACTTCATTTTCTCTTTTGGTCATGGGACTTTTTCTTTATGCTGCTTTATCTAATGAAAAATGGTATATGCATAAATGTTTTAAATTGAATTGTTCTAATAAAATGTTAGTTTTTTTTCATTCCCAGGATAAATACTTTTACACAAATGGGAAAACATCATACCAAATAATTAAGGAAAACAACAATATTCAGATAATAAGAGGGAGCTACTGTACTGCGCTGGTAATTGGCATGGCTGTGATGTGATCACAGGCACGAGGGTGCAGCCAGAGTGCTGAAGGCGTCAGAGCACAACAGCATGACCTTGTGTGTGATATTGCTTTTATACAACAGTTTAACACTACACATTTAACACTATTTGAGTAGTGGAGCTCATGTTCTAAAGCAGGATCAAGTTCAAATATAAAGAGATTTTTGAGATTTACAGGCTTGTCCACCACCTCCATGCTTTATTCTCCACACCATTTGGCTGGTAACATTTTAAAACCACTCTTATCCCTGGTAATTACAATAACTGTTGGGCACCAGTTCTGCCAGTCACGGTTAGTTATTTCCACCAGTCATGGAAGGATACTGTATGTGATAGCGGAGCAAAATAAATCAGTGGATAGTGAATGATGCTAGAACTGTTCTATGAAAGCGGTATCACACTCAGGGTCAAACTGTTGTACTAAATATTAGCACAACTGTGATGCGGTTATAGGCAGAAGGTGCAGATATTCAGCACAACAGCACAACCCTCCCATGTGATATTGTTCAAGTGTTGTATTGTATTGCATAGTATTACTCATTCACTCATCGTCTATACCGCTTTCCCTGTATACAATGTTGTGGTGGGCCTGGAGCCTATCCCAGGAGACTTGGGGCATGAGGCTGGGTACACCATAGACAGGGTGCCAACATGCTCATTCACACAGTACGGGCAATTTAGGAATGCCAGACTGTTGTTGTCAATCTTTTCGGCTGCTCCCATTGCGAGGTCGCCACAGAGGACAACTGATCCGCACAACAAGCTGGAACAGGTTTTACACCGGATGCCCTTTCTGACGCAGTTCTCCCTTTTTATCCGGGCTTGGCACTGACACTGCTTCCAGTGGCTGGGGTTTGGGCATTGCCTGTGAATCGAACGCGGGCCAAGAAATCTACCACTGATCCACCAGTGCCCCGGGAACGCCAATTAGACTAATCTGCATGTTTTTGGACTGTCAGAGGAAACCGGAGTACCCGGAGGAAACCCACCAAACACCCGGAGAGCGTGCAAACTCCATGAACACAGACCTACTGTAGAGGTGCAAATCGACAGCGTTAACCACTATGCCACAGTGCCACCTGTGTTGTATTACATTACATTGTACAGTACAGTATATTGCACATTTCTTGGTGAAAAAGGCGCTTGTTTTCCATCGGCATTTAAATTGAGAGTCTGATTTACAACCGATACCTTTTAATTTTGTCAGTTAGACTTAAGAACTTATACATAAATTTCATACTGTACATTCAAGAGGTCATACAATTGTATTTTTACCTGAGTACATAACGTGAAGTAGTAGTTCAGTTTTCACTAGAAAAATGATTTAGATGAATGTAGGTGATTTGCCAGGTCTGCACCACCCACAAGTGACTCCATATAGTGTTGGAAGAGTAAGCAATACAAGGAGACATAAATGTATAATGTCAACTCTGTCAAATATTAACTTTGGCCTGCACTGGCTGAAACTCAAAAAGTCATAGATGATTGATGATATGCAATACATATCTCCCCCCCCCCCCCCCCCCACCCCTTTCCCCCAGAAAAATCTTCTTCTCGTATATATAGATTGATTTTTGAGCGGTTTTTCATAAAGAGGAATTATTCATGAACCTCATCAGATATTCAACAGCTATTCCAGACACTGACAGACATGCGGATGAATCCATAATGAGGTTAAAAACCTCAAATGGCATTACATTTAATGCAGAACCTTCCTGTTAATTCCACTTTGAATCATTTCCCCCTCACAGCTATTACCATCATAGTTAATTGAACACGTAATGTATATGCATGAAGCATTCTTAAGACATTACTTCATTATAAACTGTGAACAACAGGCTTTTTTTTTCGTGAATCGTTGTGAAGACTAAATGTTATTTTAATATATTTTCAGATCACTTATGCATCTTTACCTTCTCGCAGGTTTGCTTAAGCTGCATGGCAAAATCAAGCCCAACCCCCAAAACAAGCTCAGTTTTCAATAAAACACTGTACTTGAAAATAATGAAATGACTTATTTATTTATTTATAGTACATTTTAAGATTTTAGCAACTTGTACATTGATTCCGCCTTACGCTTCTCATGTTCCCCATGTCTCTCCTGTTCCACATGTTCTTCACCCATGTGTGTTTCTTTTATGTCCTCCAGTTTCATCAGTAGTATACTCTAGTAGGTACTCTAAATTCCCCAGAACTGTGAATCACAGTATGTGCATGCAGTGGACTGGAGTCCCAGATGTGCTTCCACCTCACACCCAGGGTTCCCAGGATCCACTGCAAACCTCAATAGGATAGAGAAAACGAATAAAATGCATTTTTTTTTAAATCAACATGTGACTGCGGGCTAACCCTGTATCTAATTGAGATTATATTGCGCAGATTACATGCTGGTTCTAAACAAGTCAAAAGCCCCCTGATAAGGACATTCTTTATTCCTAGAGATCCTTTTGCAGACTGTAATTTATCATGATAACTTGGTCCCCAGTCTTCCCCAGTTTCTCATGAAGGTCTCAGCAGTGTACCTCTTCATAAATCATCTGTCAGCTTCTTATCTGAGTCTGTTCACAGCACCCAGCTTTGGGGTTGCACATGCTACAGGAAGCAGGAAAACAGACAGACGTGAAATGAGATACAAACCATGTGCCAGTTGACTCCAGTTAAACGAATATGGCGTGTGTCAAATGGAGAGTGATCGGGTTAGATTCATGCACTTAAACAATTGCAGGGGGGAAAAAAAAAAGATTTTTGTGTTGAGCAGTTACGACAACCTTTGAAGTGAATAGACAATCCATTTTAATGGGTTTTATTCAGTCTATTGAGTTTTCTTTGTTTTTGGCTGTTCTACAGTACTGTATGTGGCTTTAATCCACATGTCTGTAAATATGCAGACACATCGCAAGTTGACTCATATTGAGAAGATTCAAAGCATTCAAGCACATACAGATGAGTCCTGAATCAATTCGCTTAGATTTTGAAAACGTTGATCAGTCACACCATTGTAGGTTACTGTATGTCATATAGTATATTGTAAGGTGCTCGCCCTATCATCCAGAGAATCCCGGGTGGTGCTGTAACCTCTCGCAGCCGGAGGTCTAGAGAGAGCTGATTGGCCGAGCTCTCTCAGAGGGGAGGGATGAGAGGTACCACATCAATCACGGCTCTACAGCCAATCAGGGGCGTCTGTGAGCTCACGCAAGCGAAAGGAGCGGATAGCGCTGTCCTCTGAGTGTGTTGCTCCGCCCCCAATGGTGCAGTTCGAAAAGATGCGGTCGGTTGGTGTCACGTGGTTCGGAGGAAACGCGCAATAGTCCTCGGCACTCCCGGCTGAGTGGTAGTAGTAGCCTTAATGTTGGAGCCCCCTAGTGACGGGGAGGAATTGGACGCGACTAAATTAGGGAGAAAAATCGGGGAAAAATCCCCCCACCCCCCCCAAAATTTTTTTTTTTAGTAAATCTAGAACAATGTTACAAGTTCATGGTCAAAACAGCAGAACATTAACACTACATTTACATTTATAGCATTTACACACAGATCAGCTATAACATTAACGCTGATTATCAATTACATACCAATAAACCGGGCACAGGATCACTGGCCCCCAAGGTTCATTTATGAGGCAGCCTATCTGGTCTGGACCACCATAAAAGCTAATAAAGTTAATGCTGGCTATTATAGAAACGTATCAGAACACTTGCATCACAGCTTGCTGCGTATGGGACTTAGCAGGCAAAGACTTCCAGGGTGGTGCCGAGCATCCATGGGATGTGCTGGACAAACCAGTCTGATACATGGAGGTCCCACCTTGCAACACCGTCAGAGGTCTTCTGGGGTCAGAGCTGTTTTGATGGCATGAGAGGAAGTCAAGTTTAATTTCCTGGAATGTACAGTAGCAGGTGTTGTCTTCACAACGACGTGAAACTAAACTTAACTACACTCGATAACTATAAATGAATGGTGTTTTGAAATTGGATTTGCATCCCATCGCAAGTCTTCAAGTTGTCAATATTGGACCAACTTTCAAAAACAACCTAGGAGATGTCGAACCGGAAAATCTCTTGTGAATGAAGGCGTAATCGATTAACATTTACAAACGACCAAGCAGAGTATGTTGATGAGACTCGATTCAAACAATGGAATATGGAGTAACATTCTAAAAGAGCCCATTTGTCCGTGAATGTTGATTCCACCTGAGTTGGCTCAATTGACACAACTCCATATGTGTCATTCCATAGCTTTTAAATCGCTAGTATTGCTCTACAATGTAGAAAAATACATCCAAACTTTTCCACTGGTACCTTACTTTCAGAGAGTGAAATCCTTGATCCTTTAAAAATCGATGGATAACTTGTCGCCAGCTCGTGAAAGGGGCGCATCTGTCTATGGGAACAGTACAAACAATCGCTATTCTTGATCTCCTGTAGGACTCATTCCAGGCCCAGTTCATTTCCTGAGAGTCTGTCTAATTTTTGTTTGTCATGCCTGTTTTTGCCTCCAGGGATAAACTGTCCCAATTTTTCTTGCCTTGTTTGGATGATAGACAGAGTGGTCTTTTTTGTTCCTAAATTGCTGTTTTTCCCACTTTTTGTGCTGTGCTGATGCATGCAATCAGATATAAACGGTGTTCTTTTGGGTGAAATCGTGCATCTATTTTTCACCACATTTTTGGAGGTTCCATTGCTACAGTAGGTGTGACTCAGTGAGTGAATGTGCAAGTTGTCCTGCGATTAACTGCCTTCTCACCCAGGCCGTATTCCAACCTCATGCCCCGTGTTTTAGGGATAGGCCCCAGATCCACCTTCACCCTGACTAGGGTAAAGATTTACGTTTTTATGAGTAAGAAATGATAGTAATGAATATGCTTGTTCTGGTTAGCTGAAAATGTATCAATTATCAAATAATAGACTAAATATCCAGTGTCCAGTAGGATGTGCCTGATAAACCTCTAATGGTAGCCAAACAGGGGATATCCATGTAAGGGTCCCAAACCATCTTTATATGGTTCTGCTACGGTGATGCTCTATATGACAGCCATCTTGCAGCATCTTGTGAATAATGCTTAAGGACCATTCTGATGCAATTTAAATGTTAACATTAAATGATAGCATCAGCCTGTGTGGTTTAATAGGCACAAAAAGTTGTCAAATGCTTTATTAGATCATCTTCCTTCATGGCCTTTTCAAACTCCATCCACGACCGAGCCGTTTTTGTTCTGTGACCACGTTTACTGATGCTTTTAAGTGAATCAAGAGGCTCCTCCTTGAGACTTACCAGAAAACCCTTTTTCTTCAACATGATTTCTTCGGTCAGAGAATTTTTTTTCGCACCACGCTGTGCGGACAGAGTTAATCGAATTTGTCCGATCGAATTATTTGGACTAAATATAGTTGACCTTATTTCCAGACGCAATAAGGGCTGTGGTACAAAAATACTCTGAGGAAAGCTGGTCAGAATCAGAATCTCATGATGTAATTGTAAAGGAGAGCCAGAAGCGTCGGCGAGGGTGATTGCAAAAGCATAAGCTTGGTCCCGGGGAGAAGTGTGGACTGTATCTAATCTAAATATTTCCACGTCGCTTATTAATTCAATACCTACCAGCCTGACCAGGTTACGCAGGTGGCCCATTTACCAGGAGTAATGGGAATCCGTGCCCTCAGATCTGTTTACCCATGGCGGCCCTGTTAGGAACACTGAGCTTCTGGCAACATGCCCTCTTGTTCACCAGCCGCTTCATCATGACTACTACGACAAGGTCTCGATCCAGGAAGGGGATTTTTGTTTTGTTTTGTTTTGTTTTTTTAAGTTTGGTTTTAAGAAAGGACACCCTGGATCTTTAATAAATGCATGCACTTCACTGGGAATTACTTCACCAAGCACTTTCTCAACAAGCACAACTCATTTCTGCCCTCCTGACCCGGCATCCCATTATTAATTTATCAGTGTGATGTTTTAACTGAGTGCATTGTGTGGTCAAGGCTACAGGAGCTTTCTTTTTTTTGCTTATTTCATTACACAAATCTACCGAAAGGTATGAGATGCTCAGGTATGCGCCTTTCACCTAGATAATAGAAATTCTCTGAGGAACATCGTGTGACATTCTTTTTCTAAAAAGGTTTGTGCACATACTGTATTCATCATTTTTTATTTGAATAAAAAAAAAAAAGATTATTTGAGATGATTGGGGAATGTATGAAGAGAACAACTTCAGAAATCATTTAAGGTAGTTGTGAAAATGGTTTTAAATCTTGCAATTTTAATAGTGTTGCAACTGATTAAAAAATGTTGCTGCTTTTAAATGAGTAGGCTATGGACTAGTCAAATACACTGCCTGGCACAACAACAACAACAAGCCACACACTCCAACATTTCTCCAACATGGTCTGCCTTCAGCTATGGTTACAGTGCACATTTACAGTACTGAGGCATTGAACTGACAACCTTATGCACTGTCACAATATTTACTTTCATCCAAAAATGCATTAATGTTTGGTAAATGATGGAGAATGAGACCAGACCATGAGGTCTCCCAGAACTCTTTGACAGTTCGACCCTGATGAGTCCTGGCATTGTCGTCATGGATGCCATTATGAACCTGGACATTCAGTATATTCATGTCTTGAGCTGACTTCATGTTTTTTTTTGCCACATACAGTAATGTGAATGTAAAAACTGAAGAAACCCCAGATCATATCATGCATGACAGGCACATGTACAGTACATACCCTGCCTTCTTAACCTGATGTCTCCATCGCTCTGGAATTCGGTCAATACCGACTCTTCGGACCACATATGACCTTTTTCCATTGTTCCAAAGTCCAATCTTTATGTTCCCTATCAAACTGAAGCTTCTTTTGTCTCTCACTAAGAAGTGGTTGGTTTCTTACAGCCTGTACAGCAATATCCTTGATTTGACGATTCTAAAATACAGCAGTGCTCCCCATGACCACGGGAAATGTCTTCCGACTGTTGTTTAAGAAATGAGACAAGTCGTTTAAGGAGCCACCCACTGCATCAATTAGGGTTAAAAGAATTGTTACCAGCAGAAACATGTTAAGTACTGCATTAATTATGAAGTCAATAGCTCTGAAGTGCTTCCTTGTTTAAATCCAAACAGCAACATACTGTACTTAAGTGTAATAAAAGAAAGCAGAATCTTCCTGGATTCCTTTAGAATTTTATGAGTATACTGTATGTGACCCATCGCATCCAGTCAAGTATTAAATCACACAGGTTAAGCTGAGACTTAATATCTGATTTGATGTAATGGGTGTCATATTTCAAGAATTTTATATTTACTTACATAAATAGCAATATATGAGGTCAAGCACCAGAGGCCTGAAATGTACAGTAAAAGTAAATGCAATTCAATTCAATTCAATTCCATCTTCTATCACTGAATACCAAAGCTGTCTTTTAACACTTGATTTATAGCCACTGATAATTCCAATAAATTTATTCTATATGTTAAACTGGTCTATCTCCATTTTTTTTCTTTAACTTGGTGAAATAATGTTTATTTGTATGCCAATACGTGTTCTTTAAGAAAAAATATTATGTGCTACATGTGTAGATGATTGTAGTATGTAAAAAACCTTTCGCATCTGGGTCCTGCTGGTGAGGACCCTGATGGTTATGATTCACAAACTCTCAACGCTCTCAATATTTTCACGTATTGTTCACTTCCAAATCTGTCTCTGCTTAGATATGAGTTTTGAATCTACCTTATTTTGTGTGTTTGAAAGAGGAAAAAGTGTGCTGTGTCAGTGAAAATTATTCTACTGTTAATTATAAGTGATCCAGGAATAAATAAATAAATAAATAAATGCCTTATATAGAAAGTAATCTGCATGCTTTTCCTTTGTCAATCGTACTTAAATGTAGAAATAACGATTAAACAAAAAGTATAAATAAAAGAAAAGTTTTGTCTGTACATTAGTCAAAACTCGCACTTTCAGTGATATAAGGACCAGAAACCAGTCTCAGAAAAAATGTTTGTCTGTCTGTATGTACTGTACGTCTGTGCAGACAGATTTTTTCAGAGCATCACGCAAAACTGGCTGGATAGGATTTAATGAAACTTTGGTAGTACTTGCCTGAAGTTAAAACTGTACCATAAGTGAAATCAAAACGTTGTGTAGAAGTGAAGTTATGAGCAGTTATGTGCCAGATCTTGTCACAGCATCCTGCAAAACTGTCTGGACAGAATGAATTAAAACTTTTGCAGTGCTTGGATAGCTGCCTGAAGTCAAACCTGCTTGTTTAGTAAAAAGCAATGTTATGAACAGTTATGTGGCGGATTTAATAATCTACTTTAAAATAAGCCATTAATAAGAGATTTGCTCAATTTAAACAAACACCTGCACCAATAGATATTAATTTTAAAAAAAAATTTTAAAAGCGAAAATGAATATTTTTTCTGGAAATAACAGCCCTAAAGTGGGATAAATGAATTTTAACATGCTAGAGTCATTTTAAGGCAAAAACTTATCTTTGTCTGATCTACTTTTTCGATTTCTTATCTGTAATTCAGTCTCTGATTATCAAACAGGGAGTGTATTTGGCCGACGATGGAAAAAGTATAATTTAGCGTAAACAAAGCATAAGATGTTCTGTCGAGAGAAAGACAAGCAGACTGTCCGTGGGCTTTAACCTGAAATACTAATATCACTGATTACATTAAATCTGATTAGCTTATTTTTAGCAGCATCCTTTTAACTATTTCTACAGACTCTATTTTCTATATTTCAGCAACAGGTACAGGACTTACGCTAGTTTATAGGGTAAAAAATGACATCAGGTTCACTGCAGTTATCAGCCTGGCTGTAACATAATAATGCCGTTATACTGTATTTATGCTTATAACCCATAATATATATGATTTATTGTTAGTATGTTATTTTTGATTCGATCTGATGTTGTTTTTTTATTATTTGGTATTTTATCTGATCTATTTTACAAGTGTCTGTACGTGTTTTGATCTGTTTATAGTTACAGTAAGAAATACAGATATATACTGTAAGCCCCCAGAGACATAATAAACTCATGTAATTGTATGGGCATATACACAATACCAGAAATGTCAGCACCAAATCCACACAATCCATAGCAGTTTCACACCTCTCCATCACTTTATTCGTTTTTTTTGACAAAGCACCTCACGCTGTTTATATGCCCCCCTTTTATCCTTCATTCCAAATTCAATCTGAAAGCAGTGTTTTATCATGCTGCTTTTGTCCTCCTTGCCGAATGACCTCACACTGACCTGTGCAAACACAAGGGGAGAGAAACCAGTTTCAAATTCATGGCCCATGTGCTCATGTTGATAATAGACTCTATAAGCATGCATGTGTTCTGATACAAACCTCACAGGAGTTTAAATAAAGCTAGTCACTATATGCTCCACGAAATATCCCTAGACTTGAACTATGTGTAAAAAATGTACATTTTGGTGAATTCGTTGGTCGTTTTAATGACCTCAGCTGCCGCCCTGCCGGTTGCAGACATTCCTGACTGGCATTTTGAGCTCATTAACAAGTTTCGTTCTGGGGAATCATCGTTCTCTCTGCGCTCTCGTCTCCACCACATGAAGGGGCTGCTCTTCCCTCTGTCGCTCCCCATGAGTTCCTGTTACCATTAGTCCACTCAGCGGTCTTCTCTTGCCAAACACTTAAAGCTATTTTCTTTGCTGAGCCTGAACAAAAAAAAAAAAAAACTCTTTCTAGTCAAGCCAAAATCTGATTCATTCCAGCAGAAACCACATTGCGTGATCCCAGAATGGTATACGGGAAGTCCCTGTCCATATCAACACTCCATTCATCTTTATCAGCAAGGAAGGAATAAAATCCAAGGGAAGTGGTTTTACAGTATAGGAAACCAATCAGTGACAGGATTGTGTGATGTGGCGAGACGATGAAACTGAGTTCCTGGTACTGTATTACCTTTAACACTGTAAGTTGACTCTTTTTACCGTTACATTTTTACCTTTCTTTTATAACTCAGCACTTTTTTTTTTAATTACAATTCTTATTATATCACTGAATGAAATTGTATCTGTATATAATTGAAGATGATTTAAAATGCTGTGGAATATACTGTATGTGAATAATGTACATTATCTATTCTTGAGATATAACCATCCTCTCTTTTTTTTACTATCTGCCTGTTAAAGGGAACCTATTATAGAAAATTTACATTTAAATCATTTTTAGACATTGAAATGTGCATGGCCAAAGAAAAAAACTAAGGTTTTTTTTTTTTTTTTTTTCCAATTTTGTGTAAAATAACAAGCTAATAAGAGTTTTCCTTAATTGTGACCTCATAAAAGAAGATCTGGGTTAAGTTATTTATTTATTTATTTGTTTGTTTGTTTGTTTATTTGTTTGTTTAATTTTGTTTATTTTACTTTTTTTTTTTATTAAAGTATGAGAAAATTAGTAAGTCCCCATTTACTATAGTGGTGAACCTCAGCATATCCTCCCTGAAGAATCCAAATTTTACAAGAAATTTGCATCAGCATTTTCGTTAAAGGAATAAACCCAACTGAACCAAGCTGGCTAAGTTGCACGTTCACCCGTGAGGCTTTCAAAATGTGTTTGTCTCAGTGGAAAGCCAGGTGAAGCGAGTTTACAAATTTGACTTATTTTATTTGTGGGTTTTTTTTTTTTTTCTTCCAGGGTTTTGTTCCAGATTTTGTGAAAACAGCACGACAGGTGCTAAGAAGGTTAGCAAGGATGATAGCAAGAAGAAAAGGGAGCTAACTTTCAGTGGAAATTAAGAAAGAAATCATCGCTAAAAAAGCAGCGGGTGCCAAGAGGAACCATGAATTATGGTTAAGTGAGGTTTAATGTCTAATTATTTCCCATTTTACTTCATTTCCGATGTCTTTTCTAAATGTTTTACTTGTTTTATATGCAAACATGTCAGTATAGTGTTAGGAATTGGTAATATTGGTAATATTTTTTGGTGGCTGGAACGGATTATCTACAAGAACAAATGAATTTTGTATGCCTTTTTGTACTTATTAACTATTACAAAGGCAGTGACACTCGAGACTCCTTCCACATATACAGTATGTTAGAAATGTCTTCTGATACATACTGTAAAAAGCTTCACCATATCACGTTTTTCAGTTTCTATTTGTTAAATAGCACTGCATTTATTTATTTTTTATTCTGTTTACGATTGAGTTCAGATTTATGTGGAGCGTCTGCCGTACAACTGCCTTGAGACTTACTTGGACCCAGAGCTACAGCTGCTATATACTGTAGAAAATTTATGAACACCTTCTGGCCAGCCAATTTGAAAAAAAAGCAATAGTTAAGGCTTTCGTTAACAAATGGTCTTCCAGTTGATTAGACATCAGTTCTGGATTCCTGATGGCTCAGAGAATTTCCTTTGATCTGCATCTCTATTTTACTATAGCGAGTGCGAACAGATGGTGAGAAAGTGACTGATGTTTTCTCGCCACCTGAACTTGCTGTGCTGATGATTCGAGGGTGAATAAAAGGCAGCACGTTGCATGGAGCCATGTTCGCCATTTTTCCTGCCTCACTCATCACATCGAGAAGTGGCTCAAGGTCTCCTGATTTGTGTAATACAATTTCAATCATTCCCTGGTTTTGAAAGGAGAAAAAAAAAAGAAAGAAGTCTGATTTTTTACAAGGTGTCCAAAAAGTCAGGAACAAATGATGGTAAAAAAAATAAAATAAAAAAAAAACATAGAACTTAAGGTGTTTTTTGGAGAATGTAGTCTGTAAAACTCACTGCACAGTGCTATACATATTTCAACACACTGCATTGTTTTGATCCTCTATAGTGTTGCGCTTTTAATAAAATCCGTTTACATATTAAAAAAAACACACAAAAAAAAAAACAATAATGATGTACAAGACAAGCTTTAATGAGCAATTCCTAAACCTCATATTATCTGTAAATCATTAATTTATGATCTCATAAACAATCTATTTTTACAGCAAAATGTTTCTGCTATAATCTGTTGTAAGTGCATTGCTCTATAAAACCCAATTATGTGCTTATGATAGCATAGAGAAACGGCAAAACAACACTGCAGTCTAATTACAGGAATGTAATATATGCATCCCGATCTTATTTAAGTTACGCATCAATAATTCTTCTCATTCTCGCAGTCACACTGTTTTTTTTTCCATTCCTCTGTCAAGGCAAAGCAAAGCAAATATCAAAATAACTGAATCTGATGTCATCATTGGATTTTGCATAATAGACTGGAAAAAGGAATAAACACGTTTAGGAACAACATAACCAAATTTGAAACGTATTATCTACAGATTTCCCTCAAACCCAACCCTAAAAAATTGATTACCTGAAGTGCTGAAAAGTACATCTAGACCACTTAAAGTACACTCAGCAAAAAATGTGCAAATAAAGCACATTAAGAAGATGTAAAGTGCTACATTTAGCAACGGCTTGGTTTTTTTTTTTTATGGCAATAAACATCATAGGATGGACCAGGCCGAGGCAGTCATTGGCGATCTGTCACTCTGGTGAGCGATTTAAGAAAATCTATAGGCCTCTTCTCATCTATTCGCCAACATTTCTTTAGGAAAGTAATGTTTTCTTGGTCTGACTGTTCTAATAATCATAATAAATGTCTGATATATGGGAAAGATTAAGAGATAAGTCTTGCTGGTGTGACACAGATGTAGAGAAGACAGAACTGCCTTCTTCCCTGCTCCAGCCAAATGACATCTCACTCACAGACAACAAATCCTGCTGTTCATTACCAAACTCAACTCAACAGTTCTAAACATCAAGTCAAATTCATATAATGACTCTTGGAATAGACGTAATGCTGTTCAAATTCATTCTGCACATTAATAAAAAATATGAATAATAAATAATAATAATAATAATAATAATAATAATAATAATAATAATAATAATAATAATAATAATATAAACATTTTTCAAAGAATGAGTCGCTTTCAGGAGCTCAGTGAATTCCAGTGTGGTACCGCATGCCACCTGTGGAGTCCAGTCCAGTCGTGTAAAAGCGGAAGAGATTATGAATGACAGCAACTCACCCATCCAAGTGGTTGGCCATGTGAAATCACAGAGCGGGGTCAGCGGATGCGGAGACACATGGTGCACATAGGTTGCCAACCTTCTGCAGTCAATAGCTACAGACCTTCATGTGGCTTCAGATTAGCTGTAGAAAGTTTCATGGAAGGGGTTTCCATGGCCAAGCAGCTGCATCCAAGTCTTACATCACCAAGCATCGGATATAGTGGTGTAAAGCATGCCGCTACTGGACTCTAGAGAAGTGTTCTCTTGATTGATGAATCACGCTTCTCTGTCTGGCAAGCTGATGGACTAGGCTGAGTCTGGTGCTACTTCTCTGCATTGTGCCAAGGAGAACGGTCTGACCGTATTGTGCCACGTGTAAAGTTTGTGGAAGAGGATTTTTAATGTGGGCTGCTTTTTCAGGAGTTGGGCTCGGCCCCTTCGTTTCAGTGAAAAGAACTCTTAATGCTTCATGTTACCAAGACATTTTGGACAATTTCATGCTCCCAACGTTGTGGGAACAGTTTGGGGATGGGCCCTTCGCGTTCCACCAGTGTACCACCAAGTAAAGTCTATAAAGACAAGGATGAGCAAGTTTGATGTGGAGGAACTTGACTGGCCTGCACAACAGCCCTGTCCTGAGTTCTGATCTCAACCCGATAGAACACCTTCTCGTCCAACATCAATTGGGTTCTGGAAGAATAGTCAAAAAATTCTCATACACACGCTCCCAATCCTTGTGGAAAGCCTTGCCAGAGGAATTAAAACTGTTATAGCTACGAATGGTGGGCCAACATCATATTAAACCCTATGGATTAAGAATTTGATTTACATTTTACATTTACATTTAGGCAGACGCTCTTATCCAGCGACAAAAAGTGCTTTAAAGTTTACATTACTGGATAGATACACACGTGGACAAAATTGTTGGTACCCTTCGGTCAATGAAAGAAAAACTCACAATGGTCACAGAAATAACTTTAATCTGACAAAAGTAATAATAAATAAGAATTCTATGAATGTTAACCAATGAAAGTCAGACATTGCTTTTCAACCATGCTTCAACAGAATTATAAAAAAATGAACTCATAGGGAACAGGCGTGGACAAAAATGATGGTACCCCTAACTTAATAGTTTGTTGCACAACCTTTTGAGGCAATCACTGCAATCAAATGATTCCTGTAACTGTCAATGAGACTTCTGCACCTCTCTGCAGGTATTTTGGCCCACTCCTCATGAGCAAGCTGCTCCAGTTGTTTCCGGGTTTGAAGGGTGCCTTTTCCAGACAGCATGTTTCAGCTTCTTCCAAAGATGCTCAATAGGATTGAGGTCAGGGCTCATAGAAGGCCACTTTAGAATAGTCCAATGTTTTCCTCTTAGCCATTCTTGGGTGTTTTTAGCTGTGTGTTTTGGGTCATTGTCCTGTTGCAAGACCCATGACATGCGACTGAGACCCAGCTTTCTGACACTGGCCAGCACATTTCTCTAGAATCCCTTGATAGTCTTGAGATTTCATTGTACCCTGCACAGATTCAAGACACCCTGTGCCAGATGTAGCAAAGCAGCCCCAGAACATAACAGAGCCTCCTCCATGTTTCACAGTAGGGACAGTGTTCTTTTCTTGATATGCTTCATTTTTCCGTCTGTGAACATAGAGCTGATGTGCCTTGGCAAAAAGTTCCATTTTTGTCTCATCTGTCCATAGGACATTCTCCCAGAAGCTTTGTGGCTTGTCAACATGTAGTTTGGCATATTCCAGTCTGGCTTTTTTATGATTTGTTTTCAACAATGGTGTCCTCCTTGGTCGTCTCCCATGTAGTCCACTTGGGCTCAAACAACGACGGATGGTGCGATCTGACACTGATGTTCGTTGAGCATGAAGTTCACCTTGGATCCCTTTAGAAGTCTTTCTGGGCTCTTTTGTTACCATTGGGATTATCTGTCTCTTTGATTTGTCATGAATTTTCCTTGTGCGGCCACGTCCATGGAGGTTGGCTACAGTCCCATGGATCTTAAATTTCTGAATAATATGTGCAACTGTAGTCACAGGAACATCTAGCTGCTTGGAGATGGTCTTATAGCCTATAATATAGTCTATAATTTTCTTTCGAATCTCCTGAGACACCTCTTTCCTTCGCTTCCTCTGGTCCATGTTGAGTGTGGTACATACCATGTCACCAAACAACACAGTGACGACCTGGAGCCCTATATATAGGCCCACTGACTGATTACAAGATTGTAGACACCTTTGATGCTAATTAGTGGACACACCTTGAATTAACATGTCCCTTTGGTCACATTATTTTCAGTATTTTCTAGGGGTACCATCATTTTTGTCCAGGCCTGTTCCATGAGTTTATTTTTTAAAATAATTCTGTTGAAGCATGGTTGAAAAGCAATGTCTGACTTTCATTGGTTAACATTCATAGAATTTTTTTTAATGATTACTTTTGTCAGATTAAAGTTATTTCTGTGATCATTATGAGTTTTTCTTTCATTGACCAAAGGGTACCAACAATTTTGTCCACGTGTGTACTTACACTGGGTTAACTAGGTCAATAACTAAGTGCGATTAGTCTAACACAACTGGGAAGAGGGTTTTTTTTTTTTTTTGGGGGGGGGGGGGTGGTTAGTTCTGTAAGTACTGGAGAAATAAACTCAAGTTTTGAGTCGCCGTTTAAACATAGTCAAAGTCTCTGCTGTACGAACATCTAGAGGAAGCTCGTTCCACCACCTGCATCTACATCTACATCTAGGCATTCGGCAGACGCCCTTATCCAGAGCGACTTACATTTTTATCTCATTACATCTGAGCAATTGAGGGTTAAGGGCCTTGCTCATGGGCTCAACAGTGGCAACTTGGTGGTTGTGAGGTTTGAACCTGGGATATTCTGAACTGTAGTCCAATGCCTTAACCACTGAGCTACCCCTGCCCTACCCTACCCCACCTAGGTGCCAGAACAGAAAAGAGTCTGGATGAATGCCGCCCTCGATCCCTGAGAGATGGTGGGACGAGGCAAGCAGTGCTGGAGGACCGGAGGGAACGCGGCGCAGTGCGTGGTGTGATTAGAGCAGAGAGGTAAGTGGGTGCTGGGCCATTTTTAGCATTGTAGGCATCAGTGTTTTGAATTTGGTGTGGGAGAACTTGGGAAGGTTGAAAACGAGACGTGCTGCTGCATTTAATGTAACTTTGATGTACTTCAAGTTCATACAGTATATGCATGTGCAGGCAGGCGAGCGAATACTTTTGGCAATATAGTGTATATATGTATATAATTTGTCTTGTTTTTTGTTTTTTTATTTAAAATTTTTATAGAATTTGTTGCAAAATGAGCAGTGTTGATGTAGTAAGACAACATATGATGAAGTTACATGAAATGCTTTGACTTAAAATTATTAATGCTACTGCTCATTAACAAATTATACTTGTGGATGGTTCTAATTTTAATATACACAATTTATCAGTTATTAACAAAACAGTTATTAAAACACAATTATCAACACAAATTACAGGAGGGAGGGAGTAAATTACATTAACAAGTCTCAAGCCATCCTTACTTATAAGACTTTTTGCAGTTACAACGCTGTGAAAACCTAGCTGCCCCTTCCTGATTTAAAAAAAATGTTTTTTGCATATTTGTCATACCTAAATCATAAAGATCAAACACTCACTGGGAGGAGAGATAACCTGAGTAAAAACAATATACAATTTTTAAATGATGATTTGGTTTATTAAGGAAACAAAAATGGTCAGTTACTGCAAATGCTTGATTACAGTTGTTGTGGCACAAGGCGTTATTGGGTTTGGGGGTCAATTTCAGATAGGGCCAAGTAGGTTTGGAGAACTGCAATTTTATATTTACCCATGTTATCTTTTTTTATAATATTAAAATGTGTGATGATCTGAATGATTTACATATGATACATATGCCAGAAAAAAAAAAAATCAGGAAGGGGCAAATACTTTTTCACAGCACTGTACAGTAGGTCTGAGGAAACAGTCTTTGTATATTTGTATACTTTAATATACAATTAGAAGTTCACAGAAATTTTATCCATATGAATCAGCTCTTTGTAGTTTGTTGACTAAACAAATTTAAGTCAGTATGATTTATGCAAACGTTATTCATTCATAATTACTATCACCCATTGCATGCATGTACTGTAAATACTAGATATGCCAAAACTTGGAACTATGATTATTGTTAGTTGGTTAGTTTAATAAGTTTGATTTAATTGGAATGTAAGATTTAGCTGGTTTATTCAGTTTGCTATTTTTAGCTTGATGATTATATGAAAATTTATTACAGTTTAACTCAAGCTGATAATTTTTTTTCAAATAAGGAAATAACTAGGTGTAGTTCAATCTTGTTTTTAGATAAACCCATCAATCATTGAAAAAATGTATGTGTAATAGTCCTCGTGCAGCAGTGCTTTGGCATCACAAACATATGGCCAATCTAACTCCTAGACTAAGCTGTAAGCTTAAAGCTATAAGCATTCCTCACACCATTACACCACCACTATTACTGATCATTAAACACAGAGCAGGTTGGGTCTAGGGATTTATGTTGTTGGTGCCACATTCTGACCCTACTATCTGTATGTCAGCAGAAATAAAAAGGTTTGTTAAGTCTTAAATTCCTTTTCTTGGCTTGACGGGAAAGGACCTCGATGTGGGCTGGTATTGTTGGAGCCAATCCAAATCAAAGTTAGTTATATTGTCCATTCTGAGACACTGTTCCGTTCACCTTGATTGTAAATAGTGGAGTATCTATCAGACCATTCTCCACTTTTTTTCTCCATGTTTTTTTTTCTTATCTGTATCAACTCCATAAAGCGCAGTTTCTGAAATACTTAACCTGCTCATTTGGCCTTTTACAACCATGCCTGTATGAAAGTCTCTGAGATCAAAATTCTCCTTACATTCACTGTTGATATTAACATTGTTGTTGTTGTAATAATAATAACAACAACAACAACGATAATAATAACAATAACAACAACAATAATAATTATTATTGTTGTTGTTGTTGTTGTTGTTGTTAATAATAATAATAATAATAAATAAAACCAACAATGACAATAACAACAACAACAACAACAATAATAATAATAATAATAATAATAATAATAATAATAATAAATATTATCATGAGTGCAATAATGAAGCTAGATTTAGCATTACAATAACTCAGACAAAAGACAATTTGTGTAATAGAGTATATGGGTGGAATGAACAAGCCCAACAATTGCAAGATTGAGATCTGCAGCTTTCGCAAGTGCCACTTGAAAGCTATAATCATGCTCTTCAGCTTGACATTATTTAACTTTAAAAATGTGTAGGCTTCTGGTGTTTTAAGTTGTGTGAACACTTCATAAGTGAGGCAGGTGGGAGGAAAATGGAAGGGTTACTGCCAGAGGACAATTTGCATAGAAATTACAGAAACCATGATCATGGATAATATCTCCAAAAGGACCTTGTGCATAATAAAGAGTGGCAAGAGCAGATTCTTATGGAAGATCTTGGGGGAAATATAATTTAAGTGATACACTACAGTATATGGACAAAAGTATTTGGCCGAACCTGTTAAACATTGAATTCAGGCAGTCAGGCCCCGGGGAAGGCCAATTTTAATGCTTCAGCATACCAAGACATCTCGGACAATGCGCTGCTTCCAACTTTGTGGCAACAGTTTGGAGGAGGCCCTTTTCTATTCCAACATGACTGTGCCCCAGTGCACAAAGCAAGGACTATAAAGACATGGTTTGATGAGTTCAGTGTGAAAGAACTTGACTGGTCTGCACAGAGACCTGACCTCAACCCCATCAAGTATCTTTTGGATGAACTGGAACGGAGATTGTGAGCCAGGCCTTCTCGTCCAACATCAGTGCCTGACCTCATAAATGCCCTACAGAATGAATGGGTACGAATTCCCACAGAAAAACTCCGGGGGCTCTTGGTGGATCAACGCTATATTGAACAGTATGTATTTGAATACAATGCCACTGCAGGTTTGGCAAAATACTTTTTGCCGCTATAGTGTTTTGTCCAGGTAGCTCTCATCTAATTTATGTCCATATTTTTTACAAAACAAACAAAAACAAATACAAATGAAATTTAAGAGTCGAATATGAAAACCAAAAATCCCTAAGTGGGTGGGTTCAAGGGAGCTTTGATTATCAAAGATTGATCACGTTACCTAACTCAATATTGAGTGATCTGATGTAATTGTGTGCAAACATAGCTAATTAGAAAACAGAAGGAAAACTGCATTTTGAGCTGAGAGAGCAGTTTGCCCACTTCTTTCCCACACAGCAACTTCACACAGATTTTGATTTGTCAGATATGGATTAAGTCCAGGTAAAAAGGTTCCTCAGAACCAGTTGGCGAACAGTCAGCATGTTTTCTTTGCTGTGCCAAATTATAATTAGTCAGATATACAGCAGTGTGTACGGGGGAACTGGTTGACCTTGGGCATGTGGAACATCACACAGCATGGTTTACTCTGGCCAAGCATTAACTGCAAGTGAAAAGCTCCAATTAAAGTTTTTAGAGGTCAGTTGTATTTTTCAGCCCAATTCAAGAATGTTGCTATGTTGACAAATGGAGGAAATTGTTTGCAAACCTGTAACTGAGTAAGGTCAAATTCTATTTCCTCTATTCATTTCAATAAGCTCAATTTATTGCATTTTACCCTAATGCTCAAAGCAGCACTGAGGTAAATGAGTAATATAGTAGATTATGTACGAGAGTTTTGCTGGGGGGGGGAACGCCTGTCATTTATTTGCTGTGAAAAATGTGCATGCTTGTAAATGCCAGATCAGCTTACTCAGCTATTGTCTAAAAAAAAAAAGAAAATGGGAAGCACACAGACAGAACTGAGGATGTAATGTTTCACTTTTGATAAGCAAATGTGCCAGCACTGAACACGGGCCACTGCTCTGAGTTTTCAGTAATGATGGTGTTGTTTAGGCCAATATGTAGCTGATGGAGCTGGATTTTCCACCAGTCTGGTTTATTAAATATGGTCTTTTTTTGCAGTCGTACTAAAAAATTTCTGAAATGGCTTCTTCTCATAACTCTGAGGAAAGAAAGAGGAGGAAAAAGGTACAATCTTTTGTGCAGTAAGGCAAATGCAAGTATTAGTTGAACCAGGGCTTAAAAAAAAAATAGACAAAAAGACACCCTCAATAGGTTAGGGATGTTCACTTGAAGATTCCACACCATAAAAACTACAAATGAAATAAAACAAAATTCAATTCAATTAAGTTTTAAACACTGCAGCTTTTTCTTTCGAGAGCAACTAAGAACATGAAATGTTATCTACAATTATATTTATATTTGTCTTCAATATCATGTAGACTTCAAAGTCAATGAAATAATTATTGGAATTAAAATTTATTAAACAAAAAAAACAAACAAACAAACAAACAAACAAACAACAAAAAAAGAGACCATGGTGATTATTATAATTATAACGGGTAATTATTGGCGAAGAAACTGGTCCAGGAAGCATAATAACAAAACTTACTTTTTTGCTGCCAAACCCACTTACAGAACAAAAAAAAAACACATACAGTAAACACAGAAGTAGCTGGTGTCGGGTGACGAAACCCAACGGACTATCACTAGACAGTAAACACAACCATGAAGCAACTCGATCACTCTCATATATTTTCTTTAAATTATTTTTTTATGTAGTTTTGCATGCTTCTTTTTTTGTTTACATTGAATTTCTGTATTTCATCCTTGTCTTGTTTTTGATATTTGCAACTTGTCTTTAACACATACAGTATATACTTGACTTGAACACAGATATGCATTATGTATATAAACTTTTTTTTTTTTTTTTTTGAGCAGTAAACATTTCATTAAAAAAGCAGGCAGGGTGTAGATTAGCTGGTGTGCATTAGGAGGGAGATGTTTGAGGGATGAGCTACGAGTGTAATGACTAACATAGCACACCTGCATCCTGTTTTCCCTGCGGTATTAATGTGATCTCTCTTTTTTTTCTCTTTTTTTTTTGTCACTGTGAGCTGGAAAGCTGCCATATTATTTGTGCTGAAAAGTTTTAGTTTTGACCGATTCCTGTAGCAATCAAGCAAAAAGCTCATTTCAGCTGACACATTGAGAGAGAGAGAGAGAGAGAGAGAGAGAGAGAAGCGAGACAGACGGACGGACAGACAGACAGACAGGCAGGCGGAAAGAAAGACAAGGATTTTAGCTGAGGACAAAAGACTGCAGAGCACCAGCAGGTCTATTGCACTGAAAGAGAATCCAGATTATGGACAAATAATGACCAGACTGTCAGCGTAAAAGTGAAGCATGGCTCTGTAATGTAGGTATCTTAAACTAAGCAGCTTCCTCATTTAAGCTCTTAACTTACTAAGGTACAGAAAAAATTACAATCGCTGATGCATTTGATTGTTGCCTTGCTTCACGTACTGATCTTATTTCTTTCAAACATAAGGTAACATGTATCTGTTTTTTAATAGGCTCTTTAATCTGAATAAATTGCTGTAGTTTAATTTCATTTACAGCTGATTTTAAATAATTTTGCCCGGATTTTGCTTTGACATGTGAAGCATTTTCGGCATACAAGCAATCAAGCACTTCCGGTTTGTTCATCTCCGGTAGCCAGTTAAAGCCTGTTTACAAGAATGGCGAAATTGTTTTTGAGCAAAAATAAATAAATAAAAATAAAACAAGGATGGTACCAAAATTAAAATTTTTTAAAGAAATGATCTTTTTCTGTGTTCTGTACTGTTTTCTCATCGTCTGAAACATAATTTTTTCCACATGGCAAGAAAAAAATCACAACCATAATTACAGGTTACGTGAGGTTTAATGTCTGTTTATTTTGTACCTTACTTCATTAATATGTCTTTTCTACAGTAAATGTTTTGATTCTTTGCAAAAGCTGATTATAGTGTTGGAAATTTGTCATTTTTGGTCATATTTTTGGGTGACTGGAACAGATTATCTGCATTTACATTGTTTTCTATGGGGAAATGCGCTTTGCTATACGAAATTCCGAGTTACAAACTCGCCCCCAGAATGGATAAAATTTGTATGGCGAGGGTCCACTGTATAACCTTCTTCAGAAATAGTATAGTCCATCTCAAGTGCTTCAGTCAGCTCAATATTTATTACAAATTTCTTGCAAGTTGTAAAGGCTTTTCTTATGTTGCCCCTAATTCCTTTATCATCCAAAACATCACAGGTGTAGCCATTGGGCCATGAAGCAAACCCTGATGCATGTGTTCTCTCTCTCTTTCTCTCTCTCACTCTCTCTCTCTCTCGCTCTCCAATTTGTGCTATATTTTTCAAATATTTCCAAAAACTTAAATGAAAAAGGAGCCAGATCTCATGCCAGCTCCAAAAAAAAAAAAGAAGAAGAAAATTGGTCAAACTGCTAAGGAGCTTTGAAGCATTGTTTGGGACATGGCATAAAAACAACTGATTTGTCACAGGAATCCACTCATTTTACATTCTGGCTAACTTTGTAAAATTGGCATACTGTGTTCAACTATTGAAATGCACACATGAAACTTTAGACAAAAAAAGATCCCACAAAGTTAAAGCATCATCTCTCAAACAATTCATGGACAAAAGCCCAAACACCTATGCTTTCTCTGAGACAAGTAAAAATATCACAGGAGCGCCAATGGCTTTGAAATTTAGGCTGGATACATTCTCTGTGTCTGTGAGTTTTACATGCAGTGGGAGGGGCAGCTGCAGTGAGTGGCCTAAGTCAACCCCCCCCCCCTCAACTCAGACATTCCCTCTGAAATCACAAGCAGCATAACAACACATATCTTTGTAACTATGAAAAAAGATGTTTTCAGTGTTTGTGACCATATTTTACCATTTTCCAGGAATGTTCTTTGTCTAGTTATTATTATTATTATTATTATTATTATTATTATTATTATGGATTTCCAGAAGTAATAACAAAATCTCCACTATGTACTGTAAGAACTGAAATGGCAAAAATTGCATTCAAAATAGAAACCAAAGGCTGACATGGTTTGGAGCAGAATATCAGCACAAGATTATGTTAATACGGCATGGAAATTTGTATGATCCAAGTTTCAAAGCTTGTTTTCTGCTTCTTTCTGATGTGTCAAAAATGTTTCTTTTTATCACACTCAGCAGCATTTTTTCCCCTTCCCTTCCATTCTGGCTGTCATGCCATTCACCGTTACATAAACCAGCTCATTTATAGACTGAACAGGAAAAAGTAGACTCAGGCGCAGTCATTTCACAGGAAATGAAGCAATCTAACTAACCAATGTGACTACACCTAACATTTTAAATAATTCAATTGCACCGGCGTTACTTGGAGCATCACTTGTTCCTTTGGTGCATTAGTGTATTTGACTATACAGCTAAATGGGAAGCTCTTACACAGTTGTTGTTACTGAATACTTGGGTTAATGATTATAGGCAGGCATGCATTTTCAATGGTTATCAGCTTTAATGCGTCTAATCTCATTTAGGAGTTAGGTAAAAAGTTGTGCTACATTAATGTTAAAACAGTTTGCTCTTATACTGTATAACTGTGCTATTTTGGCATATGATGAGAATTATCATTATGATCAACCTTGCGGGAAGTGACTGGATAACATCAGCAGTTAGGGAATGCTTAATGGTTTAACTGATATTATAGAAACTGCAGTATTGACAAAAAAATCACACTAAGATAAACCACAACGAGAAAGGTGTGTATCAAAAGGTATAGGTATACAGGGTGGGCCATTTATATGGATACACCTTAATAAAATGGGAATGGTTGGTGATACTAACGTCCTGTTTGTGGCACATTAGTATATGTCAGGGGGCAAACTTTTCAAGATGGCTGGTGACCATGGTGGCCATTTGGAAGTCAGCCATCTTGGATCCAACTTTGTTTTTTTTTCAATAGGAAGAGGGTCATGTGACACATCAAACTTATTGGGAATTTCAAGGGAGACCTTGGGGGCCATTCAACTGGCCCACGACGACCAATCCACCTTTCAGGAAACTGTTCATCTAGGAATGCTCGGACCTGACACCCATAATGTGGTGGTGCACCATCTTGCTGGAAAAACTCAGGGAACGTGCCAGCTTCAGTGCATAAAGAGGGAAACACATCATCATGTAGCAATTTCAAACATCCAGTGGCCTTGAGGTTTCCATTGATGAAGAATTTGTACCCCATATACCACACCATACCATCACTTTTTTTGTTCCAACAGTCTTGGAGGGATCTATCCTATGTGGGTTAGTGTCAGACCAGTTGAATGGCCCCCAAGGTCTCCCGATCTGACCCCCTTAGACTTTTATCTTTGGGGTCATCTGAAGGCAATTGTCTATAGGGTGAAGATATGAGATATGCAGCACCTGAAACTATGGATACTGGAAGCTTGTGCTGGCATTTCTCCTGCGGTGTTTCTATCAGTGTGTGAAGAGTGGGAGAAGAGGGTTGCATTGACAATCCATCACAATGGGCAGCACATTGAACACATTTTATAAGTGGTCAGAAACTTGTAAATAACTCATGAAAGAATAAAGTTATGTTAAAACCAAGCACACCATTGTTTTTCTTGTGAAATTCCCAATAAGTTTGATGTGTCACATGACCCTCTTCCTATTGAAAAAACAAACGTTGGATCCAAGATGGCCGACTTCTAAATGGCCACCATGGACACCACCCATCTTGAAAAGTTTGCCCCCTCACATATACTAATGTGCCACAAACAGGACGTTAATATCACCAACCATTCCCATTTTATTAAGGTGTATCCATATAAATGGCCCACCCTGTATAGCTAACAATGGTGTGAGCTCACCAGACATGGCTACTGCACCACTGCCACTGCTTCCTCTCCTGATCCTGGCCCAGTCTCCGTTTCTATTTCTACTTCTTGTTCTGACCTTGTTTCATTCCCAGGCTTTGATCCAGATTATAGATTATAGATCACTGATCCCATCCTTATTTCAGGCTGTATTTCTTACACATATGTTATATACTAGAGGAAGATAAATGACTGTGGGTCAATTTTTTATTTAATTAGCTTTAATAGCAGGCTAATGAGGCTAATCATTGATTATGAACAATGCAGCAACATGCAAACACCCAACTGACACATCTGGGGCCTTTCCCCCCCCCCCCCCCATTTGGTCACCAGTCAGCTCCCACCAATCATATGGGTGCTACCAACGTTTTGGTAATGAGATTAAGCTGGGATATGCGAAGAATAAAAGAATTTCACTGTGCAGTAATGTATGTGTGACCAATAAAAGCTGACTTAACTTAACTTAACTGACTTAAGTTAGGCTAAATTAGCTAAATATTAGGCTAAATGGAGGGCAAATCTGGAGGACATTCTGCTCGTTTCATTCTTGCCATGTAAATTACTTTAAACTGTGATTTTTAAACAAATATGACAAATCATGTGTCAGAAATGACTGTCTTGCTGTGGTTGAAATGCTGTTGATATTGTGCGACAAATGTTATGCACCTGATGCCGGTCCTGCAAAACTAAACCTACCTGGTCCCTATTTATTTATTTTTTTCGATTTATTCCAAATTTCATCCGTAATAACTTTGGTAGCTTTGGCATACCTCCCACCAATACGTTAGGTGACCCCTATCATGCGACAGCCACGATCCAGAAGGGTGAAGGCTATCATGTGCTTCCTCTGAGATACATGATTCCAACCAACCTCATCTTCTTAAACTGCTGGAGCTCATAGACTCCCATGATTTGCATGATAGGAAAGAGACTATCCCACCTATGCCAGACAGTTTTGCTATCTTGGACTTCTTGCTGCAGATGGCAGTGGCATTGCCGGGATTCGACCTCTCAGTCTCCAGGACACATTTACGTATTAGCGAATGATCCGCTGATGAGAAATCTTTCCCAGGTAATAAGAGAAATGAACCGGACCCATGGGATTGATTCTGCACTGTAGTCCTCTTCAGGCTTTGTCCTTGAAAGTCCTTCCTGTCTGTGATCATTCCTCCGCTGCAGATTATGAGTCTTAATCAGAATCCTTCTTAGAAGTGGCACTAAAGCTTCTCAGCATTGAGCAGGCTCAAGGAACCAAGATAATTACGCAAGCAGCTGGAGAGGCGAAAGTGAGAAAAGCGTGTCAGTCCCTCTATGTGCAAGGCTGTTACAAGACCTCTCTCTCTCTCTACGGCACCCTAAAACCCATGAGCTGAATTCCATTAGGATGTTTTTCAGTTTTGAGCCCAAATTTACGTATAACATGAAAAGAAAATGGATCTCGAGCTTCTCAGGAATGGTTCAGGTTTAGCATTAGATTTAAATCAAAGCTTCGAGGTCCTGCCTAGGATTTGCTACAAAAGCGGCCAGACTGTCCAAGTAATTAATGCAGTGGACAGGCTGTAATCTCTGCTAAGGTTTATTGGGAGGTCAGTAAATCTCACACCCAAGGAACGCTACAAGCAGCTGTTTTCTCAGGATCCACTTAGGCTAGATTTCTCTCAGTGTCACGTCACTTAGAATCTTTGGTAAGACAGTAAGCTTCTTGTTCTTGGCTTTTGTTCTTGGCTCATGATGTGTGTGCAATGATTATAAAGATAGAAGAACTTCTTGCTAATTTACTGTATAGGCTTAAAAATAAGCTCAGTGTATATAATAAGCAGGTTGTTCCACCTTTATCCCCCTCAAAAGTTGCAAGTTCATATAACCATATACCAATGTGACACCATATTCCAAGGATCAAACTGGCAAGCTATAATTATACACTGCATGGTTATGTGACATATATATTGCATAACATTTTTTTCTTTTCTACAGACAGAGTTCAATGTGCATGTATAGCACAATATGTGTGTATGAAATTTAAAAATATCCTTTTTTCCCTATTGTAGCATTCCATTGCAAGCAATTTTATTGTTTAGTTTAAATTGTATTCAATTATTTTTTTTAATTATTATTATGTTCCTAGTGTGTACCTGCCTCTACACCGGATCTCTCTACAGTATATGCCATCACTTGTATCAGAGGCAAAAGCTGCAGTAAAGCCACTGGCACGAGAAAGCAATATCCACAATAATGAGAGCAACAAGGGCCACTACAAAACCAGAACAGCATTTTCAGCATCTCTATACCGCACTGGGAGACTCAGCTCACTGATTTTCATGTTAAGAAAGCATTCATCCTACAATACACTACATGATGACAAAGTATTAGAAAATGAAAACCTGTGTATAATTGTGTTTCATTTCTCTAATACCACTACAATTGACTAATTATTGTGTAATAATAAATAATACCAAATATTAATTCACATATATATATATATATATATATATATATATATATATATATATATATATATATATATGAATTAATATTTGGTATTATTTATTATAATATATTATATATATATATATATATATATATATATATATATTATATATATATATATATATATGTATCATATATCATATATATTACAGTACACATTCAGTACCTGTAGGGTTTCTGTATGGAGAATATCACGACTCTCCATTTACAGCACGGAATGGGATCTGACTATTCACACCCCTTCACCCTAATATTGTATAAAAATGGATAGCAAAACTACAGCTTTTTTTTTCAATTCCCCCCCCCCCCCCATTTATTAAAGCCCTCTCCCATCCACCTGCTGCTACTGTACCAACTAGGAACAGTAAAGGCGGTAACCTGATTTCTCTGCTTTCATTTTGAACTGCTGCTGACAACAACAGTGGGCGGGATAACGCACCCGGACATACAGTAAGCACTATTCCCCCCTCGTATACTTGCATGGGCTCACAAGATTGGTTAGGGTAGCTAAGACTGATACCTAGGGACACCCCCTTACCCATTGAAAGCACAGACAATTTGTTCCTACAGATGGCTGCAGCATCAGCATGGAATCAAAGTAAAACACTTTATAATCGGTGTGCATGAAGTTTGCATGTTCTCCCCGTGCTTGATGGGTTAATTGGTGTGCAGATTAGGCTAATTCGTGAATGTCCTGTGATGGAGTGGCACCCCATCAAGGGTGTTCATAGTCTCCTTGGAACAGGCACCAGGCCCCATCGTGTACTGTATAGAGGATAAAGCTGTATAGATGATAGACACTATATAAACCTTTTAAACAACCTGTAGCCTTGGTGAAATAAATAAATAAATAAATAAATAAATAAATTAAGCATTACTGTGGATTATGACATTGCAAATAAATTCTATGCTAAACATAGCTAACGAGTTTAGGATATAAAATGTTCCCGTTCTTCTTTTCTTTATAGCAGCTGTAAGCTGTAGCTGTATCCCTCATCAATCTCTCACTTATTTCTTTCTTTATTTAAAATGATCAAATAATTTTTAAAAAATGATGTAAAATCTTCATTCCTGAGGCACGATGAAAAACTTGCTGACTTACTAGAGATGGTGAAAATAATATTAATGTTAATATTAATAATAATAATAATAATAATAATAATATTAATTCTGATGATTCAGATTTGCAGACGTTTTTCTTGTTTCGTTTGTTTGTTTGTTTTTCCCTTTTATTGCACCTCTAAGGCCTGAGGTGTGTGTAAGCTGGTCTCTTCTGTCACTGCCATGTGTGGTTTGTTTTGTGGGAGGAAGTTGTGCGGTAATTACAGTGTGTACGCAGGTGCCCTTCAGGGGAAGAGACAGCAGGTGCCTGGCTCTGTATGACTCCTTAATTACAGAAGCTCTCATGTTCTAAATCCAGACTACTGTGATCACATTCAGCTTTCTCCCTCTTGGGCATGCTTTTGGACATTGTTTGGCATCATTGTGCTTTCTCTAGAGAAATCTCAGCCATATATCAGACGAGTGAGTGTGAGGGGAAAAAAATGCACAAGAACTTAACCGGCACATGGGTGATGCCACGGTTTAATAGTCTATAACAACGCTTCAATATAAAAATGACATAGAGAACGTTTGTAGACACCTTGTTCTTATTTCAAACTTTTTGATTGAATGCATTATTTTAAGGAACTCTAAAGCTCTAACATTTTAAAGCAGTTAAAACGGGCAGGTGATCTTAATTTTGTAATAATATTAATAATAATAATAATGTTATAGCAATCATTTTCTCCTAGAAGTTACATTATAGTTTATAAAACAAGTTATGTCTTCATTACCAAAAGTTTGGACACACCTTCTCATTCAAAGAGGTTGAATTTGTATTATGGCAAGAAAAAAGCAGCTAAGTAAAGAAAAACGAGCGGCCATCATTACTTTAAGAAATGAAGGTCAGTCAGTCCGAAAAATTGGGAAAACTTTGAAAGTGTCCCCAAGTGCAGTCACAAAAACCATCAAGCGCTACAAAGAAACTGGCTGACATGCGGACCGCCCCAGGAAAGGAAGACCGAGAGTCGCCTCTGCTGCGGAGGAGAAGTTCATCCGAGTCACCAGCCTCAGAAATCGCAGGTTAACAGCAGCTCAGATCAGAGAGCAGGTCAATGCCACACAGAGTTCTAGCAGCAGACACATCTCTAGAACAACTGTTAAGAGGAGACTGTGTGAATCAGGCCTTCATGCTAGAATATCTGCTAGGAAACCACTGCTAAGGACAGGCAACAAGCAGAAGAGACGCGTTTGGGCTAAAGAACACAATAAAGAACACAATAAAGAAAACTCTTTGGATTAGAAGGTGTGTCCAAACTTTTGGTCTGTTCTGTATATATTATATATATATATATATATATATATATATATATATATATATATATATGCTCTAATGTTCCAATGTTCCAATGGCATCCTTAAGTTAATCACTTACATCAAATTTTTTAAGTAATGATGTTTCCAATTTTAAATACACAGATCCTGCTGCATCAGGTTTTGAGTTTGTTGTACTCATTCACATTAATCGTTCTTCGTTTGCATTACTGAGTAGCCTAATTCATACTATTTAATAGCAATTATAATTTTTTTTAGTTGTTGCAAATCAAATAAATTGTTGTTGGTCTCCCGGCTGTGTCGCCACAGCAGACAATCCGGTCCGCACACAAGTTTGGCACAGGTTTTACGCCAGATGCCCTTCCTGACGCAACCCTCCCATTTTATCTGGGCTTGGTACAAGCACTTCATCCAGTTGTTGGGAATCGAACCCGGGCCTTTCGCAATGCAGACGAAACACCTACCACTGAACCACCAGTGCCCTTTTGCCCTGATGACGTCAGAAACAAAATCGCTAGTCTGAAAGATTTAAAGCTGGTGGAACTTAAAGGTGACAGTTACTGTTACTTAAGTACTTACAGTTACTTAAAATGTTAAATTTGTCCAGCTAACCTTGAAAAGTGTCATTTCTACAAACTCATAAATACCAAAAGTGTCTATTAAATAGAATCTATTTAAGTTACCAGTACTCAATATGTTTAATTACTTTGAGCATTAGGGTTTACAGTGTATCATAATATATGATTTTATATGTATTTTATACACATTTTCTTGGCTAACTTTTTTTTTTCTTTTTTCCTAAGATCTGATTCAACCTCTGTTGCACACTGTTTGTATTTTCCGTAAACATCAGTGTGCTTTACTCATTTCATTTGAACACGTGCAGTTTTGCCCACCGAACCTGACGTGAATTGGCACCTACGGCATTTCCATTCTGTAGTGGACACGGTGTGCGACACTCAATCTCCGAGCGCCATGCTTTATAATATCACTCTATAACATGACAGCATGACTTCAAATGATATACCCCATCATAAAAGTTTAATTAATTTTACGTCTCTCTGTAAAATAAACTGGGACAGGGTTCATAAGTCTTCTCTTACGAACAGAGACAAGGGCTGTTTTCCTTTTTGGAGATCTGCAAATCTGCAGCTTTATTTTTTCATGGCATGCACCCTGAATATTGAACAAGGCACTTGAGCGAGTGCTTTTAATATGGCTCTATTCAGTAAATCAATATGAGCGAGCCAGAGAGATGAGTCAAATCATCCCAGCATGCGTGAGCATGAATTATTCAAAAGCGATTTACTGAACAGATAAACAAATCCCCAGTTGTAGTTGATCCCTCAGGGCAGTGGTCAAGTTGACATACTTTTAATCCAAAAAAAAAAAAAGTATGTTTGTTTGTATTTTACGATTCATTCAAGCCTGGTTGATGAGGTACTACAGAAATGTAGGATTGGTCTAAAACTAAGTTTTGCATTAACCTTCATCCTGATAATGTTGTTTCAGAAAACTGTTCAAAAAATTGTTAGGGTTTTCTGACACTTTTCCCATTTTTCTCACCCTCCGTCCTCCCTAGACGATGTCCAATCCTCATTGGGCTCCCTCATTCCTTAAATGGCAATACTTAATATTCCGATAAATATATTGCTTCCTTTCTCTTTGTTCTTTCTAGAACTTAGAATGACTTTTTGTCCTTTGATGTAACAGATGTACGTGACACGAGGCGTCTGGCTGAAAACTTAAATACTCTGTCTATGATGTACAAACCAGAGAGACAATTGAGACACCATCACGCGTGCTGTTAGTCTATGTGTGTGTGTGTGTGTGTCTCTTTCTCCCGACTGACAAACACGTCAAAGCCGCATCAAACACATCAAGGGAGACACTTCAAGCAATTTTTCCCTCTTATTTTTAAACCTAAGAAGAATAGAAGAAAAAGTGAGAACAGATGATGTCGGTTCATGTTCCATTTGTCAAGGACGAACACAAAAAAAGACCTTAAATAACTTGGTTAGGCTCCACTAATGTGTGTTAAACAATCACTCAAAGATTCCTCCCATTTTCCAAACCAACCTGGTTCAGCCTCAAAATGGCGTGAGGAGTCACAGTTCTTAATGCACGCGCTAGATGGTCTAACATGGATACCCTGAGGTGTTACGCTTCCCAGAACCAGTTTAACTCTTTCCTCAGCGGATAAAACTGCGGACATTCTGCACACATTTAGTCATGACTGCACTGTATTTTATATTATCTTATATTTATCTCCTGTTTTATTTTGTTTATGAATAAATTTTTTAATAGTTTTTAACGTTTTATTGCGACCTATTCCACTTTTATTTTAAATCAAATTTTAAGTCATTTAAAAAAGTTTTTTATTTTCATTAGATTATCTTCTATCTTTTATTTTCTCTTTTATGTAAAGCACTTTGAATTACCATTGTGTATGAAATGTGCTATACAAATAAACGTGCCTTGCCATGCCTTGTACTAGAATAAAGAAAAAAAAAATGAACCACAAAACAAAAAAACGTTGAATTAGAAGACGTGTCGAAATGTATGATATTTTATGATTTATGCTACTGTACAGTAGGTATAATAATCCCACTCTCTTGTGTCACACAGCAGCGTCTTAAAATTTCTTCATGTTGTCCCCTCTGGCTCGTTCATTAGGAATCTAAATCTATGTCTGGATTTCAGGATGACGTCCATTGGTCTACTGCGCAAATATAATTTAGTCTAATTAAATTAATTTGCTCTTATCGTAGTTCCACCTGCGGTTGTGTGCACAATTATGAGTTCTGCAATTAAATGAAGTCATCACACTGCAAAGACTTACATTAACCTTTTTTTAAAACATTATTTTAAATATCAGTAGTTACCCTAATTGGCAGTTAGAAGGAGCAGGTCAGACTGAAGGGAACATGAAGATGTCTGATAGAGAGCACGCGAACAAATAATCAAATATGACCCCTGCTCGCGTAATCATGTTCCCTGAGCTCGCGCTCACATGCTTATCTTTTTAATAAGCATAATTAGTTTTTCACAGTCCTATATGAATGTGCCATATGGTCACTCCTGACCGGCATATCGCTTTGTGCCAGATGAAGTTTCCTTTTTGCAGTTTTCTGGGAGGGCTTTCCAATAGGTTCTGGAGGGTCGCTGTAGGGATTCGTGCTCATTCAAGCAGAAGAGCATCAGTGAGGTCAGGTTTTGATGTCAGGTTCGGAGGCCCGGGGTGATTGATTTACTCACCATTGGCACACTGGTAAAAGGTCTCCATGGAGCTCACTTTGTGCACGGGGAAACTGTTCTGCTAGAACAGATTTAGGCTTTTTAGTTCCATATTGCATATACAATTGTGTGCTTCAAAGCTTGTGACAACAGTGTGGGGAAAGCCACATACTGTATACTGTAGGTGTGATGGTCGGGTGTCCACAAACTTTTGACCACATAGTGCAAGTATGTCTATCCTACATAGATTTTGTGTATGCTACCCTTTTCAGATTAAATGTATTAAAAAAATGTTTTAAATAAAAACAATTTTGTAAATTGAAATCTGATTGGCTGGTCTTATCTACAGTATGCGAAGTTGCAAATAATCGGCCCTATATATTATTATTATTATTGTTCAGAGATGTTCAATGAATTACGTCTTTTTCATGCAAATATGTCTCTATTAAACATTTAGATGTTTTTTATTTTTTATAGCTACTATAGAGTTTCTGTTAACATACAAAAGAAAGAGTCCCACTAGGCGTGAGTTGGCATAATCAATAGTTACTAGCATGTTTTTGCGAAGTCAAAGGAAACCATGGAACCTGGAGTGGACGCATATGGCCATGAGGGGAATATTTAAAATTGCACAGACAGAACCGTACAGGAAAGGAACAAACCTATTGAGAAATATTTAATCTCATTACTTTAAAATCAGTAGGTGCATTTAAACAGACCTTAATATTAATAACCTTAGAATAATAGTCAATCAGAATGAATCCGCATCATATAAACGCCTCAGTCGGAACAGTCTGGCCTGATCCGGTCTGATTGGAATGAATTTTGCAACCCGAATGAGAGGAGTGTTGTAAAACCTTAATAATCTGTCTCAGTAAGTATTGGCCATGAACACAGCTGATCTGAGTGTTTTTCTGTGTATTCTTTTTTTTTTTTTTGCACATATTTGTCCTCTATTTCCAGTAGGAAAACTTTGCTTTTATTCCTGAACAATAAACTCTGCAAGAACGTCTCTCTCTCTCTCTCTCTCTCTCTCTCTCTCTCTCTCTCTCTCTCTAGTCTGTGTTTATTTTAGACTTTTATCCACTGGGTGAAGAAGGGGCACTAATTGGCTTACCATTTCACTCATATTAAACATCTAACCAATCATAAATAATGCTAAAATCTTGTAACGCATGAAACGTATCAAATGCAGAAGTCAGAATTTACCAAAAAAGGATGAGACGACCAAAAAACAAACTCCTTCTCCTTCTAATCTCACATTTTATTAGATCAATGTCCATGTATACAGTTAACTCACTCACTCACCCATCACAGGGTCACGGGTGGAGAACATGCAAACTTAAAGAGCACAGACCCAAGGCGGGAATCGAACCCGGACCTTGGTGGTGCAAGGCGACAGCTCTAACCGGACTATTTAATCAGAATGATTTCAGTTGGATTGATGAAATATTGTGTATGTAAATGTAGCTAGCGTCAAGAAGACCAATTTGATAGCTTGAATGAAAATGGACCATGAAGAAGTCTTGTTAGAACAGATTCTTAGAGTCCTACTTCAGATTCTAAAAAAGTTCTTTACTAAAAAAAATGGTCCTGAGATTAGAATCATGTATTAGGAGACCAACAACTAAATCCAACTATTGGTTTTCACCTCATTACAGTTTTAAAAGATAACCCGGCTATGCCTGTCTGTTTCATTGAACCAGCAGCACAGCAGTGACTACTCCATTGAAAAGACCATTAGACCCAACGTGTGCAGTAAAGAGAGAGGTTAGAAAGTCCTCCTAAATCACCACATAGACATACAAAGCCGTTAATGGATGCATACAGTGATTTGAAACCCTGACCACACCGCAGGTTATCGATCAGTCATGCACAGGAGACACGAAAGGTCTCAGGCTGGATAAACACTGCAAATCCCTTCCTGTTGTGGTTGCCTGTCTTGTAAGTTTAGCTTGCAGAGCATAATCACAAAGCATATAGCATACAAGCCAAAGGAAGATAATGGACAAGCTTATGATTCGCTGAGTGGTCCGACAGCACTCAAAGGCAGACCTTGCCACCGAGGACATGCGAGTACTCGCCTCCTACACTCGGCCTTCTCAGAAAGAACATGGCAAGCACAACTAAAAATGACCTTGAAGAGTTAGGGAAGAGGGAGCATGAGAGAAAAGCAGAGTGTGAAAGAGGAAGAAAAAAAAAAAACTATGTATTGAACTGAACAAGAGAGAAAATATTAGACATCAACATCTGATTAAATTCATATACATGGTGGAAAGGTTTTTTTTTTTTAAACTGTTTTTTTAACTTGCATTAGAATAATAGTGCACATTAACCCATATTCCCATTAGTAGCTAATGAATTAATGTTGAGTATAAACCATTAGATCACCTCCTACAGTACAATTCTTTCCCTTTAGAAAGGGGAGATGTTCACAAAAAGTGATCCAATGTTTCTGAAACACCAGTCATTAGCATCTTTCTTTATCGCCCTAGTTTTCAAAGGGAGTCCAAGTACGTTCAAGTACCAAAATATGCAGTTCTCCGAATGACCACTAGGAGCTGCCTCCAAAAGTGAGTCAATCCCCTTGTTAAAATGTTCACCAAAACCCGTTTTTTCGCATCTCCATAACTGTATTTCTCATTCATGACAACTTTACAGGGGGGTGAGTTTTTAATGTAGCTCATCAGTTAACATTACTTGAAGCCATAAAATTATTCATCATTAGGGATGTGGATGATTTGAGCGAACAACTGGTGTCAAAGCGCTCGCTGTTTAGTTAACCAGCTTAATGGAATCGTTGTAGTTAGGCTTGCCACAGGAGATGTACTGTACGAGTTGACTCGGGAGGATGTGTAGGGTATGAATGCCGGAGTTCAATAAAATGCAAAGTAACGTTGGCATATAAGTCAACGTTAGCCACCTAGATAAAGGCTAAAGCTGTCGTAACTGAGGTAACAAGGTGTCTTCCAACCAACAGCCAGGCTCCCTTTGTTTCTCCCTTTAAGCCCATTTATGGGTAAACCAGGGTTTAGTATTGTCAGAGTGGGAGATGTCAAGACGGCGATGGCCGGAGCAGTTTATCAGCTCTGTAGAAAACCTGTGGATGACGTCATGTGAGGTTTGTCCTGTTTTTTTATTCGCACAGAAGTCTTCAATCTGATTCAAGAAGGTGTTAATTAATCTTATATAACAGCATTATATCATATATCACATCTGCTGTTTCTATAGTAACTGCTAATTCAGAGGAATTTATATTGTAGATGCTACATAGATTAATAACAAAACCCATAAACATATAAACATTGATATGGGTGATTTCTTTAACCCCTAAAATTCGATCGGCACAGATCGAATGCTGGCAACACAGCATACGCCAGTGATAATATAAAAAAAAATGAATAAATAAATAAATAAATAAATAAATAAATAAATAAGTGCTTAAATGGAAGTCTTGCCGGTGTTTGTTAATGGAGAGGCTTCAGACTTCAGTTATCATTATGCTTATAAAGTGTAAATTTTACCAGGGGAATGACGTCACAAACTCTCAAAATGAGTATATTACTAATATTTTTTGGTCATAGAAAGAACAACAATTAAAACACATGATCATGTTTATCTGAGCTATTTCTTTGCCTAGTGTATGTGACCCTTTTTTTTTTTAATTCAGTCCATCATGTTGCCTATTTTGAACTGAAAAAAATTATTATATGTATATATATATATATATATATATATATATATATATATATATATATATATATATATATATATATATATATATATATATATATATATATATATACACACACACACACACACACACACACACACACACACACACACCACACCCCTGGACAAAATTGTTGGTACCATTTGGATAATCAAAGAAAAACTCACAATGGTCACAGAAATAACTTTAATCTGACAAAAGTAATAATAAATAAGAATTCCATGAATGTTAACCAATGAAAGTCAGACATTGCTTTTCAACCATGCTTCAACAGAATTATTTTAAAAAATAGTTTGTTGCACAACCTTTTGAGGCAATCACTGCAATCAAACGATTCCTGTAACTGTCAATGAGACTTCTGCACCTCTCTGCAGGTATTTTGGCCCACTCCTCATGAGCAAGCTGCTCCAGTTGTTTCCGGTTTGAAGGGTGCCTTTTCCAGACAGCATGTTTCAGCTCCTTCCAAAGATGCTCAATAGGATTGAGGTCAGGGCTCATAGAAGGCCACTTTAGAATAGTCCAATGTTTTCCTCTTAGCCATTCTTGGGTGTTTTTAGCTGTGTGTTTTGGGTCATTGTCCTGTTGCAAGACCCATGACCTGCGACTGAGACCCAGCTTTCTGACACTGGCCAGCACATTTCTCTCTAGAATCCCTTGATGGTCTTGAGATTTCATTGTACCCTGCACAGATTCAAGACACCCTGTGCCAGATGCAGCAAAGCAGCCCCAGAACATAACAGAGCCTCCTCCATGTTTCACAGTAGGGACAGTGTTCTTTTCTTCATATGCTTCATTTTTCCGTCTGTGAACATAGAGCTGATGTGCCTTGGCAAAATGTTCCATTTTTGTCTCATCTGTCCATAGGACATTCTCCCAGAAGCTTTGTGGCTTGTCAACATGTAGTTTGGCATATTCCAGTCTGGCTTTTTTCTGATTTGTTTTCAACAATGGTGTCCTCCTTGGTCGTCTCCCATGTAGTCCACTTTGGCTCAAACAACGACGGATGGTGCGATCTGACACTGATGTTCCTTGAGCATGAAGTTCACCTTGGATCTCTTTAGAAGTCTTTCTGGGCTCTTTTGTTACCATTGGGATTATCCGTCTCTTTGATTTGTCATGAATTTTCCTCGTGCGGCCACGTCCAGGGAGGTTGGCTACAGTCCCATGGATCTTAAATTTCTGAATAATATGTGCAACTGTAGTCACAGGAACATCTAGCTGCTTGGAAATGGTCTTATAGCCTTTACCTTTAACATGCTTGTCTATAATTTTCTTTCGAATCTCCTGAGACAACTCTTTCCTTCGCTTCCTCTGGTCCATGTTGAGTGTGGTACATACCATGTCACCAAACAACACAGTGACGACCTGGAGCCCTATATATAGGCCCACTGACTGATTACAAGATTGTAGACACCTGTGATGCTAATTAGTGGACACACCTTGAATTAACATGTCCCTTTGGTCACATTATTTTCAGTATTTTCTAGGGGTACCATCATTTTTGTCCAGGCCTGTTCCATGAGTTTATTTTTTTTAAATAATTCTGTTGAACTACAGCAGGGGGCAGAGCTTTTTCTTACAAAGCCCCAAAGTTATGGAATAGTCTTCCTGTTAATGTTCGGGACTCAGACACAGTCTCAGTGTTTAAGTCTAGGCTAAAAACTTATTTATTTAGCCAAGCATTTTTGTAAATAGATTAACCTTAGGTAAAGGAGCAGATCTGGGGGACTCATGGACGTAGAGTATTCTGGTGAACTGGTATGTTTAGATGCTGTCCTCCCCACTCTCATTGTTCACTCAGGTTTGTTGACGGTGAGGTGATTGGTTGCTTTACATCTCAGTTCCCCCTCATGTTTGTGTTTCCTTCTGGCTCTCCCTTTTAGTTATGCTGTTATAGTTAGTCCTGCCGGAGTCCCTGCTTGCACTTTGCACTAATATACATTCACCTTATACATGTTGACTGTAACCATACCTAACTGCCATCTCTCCTTATTTTCTGTTCTCTCCTTTTCTGCTCTCTCTCTCTCTCCCTCTCTCTGTCGAGCTATACATGTTCGCTCCTGAGTTGCCAGTGATCCAGACCCCTCTGCCCTCTGAAGCCGTCTAACCCGTCCTGGAGTCCTGCTTCTGGTTGGAGATCCCGTCACATGGATGCCCCGTGTGGTCTGCCTGGATGCGCTTTGTGGCTGGGGATGGTTTCCATGAAGACTGTCCTATCATCGATTGATGCTCTGGGGACCTGTGACTTCAGTTGTTCGATAGCTCAGGACTGGAATCTCCTACAGTCTACCTGAGCCTCCGGGAACAAACTGGACTCCTTTTAATTTAAATTTTAACACATCTCCTGTTACACTGAACTTCCAGTACACATTATTATGCTGATCATTCTCTGCTATCCGTTATCACCCAGATGAGGATGGGTTCCCTGTTGAGTCTGGTTCCTCTCAAGGTTTCTTCCTATTACCATCTCAGGGAGTTTTTCCTTGCCACCGTCGCCCTCGGCTTGCTCATCAGGGACAATCAGGGACAATCTTATCATTTTGATTCATACACATTGCATAAAAACTTACTTCTTTTTATTGTGTAAAGCTGCTTTGCGACAATGTCAATTGTTAAAAGCGCTATATAAATAAAATTGAATTGAATTGAATTGAATTGAAGCATGGTTGAAAAGCAATGTCTGACTTTCATTGGTTAACATTAATAGAATTTTTATTTATTATTACTTTTGTCAGATTAAAGTTATTTATGTGACCTTTGTGAGTAAAAGTTAAAAGTCTAAGGGGGTCAGATCGGGAGACCTTGGGGGGCCATTCAACTGGTCTGACACTAACCCACATTGGATAGATCCCTCCAAGGCTGTTGGAACAAAAAAAGTGATGGTATGGTGTGGTATATGGGGCACAAAGATAGTGGGGCCATTCTTCATCAATGGAAAGCTCAAGGCCACTGGATATTTGAAATTGCTACATGATGATGTGTTTCCCTCTTTATGCACTGAAGCTGCCACGTTCCCTGAGTTTTTCCAGCAAGATGGTGCACCACCACATTATGGATGTCAGGTCCGAGCATTCCTAGATGAACAGTTTCCTGAAAGGTGGATTGGTCGTCGTGGGCCAGTTGAATGGCCCCCAAGGTCTCCCCATCTGACCCCCTTAAACTTTTATCTTTGGGGTCATCTGAAGGCAATTGTCGAAGGTGTGAAGATATGAGATGTGCAGCACCTGAAACTACGGATACTGGACGCCTGTGCTGGCATTTCTCCTGCGGTGTTGCTATCAGTATGTGAAGAGTGGGAGAAGAGGGTTGCATTGACAATCCATCACAATGGGCAGCACATTGAACACATTTTATAAGTGGTCAGAAACTTGTAAATAACTCATGAAAGAATAAAGTTATGTTAAAACCAAGCGCACCATTGTTTTTCTTGCGAAATTCCCAATAAGTCTGATGTGTCACATGACCCTCTTCCTATTAGAAAAACAAAAGTTGGATCCAAGATGGCCGACTTCCAAATGGCCACCATGGTCACCACCCATCTTGAAAAGTTTGCCCCCTCACATATACTAATGTGCCACAAACAGGACATTAATATCTCCAACTATTCCCATTTTATTAAGGTCTATCCATATAAATGGCCCACCCTGTATATATCTCACGCTATACTGCACTAAAGAAAAAGAAAAGAAAACAGCAAAACAAATAACTGTTGAAGTGCTCTGAGCTTTAATGGCTACAGACCTGTTTATTTAAAATTTAGTGAAGGAGTGTCCAGTGTTAGCGATAGTAAGTTTTCGACAGGAACACTGAGACGTTGCTGTCATTGTCAGACAACAAATGCTGTTTTGTTGTCTTATTAACTTCAAAAGAGAAAAAAAGAAGAAATGCTGTGTTTGTGTAAATGACAGTTAAAAGCAGCTTTAATGTAATTAACAGGAACTCATTTGTTTTGTAAACATTCAGCAACTTTATACACAATTATAAATAGATAAAATGGCATGGTCTGTCTTTCATTACAAAAAAAATTAATAAACAAAAAGTTCACACAAAAAGTGTCTAAGAGGAATAAAACACATCAGGGTGGTGAGAGGAACTCTGCTTCATGCTGGGCTGCAATTTGAAAGAATGAACCTAAGCGCACATCTGACTGTAACTATTTTTGAGAAACTGAAGCGAGACTCTAGTGCCCTGTAGTAAAACTTCCCGTCAACCGAAGTGATTTTTAATTTAAAATAATACTCGACCTGATGTAATGGGACATGACGCCATGCAAATGCCTGCCCTTTACCCAGTGCTGAGAATAAGTGAACATTACTATCTTATAATTGCAATGCAAAAATGTCAAAAAAAAAAAAAAAGGTGATGCGTGGCCTATTTTACACCTCATTCTGCTCACACAGGAGGCTCTGCGCGCCTCTCTGTCAGTCTGAGATACAGCACGTCATCTGGTACCAGGCAGTCATAGTGACTTCAATTTTAATGAGCCCCATCAGTACACGTTCCGTCCTTAAACTGAAGCAGAACACACCGAAAAGAGAAAAAAAAAATAGATATCCCCATTCCATTTTTTTCCCCCCTGTCACCTTTCATGTCAGCTGCTGTGGCATTTCATATAGTCCTCACCTGGAAGACGCGTCTGCATTGGTTGCCGGGTCTTCACTGAAATAAAGTCTTCTTTGCTGCATTGTTCTGAATGACTGCCAAAACAGGAGCTACCAATTAATTTGTGCGACAAAGCGGCGTGTCCGAAATGTCCACCAAAGCGTCTTTGCTTAATGATCTTTATTTGGCCGATAAACACTTACCTGCTAATGAGCTGACCTTTGGCTGTTCTGATGCGCTAGCTGACCATGAGGAATAATTACTAAAACACACCTACAGTACAAAAGAAATACCAGAGACATTAGATAGAAATAGAAATTACTGAAGGTTTATTTCACGTCATTCATGTCACATTTAAAACACGTTTAGTTCAATAGCTTTGAATCGGGAATGAAAAAGAAAACAGGCTTACTACAGACCGGACTAGAAAAGGTAGTGTAGGAAATGAGACGTGCCTACAACAAACGACCAGAGCGATAAATCTTCAGCGAATCTTTCAGCAATACTGTACGTAGTTCACCTTTATCCCTAAGTGTGTTTAATTAGGTCTGGTATTTAGTGCTTATTCATTCATTTATTTTAGCTCCTCAAACCTTTCTTGTCTTAGTAGTTTTTAGTACCTCTGAGTATTCTATCATTTAGAAACCCACAGAAACTGTCCAAGACATTCACTTGTAAATTTGTTCCGTGATTTAGTTTCTACATTCTACAACAATACTGGGGATTTCAAAACTGTAAAATAATATATGGAATTAGGTCATTATGTAACAACAACAATCAGCTGTTATTTTAAAACGCTGAATACTGTTCACTACTACAGTATGTGCCACTTTGTTTTGGTCTATCACATAAAATCCCAATAAAACGCATTTACATTTGTGGGTGTAACATGACAAAAATGTGGAAAAGTTCAGGGGTTATGAATACTTTGGCAAGGCACTGTATCTGCTACGTATAATCTGTGAAGCCTTCATAATGGCTCTAATCTGAGGCGCTGTTTGTTAATTGGTGATTCTGAGACTCTAAATGAACGTCTCCTCTGCAGCAGAGGTACGTTTTGGATCTGGCTTTCCTGTGAAGGTCTTCATGAGGGACAGTTCCATCATGGAGCTCGATGGGTTCTGCAAATGCACTTGACACAATACTGTTCTTGCAAGAACTATTCCAGAAATTCGTATCTTAAAATATCAATCTGAATGTTGTTGTTACTTAATGACCTAATTCCTTGTGCTATTTTGTAATTTTGTTTTTTTTTTTAAATAATAAATAAATAAATAAATAAAAAATCCTGTAACGTTCTAGAATGTAGAAAACAAATCCAAATTTGTGTGCAAACTTTTGACTGGTGCTGTATAGACTACACTTACATTAGTGCATTAGTGCTATAAAAAATAAAATCATATTATTTAATTAATATCAGGTACAGTAATATCAGATTTTAACTTGTACTGTAAAGATAAATTCCGTCTTAAATGATTTGCGTATAAATTTCATAGCAAAATCTTCAATGGAGAGTTCATAAATAAAAGGTTTTGATTTCGTTTTTGTTAATTTTTTTACTTTTGGTGAATGGTTTCCATTTCATTTGATTTCCTGCTCATAGTGGCATCAGTGTAGCTGTGAACTTGCTTCATTTCTGCCACAGCGTGATGAACCTGAGCGTTATTTCCCTCCTTTGCTCAAACAGATCAGGTTTTAAAATGTTAACTTGCACCTTAATGAAAGTCAATGTCATTTCATAGATCACGAATAAGCATATTCTTTGCTTTAAGTCCAGCTGCTTTGTTGGATTCTGAAACTCCAACGTGTAGTGTCTTCACTTCTTCTACTATGAAATTCTCATTAATATGATATTGAACACTGATGGAAATAGTAAGTGAGAAGAGAAGCGTTTGCTCTTGAGAAATCTGACGGTTATCCCTTATGATTTAGATGAGATTTTTTTTTCTTCTCTTATTAAGCACGCCACTTTAACTGTGCAAGCAATGTCCCTGTCTGCCGTGAGAGTGACAGACAACCGCCAACTTCTCACAGGAATATAATGACAATGCAGCACTAATCAAGAATTTAGTCCCAGAATCACTAACATCACTTTGATTTAAAGTTAAGCTTACAGTATACAGAGTGGCCCAAGTGTCTAGATCCATAGGCAAAAAGGGATGATAAATGACATGAAATCCTCAAACTGACTCGAAATTTGTGATGCTTTTGTGCAAAAGTATTGAGCCACCTCTCAGTTCTGTACAGTATATCTGCTTTCCAAACTCCCAGACTCGCCTGTATTCTAATGCAGTCTTGACAAATCGCTCTCTAGGCTTCCTGAAGGATTTTTTTTTTTTTCATAGTTCTAATTTTTGTCTCTCATTTTCAGTCCTATCACTGTACCTGACTAGTTTCAGAGAAAGGTTCTTTGTCTGTTAAGCCACACAGTGACCAATGAATTTTCAAGCATTAAAAAAAGACGTCTAACTTACGACATGAACCAGTGAGAAACGGGTGCAGATGACGACAGATGATCAAGCTGGTGATTAGTATCCTGGTGATGCTGAATACTGAGTGGTTGGAGCAGACGAGAGAGGAAATGAGGTTGCTGCTGAGGTTGTTACATAAACAACCAATTTTTAACTTGGTATTTTTTAGGCACTTTATTGCTTAATGTAATTATATACATCATTTAATCATTATGATTAAAATGAAAGGTGGCTTAAGACTTTTGCACAGTACTGATGTTGTCACATGCAAAGATGTTTTCCTCCTGTTGATTGTTCTGGGCCAGTTGTCTTCGGCTGACTCTAAAGAAAAAAAACTTAGGACTTAGGCCTAACATTGGGTTCCCCCTGTATAGCGTGTTTCAGGGTTGATCTTTCTTTTAATACTGAAACTACAGAACCTTCAATGGTTTACCGCCAACAGTCGTGATCTGTACAGTACATATACATGGTCAGTCCGAAAAATACTTGCAGACATACATACTGTATTGAAGTATGTGTGTGTGGGCGTGTGTAAAGCATGTGTGCCTCAATCATCATGCATCTCATTTTTTGTAAAAACATCTTCAGATATCAAGATATAATATATTTGTCAAACCGCCCACCTGTTTTTTAGTGCAGACACTGGGTTTGTTAAATTGCAAGTAACTCAAATTTCCAAATAAAAATAAGTGTATATACACTCACCTAAAGGATTATTAGGAACACCTGTTCAATTTCTCATTAATCCAATTATCTAATCAACCAATCACATGGCAGTTGCTTCATTGCATTTAGGGATGTGGTCCTGGTCAAGACAATCTCCTGAACTCCAAACTGAATGTCAGAATGGGAAAGAAAGGTGATTTAAGCAATTTTGAGCGTGGCATGGTTGTTGGTGCCAGATGGGCCGGCCTGAGTATTTCGCAATCTGCTCAGTTACTGGGATTTTCACGCACAACCATTTCTAGGGTTTACAAAGAATGGTGTGAAAAGGGAAAAACACCCAGTATGCGGCAGTCCTGTGGGCGAAAATGCCTTGTTGATGCTAGAGGTCAGAGGAGAATGGGCGACTGATTCAAGCTGATACAAGAGCAACTTTGACTGAAATAACCACTCGTTACAACCGAGGTATGCAGCAAAGCGTTTGTGAAGCCACAACACAGCAGCAGAAGACCCCACCAGGCACCACTCATCTCCACTACAAATAGGAAAAAGAGGCTACAATTTGCACGAGCTCACCAAAATTGGACAGAATGGAAAAATGTTGCCTGGTCTGATGAGTCTCGATTTCTGTTGAGACATTCAAATGGTAGAGTCAGAATTTGGCGTAAACAGAATGAGAACATGGATCTGGTGGTGGTGGTGTTATGGTGCTCGGATCTTTTCTTGGCACACTTTAGGCCCCTACCTGAGCATTGTTTCTGACCATGTCCATCCCTTTATGACCACCATGTACCCATCCTCTGATGGCTACTTCCAGCAGGATAATGCACCATGTCACAAAGCTCGAATCATTTCAAATTGGTTTCTTGAACATGACAATGAGTTCACTGTACTAAAATGGCCCCCACAGTCACCAGATCTCAACCCAATAGAGCATCTTTGAGATGTGGTGGAACGGGAGCTTCGTGCCCTGGATGTGCATCCCACAAATCTCCATCAACTGCAAGATGCTGTCCTATCAATATGGGCCATCGTTTCTAAAGAATGCTTTCAACACCTTGTTGAATCAATGCCACGTAGAATTAAAGCAGTTCTGAAGGCGAAAGGGGGTCAAACACCGTATTAGTATGGTGTTCCTAATAATCCTTTAGGTGAGTGTATACACACGTGGACAAAATTGTTGGTACCCTTCGGTCAATGAAAGAAAAACTCACAATGGTCACAGAAATAATTTTAATAAAGTTATAAGTAATAATAAATAAGAATTCTATGAATGTTAACCAATGAAAGTCAGACATTGCTTTTCAACCATGCTTCAACAGAATTATAAAAAAAATAAACTCCTGGAACAGGCCTGGACAAAAATGATGGTACCCCTAACTTAATAGTTTGTTGCACAACCTTTTGAGGCAATCACTGCAATCAAACGATTCCTGTAACTGTCAATGAGACTTCTGCACCTCTCTGCAGGTATTTTGGCCCACTCCTCATGAGCAAGCTGCTCCAGTTGTTTCCGGTTTGAAGGGTGCCTTTTCCAGACAGCATGTTTCAGCTCCTTCCAAAGATGCTCAATAGGATTGAGGTCAGGGCTCATAGAAGGCCACTTTAGAATAGTCCAATGTTTTCCTCTTAGCCATTCTTGGGTGTTTTTAGCTGTGTGTTTTGGGTCATTGTCCTGTTGCAAGACCCATGACCTGCGACTGAGACCCAGCTTTCTGACACTGGCCAGCACATTTCTCTCTAGAATCCCTTGATAGTCTTGAGATTTCATTGTACCCTGCACAGATTCAAGACACCCTGTGCCAGATGCAGCAAAGCAGCCCCAGAACATAACAGAGCCTCCTCCATGTTTCACAGTAGGGACAGTGTTCTTTTCTTCATATGCTTAATTTTTCCGTCTGTGAACATAGAGCTGATGTGCCTTGGCAAAAAGTTCCATCTTTGTCTCATCTGTCCATACGACATTCTCCCAGAAGCTTTGTGGCTTGTCAACATGTAGTTTGGCATATTCCAGTCTGGCTTTTTTATGATTTGTTTTCAACAATGGTGTCCTCCTTGGTCGTCTCCCATGTAGTCCACTACAATGACGGCTGGTGCGATCTGACACTGATGTTCCTTGAGCATGAAGTTCACCTTGGATCTCTTTAGAAGTCTTTCTGGGCTCTTTTGTTACCATTGGGATTATCCGTCTCTTTGATTTGTCATGAATTTTCCTCCCTTGGCCACGTCCAGGGAGGTTGGCTACAGTCCCATGGATCTTAAATTTCTGAATAATATGTGCAACTGTAGTCACAGGAACATCTAGCTGCTTGGAAATGGTCTTATAGCCTTTACCTTTAACATGCTTGTCTATAATTTTCTTTCGAATCTCCTGAGACAACTCTTTCCTTCGCTTCCTCTGGTCCATGTTGAGTGTGGTACATACCATGTCACCAAACAACACAGTGACGACCTGGAGCCCTATATATAGGCCCACTGACTGATTACAAGATTGTAGACACCTGTGATGCTAATTAGTGGACACACCTTGAATTAACATGTCCCTTTGGTCACATTATTTTCAGTATTTTCTAGGGGTACCATCATTTTTGTCCAGGCCTGTTCCATGAGTTTATTTTTTAAATAATTCTGTTGAAGCATGGTTGAAAAGCAATGTCTGACTTTCATTGGTTAACATTCATAGAATTCTAATTTATTATTACTTTTGTAAGATTAAAGTTATTTCTGTGACCATTGTGAGTTTTTCTTCAAAAAGGGTACCAACAATTTTGTCCACGTGTGTGTGTGTGTGTGTGTATATATATATATATATATATATATATATATATATATATATATATATATATATATATAAATTTTTATTATTATTTTTTTTATTATTATTAATGAATAGTTTGGGAATGTATTGTTTGATGGATAGAAATGAACAATGTTACAAATATACTGTATAGTAATATGTTGCAAACTATTATTATATTTTATATATACATTTTTAAACTTATTTACCTTCATGCGAGTGCTCAGATTTAAGGCTTTGCAGGACAAAGAAAGACCCTGTTTTTATTTAACATCCTTAATTACTGTTGTTATTAAAATTTTAAAGTTTCAATTTTGGTAAAAAGAACATATTGCATAATAACGGCAAAACAGTGTGGAAAAATAAATAAATAAATAAACAAACAAACAAACAACCTTACAAACAAACAAATAAACCCTGTCTCTAGTTGAGGCTAGTTATAAACTGGAGTGATATAACTGAGGTTGAGGAAATGTGCGGTTCATTTACACACAATGCTGAAACTGCTCATCATTCTATTTCTGTTTCTGTAGTTTTTGTAAATTTTATATAAATAAAATTAAATAGATAGATAGATAGATAGATAGATAGATAGATAAATAAAATCCCTACCATACACAGATAATGCTCCTGCATTAAAACCCATTATATCTGTAATATTCCACTGTTTTTTTTTTGAGCAGCATTAACACGTCATATTGTAATACTGATCACTATACTATACGGCCAAAATTTTATGGACACCTGACCAGTACACCCATATTCTAATTAAACAGCTCATGTCAGATTAGGTCCATATTTGCATTTAGAATATCCAAACTTAGAGTACTGTGCAAAATCTTGAACCACTTCTCATTTCTGACTATTAAATTGACTGTAATTTAATCAATTGGTAAACAATTGGGAACAAATGTGACAATTTAATGTGACAGGCTGCAAAGGTACAACTTAAACCAAAGATACAACCAAAAAAAATTGGATATTTATTCAACAACCTCAGCAGCAACCTCGTTCGCCCTCACCGGCTTGATCATCCATCATCATCTGCACCCGTTTCTCACCGCCTAAAGTTATATATAGTTTGTTATGCTATATGCCTTAAGTTATATACTTGTTATACTTTAATGATTCATAATTCACAGTGCATCTTAACAAAAACAAACAAACAAACAAAAAAACCCTGAAAAATGCTCAGGTAAAGGGAATGGACTGAGAATGAGAGCCAGAACCTTGCTGAAAATAAGAGCTTAAAAAGTCCTGAAGAACTATTCCTCGAGACTCCATTAAAAATACAAGAAAGGCTGGCTCTTTGTGAGCAAAATATGAAGAAATGAGGGCTGCCTCAGGACTTCTGCACAGTGCTTTAGCTGTGCTCATTCATCCATAAGAGCATAAGTGATGTCAGGCACAAGTGATATCAGGTGAGGAGGCCTAGGGTGCAGTTATCTTTCCAGTTCATTCCAAAGGCTTTCAGTGGAGTTGTGGTCAGGGTTCTGTGCAGGACATTTGAGTTCTTCTACTTTAAACTTGGCCAACCGTGTCGTCATTGAGCTTGCTTTGCGTTCGGGAGTATTGTCATGCTGGAACAGGTTTGAGCTCTTAAATTCCAGTGAAGGGAAAATGTAATGCTACAGCAATCGAAAAAGTCCAACACATGGATTTGATGTCCAGGTATCGAAAAACTTTTGGTCATTTAATGTTTACAGTAGGTTTCAGCTCTAAATCCCAAACAAATCTAATTACTTTAAAGTGACCTAGTAAATGAAAGGCCATATACTCCCATCAGTCATAACATCAAAATGCAAAACTTTTTGTATAGGGCTGCTGTGTATATTTTTGTATATTGTATAGGGCTGCTGTGGCCCTTTTCGGGCTCCGCAGGGCCGCTGGATGTGTGCTATGGTGTCTGGAACAGGATGTTGGCAGCAGATCCTTTTTGTGCTGTATGTTGGTGGGCAGGATCTCTACGGGTTGATTGTTTCGTCTTGTTGTTTTCGTCACGCGTGCTTGATCAGATTGGAATCTGTGGAGTTTAGAGGCCAGATCGGCAGTCTCGGCCTCTTAGCCTGTCGGACCTTGTGCAAGGCAGGCTGTGGTACACTGGGAGGCTTTCTATCGTGACCATCATTCAATTTTTCTGCAATTTGTGCTGAATTGGCTTTTTTTTTTGGTGCAATCTAACTAGACCGGCTGGCCTTTAGTCCGCATGGGAACGGATGAGCCTTGAGTGCCCATGATCCTGTCACCAGTTTACTGGAATATCATTAATAATCAGCGTTAATGTGTTAATGTTTTGTTATCTCAATGTTATGGTTGATCAGTGTGTAGTGAGGTGAGCTGTAGTTAAGTTAACATTCCTTTACTAAACTGCACATGATCACCAGCAATTACTAACTGCTGTAATCTACTCCATAGTACTCCATGTATATGGAGTGCACTTGCAATCAGAAGTGTGCATGTTATTATAATAAGGTTTCCATTAATGTAATAATTCTTCTCACTCCTTGTCCCTCTGGCTCATTGTGATTAATTACTGAACAACATGATATGACAAGCTCTCTCCGAACTGGGATTCGGTATCTCTGTTCCATGTATAATAGCCTCTCGGTAATTGTGCATTTTGCTGCGTGGTGCCATTGAAGTGCTAGAAAAGAAATTGAGCATCTCTCTCTCTCTCTCTCTCTGCTTTCCTTTAGGCTCAAGTGGCTAAAATACTTCGCTTTCAAGACTTAACAAAGCTTGATGACAGAATAAACCGATAAAAACAACATCTTCTGTACATAATACAGCCTTAAAGTTTCTGAAAATAGGGATAATTGTTTGCTTTTTGAAAAAAAAGTCCAAACAAATCCTTACTAAATTACACAGGAAGTTGTGTTTTTTTTTGTTTGTTTTTTTTTTGTTTTTTTTTTTGTTTATACATTTCGTCAACAATAACTGTAAGACATAACAGACTTCATGGTTTTATAATATTCAGAAAAGCAACCAGCTAGAGTCTGCTTTTTCACTACCACTACACTACAACTGGAATGGTGGAGGATGGAAAAAGGATTTGGAAACAGAACCACGCAGAACAGGAAAAGAATACGTCATCATACAGTCCTTGTACATTTCTTTACATACTGTCTCTAACACCTACATGCTCGTGTGCTTCGCTCATTCGTTTTGCTCGCACGTAGGCCTGATTTTCATCTCTGTGAATTTTAGGGAGTACTGCAAACCAGTCCAGGAGTACCACTCGATGCCGTCGGCGTAGGACGAGTGCTGGCCGCGCAGGTACTGCCCGTTCAGGTTGGACATGTGGCAGTTGCGGTACCACCAGGCCCCGTGGTAGAAGGAGGCACAGTTGTTCTCCGAGTGATCGTTGTCCTTGTCCTTTGTAGTGAACTTCATGCCATTATGTTTAAGCAATGAGTCACCTAAAACAACAGAGAGAGGCAGGATCACTGTGTGAAACACTCACCCTGAGAAAATTTCAGAATTACTGCCACCTTGCTATAATAGAAGAATTATATAACTCCAGACTAGTCTCCCACTGTCTTGTTTTGTCATATAAATCAACTTTCACTGTTTGGCATTCTTTTTTGTCTATACACTCTCATCCCGAATAAGTCTTTACGATGTTGCATTGGACTGTGCTTATCGCACCGAATAGTGCAATGAGATGGCGTTTGTCAGCTACTGTTTCGTAGGATACTGTACAGTATTTTAGTACGCACAATAAATCTGAATTGAATCTAATGAAACAGAAGTGAATGACCACCTCGGCAACAGCTTCTTTCCTGAGGCAGTCAGACTACTCGATACACTGCTGCTTCCCAGCATCCACCTGGTCTAATCAAACCCTTCCCAACACTCACTGGAGTTTGATCATCTCTTCAAAACAGTCATTTAATATGCCTCAGTCAGCCAACTTTTTACAAATGGTCTCTTTATCTAACCACCTGCATAACCGTATACACAGTACAACTGGTATCTTCAAACTTGAGCACTGGACAAAACGTTAAAAATAGGAGATGCAGGAATGAGTAGGGTTTCCAAAGAGTATCTTTTAAAATCAGAGAGTTCAAAATACCGAAATACTTTTTAGATTCCTGACATTCTTGTTATAAAATAAAGACAGTGCTGCTTTTGGCATATTTATACTCTTGTGTTAAAATGCAAAGAACTTAGGCACAGTTCGCAGGTCTGAAAGTTGTATGTGTATACAGTGGAACCTCGGATTGCGAGTAACGTGGTTTACGAGTGTTCCGCAAACCGAGCAAAGATTTTTAATACATTTTTAATCGGAAACCGAGCAAGTATTAGTTTACGAGCACCAAGTATCATGTATTACGCATGCGACTCTTATTTTGACATCGAGTGTCACTCTCTCAATAACATCCACCCCTCCCCCCCCTACAGTGTTTCCGTGTTTGTGTGTGTGCGTTTGTTGTGAAACTTAAGTGATTCCATTAGTATGCGCCATGCCAGTCTCAGAGAGATTTCTTTTTTTCCTGTTGAAACGGTGTTTCCGGTGTGTGTGTGTGTGTGTGTGTGTGTCTGTTGTGAAACTTAAAAAGCGAGGTGGGGAGAGGGGGGAGGAGTGTTACTGTGTAAAACGAGGCGAGGGAGGGGGTTAATTCCACACACACACACGGCGCCTGCGCGCACCAACGGAAACATTTATCTGTCAGGATTTATTTGTACTTTTTTTTGAAGGTGAAGTGCAGATTAATTTGTTTTATTTTCATTTTATAGATTGTATTAATTATTTTTATGTATTTATTTTTTGGGGCTGTGGAACAAATAATTTGAGTTCTCATTATTTCTTATGGGAAATGATGATTTGGCTTATGAGCCCACTTCCGGAATGAATTATGCTCGTAATCCAAGGTTCCACTGTATACTGTAGTACATTAAAGTGTATATATATATATATATATATATATATATATATATATATATACTGTATATTAAGGCATATTAAATTAATTAGGCAATTTTAATGGCTATATAACTATACATGTGGACAAAATTGTTGGTACCCTTCGGTCAATGAAAGAAAAACTCACAATGGTCACATAAATAACTTTAATCTGACAAAAGTAATAATAAATAAGAATTCTATGAATGTTAACCAATGAAAGTCAGACATTGCTTTTCAAGCATGCTTCAACAGAATTATTTTAAAAAATAAACTCATGGAACAGGCCTGGACAAAAGTGATGGTACCCCTAGAAAATCCTGAAAATAATGTGACCAAAGGGACATGTTAATTCAAGGTGTGTCCACTAATTAGCATCACAGGTGTCTACAATCTTGTAATCAGTCAGTGGGCCTATATATAGGGCTCCAGGTCGTCACTGTGTTGTTTAGTGACATGGTAAGTCCCCTGCGACCCTGAATACAGGATAAAGTGGTATAGACGATGATTGAGTAAGGTGAGAACTGTGTCGATAGTGCACCGTAAACAAACATGCACGCTAGGAAGTGTGGAATTCCAGGGTTGTTGTGCAGAGATGGTGTTGTACATGGAAAGGCAGTAATGCAACACTACATCTGGAGACAAAAAAATTGTCATGAAAAGCTGATGACCACAGGCTCTGTGAATGATGCAACGATTTGCTTTCCTTTTCCTACATAATAAGGTACACATAAAATTTGTTTCAATATTTTTTTTGTACAAATATAGCCTATATAGACTAATACAATATATATTATATACTATAACCCCCTATATATATATATATATATATATATATATATATATATATATATATATATATATTTCTGGGTTAAGGGCCCCAACAGTGGTAACTTAGTGGTGTTGGAGTTTGAACCTGGGACCAGAAGATTGTTAATCCAACACCAGAGCTACTCCGATACCCCTGTATGTTTATATGAACACTTCGTTCAAATGAATGAGCTATGAAAAATTACATTAAAGACCTATCACATGAGTAATATTGTGACTAAAACATACTGTGATTTCCTTAAAAAGTATTTTTTAATTGCCTTGCAAGAACATTAACTTCCTTTTACCATGTTCAGTTTCCCTGGAATAAAAATGGGGTTTTTCATGTCTGGGCAATTCTATGCACATGTCAACCTTATTATGAGGAAAAAAAGTAAAACACATAATGTATGAGTTCCTACCAAACAACACTCATGCAAACCCAATACGTGTACTAGGAAGCTTTATATATATATGCTTATATTGACTAAAGTTTTTTTCTTTTCTTCTTCTCATTTAAACAGTGAGTCCAGTGCTGGGCATGCAAAAGAACAAACGAAGGATGGAAGAAAGGACCTGGAAATAATGTCAGTCATAACGCCTGTTTATTCTAAGTAGTTTATTACAAAAACAACAAACATTTACCCATCCATAACACAGAAACTATGTTTAAGTATAACATTTACCAGAAATGTATACTGTAGGGAAAGATAATGTATGGATTCATGTAAAATGTCATTAAAATGTGTCAGATCTTCTACAATGACAACTGAAATATTAAATGACTTTTTCATTCATGGAAAGAAAGAAAAAAAATGTAATTCAAGACCAACTAACCCTTGGGAATGTTAATTACCCTGTAGGTACCTAATCAAAGAATTAACAAAATGTAATTCGTAATTAGGTGTAATAATAATAATAACAACAATAATAATAATAATAATAATTAATATAAAAAAAACAAGAGATTAATTAGTGCCAGGCATAAATTTATTCATCATCTAAGATAAACCTTCCTGTCACGTTTCTGAGTGCGAGGCATAACTGCAAGAGGCTCCAGGTGGTTCAGGGAAACGATGTTTTATTGAGTGATAAATACAAAAAAACATGGAAATAAACAGAAACAGGTATACTTTAAATAAAACGAAACCAAAACACGAACTAAGACACGACATACACTTTAGACTTACTGTAACAAATGCAAGACAACAACCTAGAACTTAAACACACCTTTTATAATGAACTTAATGATCAACTCGGATCAGGTGCGCGCCCACGTGACCTGACCGAGTTGAGAACTGGGAAATGAAGTAAACAAAAGAACATCAAAAGAACTACACAACCTTGTCTAGAGGGCGCTTTGGCGCCCTCTAGGGGTTATCCCTGACATAACCCCCCCTCAAAGGGCGCAACTCCGAGGCGCCACAGGAGGTCCAGGGCATCCCCCCCAGGGTCCAACGTCCGCCCCTCTCATCCAGAGGCTGGCACCTATGTCCTGTGGGCCAGGTGGCTTTATGCCCCCGTTGAAGCAGGGCAGCGGAGATGGAGGAAGCTCGCCGTCCTCGTTGACGTAGGGCGGCGAAGGTAGTGGATGCTCGCCGTCCTCCTTGACACAGGGCGGAGGAAGAGGAGGAAGCTCGCTGTCCTCAGCGGCGCATGAAGGCGACGGCGGAGGAAGAGGAAGCTCGCTGTCCTCAGCGGCGCATGAAGGCGACGGCGGAGGAAGAGGAGGAAGCTCGCTATCCTCGGCGGCGTGTGACGGCGGCGGAGGAGGAAGCTCGCTGTCCTCGGCGGCGCATGAAGGTGACGGCAGAGGAAGAAGAGGCAGCTCGCTGTCCTCGGCGGCGCATGAAGGCGACGGCAGAGGAAGAGGCAGCTCGCTGTCCTCGGCGGCGCATGAAGGCGGCGGCGGAGGAAGAGGCAGCTCGCTGTCCTCGGCGGCGCATGAAGGCGGCGGCGGAGGAAGAGGAAGCTCGGTGTCCTCGGCGGCGCATGAAGGCGGCGGCGGAGGAAGAGGAAGCTCGGTGTCCTCGGCGGCGCATGAAGGCGGCGGCGGAGGAAGAGGAAGCTCGCTGTCCTCGGCGGCGCATGAAGGCGACGGCAGAGGAAGAGGATGGAGCTCGTGATCCTCAGGGCGCATGGAAGGCGGCGGCGGAGGAAGAGGAAGCTCTGCTGTCCTCCACGCGCGCTGAAGGCGGCGGCGTAGGAAGAGGAGCTCGCTGTGCCTCGCGGCGCACTGAAGGCGACGGCAGAGGAAGAGGATGGAGCTCATGATCCTCACTGACGCATGAAGGAGCGGCGGAGGAAGAAGAGGAAGCCTCGCTGTCCTCAGCGGCGCATGAGGCGACGCGGAGGAAGAGGAGGAAGCTTCGCTGTCTCAGCGGCGCATGTACGGCGACGCGGAGGAAGAGGAAGCTCGCTTCCTCAGCGGCGCATGAAGGCGGCGGCGGAGGAAGAGGATGGAGCTCACTGTCCTCGGCGGCGCATGAAGGCGGCAGCGGAGGAAGAGGATGGAGCTCGCTGTCCTCGGCGGCGCATGAAGGCGGCGGCGGAGGAAGAGGAAGCTCGCTGTCCTCGGCGGCGCATGAAGGCGACGGCAGAGGAAGAGGAAGGAGCTCGTGATCCTCGGCGGCGCATGAAGGCGGCGGCGGAGGAAGAGGAAGCTCGCTGTCCTCGGCGGCGCATGAAGGCGGCGGCGGAGGAAGAGGAAGCTCGCTGTCCTCGGCGGCGCATGAAGGCGACGGCAGAGGAAGAGGAGGAAGCTCGCTGTCCTCAGCGGCGCATGAAGGCGACGGCGGAGGAAGAGGAGGAAGCTCGCTGTCCTCAGCGGCGCATGAAGGCGTTGGCGGAGGAAGAGGAAGCTCGCTGTCCTCGGCGGCGCATGAAGGCGGCGGCGGAGGAAGAGGAAGCTCGCTGTCCTCGGCGGCGCATGAAGGCGGCGGCGGAGGAAGAGGAAGCTCGCTGTCCTCGGCGGCGCATGAAGGCGGCGGCGGAGGAAGAGGAAGCTCGCTGTCCTCGGCTGCGCATGAAGGCGGCGGCGGAGGAAGAGGAAGCTCGCTGTCCTCGAAGGCACTGTGCTGCGTCGGAAGCTCGCCGTCCACAAAGGCACTGTGCAGCGACGGAAGCTCGCCGTCCACAAAGGCACTGTGCAGCGACGGAAGCTCGCCGTCCACAAAGGCCCTGTGCAGCGACGGAAGCTCGCCGTCCACAAAGGCACTGTGCAGCGACGGAAGCTCGCCGTCCACAAAGGCACTGTGCAGCGACGGAAGCTCGCCGTCCACAAAGGCACTGTGCAGCGACGGAAGCTCGCCGTCCACAAAGGCACAGTGCAGCGACGGAAGCTCGCCGCCCACAAAGGCACTGTGCAGCGACGGAAGCTCGCCGTCCACAAAGGCACTGTGCAGCGACGGAAGCTCGCCGTCCACGAAGGCACTGTGCAGCGACGGAAGCTCGCCGTCCACAAAGGCACTGTGCAGCGACGGAAGCTCGCCGTCCACGAAGGCACAGTGCAGTGACGGAAGCTCGCCCTCCTCTTCACCGCGGTGCAGCGGCGGCAGCTCGCTGTGTTCAGTGGCACGGTGCAGCTGTGCTAGTAGCCCTTGGAGCTCGGACACCTGCTCCCGCAGATCACGAATGCGCTCTTCGTTACTCAGAGCGCACCGCCGAAAGCTGCTCCAAACACTCTGGGACGCTGCTCCCAGCTGCACGTCCCACTCACACTCCGCTCTTCTGCCGGTACGCCGTTTGGTTCTCCTCCTGCTCTCCGCGTCGGTTCCCCAAACTCCAAACATCGTTGCCCCCCCCAAAAGAATCTCCCGGGGGAAGGGCTCCTCTGCTATGCCTCTTGTTTGGTCTTGCATTCTGTCACGTTTCTGAGTGCGAGGCATAACTGCAAGAGGCTCCAGGTGGTTCAGGGAAACGATGTTTTATTGAGTGATAAATACAAAAAAACATGGAAATAAACAGAAACAGGTATACTTTAAATAAAACGAAACCAAAACACGAACTAAGACACGACATACACTTTAGACTTACTGTAACAAATGCAAGACAACAACCTAGAACTTAAACACACCTTTTATAATGAACTTAATGATCAACTCGGATCAGGTGCGCGCCCACGTGACCTGACCGAGTTGAGAACTGGGAAATGAAGTAAACAAAAGAACATCAAAAGAACTACACAAACTTGTCTAGAGGGCGCTTTGGCGCCCTCTAGGGGTTATCCCTGACACTTCCCAGCAACATGAAAAAAGCAGCACATTATGCTGTGGTTTTTAAAAATTCTAGTACAAATTCAAGAAAAAGATTAGTAAGATATTTTTTTTATCTGGATGAGGTTACAAAGCTTCTAAGGATCTTGGACTCCAGCAAAAAAAAAACAAAAAAAAAAAGCAGTGAAAGTCATTATCAACTCATCGAGTGCACTGACAGCTCATCCATGAAGTCGCCAATAACCCAACCGTACACCCTGCAGGCCTTGCTCACCACAGGTCATGTCATTGTTTATGATTCCACTATCAGAAAATAAAACGTTGCCCCAAAAGACTATCCATGGGAGAGTTGCAAGGTGAAAAGCACTGCTATGCAAGAGGAAAATACAAGCGTCTCTCTTAAAACAAGGCTCATCAAATCATGACTTCTCCTCTCTACCACAGACTCCTGGAGAAGAATATCCGGTCATCAGTGCGTGATCTGAAGCTCAAGCTCAATTGGGTTATGCAGCAAGGCAACAATTTGGAGCACAAGAGCAACTCCAATACTCTGAATAGCTCGAATCTAACAAAATTAAAATCAATGCCCTGATCTGAACCACAATGAGATGTCTTGGCAAGACATGAAACGGAAAAGTCATGCTCTCCGGCTGAATTAAAGCAATTTCTCAAAGAAAAGTAGGCCTGAATTTTTCCATAGTGATGTGAAAGTCATCAAAACATCCTACAATAATTGCAAGTTGGCAAAAACAAGTAACGTTCAGGTTCAATTATTATGAGAATTTACCGGTGTTGTTATGTTCTTATATTACACAGATAGCATTAGAGGTAAAGAGGAGACTAATTTTTTTTTTTATTGTAGTGCTACTGTCTGCTGTGAGCAGGGGATTAATTTGGCTGGAATCATCTAGACCCATGTTCCGACACCTTCAATACATACAGTGGCTATAGAAAAGAATCATCGCCCTTTAAATATTCACATTTTGTTGCTTCGCAGCCTGACTTTTAACATTTTGTTGTATCACAGGTGTCACACTAACATGTCAGGAAAAAAATTAGAAACAGAATCACTGAGTTGGAAAAGGATCACCCACTTTGGTCAGTATTTTGTTGAACCAACTTTTGATTTAATTACAGCCTTTAGTATACTGGGAGGTGCTTATATTAACTTTATACATCTAGACCTTGCAGTATTTGCCCACTCTTTTTTGTAGAACTGTTTCAAGGTGAGTTAAATTTATTGGTGACCAATTTTTGGACTGCAGTCTACAAGTCATTAGACAGATTTTGATTGGGGTTTAAGTCTGGGCTCTGATTAGTCCATGCAAGGACACATTCACATTTTTCTCCGTCAACCACTGTGTGGCCAGTTTTGCTTTGTATGCGTTGAGTCACTGTCATGTTGGAATGTAAACACTCTTCCTATTGACAAATTGCTGGCAGAGGATAGCAGATTTTCCTCGAGAATTTTGCAGTATTTTGACTCATCCATTTTTCTTTCTATCCTGACAAGTGGTCCAGTCCCTGCTGCAGAGACACACCCCCATAACAGAGGGGTATAATACAGTGAGCTGCATTGGAGTTCTGCCAGACATAACGTTTGGTGTTGTGGCCAAGTAATTAAATTTTAGTCTCATCTGACCACCTGAGGTTTTTGCAAAGCTCAGTCATGACTGGATGTGGCCATTCTTGAAGAGTGGCTTTTTTTCTTGCAACCATTCCATACAATGATATGGTTGTCACATGCACACAATGAACACTCTTTGTCATAAATTTCTGGAACTGCTTCAGAGTTGCTGTAGGCCTCTTGGTAGCCTCTCTGACCAGTTTCCCCCTGGTTCTTTCATCCGGTTTGGAGCAACGTTCTAATCTAGGAAGGGTCTGTGTTCTACCAAATACCTTCTACTTAATAACAGACGTCACTGTTTTCATCCAGGAAGCAATAAAAGCTTTGAATTTTTTGGTATCCATCTCCTGACTTGTGCCCAATTTTATCAAAGGTCATTTTTTTAAAAAATAAATGTGCACATTTACTGAGATGCTCCAGAGAAGCTCTTTTCATGCTGAGCTAATCAAAATAATCACAGCTGATCACAGCTGCTATTCAGAAGGTGATTTACATCACTTGATTGAGTTTACACGTCATTTTAGGAGGGGGTGATCCTTTTTTTTTTCTGTGTTGGTGTGTGATATCTTTCACTAAGATGTTAAAAGTTGCACTCGATAGATACAACAAATCTGTGTCTGTCTTCATTTCAGGCTGCAAAGCAACAAAATGTAAGTATTTTAAAGGGGCTGATTCTTTTATATACTCATTGTATATAAACAATCGGATTGGCAATGCTATGCTCTATGACCTTTTGGTTCACACTAATGTTATCATTTCATGAGTTGAAGTCCTGTTGCTGCTTCGCTTCCCTTCAGGCTCATAGCATTGAAATACTCATTCAACAAATCAGGACGTAATATATGGAGTTAAATTACTCTCAAACGTCGCTCAAGTGAAAAAGCGCATCACACACACCTTTGTCTCAAAACTCCATGAGTGCATGAGTTATTTTGCGGAAATCATTTACCCAGCTGTACCGCTACACTGGGTTTTAGGGTTCCACCACTTGCCAGATCCTACTTTAACCCCTGGCCGTGAGATAACACCTCCATAATGACAAGCTGAGAGCTTTTCTAAGAGCAAGGGTGCCAGTAGTTTTGAACTGACTACAGGGCGGAAAAAGGTAGAAATAATGTGGAAAGCATTAAAAATCACGGAATCGCTATGTCTCATTACTTCCCATCATACAGTTCAATTACTTTAAATAACTGAGACTGATTAAACAGTGAAAACTATATTGAGTGTAATTTATCACCCCAGACACCGTGTTCTCATTTGGGCTGTAGATTTTTGTCGTACATAAGCTCCTAAAATATTATTAATTAGCTCATGAGTTTAACAAATGCAGGTACAAATGATTCTACAGTAAGTCAGTAAGCTTTGGCTGTAGGCTGTCGTAATACCTACAGTACCAGGGAATGTTAAAACGGAGTAGAACAGGAGTTGAAAAAAGAAAGAAAAAAAAAAAGAATTGACACAGCAGTGCAGGACAGAAGAGGGGAAAAAGAGTAACGAAGTGAGCCACTCATGTAATGTGCCCTTTTTAAGCAGCGTGATGGACTGCAAGTCTCAAGAATGTAATGTGGCTATAAGTGTTCGGCCTCATCTATTCTAAACTAATCACAGCTCTCAGACTGTGCTGATAAAATCAGGCTTTACTGCAGCACTGTGGCTCACACTGGCTCTTTTACTGCAGCAAAGGAGATCGTAGCGATACAGTTATGTCACATCATAAAGAAGAGTTACATGCCATAAATCCCTCTCATGTGCCTCAAGAACTCATCAGTGTGTTTAGTGAGGTGATGAACGACCAATGTGATGGCATCAGTGAAAGAAGAAACATGTCAATGCTAGAGGGGGAAGGTTTTCCATTAACATTTGAGGTCTACTCGTTTTTTTTTTTTTTAACTGTGTCCTCAAATAACCTGACTTCATTTATACTGAAGGTGTTGCTAATTTTCACATTTAATGCTTCATAAGCTTAAACCAAGGCCAATGAAAGATCATATCTATTGCAATCCTCATTCAACATTAAAGATCCTCAGAGGTCCCTGAAAGTGTGTCTTCTAATGTCCTGAAATGCCCTTCACTCTGCTTCACTCCTCTTTTAAAACACACCCTTTCAGCGTCTATGTACAGTAAATATGGTACAGCTGAGCCACGCCCTAACAGAAAACAGCAAAGCTGAATAACAAAGCATTGGAAAGTATCTTCCTATATGAGGTCACTTTAGGGGGAAATGTTATTGCTGTCAGTGTGCTATCATCCCTGAGATTTATGTCCCATGTGAAGTTGCCAAGTGAGTCATTTTCAAGATTATCTGGATATTTATCAGGAAATAACATGCCTTGCTTCTATAAGTTGATTAAAAGTAGAAACCTGAGGGGAAATATTTGTCATGTAAATATAGACGTAAACAATAAAATATAGACTGCATCTACACTGCATGAACGGGCTTCTCACAAAGTGAGAATATCTTTTAAATATAATTTTAGAGTAAAATTAATCGTATACAATGACCAAAATGAGCAGCACAGTGCCTTAGTCGTTAGCACTGTCACCTTATACCTCGTGGGCTGGAGGTTCCAATATCGCTTCTGGTCTGTGTTTGTGGAGTTTGCATGTTCTCCTCATGCTTCTTGGGTTTCGTTCCAGGTACTCCGGCTTCCCCGCACAGTCAAAAGACATGGTGATTGGTGTTTCCAAATTGCCCATGGATTGTGGTTGTGTGTGTGCTGGTGCCCTGTTGGCACTCCATTCAGGATGTGTCCTGGGATAAGCTCCAGGCCCCTGAGACCCAAAACATGACAAGTGGTACAGATCATGGACGGATGGATGGATGGACGAATGGAATTAACCAAATGTAAAATTAACAAACATAACGTGAGACCCCTTTTAACTTATTTTGAGTTTTCCATTTTCTACCACCAAAAAGCGTTTATTTGCTTCTGTCTAGCAATGAATGCTTAAAAGGGCATTAGAGTACAATGACACTATTTCTAATAGACTATTACTAATTTGGAATTAGGTAAATAATGTAAAGAAATGGGTTCAATGATCTTATATTTCGTTTATACAGTTAAGCCGGTCTTCCACAAGACAAGCAAAACTTTTACATAAATCTTGACTTTAAAAACGAGGTAAGTCTTGGTTTACGAGTACAGAGTATCATGTAGCATGCGTGTACTGGTTACTACAGGGTGGGCCATTTATATGGATACACCTTAATAAAATGGGAATGGTTGGTGATATTAACGTCCTATTTGTGGCATATTAGTATATGTGAGGGAGCAAACTTTTCAAGATGGGTGGTGACCATGGTGGCCATTTGGAAGTCGGCCATCTTGGATCCAACTTTAGTTTTTTCAATAGGAAGAGGGTCATGTGACACATCAACCTTATTGGGAATTTCACAAGAAAAACAATGGTGTGCTTGGTTTTAACGTAACTTTATTCTTTCAGGAGTTATTTACAAGTTTCTGACCACTTTCAAATTTGTTCAATGTGCTGCCCATTGTGATGGATTGTCAATGCAACCCTCTTCTCCCACTCTTCACACACTGATAGCAATACCGCAGGAGAAATGCCAGCACAGGCTTCCAGTATCCGTAGTTTCATGTGCCACAAACAGGACGTTAATATCACCAACCATTCCCATTTTATTAAGGTGTATCCATATAAATGGCCCACCCTGTATAACACTGTGACCACATGTTTGCCTGTAAAACATCTTTTATTTTGTGTTTGTATGCTTGTGTATTGTGCCCTTGTACTGTTTATTATAACACACGTGTGTGTGCATGTGTGTGTGTGTGCATGTGCGTGTGCGTGTGCGTGTGTGTGTGTGTGTGTGTGTGTGCGCATGTAAAGAAAAAGCATGTCTCGTTAGAGAAGTTAAAGATCCTTTCTCTCTCTCTCTCGCTCTCTCTCTGTCAGCCTGCACTGCACTTTGTGTGTGTGCATGAACATCATTGGACATCATGCCCCTCCTCCCCTCCCTCTCGCGTTCAGACAAACCCCTCCTCCTCTCGGCTTCACACACAACCATGCTCTCTCTTTAAAGGAAAGACTGCTCTGTCGCGATTCTTTTAAAGTGCAGGTTAACTTGTTTTATTTTTACATTACAGCAGTGATTCCATTAGTGTTCGCACACTCGAGTGTCATTAGAGATGTTCCTTGTTAATTTTCCTGATAAGGCAGTGTTTGTGTGTGTGTGTGTGTGTGTGTGTGTGTGTGTGTGTGTGTGTGTGTGTGTGTGTGTGTGTGTGTGTGTGTGTGTGTGTGCGTGAAACTCAAATAAGAGAGGAGGAAGAGATACTGTGTAAGATGAGAAGAGGGAGAGGGAAGGGTCTCATCCCTTAACACACAATAACACACACACAGCGTCTGTGCACACAAACACTAACGGAAACACTTATCTGTCTGGATTTATTTTTACTATTTTCAAAGGTGCAGTGCAGGTTAATTTGTTTTATTTTTACTTTCTATTTTGTATTCATTATTTTTATGTATTTATTTTTTGGGGTTGTGGAACGAATAATTTCAGTTTCTATTATTTCTTATGGGGGAAATTCGCTTTGATTTACAAGTGTTTAGATATACGAGCCTGCTTCCGGAAATAATTATGCTCACAATCCAAGTTTCTAGTAATTTCTAGTAATAAGAAATACTAGCTCACCAATACTACTAGTTTACTACTAGATACTATACTAGTTTGTTTTTTGCAGTGTAAAAGGTATTCATCAGAAAAGCAACAACTTTTTATGTAAAAAAGAATGTACATATTCTCACATTTCTGTGATTTATATAAAGGTTGCTTCATCTGTGTAGTAATAAATGATCAATACTGATGTCCTGGAGTACCATTACTTAGCAGTAATACACCGATTAGCCATAACATTAAAACCATTAACATTAAAATGACTTGGAAAAAACCCCCACCAGGCCAGCTGTGGCCCTGTGGGGCATGTCTGTGATGTCTGACACCAGGACTTTGGCATTACCATTACATTGGTTGGGTTGCGGGGTGGAGCCTCCATGGATCGGGTTTGTTTGTCTGGCATATCCCATGGGTGCTCAAACAGACTGGGATCTGGGGAGGTCAGGTCAGTAGCCTGGTATTCTTTGCCTGCTGAGCCACACAATATGTGTGCCATGCTATGGTGCACTGAATGTTTTGATGCCTTTTTATCATGGTGAGCCTTGACTTTCTTTGTCGATTTGTGCTGCATTGGGTTTTTTGTAAGATCGGACCAGACAGGCCGGTCTTTGGTCCCTGCGGGCATGGGTGGGCCATGGGTGTCCATGTCAGCAGTCTTGTCAGCAGCTTTCTGGTGTATAGTTAGTCATCATGTTTAGGAATTATGTGTAGTACGAGCTGTTTTTTGAAAGCAAGAACTTCCCACGCCATATTTGTGAATATGAAGTATAAAGAATTTGAGTGGAAATCTCCACAAAACACTTTTATGACAATAGCAGTGCATTTAAAAGAAAAACAAATCTTTAAATTGTGTCTCATTTCATACTAGATACATTACATTCATTCGTACAGTACACACAATCATCTTTTCTGGCTTATTCGACGTTGACGCACTACATCGCCGTAAAGGACTTTGAAGACGCTTCAACGCAGAAGCACCTGAATGAAAGAATAAAATCCTAATACCCATTACTCATGCGCTCATTTATGAAAAATTCTCACAATGAATACATTAGAGGAGGATTATGCATGCTTTTACTACAAAAGTGTCAGCATTGCTAACAAGTAAATCGTGGCAGGCAGGCCGAAAAATCTGAATTTTTTCCACCAATAACTAAAGCGCATGTCAGCGCCTCTCCAAATAATAAACAGCACATTCAGTCCTCTGTGTTTCCTGAATAAAGCCCAAAGCCTCATTCTGTAAGTGTCTGTGTGCCCACAAGACTGAAGCTTAGGAATTCAAAGGACACATTTCACCTAGATGAAGTTGGCAGGAAGTGGGCGTAGTTGGCATCACAGTGAAATGAGAGGAAAATATACAGTAATCATTTCTCTTTCTGGAATTTCATTTACAGTCTTGTTCAAAGGCTTTTAAAACCATCACATGGCCGCTGTAATGTCTGGGTGAATTTAAGAGCTTAAGGTTTAGACGAGTGAATTCCTTAATAAGTACATAACAATGGTAGATTTTGGTGTTTACTCTCCAAAAATGGTGCTTAACCTTAGAGGTTTCTTTGGGTGAACTTCTTCCAACCCCATTGTATGAGCTATCCATGAATGCCCGGTTAGCCACGAAATTTCCACCCACGCTTTTGTATAAGCTTCTAAACAGGAAGCCAAGGAGAATTATAGGAATCTTACTTCACTATACATTAAGCTGCCTGCTCTTGTCCAACCCCCCACCCTCAAAAAAAAAATTTAAACCTCCTGTCCAAACTTCACTTTCTCATTTTGGTGATGTCTGGACTCTGTGGAGTGGACTTCCGTTTCTTGGACACGCTATTATTTGGCTTGTCGAGGACGCAGAACTTTTTCACCCTAAACGTAACCTCAATCTGCCTTTCAGAAAAATTGCATTTCATGGGGTTTCTTTTTTTTTTTTTCCCCGAGCCTATGAACCTGTTTTACTTGCACAAAGTAGCGGGTAATGGTTTAGACACCCTCCAGACTGAAGGCCACTGCACACCAAAACAGACACATTCTGTTCATTTGAAAGGTAGAAAAAACACACACAATTTGATGCACAATGGTGTCCGGGGAGTGTGTGGGGAGGGGGAGCACTGAAAAATATATCCAAAATATAACCAATTCTACTAACTCCACAACAGAAGAGATAAGAAACCAACAAATTTTGAACATGGGGTTGCTCGCAAAATCAATAATCCTATCAGCCATTTTTAACTAAGGATATGTTATTTTTACCTGTTTTTATTATTTTTATTATTATTGATCAAACTGCTTTTCATTCATTTGAAAAAAAAAAAAAACAGCACCACTACAGAATTATATTTTTATATTTATTTCTTTAGACTGTCAACCGTGTTTGTACATCAAATCCTATTTCGTAGTTCAAAACTGTTACTACAGTACAATTAGGGACAATATCACAAGACATGCCAAAGGATAATTTTCATGGATATCAGTTTTAACTTAAAGTATGAAATCTTGTCAGATGATTATTAAAAGGAAGAAGGATCACTTATTTTACCAGAAGCAGCTTTAACATTCAAGTATGTGAGCCAGGTAGCGATGCTTGAGGTATCATATACAGTAGGCTTTGCTTTATTGCGGGAAGAGAAGATATGCTACTTTGGAATTTAAACCGAAAACGCCCTAATATCATAAAAATATCCACCTTGAAAATCGTTAGTTCATCTCAAAATTCAACAGATGGCGCTGTATATTTTTTTAAATCTGCACTTATGAGTATGCAATTGCAATCTACTTAATAAACATGATCTCACACCTTCGTTCCGCGCACTTCCCGGGAACATGTACAAATTTTAGCTCATTCCAAAATTCAACAGATAGTGTTGCACATTTTGAGTGCGCAATTACATTCCATGCAAACGAAGTTGTGTGCTATAAAAAAAAAAATTTATAGCCAAAAATAAACACTGCGCCTCATGCAGCAACATTCTCATAAATTTCTATTACAAGTTATATTAATTTTCTGATAAGAGAACAAATAAGAGAAGTCAAAACCAGATGCACCAAACATTCTTAACCATCCCAATCTGCTCTTACCCAGATGAGCAGAATGATGAATCCCACTTGATCTTACATCGGTGGTGCAAACAATTAGCATAGAATCAATAAAGGCCCCTAAACTCCATAGGGCTGGTGCATGTTGCATCCTGAGCAAATCAGGCACAAGATCTGAGAGATGCCACTGAACAGCAGTAGTTTGAAATAAACTTACACACCATAAACATGTGATCTTCCAGAGAGTGAGCACTGGCATCACAGGTAAATCAAAAACACAGCAATGGCCGTGTCATCTGAGAGACACACAGTGAAAAGAAATCGAACAAAATGATTTGACAGCGCATGGAGTGAGGGCATTACCTTCATCACCTCTGTTAGAGTTTTATAAAGTGGAGGGAGTTGGATTGTTTTATAAAGTTGAACTGGATAGTGGTTTTTATAATGAGGTGTTTCAGAGTGCTCATGGCAATCTGAAACAGCTCAGCATCCATTCATGTGTTTCATCAAATCTGTGCGATCCCTAAAAATGTGCTCTCTGCGTAAGCCCTGGATGGCTAAAGCTTCTAACGGCAATCTGGAATCCATTCAGATGCAGAACACATGCAACCATGCAAGGGTTTATATAGTCTTAATTAAATTAATTCATACCTTTACATATACACATTACTGAGCAGAGCCGGGCCTAGAACCGCTGACCTTCCAATCAGTAACTCCGAGCCTTAACACATTGATCTTCCATTGCCCTGACCAATAGTATTTCTTTATCCCACAATTAAATGATCTCTATCCAATAATTATCATTCATCTAAAAACATATCATAATCTATTATATACATCTATTTTATGTTTATAAATTGTAAAACATTTTTTTCTATGCATTGATTGTAAAAGCGGTAGTGATTTTTCTTATCTTGGTAAGGGTGCTCTCAAAACGCATACAATTTTATCTTACCCAGGAGGAGAGAAAGAAGAAAAAAGGGAAAACAATGGTGAATCCCATTGAGAATGTAGGAATTATTCTCAATGATTAAAAAGAAGAGAAAAATTGTCCATTTATCCAAAATGTCTCTTACTTATGTTTTTTTTTTTTTTGTTAATCTGTTGTATAAAAGCAATGTCGCACTTGCAACTGTGCGATTATGCTGAATACTGGCATGGCTGTGATTCTTATTATAGCATCGAGCTTGTGGGCCAAATATGTACAGTATACATGCTTTTCTATTTAAGGCACATTGCATGAGAAAGAGTGCTGTTATACTGAATATAAACACGGCCGTGATTAGTTACAGAACATAATTTGTGGCCAAATGGTTAAATCGAAAAGCAGGTTGCCAAAAATTAGAAAATAAAAAGGTTTTCCTTATTTCCGGTTGTGGAAAGTGCAAAAAAATAAGGATATTTTGTTACATTACGATTAAACTAGTAAGCATGAGGTCCAATATCAATACCTTATGAATTAAATGTATCATTATGCTTAGATTATGTGCATCATAATCAAGCAAGTTATTTCCTCGTGAAAAACTACAGAAGAGATAACATTTCAGAACAGCTGGATTAATATAAAATTCTGACTGATCATATTTGAAAAACTGTTCAGTTCTACATACTGAGCCTTCAGAGACATTCATTCAAACATCTTACTGCATGTGTGTTAATGTGTTACTCGCTTAACGTTCACAGCTGTGTATCATTTCTGCTCAGAGCTCATCCTGAACTGAACGGAAACTTTCAGGCGCTTTATATCCGGCTGGCCGGTGAAGAGTAACATGGTTGGTTTATAATACACGGCTGGTTATTATTGAAATAGGATTAATGATTAATAGCAATAGAATTTGTTTCAGAAAACATGACAAATACAGTATGATGCCTGTTGTTTGCTGCCATTTCATAGTAACAAGTGAATGATAATTCCCAGCGGAGGATTAGCAGGGTTGTTGTGGCAAATACAAACAACATTTATTTAGAAGAAAAGACAATCAAGAAGGGACAACAAGAAGGCTGATAAAACATAGCTTTTAAATAACAAGAACGCGAATTGCTGTATTATGGATGTTTTGAATCAGAAACCTGAAGGCATCCTGGTTAATTAGAGCAGAGTGTAAGCAGCCTTTACTGTCTGATTTATGTTAATGGAGTGTTTATTTATGACTCCCGTAATAATGAACTGTCTGCATTGTTGAAATACCATTTACTATATGTGTTGTGATGCTTCATTATCACTGCTCTTTTCGAGGCTGTGAAGGTCAGATCAGGGAGTTAGGCTGGAGGCAGAAGTGAGGAAGCAAGAACTGGTCGAAGTAGAAACCCAATTACTGTTAGTATGAAGATTTGGGGACAGTGAAGGTAAAGCATGGCTATACTTGGGTTTAATTCCATGTCTTATTTTGAATACTTCGAAAATATATCAGCATAATCGGGTTCCAACTAGAAACTGCGAAACATTATGGTAAGAATAAAAAATAATACTATAATAAGAGATTGCTGAACAACAATTTCAAAGAATCTTAAAACAAAGTTTGGATGAAAACTGCATTTTGGCCCAAATGTCACTTTGTGCTTGACCTGTCCTTCAAACTCTAAAGAAAAATGAAAGAAAATCCACCTTTTTCTGCCATTATTTCCTTACAATTACATCACACCAAACAAAGGTCAGTCCCTTTTATTTCGCCAGAGGAGAAGGACTGGATCGTGAGCAGCTCTTTTGTACAGCATGTGTCCTTAGAATAGACAGAATTTCACACTCCATAAAGCATTTCAGTATAATGCATCTGTAAAAGGGTTCCTCCTTCCCCATGAATCTAAAAGATTCAGGCTGGGATATAGAGCCCTCACCATACCTGCTGAATGCTAAAGCTCTCAGGACAAAGAGAGAACCTACCGGCGGTTCCTGAGTAGTCTGCAACGCTCAACGGGTAGCCGTCCTCGTCCGGGTCGACCGAGAACAATCCCACGCCAAAGGATCCATACTGAGCGAAGGAAGTGCTGTTCTCAAAGTCCTCCAAGTCGATCCTCAACTCATAATTGGCCTGAATGGTCAGAGCATGAATACGCTTCAGACCTAAAAAAAAAATGTAAAAATTAAAAGGTGAGGTCATGTCAGATGTCATATCAAGGAGCATCAAAGTAAGTGCATGCTCTTAGAAACAATTAAAGAACAATCGTAATCAGAGGGCTTCATTTACGAACCTACTAATAAAGTTATGTTGACAGATATTCATAATTTGAACATAATGTTAAAAAAAAAAAAAAACCCTAAAGAAATGCACATCCACCCATTTGTGGGTGGAGCTCCTGATTGAGCAGTAAGCGGATGTAGAGGTGTACTGTATTTGTTGAGCTATTGAGTTTAAATACCAACATTTTTTTTATAATATCAATTACTTTCTCCTTTATGTTTCAACACTCCAACACCTGGACCATGTTCCCATCACATCTTCCACAAGGCTACATTCACATTAGCAACCTGAAGTGACTCAATTCCAATTTAATCACCTTAATGTGACAGATTTTTCTTTTCAGGGATGTTTGAACGCATACATCTGATGTTTTTCAGATCAGATCAGATCAGATCAGAGTCACTTTAGTAATGTGATCCTAAATTGGATACATGCACATGTGCAATATTGGTCATGCAACTTAAATGAGAACGGCCAGATCAGAAATCCCGATGTCAAATGCGGATAATCAGGTAATACCGGCAGTGTGGGGATTTCACAGCAGTGCTAGCAATACAATTGAAAACAGTTACGCAAGACATCTGGCTCTCTTTCTTCTTCTGGACCTCAACAAACACAGGAACGAACTGCTTGCCATCGTTGAGAGCAAAATTGTACCCATTGTTTGAAATGAATGAGTGGCCACACACATATGATTTAAGCAGTTTTAACCCAGATAACGAGAGCAAGGACATGTGCAGATGTGTGCCACTTCAGTAGTCTGTCATGACATGCCAATCTGATCTGACCGAAAAACCTAAATTGAACAATGTGGCTTGTAATGTAGCTCTAGATTGGGATTTGTCATTGTATACAGGTACTATACATCTGTGTAGGTATAGAATCGGCCTAAGTAGGTTTTCACATACTGTACAAGGATCTTGTCTTGATAATGTAGTGCAAACTCTTCAAAAACATATACTGTAGAGTGTCACTTTATTGTTAAGGAAACAGGTTTTGTAGGATCAGCCACAAATAGCTTACACTGCAGATTTTACATGCTAATGCACCTGAATATATAGTATATGTGGGTCGTTTTAGTCCTTTATAAAGGATGTACAGGAAGGCCTCTGAGGTCTGTAACCAAGGAGGTTTAGGTACTAACATGGATGAAGGAGGACTTCGCATTGGCTAATCTTCAGAACACTGTCTGCTTCATTGTCTCCCAATCACTGACACGTCCAACCGTATTTAAGCAGTGGCTGCATGGTGAAAATGATTGTATGTATCGTATCACGCCAGCTGTGAACTGTCAACCGTGATAAGTTTCTCATCCTTCTTCATCAACATGGACATGAATGACTGAAGCCTTGCTCTGATTGTCTCCTTTGATACATGACCGTGTCAGAGTACTCGCTGTCAAAAGTTCAGCTTCTTTAACAAGCATATTCCATTTTTGCCACAGTGCGGCTAACTCTCTGCCAATACAGCATTCTCATACTGTATAAGTCAGATTCAAGACATGTGTATTGAATAGGAATCGAACAATATTTGTAAACAATCGAACAATATTTGTAGATAATCGAACAATATTTGTAAACAATCGAACAATATTTGTAAATAATCGAACAATATTTGTTTTGTTAATCATGTTGTAACTTTTTTTTTTAACTGCTCTTTGACATGATTGTTGTCTGTTTTTATAACTTGTGTCATAAAACTTTATTGTCTGTTTTCCTCCTCATTATGATTGGTAGTTTTACATAAATGTTCACCATTTAATGAGATCTCATCTGCCCTCATGATTCTTGGAAATCGTATACTGAATGCGTGTTCGTCCTGATTAGTTGTCATGGTTGCACCTGATCCCTGATCTAAAAAGGAAAGGAGACCTCGGTGCTGGTTAGACATATTGTGCGTAAGCGGTAAAGCTGAGCACATAAATAAAATAATAATAAAAGTTTTTTTTTTTTTTTACCTAGAGATAGGTATTATACAGATATTTTATTCTTTCTTAATTAAATGTATTCTTTCTTAGTTAAATTTACTTATTAATAGTCTTTGTTTTAAGGTCAGGGCAGTCGCCTGAGCATTTCACTGCATACTGTGTATGACTGTGTATGTGACAAATAAAATTTGAATTTGATTTGAAGATAATGGCACATCGTTACTTGTTTATTATTTAGAATGTTAGAATGTCCAAGTGCGGCTAGAGTCCAATTTCAATGCAGAATTCTTTTTGTCTCCTGTTTCTATGTCTATAGAGTAACTACACTGCCAAAAAGTCTTGACACACCTTCTTACTCCATGGTCTTTCATGATTTTGATTGCCTTCTAAAATATGAAATAACCTCCTTCGAACAGGTGATATCGAGATGTATCCACTACTTATTCTCAGTAAAACCTTCATAACGGCTCAAATCTGAGGTGCTGTTTGGTAACTGGGGATTTCTGAGGCTGGTAACTCTAAATCGTTGTTGTCATTGTTGTTAGTTAATTATGTATTTCCACATGTACTGTAGTATTTCATAGTTTTTAAAAAAAAAAATCCAGTATTGTTTGAGAATATAGAAAATAAGCCCAAATATGTCCAAACTTGTGTGTGTGTGTGTGTGAGTGTGTGTGTGTGTGTATGACTATATGTCCCTCTGGAACCTTCTGCTGTATACTTGCAGTTTTCAAACTTTCATCTCTTGTCAAGCTGGACTTTGTCATTTCATCATAACAGAGCTGATGACCCATAAAACGCACCAGATGGCCCTTTGGTTCTCCTCAGGCCTCTGACTGACTTAATCAGTTAGGACGAAGAAAACAAGGCAGCACTCCGAAGAACTGGAGTCAGCTCTCGAGATCAATACCTCTACCCCAACTGCAGTAAGTTTTTCAACCTAATATTCCTAACTCTGACTTTACAGATGACTGCACTCCATCTGCAGGAGGCCAGGATTTGCTAACCACAGAGCTTCTCACTCCAAAAACAGCGCATTGTGCACGGGGGATGTTGGAGAAATGCCCGAATGAGCCCAGTAATTATTAGCATAAAATCGTGGAATTAATAACAAGACTGCCTTTAGGGGAGAGAGGGATTTCTGAATCTCTCTCTGAAGTTAATATTTTCACACTGTCTTACAGCAGATTTCTTGCCGGGCAATTCACACCAGAGGAGATACTAGATCAATTTCAAATTAACTCGAACTGAAAAAGAAACAGCACCGGAAATGGGGTTAATAAAATGAGGTTCCAAATGGGTGAAGACAAACAGGCAGTGATGATTATTTATTTATTTATTTATTTATTTATTTATTTTTATCGCCCCGTGAGAGTGAGAGAAATCTGAAACTGTGTCAGAATAATAAGATAGCTATATCAAGTCTTATCATGAAGAGGATAAACGTGGTAGGGCGTAACCTGCAGGCGAGCATATCTACGCGACTCATCGAGCATAAACCCCACCGTAATGGCTTCTGCTCTGAGTAAATGGATGGGTTGTTCATGGTGGATGGCTGCTTCACTCCAGAGATGCACTAATGTGCCCTCGATGGCAGTCCAGAGGAGAAATGACTGATACATCTGAATCGTCAGCTGGTTGAATGGTCTGGTTTTAGGGCAGACACAAGTTTCTTTATAAATTCTGGGCATTGTAATCTTTACAAAATTTGCTGCGACTTCAACTATCCATAACAAGAGAGCAATCATTCTCATTTTTTACAATCTTGAGCTAATTACTGCCATATTGAAAGTGCTGGCATTTTACAAGCTATTTCTGGAAAGTATTCAGCATTAAACTGTCGTCTTGCTACAGTATTTATGTGTAACCTCACTGTAGCCAAGTCCAAGTTGTACCACAGCATCTACAGGATACTGTGAAAAAAAGTATCTTATTGTTGTTTTTGTTTTTTCAATTAGAATACAGATCCTCAATTTTTCTTTCTCTCTCATTACTTTTTGTTTTTGAAAGCTGCTATTGCTCATATTTTTATTACATGTTACTGTGCATACTGTATATTTTTAACATATTTTGCATTGTAAATTATGCATGGTCTCACGGTATGCATTCATTTTCTCGAGCAACACCTCTGACAGTGACTCCAACTGTAAGTCAAACTTACAACATAAAATGGAAATTAAAGTCATTGTTTCCATAGTAATAACTTGGGTCACACATGGAAGGTACTGTATGAGATATAATTTACAGCTTTTAACAGTTTTTAAAACTGTTTTAAAAACACATTTTTAAAAGACAGCTATGTTTAATAGTAAAAGTAAGAGCATTTCGGCACACACAATGTCAAGTCACAAGATTGGGACTAAACAGCTGTATGACTATTAGAAACCCACTTGTTTGCGAGTCCAGACTGACCCTATTCCAGAGTCAGGGAATGTCAGGGTAGGAAGAGAAGTGATGCTCCCATAATTCATAGTTTCCACTGCATTAGCCTCTAGAGACAGTGTTATGATCTGGGGTTGCTTCAGGTGGTCAGGTCTAGGCTCAGCAAAGTTATATGGCAAAAACATAAAGTCAGTTGACGACCTGAATGTACCGAATGACCAGGTTGCATTTTTTTTTCTTCCCTGATGATGCATATTCCAGGACTCAATTTGTGAAAGAGTGGAAGTCTGGAAGTATGATGAATCATTTTCACATATCACTGGGCCACCAAAGTGTCACGACCTCAAACCCATTGAAAGTCTTTGGGAGCCGCTGGAGATGGAATAAATGTATGAAACTCTGGACAGAAAAAAAATTAAATAAACATTGTGGCATTGCAAAAGGTTGTCAAAATAGTGCTGTGGCAAAAGTGAGAAGCAAAATGAGGTCCAGCTGACTATCAGAGAATGCTTTTCTTTTACAACTTTTTTTTTTTTTTTTTTTTTTACAGGGTATGTTTCTGGCTGCTGTGATATAAGTGATAATGCAGGAGGAACTAACTTGTTTTCAGGATGTTCCACAACATAAATTGCAACTATTAATAGATAAAAAAAAGCATAAGGTTGTAAGGTGATGTGATGTAAGAAGAATAAAACACTTCAGGAGGTGCTGTTATCTAAAAAAAAAAAAGAAAAAAAAGAAAGAAAAAAGAAAAGAATCTATTTCACAGTTGTCACATTAACTCAACTTCACAACACACAACACATCACACTGTCAGTGATCATTATACTATAATAATGGCCTCAAATGCGCTATTGCTTTTCTACTGGGTACAGATTTAGACACAGAAATAAGGGCGTGAGATGTAATTTAGTCACATGCTTTAAAAATACTAAGCTCTAATGAAGTTTTTAAGCATGTTCTTTAGAGGTTTTGATTTGTACAGGACATTCGTTGAAACTCATATCTTTCACATGTCACCCTCTGCAGACCCTAATTTATTTTCTGATGCGGCTAAGAACGGATTCCTTCCCTCGACACACTGCTTTCTTTTCCCTATTCACTGAGTGTATATAATACCCAGCGAAATCAAACGTCAACCTTTTAGCCTTTAATATTCTCCATTTTGTCCACTTTACGAACTAAAAACTCTTCTGGCTTCCAGGCCTATCATGATTTAATAAAAGTAGTTTAGTCTATTTTTTTTTATTTATTATTATTATTATTAAGAAGACCTTGAGTTTAGTCTTCTGTATTTACACAATATGAATTATTATTAATTTTTACAGAATTAACTTAGGAAAAGGCAGTAAATACTAAAGAAGAATACTTAAAATAAGTCTGTGTGAAAAATCTCTGTTACTGAGAGAAGGCACTAAAGTCAAGCACATTTTACATTCACCCTAATGATGTCTGATTGTGCTCCATGCACACTGCAGGAATAAAATAGTCCACCACTTTAATGACAGACTAAAGAAGGAAACAGTCAAGTCCAGAATTTTTTGCTCCCTTTATAAAAAAAAAAAATGTCTAAATCAATATATAAAAGAAACACATGCAACAAATGAAATGTTGGCCTTTATAACAAATAGGTAGGCCTCGTGATTTTATTGTCAAACTGACTTTCGAAACAAAATAAACTATTTAAATCTAAACTACTTTTTTTTTTTTTTAAATGGCACCCAAATTTCAGTTTTTCCCCTGGACATAATGATACAGTAGCACTCTGTCATTATACTCTTTCTGTACAAGGCTGAAAAACACTTGTGGTTGCCGGTTGGAAAGGGATCTTCTGGAGACTGAGAAGGCCAATGGAAAGTTTTTTTTTGCTAAAATATTGAATGGAATTCATTATGCCACTGACCTTAACAAGAGCCCCCGGACCACTTCCAGCAAAACAGACCCATAGAATCAAAGCACCATCACCATATTTTCCACAGTTGAATGCAATTACTTGTTTTCCCACACAAAACAAAACCATCTTTGTCTTATCCAGTTATTCCAGTTTTATCTCTAATGTTGCTTGACAAAATCCAGAATTTGCTGCAATTTGTGTCTTGATTACTGCACACATAGTGCCAACTCCTTGTGCTCTTAGAACCACTCTTTCACAATGTGGGTCCTGGAATATGCATTGATATGCAATATGATTAGAAAAACAATGATCATATTCAGGTCGTCAGCTGGCTTCACTTTAAGTTCAGCCTTTATTTATCACATATACATTACGGCACAATGCAATTCTTTATTCATCCCGCTTCTTGTTAGTAGGCTGGGGTTAAAGCACAAGGTCCGCCGACTCCTAAGGGTTAAACAGCGCCCCTGGAACAGACAGGGCCCAACAGCAGCAACCAGGTGGAACTGGGGCTCGAACTGCAACCCTTCCGACCAGTAACTCAGAGTCTTAACGCACTGAGCCACCACCACCTCTGCCATATACAGTAATGTTGCTTAGCCCAGACTTGACCAACTGATCAACCCCAGATCATAACACTACCAGAATTTCTAGAATAGGGTCAAAATGAACTCCTCAGACCACGTGATCTTTTCCATTTTTTTTTTTTTACTGATTATGGCCACATAGCTGTTTAGTTCCAGTCCTGAGTTTTGTGTGTGAAATTCCCAGGTGAGCAACGGTTTTTGAAATAATCAAACCAGTCCATCTGCCACCAACCGTCATATCACGGTTAACGTCAAAGAACTCCCAACTTTTCCCCACTCTGATGAGAAGCTCTTGACCTGCCTCTGCATTTTTTTGGCACAAGACTGCTGTCACATGGATGGATGGATGGATGGATATTAACTTTATTAATCCTCTGAGGAAAATGATTGTGTTACAGCAGCAGCCGGTTACACAAACAGTAGGAAGAGGTGGGGAGGGTACCTTATATAAATTATATAATTTTTATTGTACCTTATATAAATTTGCACAGTATTTCAGCAATTCAAAATAAGAAAAAGAGATGAAATGTGCATAATAAGCAGGGGTAAAACCATTCCTAATAAAGTGAACAAGGAGTGTGTAACGCTTTAGAACTAAGCAGGTGTGCAGGTGTTCCTAATAAAGTGAACACTGAGTGTGTGTGTATACATGTAACACTTTAGAACATCGAGGATGTGTCTGTTTGCACCACCATTTCTTTTCTGATATGAGATATACAGCACTGTATATTAGACATATTAAGATTCACCACCCAGAATCGTCCAGTGTGACTTTGTGTAAATCCACTCACTAACCACTTCCTCATGTTCACCTTGTTAGTGCCGCGTTGGACCCCGTTTTTGTCTTCAGAACTGCCTTAATTCTTCATGCCTTAGATCCAACAAAGAGCCGAAAAACATTCCTTAGAGTGTCTGGAGTTGCTGCAGATTTGTCGGCTGCACACACTCGATCCACCAGATCCCAAAGGTGCTCTATTGTATTAAGATCTGGTGACTGTGGGGTTCATTTGAGTGCAGTGAAGTCATTGTCATCTTCAAGAAACTAGTTTGAGATGATTTTAGCTTTGTGCCATCGCACGTTATTGGACATGGTCAATACTCAGGTACGCCGTGGCATTTAAAAACAATGCTCAACTGATACGAAGGGGCCCAAAGTGTGCCAAAAATATTCTCCACACCATTACACCACCACCAGCAGGTTGAACACTCCGGACGAGGCAGGATTTCATGTTTTAATGCCACATTCTGACCCAACCATCCAAACAATGCAGCAGAAATCAAGACTCATCAGACCAGGAAACGTTTTTTCCAATCTTCTATCGTTCAATTTTGATGAGCCCGTGTACACTACAGTATGTGGATGATTCTGGATGACAAATTTTGTTACAACTACCAATGAAACATCCTCCTTCCTCTGGCTCGCTTATAACCAACAGTCCGTGTAGCAAGCTACAGGCTGCAATACATACAAATGAACAGCATCAAAGCAGATAAATAAATAACACAAAACCTTGTCTAATTCATTTAAGTTTAAGTATATCGTGATAGACAAACACACACACACACATTCATGCAATTATCCAATCAGGCAGTCATGTGTCAGCAGGACAACATGGAAAATTAGGCAGTAACAGGTCAAGCACTTCAGTTTCTATTCCCATCAACCATGAGACTGGGGAAAATGTAGACTCGAGTGACTTGTGGCGCAGATGTTAGTGTCAAACTGGATGTTTTATGTATTTAAACTGCTGATCCCCTGCCTTTTTCACACACACACACACACACACACACACACACACACACACACACACACACACACACACACACACACAACAGACTCTAAAGTTTACACAAAATTGTGTAAAGACATGGCAGCTCTGTAAGCAGAAAAACCTTTTTTAACAAGTGAAGTCAGGAGAGACTCAACAGAGACAGGTTAGGACTGGACTGACAGAAAGGCTGTATTACACGGTAGTATCAGAAGGTCCAGATCTGGTCACTCTCGCTGTATGTTCCCCCTCAGACACTTTAAAACCTGGTAGTAGAGTTTGCTATTAATGGTTTTGGCCCTGGGGACGAATTCTCAATGCACACTGCAATGGGCTCTTCCACTGTGAGGACCGTTGCTGTGTCTCAGGGTCGTACCCTGAGACGAAGCATGTTCCTCGGCATGAAGGTGTTACGTGGCGCCGGATGGACAGCCACTCCACGAAATGTTTTTAATGATAAGAGCCCTTAGAGCAGGGCTTTAGAGGGGGTTAACGAAATAGGAGGAGTGTGTGAGAGTGCTAATGATACACACGGGAAGACCTTCCAGTTTGGAGATAGCATGAGATTATTAATTAGGAGCTTAAATGAAACAAAAGAAAACTGAAAACACAAAATAAACAGAGCTCCGCCGTCTAAAACAAAAATCTTTTATCCTCTCTCCTTACTGAGGATTTATGGGAGAGAGAGGGGGGTTTGTGTTTTGTGCACTTTAACTGAAACTCTCTCTCTCGCCAGCGTTTAAGACAGACAGAGACTGGGACTTTGCCTCTGTCTCTCAACTTTCTGCGCGCTTTTCTTTTACTTTCTTTGTCGTTCTTTCTGTTGTCTTGGCTTTGTGTTTGGCCCTGATAGCTTACCGGTGCTACCTAAATGATCGCACAAAGTGGGCCGGTATCAGGACCCTTAAATAAACCCGCCACCAGGTGAAGCGTGTTCACCCTGATTGCGACGTTGCCTGGCAACCGCGTGTCTATAAATGGTCTGCGCTTTTGCCTCTTCAGAACTCCGCGTGGTAGCAACCTGCGGATCTGCCCGTTCTGAACAATGCAAAGCATTTTCATGCGGTTCTGCCCCTCGTGAGACCAGACCCACATCGTTACAGAAGGACTGGCCGTCCACAGCACACTGATGGCGGTATTGGCAGCCTTCTGCTGCAGGGTCAGCAGCCGAGGGACGAACTTGGCAGCAACACAGCGCACGTTCAAATCACACATAAGGATTTTCCCCACAAGGTGCCGAACGGTTGGCAGTTTCATTGGTTGAGCTTGTTCAAGGTCTTCCTACTGTAATCTCTCGTCGTCTTCTAGAGCTGTTCTCCAGCTCTTTAAGCACAAATTCCGCTCAAAACACCTCGGAAGACTCACTGCGGCATCGCTGTAAACGTGCCCAATCATATCAAACGTCTCTGTGGCAGATTCACCCGGTTTCATAAAGAATTTCACGTTCGATCTTTGTTCTAACTTGCTGTCCGTGATGAAATCACAGACAATGGTAATGCACAACAGAGGGACACAAAACAGAGTTGGCCTCTACAGTTTACTCAGAATAGTGCAAGTCAGAAGGTCTGCAGTGAAGATGAGGGAGATCGGGTAGAACGACCCCTTTAAACTTGGATAGTTGAAGATAGCTGGTGGGGAAAAGAAATCTTTTTTTTTTCTCTTTTTTTTTTAATTACAGAAACCAATCTTAAATACAGACTGTTTCAAATGTTTATGACCCAGTCTCAGGAAAGAGCTTGGATTAAACTATAACAGATACAGTAAAACTACATATACAGTACTGTGTAATATAATATATAATGAGGTTCCAGCATTAGTGGTTTTGTTCTTCAATCCCAGCTAAGCCTGCTGTTTGCGGTAGCTCCCAGCTGACGATGTCATATATTCTTACATCTGCTCAGTTTCCCTCAGTTTACCCTTGTCAGGCACTAGAAAGAAGAAGCTGCATATTCTCCCACACTAAAGGGGTGACTGACAGCCTGCTTATTTCCTACTCGTCTTCCGAATGCCACATTCGACAACAACAACAACAAGAAAAAAAAAAAGTTTGGATGGAAACTATACCTGCTGCATTTGCGGACTGTTTCCAAAGTCGTGATTTTTAAAATGAGACTTTTGTCCCGTTTAATAATCAACCGTAACAGTAACGTAAACTAAACTAACACTGAACTAAATAATTCATTTAAAGGTGATTGTCTGGGTTTAGCATCCACATAGATATTACTTATATAAATATTAAAAGAGATATTAAAATTTTTACTGCAAAATATTATTAGCCCTTGCACGTGATGGAACTAGAAGTGGGCATTTGAACAAAAATCACATATCATAATCACGATTTCTATGAAGCAATATTTCATCATACACAATACATACAGGTGCTGAGAATTTCCCAACAACGCAGCAGTGTTAAATTAAACTAGAAAGATAAAATAAAGGATGAATAAAAGAAGGTTTTGTCTCTACATTTCATACACTGGAAGATCCAAAATCCAAAATGTCCAGCCAGACTTTGTCCACAGTACATGAGCACAGACACTAACACTCTACGGGCAATTTGGAAACGCCAATTAGCTTACTTTGGCTGAACCCTCAAGGATTCAAACCCTTGCTACCTTGCTACTGTGGAGATTTGATGCCACAGTGTTGTCCAGTGTACAGTTACCACTGTCAGAATAAAAGTTAGCGACTTTAGCGACTGAGTCGAGCCACAGCAGTTAGCCGAAGCTACTGTGCAAAACTTTAAAACAATTAAGTATAGTATGATATTATATTGCGCAGATCAATGAGAGAGACTTTTTTTTTTTTTGAGAAAATTCTAAGAAAAGAAAGCAAGCTAGAAATGAGCATGTTGTTCTTTTTTTCTGCCAAAGAGGTTCCAGTCCTGCCCGCGTGTCTTTCGCTCACAAATCTCAGGTGAGATGTTTGAATTCGCAGTTCACTTAGATCACTGGTTCTCATCTCCAGTCCTGGAGGGCCTGCGTTGCCCTGCACATATAAGTGTTTTCTCTGCTCCTTCACACCTACTTCAATTAAGGAAAAGCTTTTAATTAGCTGATGAGCTAAATCAGGTGTGCTGGGATCTGAGAAAACAGGAAAACGTGCAGGGTAGGGGTTCCTCCAGGACCGGAGATGAGAACCACTAACTTGGAAAAAAATTAACCACTACATCCTGTGTCCTTTCTCATTCAGCGAACGGGTGTTTTTGCCAATTAATTCTGACTTCAGCAACATAAAGTGTCTTGTTACAGACAAGACACTATAGTTTTAAATGTCTTGTCTGTAACAACTTCAAGGTCAAAAACACAGGCTGGTACATACTGCAAACTGTAATCAATAGAGGAAACTCAAACCGTCTGATATCCCTTAATGCTTCTGTGCATAGACACATATTTTCAATTATTGTGCGTTATCAAAGATCATTAATAAATAAGCAGATTAGAATATAGAATATGAAAATGAACTCATTATGTAAGACCTGCGAGCTAGCCGGACCTTTGTTTCACACTCTACTGAATTCTGCTGATAAGTTCCAAGTTTGGTGCAAGTGCTATTAAATAAAGCTGTTCCTTTTAATAAGAAGCATGCAGCGGAGCATTGTGACACTCAGCTCTACTCTCCTTTGCTCGACGAAACTGCTTGATTAATTTTTAATCACAGCCCTCCATCTGTGTAGAAGAGACGCTCTGGTTCTCATGGAAGAGCTTTTGGGAAACAGCTCTCCTGTGTGTGTGGATGTTCTCCTCAATGTTTTACACCAGAGAGGAGGAGAGAGAAGAGATGAAGTCTCGGTTATATAAACACACACACACACACACACACACACAGCTACTAAACCCATACACGGCTACTAGCACACTCTATCACTCACGCGTCAACTTTGCACACACCTCCTCTAGCAACGACACATCTAAACACACATCTAGCTCTCACCTCCTTTGATATTGGGTTTCTGAACACCTGATGACTGAGTGACAGCTCTCTCCAAAATAAACCTTTTTTTTGTGTGTGTGTGTGTGTGTGTGTCATAACTCACTTGTGCATCCACATTCACACACATACACACTCACTAGCTCACACATGCTCCACATCTAAGCCACTTCTAGCTTCTTATTTTCACCCTCACCGACCCCACCCCCCAACACACACACACACACAGCCCTTTTTTTTTTTTTTTTTTTAAGAATTTAAAATGTTCAACTCATGCATTGCAAATTGTTCGCTCGACTGTATGCAAATCATGAGGTGGATGTTGTAATTCCGTCAGCTATCTGTCTTATTTCTCCAGACTAAACAAAACAAAAGGTGTCTCTGGCTCCAGTGGCTTTCTGGTGTGTGTGAGTCTGACATAACTGCACCGGCTAGGCTGTCACTGTTTGACCCGCTCAGAGCTCAGGAGAAATCCGTTCATGGGAAACCAGGAAGCTGGACTCGAATGCTATGAATTTAAACAAAGGAAAATAAAACGCTCCAAGCTCGACGCACACACTGTACTGTATACTGAAATCTCCCTCTCTGTGTGCAGAGACAGAAATCAGGGATCAAAATAAAAAAGCTAGATGGAATAGCTATCTAGACAGAGTGAAAGTCGCAATCCCATTTGGTTCTAAAGATACAAAGATGTCTGAAACTGCTGAAGTTGGGTTGTGAAAGTAAGCTGAGTATCAGCAAAAAAGTTTAACTTTGGCAGAGACAAAAATGTCATTTTTTACTTTTTTTTTTTTTCTTGAAGAAGAATTGGAAATGGAGTAAAATAGGTCCAGGAATGAAGCACACTCTGATGTTCTGGTGTTTCCTGTATGTACGGGTCTAGTTTTCCAACCAAGGTATACTCCTAGGTGTGTTCCTAGGATAGGCTTCAGATCCAAGGTTTCTGATTTGGTTGCTACACAACGTGTAGCGTCTCTCTTTGTTAAAGCCTTACACATTTCAACATACTTGCTTTTCAACGATGTTTCGTTATTATCTTGCATTATACAGCATCCGTTTCCTACGAAATATTCCAGTTACGGTGTTCCACAGATACGAACGGACCGGCGGTTCTACTTCGGATTCAATCACGGTAGTAGCTCACATGTACTGTACAAAAAAACAAACAAACAAAAAAACACTGCAGTACACCAGATACCAATATTTGCAATTATATACAATATTTTCAGTGTGTAAGTGAATGTATAAAATGTCTAAAGTCCGGTATACTGTATGTGTGTGCGTGTGGAGTGCGGGAGAATGAATCAATGAATCGATGAATCAGTCCGGAAGCACGATGATAGAAAATCGGTTGTCCTGTAAAGCTGTCCTGATGGTGAATAATCCTAATTTCGGAAAATCCTCAACAACTCAGTCCAATACAGTAGAAAACAGCTTTGCAACAAAATGGTGTCCGGGATTCCCTTCATGGTTTAATCGCGCAGAGACAACAATTCACTACCTGTATTTATTTTCAGCGATGTTTATTATGTTTATTGTAATGGATCCAGTCTCCAAGGTTGGGGGTCCTAATCTTGCCTCTTGTCCATGTACATAGGACTTGGCATGTTCTCCACATGCTTGGTATGTATCCTCTGGGTACTCTGGTTTCCTCCCATAGTCCAAAGACATGTGGTGTAGGCTGATGATTGAGTGTGTGTGCTTGTGCCGTGCAATGTGCTGGCAACCTATTCAGGCTGAGGTTAGGCACCAGGCCAAAGGCGACTCAGAATTACACCGAATAAGCAGTATGGAAAATAGACAGATGGATGGATGGATATTTACTCTTGTTGTCATTACGTCCTGTAAAGTGACTTGACTTGCATAAAACTCAGGAACATTTCTAAAGAGTTTGGAGAGTGTCAAAAACAAAACTTTATGCATACAGCAGATGGTAATATTTAAGTGGTGATTTTTCAAGTCCTTTACGTCTGTACACTTTTGTACTGTAGATATTTAGTTTGTATGCATTTTGTAGACAATTTATAAAGTCAGACATAAAACTTTAAACCTATAAAGATAAGCAGAAGAATCCAGAAACTGGGTAAAAAAAAATGACAAAGGAAAGTAAAAATAAATTAAGTTTACTTACATTACTCATTCCCCCCCAAACCAAAACCACTTTAACATGTTATGTCAATCAAAATCAGCCTTACTGTATGTAGGATGTTTGTGTGTGTGGGTTTTTCAGACCATTCTGCATTTGAACTCTAGAGAATATTGTGTGTGAAAACCTGTTTCTGAAATACTAAAACCAGCCCATCTGGTCTTAACAACCACACGCCACAGTTAAAGTCAAAGCAATCGCTATTTTTCCTCATTCTAATGTTTAATGTGACCATTAACTGAAGCTCTTCATCAGGCAGCTTCTTGTTCCCTCTGAAAAGCTTCACTAGGAATAAATTACTGTTCATTTCTGCCGTCAGTGCCAGGTTTTTTTATGTCCACTTCACGAAGAAATTTGAACATCCAGGAGGAAGCAGAGAAAAAATAAATTGCTCCAATTATACCTTTAAATACTAAAATGGAGAGCAAACTGTTAGACTTTAAACAGAGCTCATATCTCACAGTAACAATGTGGACCCGTCAAACTAAAAATAAGTGCATAATCTTCTCACTAAGGCTGGATAGTTAATCATAGTGTGAACTGAGTTTAGTAGGTAGTGTAGGCTTACACTTAATTTACACCTCATTTTATCAGCGAAAAATATTGTAGAAATTGACACATTTAAAAAAAAAAAAAAAAAAAAACCTCGATTTGCAAGCACCATTGAGCCTTTGGCAGTTCCACTTTAAAAAGTCTGTGATGGTGCCAATGGCATGAAAGTTCACATCTGACACAGTGTTTTAAAAAAATACTTTTTTTTTAGTTATAAAGAGTTACTTTTAAATTGCATCTTGTTGAAAATCATGATTGCAAATTTGCACATGGTTGAAGAGTTAGCAGTTTAAAAAAAACGAAAAATATATTAAACTTTTTATTAAATATTAAATCAGTGCGCTACTGATGTTTTGTACAACATGATATAAAAAAAAAAACACTCTAACAGTTTTTTCTTTTTCGAAAAGATGCAAAAAGTGTTCAAAACAATATAAAATATTTTGTGGGGTTTTTTTTTAGAAGTTAAATCCACAGATGATGAATTTCTATGTAAAAAAAAAAAAGTGTTTTTGTATTATTTTGCAAAATGCTTTAAATCCACCTCCCACAGTTTTGTCACAAAGGATACAGCAGCACATATTTTCTGTTTTGTGGTCATATAAGTATGTCATTTAGTATCAACAGCACTGTATTTCGGTTGAGTTTATATACAGTATGCTAGTGATTTTTGTAGTGAGTCACTAGCAGCCTTCTGGGACGAGGAGAAAAGTGTTGTGTTTTGTGAAGATCATGAGAAAACGTAACAAAACAATATAAAAAGTTCAGTTTACAATGCATCACCAGCCTCCTCCTTTACCAGTTTTAGTTTCTCTTTGTCAGCTTTATTATAGTTTATGACTGCTGGCATAACTGCAATGTCAGTAACAGACGGTAAACATTCTATATCTTTGCTTCATTATTCTCCACAATTCCTTCAAATGCACTTACCTCATTCATGGCAGGTGGTGTTTTGTAGTTTCGCTTCACTGATCATGTACCAGAATGAAGCGATGCAATTTACATTGGTGTATGCGCTGCATTTTGCTTTATAATAAAATCATTTACTGTCACATTTTGGGTGGAAAAATAGAAAAGTTTTGTTTAGAAAGAAAGAAAGAAAGAAAGAAAGAAAGAAAGAAAAGTTTTGTTTTTTAAACATTGTGTTTCTAAGGAATACTGTATACTTTGCCAGATTGAGTGAACTCAGAATTTGTCGTTTATTGTTTTGCATTTAAATCAATCATATTCGCTGTTTGATGATAGAGGATATTTTTAAAGCATCAGGTCCACAGCAATCAAAGCAAGAACAAATCTGAACGAAATCATGCCATGACCTAGTTTTTGAGCCTATGGTCCAAACATAAGCATGGCTAAGAGTCGATCGAGACTGAGGCCAAAATCCCACAAAAATCCTTTTAGAGGGAAAGCCAGCATATTAAGCTAGTTGGCTTTGCTTGGCCCAAAAAATAAGTATTCAAGACATCATCGCAAACAATGTTCAGCTGCAATGATGCATGTCACGTTTTGCACATTAATCTTGTTAAACATGGGCCTGAAATGAAAGCTCTAAAAGTAATGTTCGTTTTTCCATTTCTTTTCACATGCACATCATTTGACACAACATAGCTATTCGTCTTCTAGATAACGACCCAACCGATGGTACGATGGCGGCTTGAATGCAGTGTGACTCCAAGTACTGCCTACAGCCCCACTGTACAAAACTTCTGTGCACAGGATAAAGTGGTAGAGATGATTAGTGAATGAGTTTCTACGCCAATCAGAGGTTTTCACAGACCATGAAGGGAAGCAAAGATGTGCAGTGTAATTTACATTGTGAAATGAATTATTTTTTAATTGCTTCTGCCTACATATCAGATTTTTCTGAGGGTTGAAAAAGAATGAAACGAACCAAAACCAACAACGTTTGTAATGTTTGTATGTTTACGGCATTTTGCAAATGTTCTTATTAAGAGTGACTTACAAAATCAAAGGTATGTTTTACATTCATCTCTTTTCACACATTTCAACAGCTGAGAGTAAAGAGACTAAAGAGTCACAGCAGGGTGGTGCTGTGATTTAAACTCATGACCTGCCACTGCACTTCATGTCAGTTCAATGTGACTTAATATCTGACAACATTAAAAAGACAAAAAAATTATATTTGTGTCTTCTATCAATTATCCATAATGTGCTGAAATGATTAACCAGTATTGTTGTTGTTCAGGATATTTTATCAGAATTAAAGCTCATGTTTTTTAAGCGCTTCCAGTCCCAGTGTGCATGTGTGTATTGCCCTAGGCAGGATGCCTGTAGGGTGCAAATCAACACACTCATTGTTAAACGATAAACCCGGCAAAAAAAGAAAAAAGAAAGAGAGCGCAGGACAATCTGTGAAAAGAGAAACGAGAAGATGAAAGCGCAAACGTTCCCCGAGGCAATCTTGCGGCCATTACTTCTCACTGGACTGTGCTACGTGTAATGGCTGCGCATTTATGATGCAGTGTGTCTTGTGTTTGATTCCCTCTACAGGTATGCACTGGAATCCAGCTGTCAGAGGTCATAGGATGTTAAGAAAATTAAAGGTTCTTATTTATTTATTTATTTATTTATTTATTTAACAATTTCAGCCATTTTAGGAAGAGGGTAAATGTGAACACGATCGACAGCGAAAATTCTGTGAGCATGGACGCATCAGTCGCTGTGGTAGGACTAGAACAATTAAAGGAAACTTTAGAACTATAGATTTGTCCTGATGCAATAGATGGGGGTATTTTAAAATATATATTCCTCCAAATGCAAAGAATTGGAGATTTATTAGATGATAAATTATGTAACGGGGATTTTTTTGAGGGGGAAAATTTGCATCTGATGGAAGAGCATTAACTTAAGTCTGACACTGTAAACAATGGAATTTTTAATGGTTTAATATTGTTTATGATTGTAGTTTTATTATAACTTATTTTTCATGTTCTAAGATTTTCATCTACAACTGACAAAAAATACAACAACAAAAAAAAATACAAATATGGAAATAATTTGACATATCCTAATATTTTCTCAACTAGAAATATTTACTGCTTTTTTCACCCTTGTGTGAAATAGAAATGTCTGTATAGTAGATCCTGAAAATATTCCCATGATGTATAGTAACACGTTGTGGCAAAAATATCTCACGCTCTGACTTGTACAATTGGATGTGAAATATTAAGGAGTTCAGTCAGCTGGCTGCTGCATTTTCTGAAAGTAAACAATAGTAAAGTGCCATAACACGGAACTTCAAAAAATGAGCTTACACACACAGGGGGCTGATGGAGAAGAGGCGCGAGTAAAATAGCTGGAGGGGAAAAAGAGGGAAGGGCGAGGAAAAAGAGCAGTAAACGCGCCTGTCAGCAGAATGAGTCCCATACAGAAAAACTCAATTGAATTTTGGAAGCGCGGCGCAGACACGGGAGGGAACGAGGGAGCAAAACCAAATAAGCATGAGAGCACAGGGAGAGCACGTTCTGGCATGAGGGATCACTGACAGTTTTGTGGTGAGATCGGGTCTCGAGCCATACCACTGTGCCCCAATCTGCCGCGTCCCGAGATCCAGGACCCAAACCAACACAGCGCTGCCGATTTGGAGGGCGACGCTTATGTAAGAAACTAATATAGTGTTACCAGTGAAATATATCACACAGCCAGCAGCAGAGGCAGAACGTGGGCCATCACGGCCTCCTGTGGCTCCGCAGCTCATTTCAATGCTATTAAGATGCTGAGTGTCTTAACCGAAGCTCTCTGTAGCATAATGAATCAGCAGGCAAGAAGAGGAACACCCCAGAGGGGACGCCATCTTTTTAACCCGCTTTTTAAAATGCACGCTTTCGTTCAGGGAGGCCTCGTGAAGCATGGCGAAAGCTCAGTGAAGTCAGCAGGACTACAAAGTGGAGTAGTGGAGAGGAGTATGGGAATGAAGGCATTAAATTAAGACAGAAAGACAACAGAAGAACAAGAGTAAGACCGTACAGGATAAAGGGTTGAAATGATACTGGAGTCAGCACTAAGGCGATAAAGCAGCTTCATTATGACCAAGACACCAAAAACAGGAACATTTTCTCAAGATCCAAAATGAGATCTGTGCTGTTGGTAAAACAAATTTGAAGAGACAAACCCTGATTTAAGTGTGGCACCATGTTGGTGCATGAAGATTCGCTGCCTTAAAGCTCCAGACTCCGTTGGGTAACACATGCTGGAAACACAAAAATATGCCACTAGATGATTTGTTTATTTTAGAATTTACGCACAGTTGTGTCATGAATGAAGGACTGGCATCCCATTTGTAGTGAAAGGTCTTGATTCTCAGCCAGGATTTCCAAGAAAAGCTCCAAACAGGCACCACAAACCTGACCAAGATAAAACAGTTACTGAAAAACCACACACAAATAATTGCACCTTCTACTATTTTCCACAGACTGCTCCCACCTTCACAGTCGTCAACCGTTCTCCAAATCCCACACCTCACACAATGCAATCAAGCTCCACTCCATGTGTCCTTAGCACACTGCTTTGAAAGGAAATGAAAGGTAAAGAGGAGGCAGATGAAACACTAAGATGAAAGAAATAGACAAGTGAAATTGGAAAAGACTTTTGAAGCTCTTGGTAGTGAAAGTCATTCTGCCTACCTTGAGATGCTTCAGTTTCACTGCGCGCAGACAGTCTTACTTTTTGTGTCATCAGAGTTCCTATGATATTTTTTTTTTTTTTTTTGTGAAGTCTTGCACTAGGAGCATTCAGAAATGTATAAACTAAAATTGAGCTTGAAGATATACTCCTGAAGGCTGTTGGTTTCGTCCCCACGGTAGGTTGAGATTGACACTGATTACAAATTCAGGCACGTATTATTAGGTTATATGAGCATCTGCAATACATGCCTCTGTGAATTAATAGTTACAATGGAAATGATAACGGATTAGATCAGGAACATTAATATAAACCTGTGATTTGCCTTGCGGCTGAAACTACTTCCAGAGCTGCTCTTAGACAAATTTAATTAATACCATCCGTCAAATCAGAATAGAGATTCTAAACGTGTTGCGGTATAATGAACAATAAGGTTTCCAGCGCCAAATACAGAGAAAGGTCAATGTCGCCACCAAAACAACTCAGCTTCCTCAACAAGCCTTTTCTCTCCAGCATTTCATAAGCTTTCTTTAACTTTCTTAAGATGGTGCACTACAGCTCTCTTGTCTCGGTCAAACCTCCCGATTTGGTGTTCTGACCTCTCAAATCATCACACAAGAAAAGGCTGTTGATGCGAGATTGTGGATTTAAGGTGCTCTAGTTCTGATCAATCGGGAAAGGGCTGGATTTCACGAGTGCTGTACCTAGCATCAGGTAAACACCATTAAATACCAATTTCCAAAAATTGTTCAAAACATAAAACATATGAAGAGTATTTTCATCTTGTACTCTAAAGTCAGGACTGTTCACATCCAGCGCTGGAGTGCCAGTGTCCAGCACCTTCTGTTATTGTTCTGCTCAAACCCAGATGATTCAACTTTCAGTTTATTCTCTGGTTTGATGAGTGTGTTTAAGTATCGGTGAGCTGAGACTTGACTTGGAGAACTGGATTAGAACACCCTTTGTCTAAGTACTGTATAATACTGTGCTTCCTTTTTAGTCAAGTTTAAAAAGTTTTAAAAAGAGCACCATTAGGAAGTTGAAAACCCAAAACAGAAAAAAGTACAATTATAATCTTAGGGAGGAAAAAACTCTACGTCTCAAAGTAAATAAAAAAATACTAAAAATAATAATGTGTGTGGAGTTTGCGTGCTCTATCTGTGCTTGATGGTTTTCTTTCACGTAATCCGCTTTCCTCCCACAGTTCAAAGACATGCAGGGTAAGCTAATTGCCATTTCCAAATTGCCCGTAATGTGTAAGTGAAAGTGTGCATGTGTGCCCTGTAAGGGAATGGCACAGCATCCAGGGTGTGCCTCACCTTGTGCCCCACGTGACCTGGGATATAGGCTCCAGGCTACCCACGACCCTGAACAGGATACATGGTATAGAAAATGAGCAATTGAGAGTGAGTAATAATAAAAAGAGTCAGCCTGTTACTCTGACCGATCTCTCAAAGTTGAAGAAGCCGACAACAGGTTCCTTTAAGGCAGGGTCTTTTTATATTTTTTATGCATTCATTTAGGGCTCCCAGGACCAGCAGTGTCCCTGCAAAAATAAATAAATAAAAATAAATAGTCTCATTAGGCAAAAACAGGTGGTACTGTATGTAAAAACCATAGAACTGATGTAAACTAACATAACTAATGACGAGAGATCATAAAGGAGCAGCAATCATAAAGCATTCCTGTGATCTGGTGCAGAAAAATGCAACAACAACAAAAAAGTATGTAGGACGAGAAACGAATCCAAAACACAGGTAACAAATTAATGCTAATTAAACATTTTCGCCATTTGGATAACTAGGAGAAGGTCTATAATGTAATGTCTGCAATACAGTTTTGTCCCACCCTCTGCCCGGCTTCATACAACCCCAGGAGTGTGAGAATCGTCTCAGATTCGGCTTCCGTCAAAAATGCATTAGGCATATCTTTGGCTTCTGGGCTGCTTCACCCGGCACACCTGGTGGAATCATAATGATTTCCTAGAGTGGCAGCGATCACCTCCAGCGACCTGGCCACAGCAGGAATGTGATATAGCTACCCCTGGTGAACATAGGGGGTTTGGCTAACACATGGTATGTTGCTAGCAACGTTCTTAGTAGCTATGAAAATAGTGTCTTGTTTACTTCAAGGATAATGGTGTTGGAAACATCAATCCCTTTTAGTTATTTTCAAAGCTACAGCCACTCAATAATCAGAACCAATGAAGAAATGAGTTTCCTTTCCTCGTGCTAAGCATCCTCATCGTCTACTGGTTATGTTTCATATACTGCGAGGAAATATTTTGGGGGTGTTGTCAACGTTGAAACCAACTGAAATTAATGGGGGTAATTTTTTGAGCTATGTTAAACTTTAACTTCCTTGTGTATACACAGTAGTTCTTGTTCGTAGATGTTTTTTGTTAACCTTTTAATAATCCATACTTAATAACTCAAGTGTGTAAATGATCAGTGTGTGTGGGGGTTGTTGAATAGAACCTTTCGATGTAACTTTGACAGACGTTAGAATTGGCGAACCTCCAAATAATCACTAAGGAATACTTTCTGCAGGCTGAACAGTACATTCAGTACTGTATATTTCAGTTCAGAAGAAAGAATTTTCTTTTATACGCTATATGCCCCAGAGTTTGTGAACACTTGACTATACACACATACATGCTTTCTGAACATCCCATTCCAGATTTAGTCCCATCTCTGCTATTATAATAACCTCCACTCTTCTGGGAAGGCTTATCATTAAATTTTCGAGCGTGGCTGTGGGGATTTATACTCATTCAGCTTCAAGAGCATTAATGGGGTCTGTCATCAATGTTGGTAAAGAAAGCCTGGGGTGAAGTCAGGGCTCTGTGCCAGACACTCTAGCTCTTCCACTCAAAGCTTTGTAAACTGTACGCTTTGTGCACAGGGGCATTGTCCTTACTGGACAGTTTCGGGTCTGTTGGTTCCAGTGAGGGGTAATTGTTATGCTTCAGCATACAAAGACATTGTATACAGTTGTGTGCTTCCATTTTTGTAGCAACCGTTTAAGGGATGAATAATATATAGGTGTCACAGTCAAGTCCTATTGATTTTCGCCTTTTTATTATCAGTACCTGAAAAAAGGCAAACTGAATTGTAATGCTTGGAGTTTACCATATGCATAGTTTCAAGAAAGCGCACGTGTGTGTGTGTGTGTGTGTGTGTGTGTGTGTGTGTGTGTGTGTGTGTGTGTGTGTGTGTGTGTGTGGGGAACAGTTGTAGGTACTGTACTGTATATAAGCAAGAAAAATAAGTATTGAGCACTTGAGTATTTGGCAGTGGGAGTAAGAATTTTACACTAAAATACAGTCATCTTGAAATTCCAGAAAAGGTAAAGTCTTCTCCGGTACTTTAGTTTGATAGGAAGATTGTAAGTGCTGATGTACACACGTGGACAAAATTGTTGGTACCCTTTGGTCAATGAAAGAAAAACTCATAATGATCACAGAAATAACTTTAATCTGACAAAAGTAATAATAAATAAGAATTCTATGAATGTTAACCAATGAAAGTCAGACACTGCTTTTCAACCATGCTTCAATGGAATTATTTTAAAAAATAAACTCATGGACCAGGCCTGGACAAAAATGATGATACCCCTAGAAAATCCTGAAAATAATGTGACCAAAGGGACATGTTAATTCAAGGTGTGTCCACTAATTAGCATCACAGGTGTCTACAATCTTGTAATCAGTCAGTGGGCCTATATATAGGGCTCCAGGTCGTCACTGTGTTGTTTGGTGACATGGTATGTACCACACTCAACATGGACCAGAGGAAGCGAAGGAAAGAGTTGTCTCAGGGGATTCGAAAGAAAATTATAGACAAGCATGTTAAAGGTAAAGGCTATAAGACCATTTCCAAGCAGCTAGATGTTCCTGTGACTACAGTTGCACATATTATTCAGAAATTTAAGATCCATGGGACTGTAGCCAACCTCCCTGGACGTGGCCGCATGAGGAAAAATCATGACAAATCAAAGAGACGGATAATCAGAATGGTAACAAAAGAGCCCAGAAAGACTTCTAAAGAGATCCAAGGTGAACTTCATGCTCAAGGAACATCAGTGTCAGATCGCACCATCCGTCGTTGTTTCAGCCAAAGTGGACTACATGGGAGACGACCAAGGAGGACACCATTGTTGAAAACAAATCAGAAAAAAGCCAGACTGGAATATGCCAAGCTCATGTTGACAAGCCACAAGGCTTCTGGGAGAATGTCCTATGGACAGATGAGACAAAAATGGAACTTTTTGCCAAGGCACATCAATTCAATTCAATTCAATTCAATTTTATTTATATAGCGCTTTTAACAATTGACATTGTCGCAAAGCAGCTTTACACAATAAAAAGAAGTAAGTTTTTATGCAATGTGTATGAATCAAAATGATAAGATTGTCCCTGATGAGCAAGCCGAGGGCGACGGTGGCAAGGAAAGATGGTAATAGGAAGAAACCTTGAGAGGAACCAGACTCAACAGGGAACCCATCCTCATCTGGGTGATAACGGATAGCAGAGAATGATCAGCATAATAATGTGTACTGGAAGTTCAGTGTAACTGAACTGAGTTTGTGGTCTCTATGTTAATTAAATTACTAAAACAGACTTTCTGAGTCTTTCTAAATGTATGTTTATGTTTATCTCGGGGAACAGACACAGTCTCAATATGATGAACCCTGAGTGACGACTCTATGCAGCTAGCAGACGGTTGGTTTAGCCTGTCTGTCTGCTCCCTGGCCTTGGCTCTGGATTGTCACCGATTAACTAGGCCTCTTCTGAGACTATGTGCTATACTACAAGAAATGAGAGCAGCACCTTCCCGAGTGGGATGGACACCGTCCCGGGCCAGTTTTGCCCTCAAAAGTCTTCCAATTGTCAATGAAGCCCACGTTGTTTTCGGAGCACCACCTGGACATCCAGCGGTTCAGCGACCATAACCTGCTGTAAGCTATGTCGCCACGTCTCATTGGGATGGGACCAGAGCAAACTACTTCTTCGGACATCGCCTTCGCTATTTTAAACACCTCTGTAAAGTTACTCTTACTAACCTCTGACTGACGAAGGCGTACATCAGCTCTATGTTCACAGATGGAAAAATGAAGCATATGAAGAAAAGAACACTGTCCCTACTGTGAAACATGGAGGAGGCTCTGTTATGTTCTGGGGCTGCTTTGCTGCATCTGGCACAGGGTGTCTTGAATCTGTGCAGGGTACAATGAAATCTCAAGATTATCAAGGGATTCTAGAGAGAAATGTGCTGGCCAGTGTCAGAAAGCTGGGTCTCAGTCGCGGGTCATGGGTCTTGCAACAGGACAATGACCCAAAACACACAGCTAAAAACACCCAAGAATGGCTAAGAGGAAAACATTGGACTATTCTAAAGTGGCCTTCTATGAGCCCTGACCTCAATCCTATTGAGCATCTTTGGAAGGAGCTGAAACATGCCGTCTGGAAAAGACACCCTTCAAACCGGAAACAACTGGAGCAGCTTGCTCATGAGGAGTGGGCCAAAATACCTGCAGAGAGGTGCAGAAGTCTCATTGACAGTTACAGGAATCGTTTGATTGCAGTGATTGCCTCAAAAGGTTGTGCAACAAACTATTAAGTTAGGGGTACCATCATTTTTGTCCAGGCCTGTTCCCTATGAGTTCATTTTTTTATAATTCCGTTGAAGCATGTTTGAAAAGCAATGTCTGATTTTCATTGGTTAACATTCATAGAATTCTTATTTATTATTACTTTTGTCAGATTAAAGTTATTACTGTGACCATTGTGAGTTTTTCTTTCATTGACCGAAGGGTACCAACAATTTTGTCCACGTGTGTAGACATATGCTGATATGGAAATAATCACAACAATTAGCCATAGCATTTAAAGCATTGTCTAACGTTGTATACTGTAGGTCCCCACTGTGCCACCATAACAGCCCTGACTCATCACGGCATAGGATCACAAAACCAGCAGATATTTGATATCCTATAAGCCACAAGGTGGAGGCCTCTTGGATTAGACTTGTTTGTCCCGAACATACCAGAGATTTTCGATCAGAGTGAGCACTGGACAATTTGGAGGTCGAGTCACCACCTTGAACTCTTCACACATTCCTCAAACCATGCTTAAACAATGGTTGTTGCAGAGTGGTTGGGTGCAATATCCTACTAAAGGAGGACCTAGAACGGGTGTACTTGGTCTGCGACAATGGTTTAGGTACTGTGTCAAAATAAAATCCACATGAATGCTTGGACCTACGGTTTGCAAGCAGAACATTGCCCAGAGACTCAAACTGCCTCCACCGGCTCACAATCTTCTCATAGTGCATCCCGGTGCCACCTCTGTCTCAGACCAGGCTACCTTCATCAATCTAGGCCACCTTCTTCCATTGCTCTATTGTCCAGTTCTGATGCCATTGTAGAAGTTTCTGTGGTGCACATGGGTCAGCACGAGCACTCTGCAGCTACACAGCCCCTTACACAGTAAGCTACGATGTACTGTGTGTTCTGATATGTTTCTATCAGAGCCAGCATGAACCTTTTCAGCAATTTTGTACAGTCGCTCTCCTGTGGGAACAGACCAGACAGGCTAGCCTTTACTCCCCTTGCTCATCAATGAACCTTGAGCGCCCATGACCCTGTTACCGGTAGTTTTCCATGGGGCATTTCATTAGGACAACTGCACACTGAGAACAAACCATAAGCAATACTTTTTTTTTCTTTTTTTTTAGAAATGCTCTAACCCAGTCGTCTAGACATTGGAAGTTGTCTTTTCTCAACACATCAATTTGCGAACAGACTGTTAAACGTGTTGCCTAATATATCCCACTCCTTGACAGGTGCCATTGTAACAAGATAATGTTATTCACTACACCTGTCACTAGATTTAATGATCTGGTTGATCAGTGTGTATCACTTTTTAATGTAATCTATAATTGCCTCGTTGTCAATGAACTGCTAGTGTGATTTGAATATTCATCCGAAGCACTGGCAAGTTTCCGCAATGTTATAAAAGCTTATAAAAGTTTTGTTTTGCCAGAGCTGGCATGCATGCATTCCTCTCTCTTTCTCCTTCTTTGTCATTGCTAAAGGCTCTATGGCATTTTCTCTCTCTCTCTCTCCTTTTTTCCTCTCTCCCTTTCTAACTCAATCTGATGCCTGTGTCCTTTTTTTGCATTTCTTCCCTCCAGCTCATCTCTCTGGACCCATAGGTTAATTGTGCTCAGGTTCCTCATGTCTTATTGATTAGTAAATAGTTGAGAGTTTCAAGCTAATCTTCATCGACAGCAGCAGTTTCCTGCAGCTCCATTATCAGACAGAACTGCAGGGTTCTTCAATCCACGGGAAAGGGCATCTCCCTCGGCATCCAAACAAACACACCGACATGGGTTCTAGGCCCAGAATTTAGGTCAGTGCTATAGGCTAGGCTTCTTTATGGCGCAGGAGCCAAAATAATCAGCTGTGGGAAATATCATTCCTCTTCTCATAAAGATTACAAATCTAAATGAGATCACATTCAGTGAGTGACAGCCCTGTCATTCCACATTTGTGGACATGAGCACACACATGGTCAATAAAACCTGAGGTCTTGGCCTAAAAAGAAAAATAAATAAGATTCCAGCTTTGTCTTTAAACCATTGCTGTCAGCAGGAGCTGTTTGAAAATTAAATATGAGGATTCATGCTGTTATAAGTATATAATCAACAAAAGAATGATGGAATTCCAGCTTGCCATAGTAAGAAGAGGACAAAAACATGTAACACTGTCCAAGTTTTTGTTGTTCTGATGGTGAAAAACTTACTGGCACTGGCGACTCCTTCCATTAATCTTATTATAAATTAAACTGAAAACTTTTTACACAAAATTTCACCATATCGACAATTATACATTTTTCTTCATTAAATACAAATACCTTTTAAAACACTGTTCATTATGCAGGCCGTTCACATCGCAAATGGTGACATATTCATACAGCAAGTGCTATAACTTGTAATAACTTTGGCATTAACAAAATAATTTACAGTATGCAATGCTGTCAGCTGGAATAGAAGGTTAAATCAAAATCTTCTGACCAAGCGGTATTGTGAAATCAATAGCGCTGTGTTATAAGAGTCAATGTGAATCGCTTTGACAAACGTTCTCCATCTTCTGATGCTGATAAAGTAAAAGGAATCTTGCGGTAAATAAATAAAAAAGCCATTTATCTTGTTTAGGCTGGAAGTGCCCGAAAAGAAGCGATCCATCATATGCACACAGAAAGACATCCCCATTTATACACATACCCTATGTAAATATCAGTCAGATTAATAGACCATTTACATGTCCTTTTCTATAAGAAAGAGTCACACACTACTACAGTATTCCTGAGACTGCCTGACACATTGGGTATTATATTTGTGTACTTGTCAGTTGGACACTATTTTTGCTGGAAATCTACTGTATATGATCTCCACCCCCTGAATCCATCATCAACTCTGTCAGAATACAGTGTAAAAGAATACTTTCCTCCAAATATTTTGCTGAAAATGTTTATAACAGGCTTATAAACAAAATAAAATCACAATTAAAACAGTTAAGTGTGACATGCTTGTGCACCTCGGGTGCTTCGGCGGCTAGACAGGAGTAGGGCTGGTGGCGTGTCTGAATCTGTCTGAATTCATCAAATGAGACACAATCTTCAGACAAACTTGCTATATTAAGAAGGTTAATCAGTGCAGGAAATGAAGTAGCTTTATGACAGGTTCACTAAAAATAACTGACTAGTCATAAAGGAAATGACATGATCTATTCTTCTCTGATATAAACCCTCAGTACATCAACTTGACATTGTTATGCTCATCTGATTGGACAAAAGGCATTCCATGAGTTGTGATATAGAACATAACAGCACTGGAATGTTTAAATACATGCATCACTCTACATGTGTCACGATACGGCTAACAATTGTTAATTAGACCACCTGTCAGTCGGCAGCTTGAGTGAAAGTTGGAATTAGGGGAGAGCAGCCGCCTGCCAAAACCAATCACAGAAACACTTTCAGCAAGAAAACACATCTGATAACTTTATGACATCTTTAAAAAAACACACACACACACAACACCTCCTTTGTAACTGGAACATAAAAAGAAACTTGCAAGACTTACAAGGCTGACCACAACCTCTATGGTTTATTCTATTCATCTTTGGGCTAGATAGTATGGGTAAGAATCTAAAACTACTACACTCCTGTTAAAATACAGTTACACCTACTGTTGTTTGTGGTTAGTTAGTTCCGCCAGTTACAGAATAAATGGTTAAATAAAAAAATTAATCATAATCTGTTGATAATAAATGCTGATTGTTGTATAAAACCAATATCATACTGGAGGTCATGCTGTTGTGCTGAATATCATCATGTGCTGAACACATCACAGTTGTGATATTCAGCACAACAGCAGTCCCTCTATGTGATGTTGCTGTTAGTCTTTCAGGTGTTTCCATTGAGGGGTTGCACAGTGGACCAACTGATCCACACAACAAATTGGCAATGGTTTCAGGCCAGATGCCATTCCTAACACACCCCTCCCATTTTATCAGGGCTTGGGACCGGTAATACATTTGGTGGCTGGGGTTTGGGCATCGGCTGAGAACCAAACCTGAGCCTTCCGCATGGCCTACCACTGAGCCACCAATGCCCTAGTCTGTCTTCATACTGTATCATACTGTATAATTATCACCATAACAGCATGAAGCCAATAAGGTGTGATTAAACAAACTAACAGAGGTGTTCTTTTGACATCTGGAGGGGTTCAATAAGTAAGAATCATAATAATAACTTTTTAGGGCAATTACTATGCAAAACAATGTAATTTGACATGTATGCATTAATCTGTATAAAATATGGGTTATATTAGCTAAATCCATCCCTCCTTTGCAAGGTCTCTAAGGCATTACAGTCTCTCCTGCCTTGTAGACATTATTGCGCAAGTCAGCAGTTTTGAAAGGAATATGTTGTTAATTCCGGATCTCCTTCACATTAATGGCAGTTGTGGCAGAATGGTCTTGCAAGAGGAACTCTTCCTGATAACACTCTATCCTCTGTATTTTATTTCTCCCCATTACAGTCTCAGTCTGTTCCTGCTCAAGATCACCCAGCTTCCTGTCTTCCTTAAATGTACATCCCAACAACAGTTTCTCATATCTTGGCAGTGCTTCACAAATATCTCAGCATCCATATGCCAGTAATCAAGAAAAGGCATACTACCAATTAAATAATAAATTTCTTCATGGACAGGAGCATTCTGGTTTTGGGGAAAGTGGAGAACAATTTGAATGTGCCTTTGAAAAATGCTACAGTATTATTTTTCCACCAAATGCTGGTTTGAACTTGGCTCATTTTACTGGGACATGAGCACAGTGGTTGAGTAGTAATGCTGATTTAGTGACCAGCACCGTCTCAAACCAGTGCTCAGACATGCATGAAAGCATAGTTTTTAACCACTTTCAGTATGACAGGCCAGGAGGTGGTGAGCATCCGCCCGTGTGATGAACATCAATATGGCCCAATGTGGCCTACCTTCTAAAATAAATTTAAAATAAATAAATAAATAAATAAATAAACTCTAGGATGTATGTTGACTTGATCTACTGCTTAAGGTTATACTTAACTATGTGAACAATAAAAACAACATCTTACACAAAATTTCTGTATGTGGGAGAGTATAGAGATTTATAAAATAAAGCAAATTTGACAAACACATCATGAAAATAAATAAATAAATAAATGAATGAATGATTGGCCTGGTCAATAGCCCTGATAAACATATAAACCTGAAGATTCAAAAGACTCGTTCAAAACGGCAAAAATGAAAGTAAAACAGTTGAAACATTTTTTTTCCACCCTTAATGTCATTTTAGTGACGTAAAAGTCCATTTTCAAGGGAACCAGAGACAGATGAAATACCACAACACCTCAACACTACTAAAAACTTACATAACAGAGATTACCCTCTATCTCGCCTACACTTTTACCTCAAGTTTGCGGAAATAAGTCATCTTGTCTTGAAACACTCTTACGAGGAATAAAGGTCCAGTTCCAGGGGCAAACTAGTAGGATCTGATAATAAAATGAAGCTTAATATCCACTTTTTCAAACTAGAAATGTGATTATAAGTTAAAACAGCACCATCCAATTTCATAAGCTACTGTAGAATTAGTTTAATGTTAACTAAAGTAAGTATGTTTGGAAGTTTGTGCTATTGATAATTATTGCTAGCTTATTTGAATTAGCAATAAATATGCTAAGTATATCTGATATCCACTTTTTCTTTTAAAAGTAGATGTAACATCTGTGCCACAGCAGCCCCAGGGGTTAAGATCTGGCCTGCCGGATTACTGAGCCGCCTCCTTGTCTCCCCCTGGTGTGTCTGCGTGTGTATGTATCTCCCCATTAGCACGTAATGAAGTTCACCTGTGTCCTCCTTGTGTGTCTCTCTATTTCAACCAGCCGGCCCCATAGCCCTTTGTCTGTTCACCGTTTGTCTTACCGTGAAGGTGTGTGTATGTTCGTGTGCATGTGTCATAAAAGATTCTGGTCTCTCCTATCAGGAATGAGCATTGGCTGCTGAGCGGAGCGCGCATCGCATAGAGGTTAACTAAAGCGCCGTGGTGATCAAGGTCAAGTTCACGCCTCTCTCACACTTAGAGTTTCCTGAGTTTTCGCCAAATCGGCTCCGTCTGGATTTCGTGGACGCGCCCGCTCGCAGCTCCCGCCAGGAGCTCAAAGACTGAGTCTGTTATTTTTTGTTAAATTATCAAAGTATCCTATGTTGTGAGAGAAGAAAATAAAAACTAATTCAAGTATTTCCCTGCAATCTGCGTCCATCTCCGTCTACAAACATGACAGTAGAAAATAATTTATATATGTTAACAGAGCAAAATCCCATTTCATAAGCTAGCCTTGTTTGCCTAGTCAGCATTAGTTTAGCTAACTAAACTAAGTCTTTTTGGTAGCTCAAAGGGATGCTACAAATAAACAAACAAATAAATAAATAATCAGTTAGTTAGCTTGTTTGTTGTATACTTATATTGTATACTAGAATGTTATTTATGTATGGTAAGATAAGCTAATTGTTTGGCTATCCTGCATTAGCACAGTATATATCCTACAGTAGCTAACTACACTTCAGAATGTCTGCTTGGCCGGTAGCAGGGGTACTAAAAGGTAAAAAAAAAAAAAAAATCCTTGTCAACAATAAACAATATTGCTAGCTTATTTGAATTAGCAGTACAGATGCTAATTGATATCCACTTTTTCTTTTAAAACATAATTTCTTATGTTAACACAGCAAAATCATAGCTCACAAGCTAGCCTGATTTACCTAGTTGAAATTAGCTAACTAGACTACTGTAAGTCTGTTTGGTAGTTAGCTAAAATTGTGTCTTATTAGCTATTTAGCAAACAAAGATGAATCCTGATTACCATGAACAGTGCATGACTGAATCATACAGCTTTAACTATAATGAACATTTATTTTAAACCTTAAAGGCTTCACTAAAGTTTTCTACTTTTTTATTGAGTAATAATGTCTACAAACAGCCTTCCTGCCTTCTTTGTGAGATACATTATAAATAATGTTTGCCAATACTTCAGAAACAGTTTATTTCTAACAGCTGAATGTTTATCTGAATCTGGAGCAATTACCGACTTCAACATATTGTTAACTGCTCAGCAGGAAAGCAAAACATCCACTCCACAAGCTTTTGCATTTGTCTGCTAAAATGATCAGTGTATCTGTAAAAGCTTTGTTTAAAAAAACATACTGAAATACCAGCATGATAAGAATCCCTTTTATACGAGTAATAATAATAAAAACAGATGGGAAGTTGAAATAATTCCTGAAAGCTGAATTTACCAAGCCAGTGTTCCCCTGTAATCTTGCCAAATCCCTCTTTGTACGCAGCCCAATCCCTGTAGAAGTTTACAGAGCCGTCTTCTCTGCGCTGGAACACCTGCACGACAGAAATATGAAAAATCAAGATATAGAATTTCCTCTCGAAGATTTAAAGAATGAAGCTGGCATTATGCAAATAGCTATATACTTTTTAATATGATAAACACTAAAGTAATAATCAGTATGTGGTAGGCAATAAGAGTGTGCTTGCCGACAGAAACGTATAATATTCTGTAATCTCTTTATGGCAGATTTTAACATCCCAGTGAGACGCTGATTCTAATTGATTCATACAGTTACATAAGTGACATCTATTTATACAGTTTTATTTGTCTTGAGTAAAAATATTTGTGCGCAATAACAATCCAGGTCGCTTTTCTAACTGCACATGAGCACGAGTGCTGTAAGGAGACCAACGGACCAGATGTTATTGTAATCTAACAATGCTTGCTTCTGTTCCTCCTTGAAAAAAAAAAATTAGGAAACTAATAGAGTGCCAGGCCGATGCCCTGCTCTCTGACCAAGTACAGTATGGATGGCTTCCAATCGTTGTGGCGTTACACCTCCAGGGTCAATGGTTCAAGTCTTACTTTTGGAACAGTTCTTCCTGTGCTTGGTGGATTTTCTCTGGGCAATCTAATTTCCTCGCCCAGTCCAAAAACATGCAGATTAGACTAAATGCCATTTCCAAAACAAGCACCATGAAGCACTCAAATAAACACTTTCAGGGTAAACTGGATCTCTGACTGCACCCCAGGCCTCTTCGCTCAGGTCAGTGCCTGGCCTTATGGTGCGTTCACACCGAACACGGCGAGAGCGTCAAATTTCGCACTTCGCCGCTGTTGGCCGTTCTGACGTAGATTTAATGCCTATCTTTCTTTATTTATTTATAAGGGGCCAAAGGGGCAAAGCAATCAAGCTTGTTGATCTTGTGGAGACTGACCAAAATGTGGAAGAAAACAAGAAATTGATTGATAGAAAGAACTGTATTGTAGAAATAAACAAATTATAAGGCATTTGTATGTGGCTTCTGTTCATTGTCAATTGCTAGTCTAATTTAATATATATTTTTATTATTATATCATATTTCTTCTTATTATAACATTAGAATCACTTACTCGACTTTGTCTTTTAATTAAAATAACATTAATAATTAATAAACACTCGCTACCGCAATAATCAACCTCTCCACCATTTTGCTTGGGAACTAATGCAGCCGGAACAAAAGTTACAGGACTGCTTTCCTCGGAATCCTCTCAAGCGGAGGACCTCAATTTTAATTGGTTGCCGCTCAACTGCATCATAGCTCATTACCCTAAAGTTGAACTGATGTCACCCCCTTCGTCGCGCCGCTCTTCGCCACCCTTTGCCGTCGGCTCACATTGAAAGCGAATGGTTTCCGACTGCTTTGACGCTCTCGCAACGTTCGGTATGAACGCACCATTAGTAATGCTCTTGTGGATGAATGAACAAAATCCTTATAGCCATGCTATAAATCCAGTGGAACGCCTTCCCAGAAAAGTGGAGATTATTATAAAAGCAAAAAGGGAGTAAATCTGAAATGAGGGCTCAAAAAGTGCACATGGGTATGGGTTTTTTTTTTTATTTAAGCTAGTGTGAAGATAGACTTGAAGAAAATTTAAAGTGTAATTCAAGCACTAATTGACTGCTGATGCAGTTATAGAAGATTAATCAAGCAAGCAGTGGATCAATAACTGTTGAAAATGGCAGTAAAGAAACTAAACCAGGCTAGTAATAGAACGGGACGGGCAGTGCTCGCTCATGTGCTCAACACTGCTCCATAAGGGCAAAACATGCACTTAAACACACACCTATACACGCAAACACATCAGGGAACCATATAGATTGAATCCACAATGATGTCGACACATTCTCTGGCCTGAATTAGAAATCAGAATATTGTCTCCGTGGGTGTGTTTGTCAGCGATCGACAACCTCCTACTGAAAGGAACTGCCTGTGCTTCAGCACCAGCTCGTTATGGTGGTTTAGCTGTTACCGAAGGCATGTCTGTGTGGATGTATAGCGTATAACATTCCCCAGATCCCACAGTGAGGCCTGGGAGGTGCACCTTTCAAGCATCTTGGAAAGCAGCACAGCGCTTCTCTTGAGACAACATGCGAGGCTCCGTGCGAGGTGCTCGGGGCTGCATTTAAAATGAGTAGCTTGTGGTTCGACTCAGAATAAATCCGCGCTCTCGGTCCTCCTCCAATCCACAAAGGAACCAAAGAGATTTTAATTATTCACCATAATCTCTGTAACTACTTATCGAGTCACCTTTCTGAAGCAAGAGCTCTAAATCTTCATTGCACCCCGAGAACAAACCTATTAAAACACAGCAAAAAATTCCTGTGTTTTAATAAATATTTCATAAGCATTGATAAGACTATTCCTACTAGGGCAGCATGGACTGGCTTTAATTTAAAAAGCGATAAGATGTTAATTTAAAAACAGAAAGCCTTGCCTGAGCACTGCTGCGTTAGAGATGATTGACTGTGAATGAAAAGTAGCTTTGGGTAATGTCTCCGTAGCAAACCTGCTGACTGTACTGTCTGATATACTGGGTGAAAAGAAAAAAAAAAAATGCACACACATGTTATAATAGTATTGGATGGAGTGGGATCCCCGAGTTTCTCTTCACATCCACCATGAATCTGCTTTAGCCTTCACACTGTGTGTCCACAAAGCAATTTCTCTCCATATAACGAATGTCCGCTGGCAGCAGAGCACATGATAGCTGACACCAGTCTTTCAGCGCAGATGAGCTTCAGCAGTAGATTACACTGCTTTGCCATGTACGCCAGAGTGCTTTTGTCTAAAGGCTTCAACACGGACGGATGACATTGCTAAATTACAAAAAAAAAAAAAAAAAAGTAATGTCTGAAATTTAGTCTGAGTGCATAATTGTATTTACAAGTATACAAAAGCAATATTCAGCTCCACATGTCTATTGTTGTTTTATCTCTAATGTGTGTTAAGAAGCATTAATTAGACAAATGAGTGGTCATCAATCATGCTATGAGTTCACAATCACAGCAAAGTATGATCTTAAACATGTTATATAAAATGTGACGTGCGAGTTCTGTAAATAATTTAATGCGTTAATATTAATGCTCGCGAATAATCATCACACAATGGTGTCTGATAACACTACGGCTTGCTATGTTGCCAGGCAACATTCCAGACATATATATATATATATATATATATATATATATATATATATATATATATATATATATATATAAGCTTTTACAGCCAAAAATTTCTATTTTTATAAAACACACTTATACAATACCAGTCAAAAGTTTGGATTTATTTGATACATTCTAGAACAATACTGATAAAAAAATATATATATAAAATAACAAATATGGTATTAGATCATTAAGAAACAACAATAACAGTCAGTTGTTTGTCATTTTATCACACAAAGGTCTGCTGTTCTGGAACAGTTCTTTAAAAACAGCATTGTCACATGCGTACGCGAAACCCATCAAGCACCATAATGAAACTGGCTCTAACGAAGACCTTCTCAGGAAACCAAGACCAAAACTTACCTCTGCTGCGGTTACCAGCCTCACAAAAAAGCACCTCAGATTACAGCCATGAAGGTTTTGCAGAGCATAAGTAGCAGACATATCTCAATATCAACTGTTTAAAAAAGATTGTTGCATATTTTGGAAGCCTTCAACATTGTTTTATAATATATACAGATATAAAAATCAGGAAAGACCACATGGAATTAGAAGGTGCAAAAAAGTAAAGACCCATCCCCATCCAAACTTTTGACTGGTAGTGTAACATATTTGCTTATACTGTAAGTACATTAATTATAAGATAAGGCTTTTAAGAAGTTTAAGTATTAACTGTTGTAAAGGTCTTAAGTAACACAGCTTGATTTATATGAAATAACAATAGACAGCATAACTGTGCTACTTGGTGCCCTCTTATTAAACCTCTCTCGGAGGACATCTCATAGTACATCATAATTCCGAATATAATGATATGGGTTTTCTTTCATAAGTAAAAACACACTAAGTGTTACTGTTCATTTATTAATTTGATTTATTTTTCATCTTTTAAATAAGGTGTATAAATCTTATATTATATTGACTGTCTGCAACATGAGTCGAGTCCCTGTGAACATGAGCTGTTCTTAGAATGAGCGCCTTAATATAAACCTATGAGTTGCTTCGGCAACCTACTGACCAGACTGATCAGATTCAAAAGTTTAACAGCACTGAAAACTCTCACTCATTCACCGTCTATACCGATCTTTATCCTGTATGCAGGGTCACAAGAGTCCTGAAGCCTATCCCAGGAGACAGGGCAGGAGGGCCATCGCAGGGCACACACATATACACACTCACACACTCATTCACACAGTACGAGGTAATTTGGGAAAGCAAGTTAGCCTAATCTGCACGTCTTTGGACTGTGGGAGGAAACTGGAGTACCAGGAGGGAAGCCACCAAACACGGGGAGAACATGCAAACTCCATGCACACGGACCCAAGGCTGGAATCGAACCCGGACACCGGAGGCGCAGGGCAGCATTGCAAACCAACGATAACGTGCCGCTAGTACTAGAAACAATGAAATATAATATTTTAGTGTAAATATACTGTAGTATATAGCATTAGGTAAAGGCAGTGGTAGGCAAAGTACACACAATTCCTGTATTTGAGCAAAAGCAGAGATACCCCAAGTAAAATATTACACAAGTGAAAGTAGAAAGTCCTCCATTTACATTTCTACTTGAGTAAAAGTACAAAAGTACTTAACTTCAGATTTACCTAAGTATCAAATGTCTCTGTTAACAATAAAATCTCTCTCTCTCTCTCCTGCCTGATTAAACATTTCACAGAGGAAAAGCAAATCACGCAGGTACGCATAATAGTCAGCCGGTGGTTATTCCAGCTTCAAATACTATGCACTACTGTGGTACAGTATGTGGTACAACATTAGTAAATTCAAATTAAAATTTTATTATTTGTCACATACACAGTCATACACAGTACAATATGCAGTGAAATGCTTAGGCGACTGCCCGTGACCTTAGAATAATTTTTAAAAAAAGACTATTTAAGACTATTTACATGAAATGAATATAACAAAGAACATAGAAATAGATTTAACTAAGAATAAAATAATAAAATATATGTACAGTAAAATGAAGAGATATTTAAAAATAAAAAGTATCCACTAATAAAACTACAAGTAAAGTACACGTGTGAAATACAGTATATACTTAAGTACAGTAACGAAATAAATGTACTTAGTTAAAGATTATTAGATTTAATAGTAATCTTCACTACTAGCAGGACAAGTTCATTTGTGTGTATGTGTGTGTGCGGGTGTGTGTGTGCGCGTGTGTGTGCGTGGGCTTGCAGCAGAGATCTTCATTTCTTTGGGGTGTTATTGGGCAATAGTAGGTTTGGTTTCATATAACTGCCAACTGAAAACAAAAGCAGAATAAAAAAAATAAAAAAAACAAGCCCTGCTGCAAAAAATGACAGAAAAACAAAGCATGTGCTTCAGTTGTTTTCCCCAGCAGGCTGCTTTTATAGCCAGGAAGGTACAGCAGAGTGAGGATAACAATCTACTGCCCTGACAAACACTATAGCCAGTGAGCACCAAATGCAGGACGCACTCGTCAACATGTCAGTCAACCGGCTCCGCCTCCTCTGTTCAGGGGCCAAGGAGAGAGCAATAAAGGAGCGAGTGTACCCACAGCCACACAGCTGGGTCCTGTCTGACTCAATAGTGCAGTTATTGTGTCCCGAACTACTGCAGGCCTCCTGTAAGACACAGAGAAATACATGCTCTGTGTCTGCAACGATCGATCCACTTTATTAAATGAGCATCAGCCCAAAATCTAGCAATACTACACAGACAGGGATGTGGCAGACTGAAAAGAAGTATTGTTGCGTTTTACAGCTTTCCAATTTACAGCCTCTCTATATTTCCTTACACCATCCAAATTACGCACCTCCATCAACCACATCGTTCGACCACGTAAACAGAACCTTTAACTTGCTGAGGAATGTCTTTTCAATTCTTTGACCCTCAGTTTGCACTGATGACACGGCAGAAAGACGACTTCTCTCGCTTCTAAAGGCAAAAAATTGCAGAGGAGGAGACAAAATCAGCTCCAATCTAATCCTACATAATCCCTTAAATCTCAACAAGTGGCATTCTTCAGTCCAATTGATGTGTTCTTGCAGTATAAGAGGCTTTTCAATACACAGATGCACTCCAGCAGCACAAGATTAAGTAAAAAGAACAAACTCTGCTATTCCACAAATTATTCTGCCTTATGAAACACATTAAAATAAAAGATGTTATAATGTCACTAATCACTGCCACGGTAGAAATGAATGTGGTCCAGAATGCCTATTGTAGCTAGTGCAGCATGACAGCATCCATTTGGGCATTTAATTACGACTGCGACCATGAGTAATCAAATAATGCAGCACCAGGATAATGGAAAAGAGGAAGAGAGAGAGGGCAAGAACAAGCAAGCAAGCAAGGATTCTGTGCTGTTGTACTTTTTAATAAAAGAACTGACCAGGTACAAAATAGCAATATGATGGAGAAATTATACACTAGCTGTGCTTGTGACTTAGTTCGTATGAAATGCCCCCCCGAGGATAAAAAACAAAAAAACAACAAAAAAAAAACCAAAATAGGTATTTGCAAACCAAGACACATAATAAGTAGGTATACAGTAATACCATGAAAATCCAAGTCGCAAACGAATCCCCTGAAAATCTGCAATACAAGCCTAGTCAAGTAAGCGCAACAAAATTTTCCAAACAGCAACATTGTCCAAATCACAAAGCAAACTCAGATTACTGCAAGCCAAGTCAATTAAGTAAAGCGTTTCTTTGAACGTCGTATTTATTCCTTCCTTTAGAAATTGTTTTTTTTTTTTTTTATGATTTCTTATTCTGTATCAGTATACAGTACATCCAAGCGCCATCTGTGGTAATAAAAATACACTGTTTTTTTTTCGTTGTTGTTTTTTTTAAATAAGTGCATTTTCCCATTTACATTTCAAATTAGCATAAATTCTCTTCCTGAGGGGCAAATGCAATGAAACACAGCTTATATGTTACCTCAAGCTCGGCCAAATACACCTGTGAAAACCCATTAAAATTTGTTCAGTAGTTTTTAAATGATGTGTGCACAAACAAACAAAAATTCCAAAAAACACATCCCCCCCCCCAAATAATTTTTTCACAAATAGTTTCAATGCACAGACACGCCAACGTTACAGTTTTATTAGATATATAAAAATATGCACAATGGAACCTCTATTCACGAACACAGTATGAACAAATCCATTCACGACCAAAAAATTTGCCTAAAATTGGTCCCTGTACACAAGCTCCTCCTCGGAACATGACCCAGTAAACACCATCCCGAACTGCCGCTACCAGCTGAACAAAAGCACGAGTGCGTCGCACAGAAATATATATGGGTTGTGTTGCTGCCTTATCGCTCTAGTCCCTGGTCTGAATTTGAGCTTGGTACTCTCTGTGCTGAATTTTCTAATGGGCTGCTTTTGGGTTCTCTGGTTTCTTCCCACCTTTCAGAAATTGCCAGTGAGGCAATGTTGCCCCCTAGGTGTGAATGAAGAGTATACTGTGACCCATCCAGTATGTATTCCCAGGATGACTCAGAAACCACCAAGATCCTTGGAAGAAATTAAATGATTTTTTTTTTTTTTAAGATGACTGAATTTTTTTTTTCATGTTAAAGTAATTACTTTTTATATGACACTATATACTTTAATATTTTATTGAACTGCCTTCAGCTTTGATCACATTGTGGTGACCAATTTCTGTGTGGAAATGCTCCCAGAACCACTCTCTCACAGGTTGAATATGTGCATGCCATCAGGGAATAAAAGAAAAAAAGAAAAAAAACTTGATAAAAAAAAAAAAAAGATGTGATAACCTGGTCATTCAGGTCATCAGCTGGCTTCATTTTATTGCCACATGAAGTTGCTGAGTCTAGAAATTACAGTTCAACTTAAAGTAAAAGTAATTTCCTTTTGTAAATTTTCAGTTGGGTCTCCTGTGTGTGTGTGAGAACAACCAAAAAGTTTGTACAACCAAAAAAAATGAGAAAACAAACATTCCCTGCTTTTTGCTCTCATTTTTTTTGTATTGGCTGGAGCTAAAACAAGCCAATGGAATATTTCCCCTAATGTGACCTTGTATATAAGAAGAGCCCATCCCTGACTTGTTTCTCAGCTCTGCTGTTTTCTTGCAGGGTGAGACTCAGTGGCTCATTTACATAGACATTGAAATGGCAAAAAAATGGTCTTTAACATGTGTAAAATAGTTTTCAATACAAATTCTTCTGAATAACCCAGAAATCAGTAGTTTGTGCGGAGATGCACAGGACATGGGTAATAACGCTCCGGTATGCATGTGTAGCCCAAAGCTCAATGAAGTCCAATTGTACTTTTTAAATAAAATTTAAAAAAAGAACTAGGTGCATAATTTTTGGTACTTGTTCAGCAGGTCAGTAGTAGGCAGTAGACAGCAGTAGGCAGCACATAATTAAACAGCATGTGACGGTGGATATGCTCACAGAGAGATGTCATTTAAAAAAAAAAACTTGCTATGATGGCAAAACAATAACAAATCGCTTGTACCTTCATCACTGTGCCTATTTCGGTTGTCTCTCAAAGGGCTGCATGATGAACTAGAAATAGATTCCAAAGTTTCCTTTGGGCCAGTTGGTGTACCATGAAAAAAGGTGCATAGCTATTAAGACACCACACACACACACTTCAAAGAACCGGGCTTACACAGGCCACTGAGTCACCGCACACCTAATCATCTCAGGCTTTTAATCCAGAGCAGGAAACTGGAGATAGCACATTCTGAAATGATGCATGCCACTGACGTGAGAAGACTCATGCTGGCTCATTTCCCTTCACGTTATGGAGTGTGCTTATCCGGTACGTCCAATAACTCCATTCCCGACAAAAGAGCTCCCACTTTAAAGGAGCGCTCTCCGTCGCTCTTTTAATCACTGCAGCAAAACCGCACAGAGAGAGAGATGGTGAAAAAAAAAAGTATAAAAAAAAACTTAAGAGTTATCATCACCATTATGACCCTGATTTAATTTGCTGTCCATCACTCTGCATGGTTTCTAATTAGAAATGTCAGTTGGAGAGCTTTACAGCACGAAAGTTCCAAGAAGAACATGGCAAAGAACAGAGGAATTAATATACCCTCAGTGCAATCTGTAAATACTTGTTAATTATGTAATATGCAGTCTGTGCAATTAGATTGAAGAGGGAAAAGCGGCCAGTTGAAATCATTGGGACCATCTGCAACCTATTAGCAATTAAACACCCTGCTAATGTGATTCAGATTGAATCCTGACTCTGGACTTTCACAGCTCTTCCTACCAGCGGATCATGGAAATCCAGTCGAGGTTATCGAGGATTATCCGGATAGCATCTGAGGTGGACATCTACAAACAACAGCAGTGTCTAACCCCGCCTCTTTTTTTCTTCTTCTTCTTTTTTTACACAACACTTAACACTCTGCACCTACATTTGTTACATATACAGGCATTAAGGTTACTTGGAAGACAAACTGAGTAGGAACAAACATATAGCAGCTGGGCTTAAACTCGAGCCTTGACTCATAAGGCACCTTTCTGCCATCACCTGCAGATGTGGCTATGTTTTCTCTTTAAGATAGGGAGTGTGTTCTACGTTAGGCAGCTGTACATTCTCAGTGTGAAAGTCGCATGGCCTTGCACAGCATTTAAGCTAACATAAGCACAGCTCTTTTCTTTATGAATGATTACCAGACTTTGAAGTAATATTCACATGGTCTATGATGAATACAACAGCACTTTACTCATTTTTTAACTATTTAATAGACTATGGATGAGATGTAGTATACATCTATATGTATTAGTATATTCTATCGATTCGATTCAACAGCATTAAAAGTTTAAAACTGATTTATTGCAAGCAGCTGTTTTTTACAGTTAAAAAAAAATACTAAAAGTATTTAATAAAAACTGAAATGTGTTGTCCAATGTGTAAATGTCAAAAATTATACACAGCGCTAACCTTTTATTTCTGCCAAACATGGACCAGTGATGGAATCACCATGAACACAAAGAAGTAAACATAACTAAAAGAAGTGAACACAAGTATTTGCGGAGGATGCATTTGGTTTCTGTTTGCTGAAAAAGCTGTGGTATATTTTTAAGGAATTGTAAACCGTTTAACAACATGTGAAATGATTCTGAATCAAAAGCTGATTCGCTCAATTGACTGAACCAGCAAAATCTTGATCAAACTGCATCATCACGGCTCTAGCGGACACCTGATCATGACACCCATATAGTATGTGAACACAATTCCAGGTTTTATGTTTTAAGTTTAACGGCAGGTGTGCGCAGTTATTTAAGAATGAATACATGAACAATCCATCAATATACACATCACTAAATTTATGAAAATTGGTGTACTGTGAAAGTAACTGAACCAGATACAAAAAAAAATGTCACAAAATATCAAACTGTGGCGCAGACATTGGCGAACAAGCTCGGTATGGAATCATGCGTACTCAGAATTTTTAAACTGTTGGTCCTGTTGGTCTGCCTTGGTTTTGATTGACATTACATTTGGAAACACTGGCTCTTAATAAATTCTTGGGCACTTTTGAGACATCTTTACATCATACTTATAATGCAAGGTTAATCATCTCTCAGCAGGCCACCTTTTTTTTTTCATTATTTAAATCTTAACGATATGAAGGGCATCGTTAAACCTATGTGCAACCAATGACATTTCATTCACAAGTGAAAAATACACCTGTGCAGAAACATAATTGGATTTTCCTGTCAAGTTTGAGAAAAATGTTTAGAATCTATAATATAGCGCGCTACGTGTTGTTATAGTCCATCCTTTTGGGTTTATGCAAATGGCGAAAGGACTGTCAATCCGTAATGTCTTGGGATTAATGGAGCTGCTAAAAGGTGACAGCGGGAGCTTGTGTTGGATAATGAAGTTGGACAGTGGTGATGTCCTCAAGGCCTGCTGGTTTCTTGAGGAGAAATTTTATTTAAAAAAATAAAAACAAAAACAAAAACGAACCAAAATTCATAGTGAATCCTATGTAGAGTTTATTTGCAAATGTATAAAGCGCCGACTCCTGCTGAGTTTGAAAAGAAACCCAGGGAGCTTTCAAACTCTAGGGCACTCTGAGAATTTGTTTGCTACTTTTACTCAAGAAATGCGACACAAAGTGAACAATGTCATACTTCTGACCAAGCATTTGTGCAATTCCCTTATGGTGAATATTTCAGTAAAGGCACCTTCCCTCCAGTCATATAACCATTTGATATAAATAAAGGATTTCTCGTCCTTTTAACAAATAAAAGTCATAACATCAATAATACAATATTTTCTTGCAAATGGCATGAATTCTGTCACTGTGTGGTTTGAAAAACAAGGATGATTATAATTTTTGAAGCTAGTTGACAGTAGCATCCAGGCTATAATTGCAACAAAAAAAGAGAGAGAGAGAGACAGAGAGAAAGAAAAAAAAAAACAAAAGAAAAGAAATACTATTACTGCGTTCTGAGCGATCAGTGGCCAGGCTGTCTGATTAGGTATGCGGAGTTCAGTCATTTTAAAATAACCCTAAACTACAGGCTTGCTGTTCCAGCATGGAGAATATAAATAGAGCAATTCCACAAATCCTTGGAGCTTCAGACCTTTAGTGGTCATGCAAAATTCAAACCACAGAGATGGAAAAATAAAAGGAGAGGTAAGCCTCTCTAGTATTAATGTTCCTTTTATCTCTCATCACCTTTTAACGTTCCTGCATAAAAACGGACCCTTTTTTCACCCTTCTGCCGAGCTGCATCTCAGAGGTTTGAGTGCCGTGAAATATAGCAATCACTGGAGAATAGGCTGGACCTGGGGATGGCAAGGAAGACGTAAGAAAGTCTTCTTTTAAGGAGTTTTACCTCTCCTGCCTTTAACGAAAGATGAAACGTTCCAGATATAGATAGCTCAAGCGAGATTGATGCCGCTGCCAGAGATTTCCTCCAACCATACAAGACACTTGGGTTGCTGCAATTTCTATTCTGACACTTTTTTTGCTTTATCTGGTATTTAATCTTGCTTTATCTTTATCTTACTTTGTTTAATCTTGTCTTTCAGGGAGACATCTGTAGCAGAAACAGTTTGGTTGATTTCAGTCTCTCGAAACATCTTTTGATCATAGTCAAGGCCATATTTTAAAAACAGAAACGTTCTACTGCTTTATGTGGCACTATCTGAACATAATGTATTGTTGAAAAGTACTTAGAAATGAGTCATACTGACTTTGGGAAGCTAAGATGGAATGTTTTTATGTTGAATTTAAAAACACTGGAAATTTCTTTTGGCGGTACAGTGGTTGAGTGGTTTGCATGCACAAAGACCCATGGCGGGAATCAAACCCTGGAGATACATTGGTCTTCAGTCTTGTGCATGGAGTTTGTATGCACAAAGACCCAAGAACCCAGGCTTTGATTCCCGCCTTTGGTCTATGGAGTGTGGAGTTTACATGTTCTTCTCGTGCTTGGTGGGTTTCCTCCAGGTGTGACAGATTGGCACCCTGTCCAGGATGTACCCTCCCCTCATGCCCCAAGTCTCATGGGACAGAATCCAAGCCTGGAGAATTTCACTTTGAAAATATCTCTATATATTCCACTTTGCCCTAGAGATGTTTAATGGATCTGTAGTGTAAAGCAATAAAAAATATTTAAATTATTGCTTAACATATTATTTAGCATAAGGCCATTTCAACCTTTAAAAAATGTATGTTGATTAAAAAAAGCAGCCTTTTAAACTGAACTGAAGTGCAAAGTAATCAGAAGTTATAAAATGCCAGGAGGTGACTGAAAGGGAAACGCTGTGTGACCCTCATTGTTAAATGAGCTTTGAAGCTCCAACTGTCAGTGCTGTATCCCACAGTGCAGCGGGAGACTGTTAGCACAGCTCAGTGGAAGCAGCAACCTGACGCAAACGCAGCATGTCACTGTGTGAAAGAATCTCCTGAAGCTTGTATCATCACACAGTTGAAATAACTAAACTCAAAGTGAAAAAAGAAAAAACATTTGCAACACCCTTCACATCCTATGCAAACACCTGCAATAAAAAAGCACACTTTTGCTCCAGATCTTTATAAAAGTTGATACCACTTGCTGCTCTCTGGTTTCATAAAGCTGAGAGAAGAACATTTCATTCACAGCCTGCAGACACTGATGAATATCTAGCCTGAATCAGGATCATTATGCTCTTTACCAAGCAGCATGATAAATGAGGGGAAAAGCCTTGAGGAATGAGCTTTGCAGCTCTACAACAGCTACATTTAAAGGGAACCACCGCAGGGATGAACTGGAACACTGATTGTACCCCAGGCCACCTCAATCAACATTCATGCCTGACCTCACTAATGCTCTTATAGCTCAATGAGCACAAATCCCCACAGTGGCACTCCAAAATCCTACGTAAAGCCTTACAGTGGAAGGTATTGTAAAAGCAAAAAAGGGACTAAATCTGGAATGGGATGTTCAAAAAGCACATATGGCATTATGGCCTTGTGTGGTCTACAAACCTTTGGCCATATAGTGTATCTCAACCTTTGTATTGAAGGGATTAAAAGATTATAAGATTTAGCACATGTCCATTGGATCCAAACGATTAGAATCTGCATTAAAGATAGCAGGTGTTATTCTAATTCTGCAACCAAACTGTCATCTGTCTTCATCCTCCTTAAGTAACCTCTTTTTTTTATTTTACATGGTCAGAAGACTTTTCTGTCAATCCTCTGGAGTTTTACACATTTGCACATTTTGGCAACGGTTTGTTTGTTATCTGAATGGTCGGTCATATCATATCACATTGCATTGAGGGGAACCACATCTGCTCCATGCACTTTCCACTGGTGTCCCACAAGGGTTAATGCACGGTCCTCTCTTGTTCTCTCTCTCTATATGCAATTTCTTGATGATGTCACATCCTAGCACAGTTTCTTATACCATAGCTACGCAGATGACACTTAACTCAACCTCTCCTTCCCTCAGACACTCATGTTTCCACTCAGATCTCAGCATAGATGGCAGCTCATCATCTGAAATGTATTCTCAGGAAAAAATTAACTGCTGTTCATCCCACATGATTCAATTCCCAGGTCAGGACCTTGTCACCAACTTTCACTCACTGCACACAACCTTGGGGTAAACTTTGACAATCAACTGTCTTTTCCGTCTCACATGGTTAATCTGATTCGCTCATGTCAATTTCTCTTTTACAACTGCAGAAAGATTTGTTCATTCCTATCCACACAGGTCACTCAGGTGCTTGTTCAGTCCCTCGTCATTTTGAGACTAGAGTACTGCACATTCCTCCTGGTTCGCACAATTTGACCTCTGCAACTGAACCAGAACACAGCTTTTCTTTTTTAACTCCATTGCTACTCTCCCTCCACTAGCTTCCTGTAACTGACTGCATCAGACATAAAAAAAAAAACAGATGTTTGATCTACAAGGCCAAAAACAGTCTAATACACACTTGTGTCAAAGCCCCTATCACACGCTGCACTGCAGCATGGCATCTTACAATTCTGTAGAACTGCCTAACTGCTTCTACCATCTCTACCGCAACAAGGAAGTTCTGAAGTATATAAATTAGTGAAGCCAAATAAACTTTAATCTCCCTGGAGGTTAAAACAGAGTTTTTAAATTTATTTTCAGTCATTCTCAGTCCATGACCTAGTGAACCAGTATCAAGCTGTATTATTTGATAGAGACTTTAAAGCAGTTTTGCAAGTCGCTCTGGATATGTGTGTGTCCACCAAACGCGATAAACGTGAATATGAATGTAAATAAGGTCTGAAACATAAAGAAGGTTTTCATTTGGTTCACCCTTATTGTACTGTACATGCAACTAAGCCTTACAAAATAGGGGTTCCTAAAGGGTTCCTTGTCTCCAAAAGTGGTTCTCCTTGCAGTCCAATTTAAATATAAGCTGAGATTTTCTGTCACCTGTTTAGACAATGAGTGTACGCATTGCTTGACATTATATTAGTGTGAGTTTTACATTTGCTTGGCACGCAATGCTCTATTTTTCACTGCTCCGAAATGACTGCCTGGCTGACTGAAGAAATATACGATATCAGAAAGGTTTGACATTTAGGTTTTATATATTAATGGTGGAAATATTATTTAACGTGACGTCAGGAAATGTCCCGCATCTCCTTCGGATTTGATGTTTATTTGTACTGATGGTATTAATAGACCTACATTCTCAGAATTATATTCTTAGGTCAAAACTGCACTAGTCACATGCAGTAATGTGAAGCTTAAGTGTGAAACAAAACAATTTGGTGTTCTTTATTTAAAGACATGAATAATTTGAGGAATCCCTTTTCTTCTAAGCAAGTGTATGGCTATACTATACAGTACAGTATCTTTTGCACTAAATCAAGAGTGAGTAGTTTAAAACCAAAGCAGCATAGCAGACTGGATGTGCTGTTCATCAAATTTGATTATATTAAGTTTTTTTTTTTTTTTTTGTCTTTAGAGCAGAGTGTGTACTGTAAGAGTGTGCCATTTACAAATATTATACAAAGCACCATTTTGACATTTTCTTTTTCCTTCAAGTCTCTCTGGTGCTCTTTGATTTGTGGAAGTTCTGCCATCATAGTTTTTAGGGACTGCACCTGTGTACATACTGAGGTAGAACAGGGCCATTATTGCAGACATGCCTGACAGCCACAGCTGTTCCACAGATGTTTATACATCTGATTTTGGCAGCAAAAGTATCTGCTCCAATTAACCACTGTTTGTTTCGTGGCGTCCTGCTTTCTAATGAATTTTAGACTCTCTTGGTTCACTTTAGCCATCTTTCTCTTTTTCCCGCAGCAAAACGGATTGGAAATGAAGTACCAAGAGAGGGAATGTGAAAACAAAAACTCTCTGAAGGTCTTTCTTTTGTATGTTTTTAATAAACAGAGCTGTGACTGAATGGGTGTGTACATCAGAGAGCTAGCAAGTCCCACTCCATCTTTCTCCACACCACTCTTCAATCTTCTCCACCTCCCTCGTTCCCTTACTTCCTTCTCCATTCTCTCTCTCTCTCTCTCTCTCTCTCTCTCTCTCTCTGTCTCTCTTCTGTTGTTTGAACTCAATCTGCTCCTTTCCAGCTCACCCTCATCAGCAAAAACGCTGGAGGCCAGAGATGATGAATAGAGGCATTGCAACTATTAATTCCTCATAACAGATTCATTCTTCCTCTTCAGGATTCCACTGATGTTAATGTGCTTGAGAGGGAATGAAAACAAGGCTAACAATTTGTTCAGAACAAAGAAACAAAGAACATTTGACTAAAATCAGAGTTCCACTCTGCTTCTGACATGGCAGGGAGGGCAAATAAAGAAAAGTTTTGTATCATTTAGAATTTCTTTTCGAATGATGATGTAATGACAACTTTTTGTACAGACCTTTTGCAGTCATGTGACCTGTAACATGACATCAATCAGAACAGCAGACGGCGGAAGCACAGTTAACTGACTTTTCATTTGATTTTCATTGATGAGTCTGAGGTGGTTACCTGATTACCTACAGGATTACCTGATGCTTTGTCACACAAATAAAAGAGTAACCTTGCAATGGATAGCTTCTGTTCTGCTGATTATTTTCATATGTAGTATGTTGTGGTAGACTTTGCAACTTATTTAAATGACAAACAAGCGTATGAAAATGGAATAAGATGGAGGATATAAATTTACAGAAGTTTGATTTGTTATCATAACATCAGATGGATTCCTTTTAGATTTGGTGGTGTTTTCTAGCATTAGCATTAGCATTATTCAGAAGCCCATTCAGTGCTTCTGTTGCAAATGAGACGATGCTATGGGATACACTGTGAGTTATGCTTCATAAGGTGATGTACAGGTAACGTTAACTAATACTGACATTTCAACAACCTTTTAATTAATCGCTAACTAATTGTTCTAGGGTTGAAACTTGATTAGGGGTTAGAGTGGATTTGGGGATTCGGCCTTGTGTTAGAAGCTAGTTAGCATGAGTTAGCCATGAAACACACCATGAACGGTTCAGAGGCAATTAGGAACAATTTAGAGAAAGTGTTTTAGACAAAGTGTTGACAAAAATATGGCAATATATTAAATAATACATTTCCATATATAGGAAACTAGCGCTTATATTTATTAATAGTTTGCAATATATGAATGGACCATGTATGGATATACTCTATATATATTGCAGTGAAGACAAAAATCATTATATTCATACTTATAAATGTTCTATCGAAACAATATTGAAACTTTATGCATGTTTATGCTCTGATTAATGCCTATAAAGTCCATTTTGTTTGAATTACATATATGCATATTGTAAAAAAAAAATTAAGAAATAGATTGGTTTAATCACATTCAATATATTATGAAGTATTTTGTTGAATATAAAATTACATACATTAAGATATGTATTTGAATATATTTTAATATATTTCCCAATATATGAAAAGCAGCAATTCCTTATGTATTTTTATATTGTAATATATTACAATATATTATTCTGTATATTGTGAATATATTTTTGAAAATAAATATCTTTATTTTCTGTAAATTATTAGTTAGTATTAGTTAGTTTAGCAAAGATTAACATTATAAAATCTTTTAAATTTACCAGTAGGTCAAAACACTAAATGGTTTAATATATTGACAGTTTTATATATAGAGAAATATATATTCTTTGTGTAAGGGTTAAATGTGGGTTTTGGCAATTTTGGCTGTTCAGAAGTAAGCAGGACTGTGACAAACAGACGTCATCAGGTTTTTTTTTTTTTTAAAAAAAAGGTCTATAGTTTATCTGCACTACTAAAATGCTGAAAGGAGTTCTCTTCATCTATCAGCCAATCGCTCAAACTAATTAAACTAATTAAACACTTTATCCTGAATAAAAGAATCGATTAGATAGAACAAGTGCCAAAGTTAGAAGTCAACACTTCCAAATAGGGTAATGTAATCAAAATTCAAAAGGGTTGCAGGGAGCCGATAATTGCATCATGTATCATCTGTTACTGTAGATATTCACTCCTCGTTCAGATAGCAACATCCAATACGAGATGATAATATGTGATGAGTCTAGTATATCTTATTACACTAATAAACCAGCAACATGAAATAACAGCAATTTTATAATTACACATTTAATGATTTCAAAAAAATTACATAAAAAGTGGCTGACCTGAGTGAGCAAGCAGGGTGAGAGTCATTATAAAACAAGCTCAAGGTGCTATGAATTCTGCACACAAAAAGGTATTCTCAAGCATGGATCAGTGAGACAAGCACACATACAGTAGTAACAAGTGAATTTCCTTTTTCCTCACTCAGCCCGTTGCTTGTGAGTCAAGGGGCAATTCATGGAATAGTTTTTAATGATCGGGCTCTCTGATACTATGCTGCACACTCCAGTCCGTTCTCTTCATAAGCTCTATTAAAGATGCCTTTTAAATGCATCTTAATAGGTAATGTTTACCATGCATGAAAAGGTCATTGCTATCAACAGATGGCAAGAAACAATAAGAACATAGTTCTATAAAAAAATATTCCATGGTATCATGGCATCTTTTTTGTACTTTTGTATAGAAATTTGATAGTTCTTTTAGGTTAACTTAAAAATGTAAAAAAAAAAAAATGTGTTGTAAATTTATGTTGTTGCATGTATGTAGCACCTTGGTCCTGGAGGAACGTTGTTTCGTTTCACTGTGTACTAACTGTATATGGTTGGAATGACAATAAAAGCCTACTTGACTTGACTTGATCTTACTAGTAAGTACTCATTTTGCTATCGGTATTAATCCATGAGAAGCAAAAACATGCACCCCATACAGATTAAAACACTAATGCATTTCTAATTTAAATACTAATCAAACAATAGGACTAAGATTGATATATATATATATATATATATATATATATATATATATATATATATATATTATTTATTTATTTATTTATAAATTCATATCACAATGTTTGAAGATGTTTCTTTAAAGCTGCACTTTGTATAAGAAACCACTTTTCTGACAAATAAACAAATTTTTATGAAAAATGGATTTTGCATGAAAAAAGGAAGCAAGTGCTTATATGATTCTTATCAACACCCCTCGTAAAAAAAATTTGACATTGTCTAAGGTTTATAATTGTTATCAAAAAACAAAAATAAATATTGCTGTCCTGTCTCTCTACCTACCAACATTAACTTGTACTATCATGTTTCTAATAGTTATGCTCAGTCCTTGACCTTGATCTAGTACATTACCTAACTTTGTTAAGTGCTACGTGTTTATAAATACAAGGGGCGTTCAAGTCAAACGTTGTTTGATTGTGCAGAATAACATAACAGATATTAAAGTAAAAAATTTTTTCATTTCTTTATATACTCCCCTGCTACACTAATGCACCTATCTCAGACTGCTTCACAACTGCTTGGACACCATCAAGGTAGAATGTTTTCTCAGTATGCCAGAGCCATGATTGGACTGCCTGCTTCACATACGAAACACTGGTCTCCCAGGAACTCCTTTAAATGACCCAAATATATAGAAATTACTTGAAGTGAGGTCAGGACTGTACGAGAGATGTTGGCAATAACTCCCAGACGAGTTCCTGTAATGTGCAAGTGGTGCTGGTAAATGATTGTGTGTACAGACAGATGCGTCTCTTGGCAACAAGTAATCCGTCGATTTTCAACTGTGAAAATCAGGTTACTGAATGGACTCCGAGACACCTTAGCTTGGATTGTCATTTATGGAGTTCATTCATGGTTTGCACTGTTCAAATGTTTGACTGTGGCTCTCTGCCCTCTGTAAATGTCAATCGGTTTTATGTCTTCATTCATGAGAAATTTCATCACTTTGGTTTGAAAGTCCCAGTTTGACTTTAACATTCTTCAAAGCTATTGTTAAAAGATTATTCTGTGTTATGACATAATTTACCACAATATAAATATTATATTGTCATATCACCCAGCCTTCCTCCCAACTTCTGACAATTGCACAGCACAATGAAACAACACAGCTCATGCCAAGCCAGAATGTACTGTTCCAACACATTCGAAACTGCTTTGTTTTTGGTTGCGATGAATTCATTCGTGTCAAAGGTTTTTCTGACACAATGATTCACATTCAAATGACAAAAAATATAAGGAAACATTCCTTATCTGTTCCTGTTCTTTTTTACAGACCACCAGAACTTGGAGTATGATGGAGACACCAAGAGACTGCATACTGTCATGTACTCTTTATGCTCGATCTGTCTAAGGCTCCACAAAATGGTCCTGCTGGCATGTTAAACCCTTGGATAGTGCCTGTTCCAACGGATATTTAGGGTCTCCGGAAAGCAGCCTTTTACGTGAATCTGGGGTTAACATGGATCTTTCAAGAGATTACCTCCTGCGAGTAATGACCAAATAGAGCTGGTAAAGCACGAAATCGGAAAATATTTGCAACAGCATTGTTCTGACAATCAACTAAGTGTGGCTGATACCTTTCGTGGGTGGAATATTCTAAAAATTAACTAAGGGCACGTCTCTCCTTTTGAATCCCCCCCCCCCGCAACGGGTTCTAGGTCATCAGCCTACACTCTTTCCATATGAGATAGACACAAGTTATATAAGAACAGTGGATTACTGGTTTTAGAAAAAGGTTTCAGTTTTGTTGTCGAAACACACCAGCTTCTGTCTTTGGCCAAATGGAAGTCGTCCATACAGAATGTACTGTACAGTATGCCTTAATGTCCACTACCACTTAAAAGTTTACCTTCAAGCCTACTTACATTGTTTTTTTAGGGCTATTGTTTTCCTAAGGATTTATTTTCCCCAAAAAAAACTTAGACAGGTTTGAAAATTGGCAGACAGGTTGGAAGAGTGTGGGCCTCGGGCGTGGCTCGGGGCCTTCACACGAGATTTTGCTGCATAGCTTATACACACTTGACCGTATGCAGGCAAACCCTGATACACATTTAGAGCTCACTGAGCTGAACAACTTTCACATTGCATGTCATGGGCTCAACTCAACAGAAAGTCAGTTATTTTTGACATTTGCCTGAAGAAATTAATATACTCCTCCTAGAATATTTATACGATCGCCACCAAACCAGGCCTATGTGATCTCAAGACATTGCAGATGCAAAATTGAAGAGGGATTTTTGATGTCTCAAACGGGTAAGCCATGATAATGTCTCAAACGTATGCTAAAAAAAGATTAATATCTTTCTGTGTCGCATTATATTAAGTGACATTCTATTCAGTGACATCATATTGTGACATCACATTGAGTGACATCATAGAGTGATGCATTTTCTCCAGCATCTAAACATAAAATTCCCCCTTTTCTAAAATTCCCATTCCAAATAGAGTCCCTTTTTGCCGTAGTCCACTCGTCTGGGAAGGTTTTTAAATATGACTGCGGGAATTTGTTCTCATCGAACCACGAGAGCTTTAGAGAGATCAGGTATTGATGTCATTTGGAAAGAACCACACATGGGGTCCATAAAATTAAGGCCACATTCTTGTATGGCTATCCACAGTGGGGACTGAGACAATATTGAAAATGAAAAAAATAAACAAAAAGTTTTATGGGTCAATTTGTTCTTTTTTTTTTGTTTGTTGTTAAGGGCCAAGTTAAGTATATAATATTTAAAATGCTGTACAATTTCTCTGTCACTGTTCAAATTTAAGCAGATGTGTAACATTGGTCAAGCTAACTTCTTTATTTAAAAGGTCAGATTTTTCGTCAGCCTAATCACTTCCACACTATTGAAGCACATCTTCAGACAAAATGCCAATGGATTTGATCTAGCATGGATCATCAAATCAAGATTTACACAAACTTATAGAATCTCTGTCAGCTCCAGTAGACATAGTCAATTTTACAAAAAAATCACTTTTTGACATTCACATGGGTCTTCAGGACACACACACACAGTTCTGTGTTAACTTGTTAAAGAAATAACTTGGCACGCTTTTGCAAAAAGGGGACATATCAAATACAATGAAATTCTGAAAACAGCCAACTTTTTCATTAGTGGTCGCTATAAAGATAAAAAATAAAGATATTTGTGTGCTGATAAAGTTATATATAATTATAACTACGGATAACTGGACAACCAGGACTCACCGTCCAGCCACCTCCTTCAGCGCTCATGTCACAGTAAACCTGGAAGCCTGAGGGGTAGTGTATGGGAAAGATGGAGTAGATCCCGTCTTCATGCTGGCCACTAGCGTAGATGTCACTGCAGTCTCTTGGTCTGCCTGCAAAAAAAAAAAAGGCAGCATCATTGTCATTATCATTATCATAACCAGAATCGACAAAAAAGTGAATTTTGACGAGTTGGCAGAAAGAAAGTCTACAGAGAGCGATGGATCATTACTGTCAGATGTTTGGGGACCGTAGGATGGTCGACTAATGAAATGTTTCCTTACCCTCTCCACTGGAGCAGCCCCGGGGCCGGATGCCGCTACGCACTGGAGCCCTTTGCAAGTCTGCCTTCAGGAACACCTTCGTACTGCCGGGTTCCTTCTGCATGGACTCGAACACGTCACTCATCGTGTTCATGACCTTCATCATGTTACTTTGGCTCTCGGCCAACAGCTGAAGCATGAGAGAGAGAGAGAGAGAAAGAGAGAGAGAGAGAGAGAGAGAGAGAGTTTTCTTGACATTCAAGTGCTAAATTCAATGCTGATTTCTAATATATAATAGAGTTTCTTGTGTTTTAGGCAGCAGGGAATGTGAGTCAGATCTGCAGCAGGACCTGTGAAAATCCTCATCTTCAATTATCAGTGATTGTTTCAGAATGCCATGACATGTGAAAAGCGCTGAGCTCTCCAGGGTGCTGTCGTTTTGTCTGTGTGTGTGTGTGTGTAGCAATGACAATAATGCCAGCTCATGCACTGATCACCTTGTGAAGAAGCCAGCATGGATTCATCTCACACACTCACCCGCACACACTCATCTTTTACATTACCACGACAACCACGCTTACCTGTCATTGCTAAATAGGATGGCCCACTACTAGAAATAAAAAAAATTAAAAAAAACTATGAATAATACATGACAACCACAATGGGAGAGGCTGTGTGCTCTCACTGGTTGATGATTTTCCTCCTCAGCCTGAATGTGTCATCCTACACACACTAGCTAACGTTATATTCAAGGATTGACATTCCCAAGTAGAGCATCGGCTTGTAATGCAAATCTACAATGGAACGATTCCTCTTATGTACAGGTGTAGCACAAGTTATCAGTGTCTGTTGAAGTGTGCATTAGATATAAACCCCAGCTGGCTGTGACCTCAAGCAGAGGATTTTTTTAAAATAAATATGAACCCTAGTACTATGTCCATTTTAAACCACTGGGGAAAAAACCCTGAAGGTAAAACTACCAGCACTGATATTTCGTCAACCTCATATTGTGTCAAAGATGTGATGTGCACGTTAAGCAGTCGAGAAAACCATCCAGGCTCAGGGACAACATGCAAATACATACAGGCTACAAACCTATCGCTACTGTGTAGGACGACTTTCACAGACATGGGCGTGCCCCAAAACACACACAAATGCACACTAACAGAATCACTCCTCTGTCTGTAAATTTCTTAAACCCGTTCTGCTACACCTTTTTAAATCGTATTTTTTCTTCACAGGGGCAGTTACTAACGAACAGTCACTACACTTGGACACAATATTTAAAATTATCAAGTTAAAATGTATTATTTTAAAAATAATTCTTGCAAAGCTACTCGTAGACCAAGTTACTCGCAATCCAAGGCTTTACTGTATTGCAAATTACTGCAATAATCTAATAAGGAATTAAATGCTGTGTAATTTGTGTTGTTGATTGTTTAAATGTTATGTCGCACACAAAATACTCTGTTCCACGCAAGGAGGAAGTATTTAGTAGTAGTTAGTATTATTGTACTAACTGCCCATAAATGCAAAAGTAGATGTGATACTCTCACAAAACATGAGTATTTACAGTATGGAAGACCGAAGCAGTTATATTGTCCTGTATTTCCGAATTGGAAAAAAAAAAAAAAAACTTACCAACAAAAGATGGATTCAATTGCATAATCAAGTAAATCGAAGAGCTTTATTGGTGAGCCAATTTCAGTTAAACGAGTCATATCTATCCAATTAGAAATTAAATTGGCAGATATTAAACATGATATTTTAATTGCCTTTCCAGTGCACATTTTCAACACAAGTTGTTATTGTTATTGTTTTGGACTGTTGTGTTGTACTCGTTGGAATGTAATTTCCAGATTGTACTGAATTTTTATGGATTACTGATTACTTTCTACTACCTCATTCAGCTCATGCAACATGAATACTCATAAGGACCTTATCATGTAATTTCAGTGATTAATTTGGTATTTGGGCTGGCATGGTGGCACAGCGGGGACGCTTTGCCACTTCACAGCTCTGAGGTCCTCAGTTTGATCCTGAGCTTGGGTCCTGTCTGTATGGAGATTTGCACGGTCTCTGTCTGATTGTGTGGGTTTCCTCATGCTGTCCAAAAATATTTAGCTACTCTAAATTGCTCCTAGGTGTGAATGAGTGTGTGGATGCGAGCGTGTGTATGTGTGTATGCCTGGTGCGCTGGAATGGACTGGAGTGAATTCTATCGTTTTCGTCCAGTGTTTCCCGGGTAGGCTCCAGAACCACCGTGACGCTGGCTGGGATACAGCAGATCGACTGAAAATGAGCGAATGTGTTATGTAGTGATTATGGGACTTGGTTTGATGCCATTCTTTGGGTGCCATGTGTGCTTCAAGTGGGTCCCAAAAACATTTTGGGCTTCCAAATATAGACGAATGGAGCACGGAGGTCCGATGCCGATCCATCAAATCCTACTCCAGTGGGTATCCCAACAGAGTTTTTGTTAATGAACAGGCGTTTTTCACTAACAACCAAACCAATTAAAATGTATAACCTGATCATCCTGGGGCATCAGATATGCACACTTAATGGGCCAAATCTTTAAATGCTGTGTTAAAAAACTAAAGCTAGATTTGGCCTAATTTCGTTGTAATTAAGGTCTCGGTCCTGTGCTTGCGTTATAGCTGTTGTTTACAGATAAAGCCTGCTTTGATATCTGCTCTGTAATTGGACTCGTTCAATGATGGTCACTGCTTCTCCGTGAACATGGTGGTTGAGTCGCATTCATTAATCATAGGCACATTCAAAGATGCTTTGTTTCTTGCTTCTTAACATAGTGGGCATCTGAGTGTTGAACAGAACTCTTTTAAAAAACAGACATCACTCACTGAAAAAAAGAAGATTAATGATTACAAGAGCATCAGAGGAAATTGAATAGAAAATAGCAATCCATTGCCAAACAATCACAAGCAGAACGAAGAGATTTATGCATTATATTAGTGTTTTTTTTGTTTTTTTGTTTTTTAAGAAGCAACATTTTGAACAGGAAATTGTCAACATAGTGATTGTCGTTTTGTGCTTCCATTTTGATTTTGCCCTGGCAAAAAAAAAGTTTTGCACTTGTCAAACATCTACAGTAAAATGAGGGGGTAGGTTAATATGAGGTTTTACTTCATCATGACAAGTAAACACATAATTATACATGTTTTCCTCTGAATATTTCTCGACAAGCCGTTGCATCATTGTGTTGCAGCTACAGTATTACACTGGTTTCTAAAAGTTGTTAGTTGCAACCCATATTATTGTGGCTTTCAGCTTTATTGTATTAAAACCCTAAGGGCTGTGGTAAACGAGAGGTTGAAGACATTTGCTACATTGATCCTTCTCTGTAGCACGCCATTATAAAACCTGAGTTTCCCAGTGTCTCTAAAAAAACCCTGCCAGGTTTCACATGGTCTAAATTTATAAGCGGTTTATATAAGTTGGAACGAGGAGATTGAAAATAGTCGAGTTGGTATAATGCAGTGCCTGGGCTTGCACTCAATCTTCAAAATTAGTCTCACTGTTGTCAGAATGTTCCTTGAGTTGATCAGCAGGACTGCCTGAGGCTGATGAAGCCTGCAATGCCATTGTCAGAGTGCAAAGTCCGCTTTTTTTGCCTCGAGAATTAACATTCCAGTTCAATAGTGATCGGCGTGACAGCGGCAGTTTTTACAGTCGAAGAAAGTTCAGACCAACTTTAAATGTATATTTTTATTTGCGACTATGTGCCACTAATTTTAGTCAGGCGAGAGAGGCGACTTTGCCATGAGATCAGGGGAAGTGTCGGTGTGGATTAATTTCAACATGATGGAAGAAAGAGAAAAAAAAAAAGGCTTCTTGCTTTTCACTCCTTCAAGGGAAAGGGCAAAGACTTGTTGTTTTGGTGAAGCAGGTTCCTCACTAGGCAGCAGAAGGACAGAAAGGGTCTGAGTCACCAAGCAATTACCCCTAGCACTGGATTTCACATGCCGCTCTGATGATTAACTATAGAATATGTTAAATACTCCTGTAGCCACCTACTTGACTCAAGTCTGCGCTTTGTTAAAGCTGAGATTTTTAGCACATATTGAGCAGTGCCAAGATCACCTGAATTTAGAAGAACATTGTGTAGACTAATCTCTAATTTAAAACTGATTTTAAATTTAGGCCAAGGTGAATCATTTTAAATAAATATTCAGTAGAAGTGGACAATCAGACAAACAATGAAACCTTAAATTGAGAGTAACTCGTTCTGCGAGCGTTTTTGCAAGACGAGCAAAACTTTCTAATAAATTTAAACTTCACAAATGAGTCAGATATGGACATACGAGTAGTACGGATATGCTTTGTCTGCCGAGCGTCACGTGACACACAACTGAGCCAATGGTTCTCTCTCTCTCTCTCTCTATCTCCTATGCTCAGTCTCAGTGAGCGTGCGTCACTCATATAGTCAACATCCGTGCGCCCGTGTGTGCTATTTACAGTATTATAACATTGTGACCATGTGCGTGTGCGTACATAAAGCATTTTTTCAAATTTTGTGTCGAAGTGTAGTGACTGCTCTTTAGTAACTGTACAGCAACAACTTGAATTAAAAAAAAGCATAAAAGGCTGTAGCAGTGCAGGAGATTAATCTGAATGTAACGTCACACTTCAGCAAAATCCTCATAAGGTCTCTGAGTCAAAAGCAAGTGTATTTAGAGAGGATCCTTGTTAAAGACATTTGCAGACCGGGCAGTGATTCTGTTAGTGTGCATTGGAGTGTTTTTGCATGCGCATGCATGCTGGCATGTGTGTGAAAGTCGTCCTACACAGTAGCTAACACCCCCATTCCTTTTTTGTCTTACTTCAGCCACGATTATTTTTAAAGGTATTATTTTTAAAGTGGAGAGTTAAAATTTGTATTAATACTTTTTATATTAATATTTTTGGGTTGTGGAACGAATCATGAGTTTCTATTATTTCTTATAGGGAAATTCGCTTTGATATACGAGTGCTTTGACTCGTATATACTGTAAGCACTGAATTATGAACTGAATTATGCTCGTAATCCAAGGTTTAACTGTATTTAGCACTTGAACGCTTTTTGAAGTTGCATTGTAAAAAAAAAATTATGTTTAACAGTGAAAGTAAATAGTGAATTTTCAGAGTAGGCACAATGCGATGACAGGATTGGGAATAAACCGCAGGGTGCCATAAGAAAACCACCCATCATGCATAGCGCCCACTGTACAAGCCTCTGGACGCAGTGTTATTTGCTCAAATCTAGGCTCAGCAACGTTATGTGGCAAAAACATTAAGCCAGGTGATGACCTGAATGTGCTGATTGACCAGGTTACTGTATGTATGCATTTATTTAAATGCATTAAAACGGTTTGTAAAGGTTTTAGTTTTAGTCATACACCATTATTTAAAATACAGATTTTCAAAATGCCTATTGTTGCATACTGTACATATTTGTATTTTTTTTACTAATTCTGAAGATTAATAGGAACCGCTGTAATACTAATACTTTGTCCTGTATATGTTGAGAGATTTGCATTTACATTTACAAACTTTTCACGGGGAACAATGAACAACTGTACAGCATGAATGCGTATGATATAAAATGGTGGTCGAGGCAGTAATGTTAGCTACCCAACAAAACCTGTGTGTGATTACATATTATTTGATATCCGGGTTAGCAAATGATATTGATTAACACTAATTCAACCCGCATTACAATTACTAGAATATGCGTTATCAGAAAAGAAAAAGCGCAATAATGTTTTATGGTAAACAATATCCCATGTGTGAGAGAGTAAAAATTTTTAATTAAAATCTTTAGTCATAATAATTGTATTAATTAATCCAAGATGCTACATAGTAGTAAAATAGCAATATATTGTTTGCAAGAAGGGAATCATTAAAAAGAAAAAACTGATATTAAAATGAGCTCGTATATTGTAATGGAACATTTCTCGGTCAGGCTATTTTTCTTCTGAGGGTTGAAACTTTTCCACTAATGTTAAGGTTAAGTGTGCTAATCGCTCCACACAACAGCCTTTCTTCACTTTCATATATGACACATAGTGAAACTGGAGCAGTGTTATTAAAGTTAGTGAACGTAATGGGGCTTTCTGCACTTCCTTTGCTTTATGTTTCCAGGGAGTGAGGGGAAGGAATGTTAAACGAGGCCAGAGTTTTCAGGTAGCTTTAATGATCCAGAGATTGTGCAAAGTCAGAAGACTGCCACAGACAGAGACGGTATAAAAGAAGAAACTGGTGTCTGCTTGAAATATAAATGAGGGTGTATTGTGTATTATGTCTAAAAATAATAATAAAAAAAAAAAAACAGTCACCTTCTTGGAAAATCCTTTTTATGGTTCACAATAAAATATCTTGGCCTGCAAAAACAAAAAATGAATCCAAATATCACTGAATACCTAGACTTTGATATTCAAGTTTAATAGCCAGTATTGGCAAATGCATGGTCAAATCTCCATCTTGTTGATCACTTTTTAATTTCAAGGTATTCATAGGAAGATGCAGTAAGATCCTGGTCATATGAAAACAAACTTTAAAAGTTTGTTGCCAAGATGGCCACCAAATAAACCAAACTTTATATAGAGATGTTGCCAGAAATCCATGAAAGAAGCGTTTTCTTGGCTTTACAGGCGACTAAATGTTAACAGCACTCAGAACATCAGCGATTTCTTTTTAAATTCAGAGAGCAGTCGACGTACAAAGAAAGGTCAAAGATGCATAATTCCAGTGACGCAGCCTGATTCCAGGTTAATGGTTAAGAGAAAGCCCCTTAACTAAGGCTGGGTGGTGTATCACCTATTTAAGAGACATTGATACTGTATATATACTGTACTGTATATAGTTTAAACCATAAAATATGCTCCCAAAACACTTTCATTTCAAACACAGCTTAATACATTACCTTAAAAAATAACATTAAAAAAGTAAAAGTAAACGGCTCTGTCTCTCGCAGTGCTAGAATTAAAATTATATATTGCCATGAAAAAAGCCATAAATAATTGCGGAGGATATGTACGGTTTCCACAGACAATTATTAATGAGCTTCTACGGGAAAATCCACGAATGACTGAGGCCGCGACTTGTCATAAGAGCAAGCAGGCCTGTTATTAATTTTTCTTCTGTTTACATTTGCATTGTTGTGTTTAATTGTTGTGATTTAATTGATCTGTCGATTAATTTGTTGAGAACAACTGAAGGAGCGTTCTCAAACATCGGACTGTTTATTTTATGTGCAATCTTTTCATTTCCATGTTTCAAACAGTCGTTGCATTTTATTTTGATCACAAGCCTATTTTCATAAAAGTGCTTGCAACCTCCCACACGTGCCTTTCACCTACAGTACACCTGAACACTTAGCCCACTTTGTAGAAAATACCGCACTTTATACAGTGCCATGAAAAAGTATTTGCCCCTTATTGATTTTTTAGTTGTTGTTTTTTTTATATATATTTGTCAAAAGTCTGGACTTAAATCCGATTGAGATGATTTAAACAGGCTGTTCATGCTCGAAAACTCTCCAGTGAGGCTGTATTAAACAATTCTGAACAGAAGAGTGGGCAAAAATTCCTCCACAGTGATGTGAAAGGCTCATTGGCAATTATCACAAAAACACTTGAGCTTTTTTCTTGCCAGCAAGGGTGGCACAACCAGTTATTAGGTTTAGAGGGCAATTACTTTTTGACACAGGACAGATTTTGACAGCTTTTTTCCCCCTTAATAAATATAATAATTCTTTAAAAACTGCATGTATTTACTCGAGTTATCTTTGTGTTACTATTTGATCTTTGATATATGATGATCTGAATTACTTATGTGTATTAATTATGGGAAGAACTAAAAAATCAGGAAGGGTCAAATACTTTTCATGGCACTGTATTTGATCTATTTTTTTTTTTTTTTCTTGTTACGATTCTAAACGAACTTGGCAAAGAATTTGCTTCTACCACACAGAATTCTGCGCTGCCTGACAATCTGTGAATAATTAATAATTTACCATACACCATTTGTAGGATTATCAAGGAACTGCATCACATTACCACCTCAAATGCAGAAAAAAAATCTACATTTATATTTTTTTAATGCAATACAGTAATAATGATAATTATTAACTTTCAAGTTATGACTTTCCACAGAAACGGACTATGGTTCTACTTCCGGTTTAATCACGGAAGTAGCTCATGTATAAAAAAATAGACACTACAGTGTACCACATACCAATATTGGCAATCATACAGTATACACTATTTTCAGTTTGTAAGTGAATGTATAAAATGACTAAAATCTGGTATATTGTATGTGTGCGTGTGTAGGGGTGAGGGAAAAAACAGTCAGCCTGACTGGTTTCAGTGAATTAGTCTGGAAACAAGATGATAGAAAATGACTAATTTCAGAAAATCCTCAACACAACAGAGTTCACAGTCCAATACAGTGGAAAACAGCTCAAAATGAAGAGACAACAGAGTGGAAAACAGAGACAAAATGGCGCCTCTTGCGATTTAAAAGTGCAGAGACAACATTTCACTGTGAGATTAATTTATTAAGCGCGATTTTGTTTTTTGCCACCTGATGGCAGTGTGGAGAAAGAGCCCAGATTGTGTGTTCATCAAAGTGGATTGCTATGCTTTACATTGTCAAAAGTGTATAAGACTCAAGTTTATCAGACTTAAGAACAAATCGGACTCACGAATGTGCTCCCAGAAGAGAATTAGTTCGTAAGTCGAGGACTACTTGAATACAACACAAAAGAATCGAGATAACTCACTGAATCAATTTTCTGCCCCACCTCTAATATATCATGTATTGATATTCAGCTTAAAAACACCAAGACATTATGTTCTGTGACATTATTATCGCTCACCTCAACCCTGAATCTATACTTTCCTCAAGTTAACTTCCTGTATAGTCACATCTTTCTCTTTCTTCACTAATGACAATGTTTCTCCACCACCACCCCTCTGTATTATTCACATAGCCAAGACGCGGTTGGTGTCTGGCTATTATGCACAAAACAGAAGCCGCCCTGAGCTGCACTCGCTAAAATGTAAATGTACAGCACTTGTGTGAGTTCCCCTCGGGAGGTGAAAGGAAAAGTTTGACCAAAATTCTAAAATTAGCATCATGTGATTGAATCCATTTAAGGGAGAAAAAAAAGGTCCAAATGTCCTTCAAACGAACCAATTTCAAAATTTGCCTAAGTAACTATAATAAATTATTAACCCAGAAGCACCACAGTGATTTACAGGACGAGAAGGGTCATCACCACTTATAGAGTTTACTTACAGAGTTTACTTATAGTGTTTACTGTGTAGCTGTGTGGAAATCTAACAAAAATACAATTCTAGTTCGCTGTCTGAATTCATCAAATGCTGATCTAAGTGGTGAGACACTTGGTCCCATCCGTCTCCAAGTCTGCTGGTCAGGACTGAAACATCACTATTACAGGTTACACAGGTCCTTCTCTAAATCATCACCCTGCCCACTGAAATCACTAGGTTTGAAAGAGCGCCTCCAGACAGCACTGCCTTCAGGTCACTCTGAACAGCGCTTTAACACACGGTAATTCAAACATTTGAAAGCCTTGTAATTTACCTGATTCGCCAATCTTGTGTATAAAAGCCGGAGGAAAGAAAAAAATTATAAACCTCGTGGCTTCAATCTGCAAGTCATTCATTACTGAATATTCATAATATATTGTGACTCATAGAACTATACCTGCATCCGAACAAAGTAGGCATTTGTGGTTAAGCATACAATAGCTTACAGAGAAGCCAACATACACCTTCACAATCTCAGCTACACTTCTTACAATTTGCGCAATGCTGTGCACCAAGGCCAGTCGTCTTTTCTGGGCACAAGTTTCGAAGTGGAGCTGTTTCAGTCTCAGTCTAAACTATTTATTGATTTAGTAGATCATTTTATCTAAGTTGACCTATAATCGAGCTGATACATACTGTAGGGGTGGGCGATAGGGACAGAACATAATATACTGGGATTTTTAAGCTGAATATCAATATCATGATATGTTAGAGATGGGCCAGAAAATTGATTCAGTGACGAATCACGCAATTTTTTCATGTGGCAATACTTATTGCATTTTTATATATATATATATTTATTTATTTATTTATTTATTTGAGGTGATAAGACGTTGTAGGCAGTTTGGCTTTCTGCATTACCAGTTAATGCATGTCCCTGTGCAGTTTCCCAGCTAGAAGATGGGCTTTTTGTAGATAAATTCAGTCACTAGACTGGAAGAAATTCAGAGAATTTTGTTTTTAAAAGTTGAAGCCGGTATGGATGAGTAAACAAGATAATCCCACTTGTTTGCCATTGGGCTACCGGAAAATCCCTGCGCTTGGCCGTCTACCATGTCAGGTAAGATGGATCTTCCTGTGAAAGTTGTTGTTTTAGACTTAAACACGACTCTGGAAACAGACCTTGCACAACAGCGAAACGGCTTGGCAGAGGAGGTGCAATATTATAAGCACCAACTTTCCAAAAACAGTGAAGGGACAATGAGGAAATAAACATCTGGATAAACCTGATCTTCAATATCATCTTCTTCTATAAACCACCCAGCATGAACCCTAGCGTTGGATGGCGTTGTCATTAGCTTGTGACATACTGTTAGGATGATGCTGTTTCGGAAATCACGTTGACGCCATTGCAAAATAAGAAAAAAATGAATTTAGACGTTTATTTATAGAGTTTATGCCGCGTCACATCTGTTTGCACAACATCGACCGCACTATATCCGTGCTCCCTTAGGTCTATAACACGGTTCATAAATTTCGACTGGAAAACTGGATGGTCACAACAGCTTCCCGAACACGGCGTTTGTATTTCTTCTACAGAAAAAGGCGTCTCCTGACTGTTTTAGTGTTTTGTCTTTTTTTAAATATTACAGTGAAGTGCATCATGGCTCCCAAAGGCAGCAAAACCAGCTGAAATTTTATTTATTTTTATAGGGCATTATCTTAGTTGCAGCAGGCACAAAAAAAAAACTACAGCAATATAAAAACTTCAAAAATGATCCGCATTTTTTCCCGACATCATGTGTTTAACGTTGGTCCGACGTGATTGTATTAAAGGAATATAAACTTTAACAGTGTCCCAACATCCCCAACACTGCCAAATATAAGTTGTCACAACATTTGATGATCAAAAACTCCTCCTGGGACTAATTCCCTTTTAAAAGAGCACTTAACAGCACTGCTGCAAGTTTGAAACTAACCAAGTGTCAAGCAGTCACACATACTAATTAACACATACTGCAGCGTACATCAAACTCTTGAATCCTTTTCAACACTACCACTACAGCAAATACATCGCTGACATTTGTGTTTGTACTCTACAATAGTGTAAATAATGTGTGACTGGTGAAATTTTCTGTATGTATGTATGTATGTATGTCTGTCCAATCGGGTTTCTCTCGAGATGGGCGTGGCTATACGGGTGAATCAACAGAGCCTATCAATTTATCACTTTTCCCTCGAGGTGTGGATCACTCAAAAGAACCAATCAAATTAACACCTTCCCTCGAGATGGGCGTGGCTATATGGGTGACTCAACAGAACTAATCAAATTAGCACCTTCCCTCGCGATGGGCGTGGCTATATGGGTGACTCAAGAGAGCCAATCAGTTTTGCGCTTTTCCCTCAAAGTGGGCGTGGCTATATGGGTGACTCAACAGAACTTATCAAATTAGCACCTTCCCTCGAAGTGGGCGTGGCTATATGGGTGACTCAAGAGAGCCAATCAATTTTGGGCTTTACCCTCGAGGTGGGCGTGGCTATACAGGTGACTCAATAGAGTCAATCAATTGAGCGCTTTTCCTTCGAGGTGGGCGTGGCTATACGGGTGACTCAACAAAGCCAATCAATTTCACAATCCTCGCCAAACACACAAAGAGCACGACACAGCATGGCTTACTTCCTAAAAAATGAGACATACACTATGAAAACTGAAATTCGCACCATAATCAATCAAAATGTTGAATAAGGGAAGTTACGTGCAGTTATTTGTCAGATGCTGATCAGCTATTTTTTAGCTTTTAAACTATTTCTACAAACTCTTTAACCGACAATGACAGGTTCTAATGCTAGTATACAAACATAGTGTTAGCTCAAGCTGTGGGCCTGGACCATCTCCCTGAAATTTAACAGGAGTGAGTGTCTCACCTGGAGGAGCCTGGCCTGCTCAGACTGCAGCATGTTGATCTCCTGGCTGATGCTGCTCTGGCCCTGCCTCAGAGCGCTGTACTCCGCCTTCAGTTGGCTCCCGTGGGCTGACAGCTTGGCAATTTCCTCAGCCAACTGGACGAGCAATGCTCGCTCCTGTCCCTTCACGGACTTCAGGTCGGTGTCGTGGTGGCTGAGCGAGTGCAGCAGTGACGTCTGTAACCCCTCCAGTCGCAGGAAGTTGCTGTTGTAGTCGGGGCAGTTGGGGTCAATAAAGATGTTAATGCGGGAGCCGTCGCCTCTCTCTACGGTCACCAGGGCGTTGCCTTCGTCTTGATTAGTAGTGATGAGGGGTGGGGCATCGGGGCCTGAGGGCGCCTGGGAGTGGTTCATTAAGAGGATGGTGCCTGTTACAGTAACGGCTAGAAGCACAGCGACGAAGAGGAGAATGGTGCACAGGAGATAACTACAGCTCGTCCTCTGCAAGAGACAGAAGGCAAAAGATCGAAAGAGCGCAAAGAGTTAGCGAAACAAAAAGAGACTTTTCGACGAGGACGAAATGATTTTAAATGACCGTATTTAGAGTGGAAAGCTGGAGCTGCCACACCAGAGACCCTGTTTATCTGTTTCAAAGATGTCATGATTTACAGTTGACACTTCACTTGACACTCCAAGCTAACAGCACATGTTAGGGAAATTAGTACAAGCACAGTTTCATGTGGGTGTTTATTACTCTGATGTTGTTAAACTAACTGCCAGCACACACTACACACAACACATAAATATGTGCACACAACAATGTGGATATTTTCATCCACATCTATCTAAACATTTTAATATAAATTATGTCTATATATGTATGTAGTGAAAAACAAAAAAAAATAGCTGCTTGCAGAACTCTCTACTGAATCCCGGGGAAATGTATGATAATTATTTTCTCTTCTGTCCCCATGGTGAAAATCGTTACACTTTAGGGGTCGGAGCTGAATTCCTATTACCCTGCTGTGTGCTGACTGTTTACAGTCCACCCATGGAGAGACACTAACCACAACAAGCCTGCGGGAGTCGTTCCCTCGTTCCCTCTTCCCCCATTTCTCCACTGCATCTTCTGCAGGCCCTTTTTTTGTGAAAGATAATAAATATGCAGAGAAGACACCAATCTAGAGTCATCATTAGGCTGCAGAAGAGAGCGGTCTCTGCAGAATAAAGCGATAATGCCTGATGTCTGCTGGGATTAGGAAACCTTGCCTCTGGCCAGTTGCGCAACTAACGAGAGCTTAAAAACAAGAAGGGCTTGAAGAAAGGCGCGCGGAACGAACGCGTGCTAGGACACAGGCTCTCTCCTACAAGTACACAAGTCGTGAGGAACGTTTGTAGAGAATCAACAGAAGTGCTTAAAAAAAAAATTTCACCTTTTTTAAGATAGGAAAAGATAAGATAATTCTGACATTATCAAGGGCTTTCAAACCACAGGGACGGATAAATCATGAATATATAAGCTACCCTGCCAGGCAAGTAAATGCTCCAGTGTGCTGGTTGGGGTTGATAAAAAGCGGTAGCTAATGTGAACTGAAAAAAGCTAGTTTGCTAACCAGTCCATACTATTTGAAAGCTTTACAGCTTTTTTTTTTTTTTTTTTTTCTTAGATGACTGTATTGATGAGTGTAGTTTAACTACCATGATCTGGCTTCCAAGCTACCTAAACAAGACCAGCTAGTCTTCAGTAGGACTGTTACTAAAGGGGTATTGTTAAAAACTGCGGATACATTTTTATCTGTAGTTTTGGTCTCTGAAAACTGAGCTTTTTCAAAACTTGTAACGTCACCTTGTGTGCCGATGATGTCATTGTCTGTGTGCTAGTCCCCCTGATTTGACATCAGCTTTGTTTATAAGGATATTTTGTGACATCGTGGACTTACCAACAGTAGACCAGTGACTGTGCTAACGTTGCGTACTGGACTTTTTAAATGCGTGTACATAACAGAGGTGCCTGAATGTACTACAAAGCTCATTGCTGCTACACACTGTACAGTACAAATCTCTGATGACACACAGACCCCGCAGACAATGACGGCGGTTTTGGACGAGACCAGTTGGACTTTTACAAAGCGCAACCGGTGATGGTGTTCTGTATAGGCTTCTGATTGGCCTCCTAGTGGATTATGGACGCTCCTGACAGCAAACTTTGCATTTTCATGCACACAGAGATATTTCTAAAATGTATATCGTGTGGACAAAATGCTTTAAAAAAAAAAATCTCAGTTTTTAAAAATACCCAGCTACGTGTGGACATACAGTACTGTTTGATCCATACTGTGCTCAGGAAGCCCCCCCTAAGCTTTCACATTATTAATACTGTTTCCATACCCCAGTACACGTGTGGACAAAATTGTTGGTACCCTTCGGTCAATGAAAGAAAAACTCACAATGGTCATAGAAATAACTTTAATCTGACAAAAGTAATAATAAATAAAAATTCTATGAATGTTAACCAATTAAAGTCAGACATTGCTTTTCAAACATGTTTCAACGGAATTATAAAAATGAATAAAAAACTCATGGAACAGGCCTGGACAAAAATGATGGTACCCCTAGAAAATACTGAAAATAATGTGACCAAAGGGACATGTTAATTCAAGGTGCATCACAGGTGTCTACAATCTTGTAATCAGTCAGTGGGCCTATATATAGGGCTCCAGGTCGTCACTGTGTTGTTTGGTGACATGGTATGTACCACACTCAACATGGACAAGAGGAAGCGAAGGAAAGAGTTGTCTCAGGAGATTCGAAAGAAAATTATAGACAAGCATGTTAAAGGTAAAGGCTATAAGACCATTTCCAAGCAGCTAGATGTTCCTGTGACTACAGTTGCACATATTATTCAGAAATGTAAGACCCACAAGACTGTAGCCAACCTCCCTGGACGTGGCCGCACGACGAAAATTGATGACAAATCAAAGAGACGGATAATCCGAATGGTAACAAAAGAGCCCAGAAAGACTTCTAAAGAGATCCAAGGTGAACTTCATGCTCAAGGAACATCAGTGTCAGATCGCACCAGCCGTCGTTGTTTCAGCCAAAGTGGACTACATGGGAGACGACCAAGGAGGACACCATTGTTGAAAACAAATCATAAAAAATCCAGACCGGAATATGCCAAACTACATGTTGACAAGCCACAACGCTTCTGGAAGAATGTCCTATGGACAGATGAGACAAAGATGGAACTTTTTGCCAAGGCACATCAGCTCTATGTTCACAGACGGAAAAATGAAGCATATGAAGAAAAGAACACTGTCCCTACTGTGAAACATGGAGGAGGCTCTGTTATGTTCTGGGGCTGCTTTGCTGCATCTGGCACAGGGTGTCTTGAATCTGTGCAGGGTACAATGAAATCTCAAGACTATCAAGGGATAGTCTTGACTATCAACATGCCGTCTGGAAAAGGCACCCTTCAAACCGGAAACAACTAGAGCAGCTTGCTCATGAGGAGTGGGCCAAAATACCTGCACAGAGGTGCAGAAGTCTCACTGACAGTTACAGGAATCGTTTGATTGCAGTGATTGCCTCAAAAGGTTGTGCAACAAACTATTAAGTTAGGGGACCCTTCATTTTTGTCCAGGCCTGTTCCATGAGTTTATTGTATTTCATAATTCCGTTGAAGCATGCTTGAAAAGCAATGTCTGACTTTCATTGGTTAACGTTCATAGAATTCTTATTTATTATTACTTTTGTCAGATTAAAGTTATTTCTGTGACCATTGTGAGTTTTTCTTTCATTGACCGAAGGGTACCAACAATTTTGTCCACGCGTGTACTCTTTAATTGCTCTCCGATACAGCAGAGGGCAGTATTTACCTAGTTGCTTTGAGAGCTGACAATAAACACAAAGACAACAAGAGTACACCCACCCTCATGCCATGCCTAATATTATTGATATTTTGAAGAAAAAAAAATGTCAAGAGTGGCCCTCTCACGTGTCCTTCAACTTTATCAGCTACAACCGTGCAGCTTAGATGATGAGATCAGCAATGTGCTGCATGTAAACTGAGATTTCAGAGGAGACAGACTGGTAGACTTTCATATTTGATTCGAGCCATGCCCGTGAGAACCTGAGACCTTTTCATGCACAGACTCGAGCACAGAGTATTTCTGTTATGAAGACGGGGTCACGGGTACCAGAATCCGTGCTTCGGGCCGTAGTGTGAAAGCACCCTAAAACTGTATTTTCTAACGCTCGCCGGTTCTGCTCATCTCTGAAAACTCTGAAAATATCCATATAAGAAGCAAGCTTAGTACAAGGTCTCGTTTTTATATTATGATCGGAAAATACGGATCACCACATTTATGTCTTTCCTTATGCAGCATGAGAAAGACATACAGTATACAGCTTCAATTTGTGCATCCACAACAAACGTACCCCTTTACATTAACACATTATTTCGGTCCTTGAAGTCCACCGTGGGAGGGCTTTAACAGAGGAGCTCTGACTCACTGACGCGGTATGCTATGTTACACTGCACAGCATGTGTATAAAGCATCAGTCTTGTCTTACTCTGTGAAAGTGAAGACCTTTCAAAGAGTGCCTCTAGGGGACCAGGAGAGCACAGAGGCTTTTAACTTTTAATTTTACTAGCAAAGCGCCGACCGGAATACCAATCAGCAAGCCAGTGACTGCACGCGTATACACACCCACACCTCCACCGCCGCCGTGCTCGTTTGACCCGGGACAACAGAGGCTCGAGATCATGAGGCCATGCTCAACCAGGCATGGACAATATTTTGAGAAGAGCTTTTATGTGTCATCAGTGAAGCGATGCTGGTAAGGCAAAGGACATGAGGATAGAGCCAAGGGTGTCTAAAATAAAAGCATAGCAGCATTCTCCTCTTCAGCTCATCTTTCAGTGGCACTGTACCCAAGGCTCGGTGACACCAATAGCGCTGAGGTCAGAGCCAGAGCATAATATACAAAGCGGGAAAGCAGTCGATGATTACTTGGGTTCAAAAGAGTCAGCCAAAGACAACTTCAGTCAGCCATGCCTCCCTATTGCTTTTAAGCTTAAATAAAGGACAAGAGCTCTGGAGAGAGAAAAGAGGCTTATTTATTGAGGAGATGGATGGACAGATAAAGAGGTGCAGCATTCTTTCAGGTGATCAATTCTATAGCCATTTGCCGCTTTTTAATGATCCAATCGATACGGCATAATAAAAATGAGTGCTCTTGACATTCCACCCAAATCGTTCCCTCCGTGAATGAAGATATAGCAGATTTTGCTGCCCATTACAGAGGCTAGGATTCACAGGGTCAATCGATTGATGTGTGTTTTCAACCTCCCAAATAGCAAGTGCTATTGCTCTAATGTTGAATGGCCTAAATAGTCTTTTCGGCAGTAATGCTTCATTAAACAAGCTTGTCTTATGGGCCAGCGGTCCTGAGCGTGCTTTCAAACTACAGTAGGGGTGGGCCATATGGAGCAAAAATCATAACTCTGTATTTTTAGTCGAAAGTTTGAAATGCAATATATATGTACAGCTCTGATGAAAAAAAAAAAACACTCTTATAAGAATAATTCGTTTCTAATGTTTTTTTTGTTTTTTACAATGATGTGACGTGTTGGTTATTTAGAGTGTATATTTAAAGGAATTGACATCATCACTACACATCAAAATAACCGATAGCAAATAAAACTCAAATAAAACAAACTGCGAATAATTTGTAAACAAATTGTGTTAATGCTTTGGCTAAATAACATTAAGAAATCAGTATTTGGTGGAATTACAGCATTCATGCATTTTGGCATGCGCTCCAGTTTACCAGTTTTTCACACTCGCTGTTCGGTAACTTTATACCACTCTTTGCTTTGCTTGATGGTTTATGCCCATCCATCTTCCTCTTGATGATATTCCAGAAGTTTTCTGGAGTAAATTGCAGTGGTCTCTTATTTTTTTCCAGAGCTGTATGAACTTCAATAACGTCCAATTCCTGATCCATTAAATATGGTTTAATATGATGTTGCATAACAGCTTCAACTTCTCTGGGAAGGCTTTCCACAAGGTTTAGGAGCGTGTTTATGGGAATTTCTGACCATTATTCCAGAAGCGCAGTTGTGAGGTCAGACACAGATGTTGGACGAGAAGGCCTGGGGCTCAAGGTGAGGGGTTGTTTCTTAAAGGTTTTACTGAACATCCTGCAGAAACAGCCACAGTCCTCTTGAGGACATTGCTTTTCCCAAATTTTTTCATTCATGCTGAATCCAGAAGATTGCGTTTTGTTTATTATTCTGAAAAGTGTTAATTTACGTAATATGCTGCTTTTCTTTTCTGGCATACAGATACTTCCTTTTTTTCTGGAATACTAATGAAATCACAAATGTTTTTTGTTTCTTTGTTTTACAGTATAGTACTACAGTAGTCAAAAGTTTGGACGCAGGTTTGGATTTATTTTCTACATCCTAGAACAATACTGAAATAACATGTCATACGTCATTAGGAAATTAAGTAACAACAACAATAGTCATGTTATTTTAAGACTTGAATAGTTCTTGCAAGCACAGTATTGTGTCAAGTGCATTTGCAAAACCCATCAGGCACCGTGATGAAACTGGCTCTCATGAAGACCTTCCCAGGAAATCAAGACCAAAATCTACCTCTACTGCAGAGGAGAAGTTCATTTAGAGTCACCAGCCTCAGAAATCACCAATTAACAAACCTCAGAATAAAGCCGTTATAAAGGCTTTACAGGGCATGAGTGGGAGACACGTCTCAATATCAACTGTGCAAAGGAGGTTATTGCATATTTTGGATACCTTAAACATTGTTGTACAATGTAGAAATGAAAAAAGAATAATAATTTGACTATTAGTGTACATCTTTAGTGGATATTTTCTACAGCATGGGTTGAGTGTTCAGTTGTAAATCAATGCCACATGTGCGATGTCACAAAGACGTTTTCTCAAATAGACTGTCATTAAAATAAAATGCAAAGACATAATTGAGTCCCTTTTTGGAAACATTCTGCAACAATATAATTTTTTATTTTTTTTTAAACATGTAAAATAACTGGACGTTAATAGGCGTTCACTAATTATGTTGTATTTCAGTTTGGGAATGCAATACAGAAGCATATTTTCAATGCTTGCTGGACATTGTTATTAGTCAGAGCACCTTAACGCAGACATAAAGGAAGTCTCTGCATCTCGTGCATACTGTATGAATTCACAAAAACGTGGGAATGAACTGTAGCATTTCGGACGCATAGTCTTGTGAGACGTGGCCTTGAAATGTATTTTTACTCCTCTGTGGCTCTACGGGGTGAATGAAGCATGAAATGTGCTTTCTTTATGTTCTTCTTCATATTTTCATTGAGACTTTTTGACTTTTTAATGTAACGCTAGTGATTCGCGCTAGCACGGCAGAATATTTCAGCAAGGCAAGGCTGTGCAGAAAGTTTGTGAAAGAAGAAACCCAACATCAAATTATATCAATATAAACAGGAGTGTCTCATCCTACGGTATATCTTGCTTTAAAATACACTATATTGCCAAAAGTATTCGCTCACCTGCCCTTCACTTGCATATATATAGTATATATATATATTATTTGAGTAACATCCCATTCTTAATCCACAGAGTTTAATATGATGTTGGCCCCGCCCCCTTCAGCTCTTCTGGCAAGGCTTTCCACAATGTTTAGAAGTGTGTTTATGGGAATTTTTGACCATTCTTATAAAAGTATATCTGTGAGGTCAGGACTCTGTGCAGGCCAGTCAAGTTCTTCCACACCAAACTCGCTCATCCATGTCTTCATGGACCTTGCTTTGTGCACTTGTGCACAGTCATGTTGGAACAGGAAGGGGCCGTCCCCAAAACAGCTCCCACAAAGTCGGGAGCATGAAATTGTCCAAAATGTCTTGGTTACTTTCACTGGAAGTAAGGGGCCGAGCCCAACTGCTGATAAACAACCACACCAGAACGCCTTTGGGATGAATTCGAGCGGAGACTGCGAGCCAGGCCTTCTCGACCATCATCACTGTCTGACCTCACAAATGCGCTTCTGACAGAATGCTAAAAAATTCACTGTTCACAAACACTTCCACACCCGTAAACCTTGCGGAAAACCTTCCAAGTAGAGTTGAAGCTGTTACAGCTGGACCACCATCATACTAAACCCTATAGATTAAGAATTGGATGTTACTCAAGTTCAAATGCATGTGAAGGCAGAAGTGCCAACAGTTTTAGCAATATAATGTATATCAATATACAGTACCTAGCTATGGTTTAAACCTACCTCATTTTGTGAGTAGTACTCAGTACTTATACTGTTGTAAATATGACTGACAACATGATGAACGTGAGATCCAGTGGCTACTACCACAAATAAAAATGACCCACCAGGTCACATAGGTTTTTTTTCTTTTTATTACTGTTTTATTGATCATAACCTATGAGTTATACTGGCACACTGGTGGCTAACGACTCTAGTCTTCTGACTTTTCACTAATTAAAATGAACACAGCAGAGGAACCAGTTCGAAGCATCCACTAAAGCACTGCCAAGTTACTGACCCATGAAATATCACCCGCACCTACAAATTTGGTGTGTGTGTGAAAACTGTTGCAATGTGAAACCAACCGAAACAAATGAAAAGATGTCAGAATGTCACAGAAAAAGAAAAGAAAAGAAAAAAACTCTTAGCAAAAACTCAGTGTAAAAATGGACCATGGTTCATTAGGAACGACAATGCACTTGTTATGAGTAGCAGGGTATGAAACGTGACCTTTCATGAGGACCATGTCTAGAAGTCTAACTCTATATAGGTTTCAATACGTTGCATCACTCACACACACTGCAATCTCGCAAGTTACATCTTCCAAAGAGAAACTGATAATCCACTGCAATATGTCCGACATGTTTCATTTTTATACAGATAAAGGCTCCAGCTGATCTTTGTGTGATGGCTGGAGCAGCGCTGAATCCCTGGGCTTCTCATATAACTGAGAGGAAGCCAGAAATAAAATCAAAACACCGATCCACCTGCCAGCTACACAAGCTGCAGACCTCACTGTGGCTTCCTCATTATATTACAGGCCAGACAGGGAGCTCGGTTTCGCCTACGACTCGTTCAACAGGATACGCGCGGATAAAACCTTTAGGATTAGATAACCGTGAATCTCGGCTCAGGAAGCAAAGCATTGATGGATTTTTACTTTGGTTTTTTTTTGCCCACATATGTTCCTGAATCTGGTTAATGGCTTGAATCTTGTGGACAAGGCAGATGGATGTTTCAGAGATCAAGTGGTCTAACATCTGGATTGATGCACATTTGATTTTAGTGGTCCAGAGCCTCCAGAGACTAATGGCTTTGTAATGAGCGATTTTAGCCGTAAAAAAGTGGTTGAACATTGAACATTTTAGAATTAATACAAGATCAGCGTTTTACAACAGTCATCTCCAGGTCTGAGAAATCCTGAGAGCTGGCTCAGTTATTGAGGATTTGGACTACTGATAGGAAGTTGATTGGAATGTGAGTTGAAATTCCAGCACTGCCAAGCTGCCATGATTGGGTCCTTGAGCTAGACCTTCAGCTATCAACCAAATGAGCAAAAATGTAAGAATAGATATGCGGTTTGACATAAAATCTCCAAATACAGATTTATTAATTGTGAAGGGCGCATCATTTTTATTATAGTATGTGACATAAATTTATGCACAAGGTTTTCTGTTTGGAAATATCATTACAGAGTTGACTGCATCCTGAATAATTCAAGAAGTCAGTATAATAGAATGATGTAACACTGCCTGGCCAAAAAAAAAAAAAAGCACACGCTCAAGGATTTCTTTAGACTTCCTTGAGGTTTGATTATGGTGGCTCATATGAAAATGAGTCCTCATGCTCTCAGAACAACTCTTTTACAATTCAAGTCCTGGAATCAGGAAAAAAAATTGATGGGATAACCTGGTCATTCAGTTTATGCAGGTCGTCAGCTGACTTCATTTTGTTGCCACAGGACGTTGCTGAGTCTAGACCTGACCAACGGAAGCAACCCCAGATCATAACACTGCCTCCACAGGTTTGTACAGTGGGCACTTTGCATGATGGTGCATCGATTTATGTGCTTTCTTTCTTACCCTGACACACCCATCACTCTAGAATAGGGTGAATCTGGACTCATCAGACCACATGACCCTTTTCCATTACTCCAAAGTCCAATCTTCATCCTACCTATCAGCCCGACGCCTTTTAAAAAATATTTTTAATACTTACCTCATAACCTGCTTACTAGAAAACCACTAGGTGGTTTTCTTAATGGCCACACACCTGTTTTGTCCCAAACCTGTTCACACTGTGGGTGTGAAAATCCTCTTACTTTCACTATTAAAACATAGCTGTATTTCTACAGTCCATTTTTTACAATGCAACTCCAAAAAGTGTCTAAATGATGTTTATTCGTGATTTTATCCTCAACCACATTGCTACAAAACTACCATTATCGAAGTTGACAGTTCAGCATTATCCTTCCAGATTTTGAGTTTTTTTTTTTTTATCCTAATACCAGTCATTTCAAACCTCCTTTATTTTCTGTGCTAGATTCAGACGACCCTTCTGAAATGACAACCTTGTTTCTTTTTGGCGAGGCAGTTTCCTTACCTTATACTGAAGGTATCCCAAACAGCGGCCTACGAAAAATTAAGTCTGGGCAATGTGCAGCTGCAACCATGTCATGTTATCCCTGGTGAAGCAATTTACCCAGTTTAAGAGTTTAAGAGCACAGGAATTAAAGGCTCTGCAAATGTATGACCTCTTCTGTCCTGATAACACATGCAGTACTGTACTGCTCACTGATTTTAGACCAGTAAGTGCCAACAGGATCTGGCGAGCAGAATGGCACTGCGCTTAGAAATGTTAAAAAATAAATAAACACATTCTCTCTCTCCCTATCTGAGCAGGACTTTTAGAACTGGATTTCTTGTACAAGTAGTAAATCTAGAAGAAGAAGAAGAAGAAGAAGAAGACACTGATGAAAATCTCGGCCTTTTGGGGGGGATTGCATTAAAATGTTGCCACATACAGTACACTCTGTTTTTTTAATTGATGTTAAATACACCATGGTACCTGAGTTAACAAAAATAATGACAAAAAATATTTGTTGACAACCTTTTTCCCTATGACTAAATCGAGACGATGACGAGACAACACGGATATCAATGTACAGTGACGGTGACTCAGCATGCGATATCGTTGACGAAAAAGACGAGACTAAAATGTGGTTTAAAAAAAACAAAAAACTCATAAAACATCTGTCTTTTTTTTTCGTCAACAAATCATTTCCGCCACAGTCCGCTGCGATACAGTGTTCATTCCTTACGGCACGAGCAGCAGTATTTCCCGGGTCACGGCGCGCGGCGTATCAGGAGTAGTTTGCGCGTGCAGTGACGGGATGTTACAAGCTCAGTCATCTTTTCCTCTTCGTCATCGCAGCAGGATTACTCTGGCGAAAAAGAAGAGCCGATATTTGGGCCCATTCTCTTCATATTGAACAGGAGGAAAAAAGCCAATGTGTTGTAATATCGGATGGGAAACATTGTGGGCAAAATACCTGGCTGGAAAAAATACTGTACCACAAACTTGAAGCATCAAGGCATGCCATAATAATCACCCAGCTTTTACAGCCACTTTGTGGTAATTATGTTACTACATGTTAACATACAGTAATTATGTTGTGATGCATTTTATTTCATTTTATTTCATAGTTAAACCATGTACAAACACATTAATCTAATAGGTTAGCAAATGACTGTGACAAATAGGAGCTAAAGCATCCTTGCAACAGTCCAAGTGTATAAATTCATATTTAACAAAAAAAAAAAAAAGAAATGACATTGTCCATACTGCCCCTGTTGTTTTGTAGTTAAATATAGACATGCAGCAGTTGTTGTGATGGTTAAAAATAAATATAATTAGCTAAAAACATTAGATGAAAGTGTAAAGAATAAATAAATAAATAAATAAATAAATAAATTTTAAGATAATTCATTTGTGGGGAGTAGTAGTTTTGGCTAGACTAGATTGACTGTAGGGTTTATTAATAATAATCTTATTGCTAAAATGTTATGTTGTTATTGACTAAAACTAGATTAAAATGCACAGACTTTTAGTCAACTAAAACTTGACTAAACAAAAATAGGATAAGATTGACTACTGTACTGTACATATGATTAAAAATAACAGGGACATTTATCCCGGGATGAGACTAAGACTATAATTAACACTAAATGGTACAATACTATTCAAAAGTTACATTATGGTACACAAACAGCTAAATAACATATTTTTGACAGTATTCTGGTACGTGTTCTATAGTACTATAACCATAACGAGAACTATATCAGCAAATAATTACCACAGTACTGTAAAAAAACAGAATATACGTTAATAACAGTACCACAGAACTACCATGGTACCTCTGTATATCAGGTAACATTTCCTATGGAATACAACCAAACCTGATAAACACACTCCAAATATCAAACCAATTTTGCGTCCTTGGAGACTTCAGCTTCATTAGCCGGTCTGAGATGATAAATGTGTGATAAACGGAGCACAGAGAGATCATGGTCATATTTCAGGAAGTGAAAAGCAAGCTGCTGCAGTTTTATAGTAACTCTCCCATGAGGGGTCTTAGGTCCTTAACTTAAATGGTTAACATGAAGTAGCATGGCTTTGTTTGTACTGTATGGTTTTTTTTGTTTGTTTACTGACGTGAAAGCATGACTGAAAAAAGTGCATCCCATTAAGGATAGAGTAAAAATCCCATTTAAAAAATCTACTATTCATGATAACCCTAACTTTTCATTCTTTTTAGTTAAAAATAAAAATAATGTGGCTAACCACTAGTCTATTCTGTCAATCAATAAACAAAACAAGATAATAAAAAACATATATCATAGAGTCTTTGACTATATTCTCACATCATAATCCAGCCAGTGCTCATTTTCATCACCGAGGCCTGAGTGTAAGCAGTTCAGATGTGTGAACTGAGCCAATGTTTTTAAAAATGTTAGATATTTTCAGCACAAAATACTGTTAAGAAGTAAAGACACAAACGAAGTCACACACTCTCAGAAAACAAGGTACTAAATTGTACTACAGGTATAAAAAGAAATGTATAGTGACTAGCGGTATATACAATGACTACAATTCAGCACCCTTCTTTTACCATAAATTGGGCTTTACCTAAAGTGACATTACATATACTGTATATATAACTGTTGGTGCGCATCTCGTTAGCATATCTGTGACCAAGGCAGCAAGTCTTTGTGGTGTATCAAGAGCCACGGTATCCAGGGTAATGTCAGCATACCACCGAAAAGGACAAACCACATCCAACGGGAGTAACTGTGGACGCAAGAGGAAGCTGTCTGAAAGGGATGTGCGGTTGCTAACCCGGATTGTATCCAAAAAAACATGAAACCACAGCTGCCGGGCTCACTGCAGAATTAAATGTGCACCTCAACTCTCCTGTTTCCACCAAAACTGTCATTGGGAGCTCCACAGGATCAATGTACAGTACTTGGCCGGGCCGCTATAGCCAAACCTTTGGTCACTCGTGCCAATGCCAAACGGCGGGCTCTGTACAATATAAAACGTGTATTGTTCTCTAATGAGTCCACCTTCACTGTCTTTCCCAGTGTGGAGAAGCCCCAAAGAAGCACACTGTACCACCCAGACTGTTGCATGTCCAGAGTGAGGCATGGGGTGGATCAGTGATGGTTTGGGCTGCAATATCATGGCATTCCCCAGGCCCAATTGGAAGACCATCTGCACCCGATGGTTTAAACATTGTATCCTGAAGGCGGTGCCGTGTATCAGGAGGATAATGCACCAATACACACAGCAAGACTGTGACAGAGTGGTTCATGAACATGAAAGTGAAGTTGAACATCTCCCACTTTGAGGTATTTTGGAGGAGCGAGTCAGGAAACGTTTTCCTCCACCAGCATCACCTGAAGAATGGCTCAAAATCCCACTGACCACTGTGCAGGACTTGTATCTGTCATTCCCAAGACGATTTGCAAAGGAATTTTGTGAAAATTAAGACATTTTGACTACCTGAATATATATCGGTCAACTTTAAGGCACACGTATTGGAAATTAATTAAGGGCTTTTTGTGTTTTAGTCGAACGTAGACACTTAAACATGGTTTGCTCACGGTAATGACCTTAATTTAGCAATAATGCTTCCTAATTCTAGAGCTGCTATGGGAAACCCATTACCACGTGCATCATTGGTTGTCATGTGTCATGTGCGATATGATGTGTATTTCTTGCAACGGAGCATGAATTAATCACCTGTATTCCCTTGTTATTAGTGTATAATTGGCAGCGTGTTCACAGTGTAGGTTCTTGGGCCGTAGCTGTCAGAAGCGATTCAGCCAAACGTTCATCATTTCTTCGGAGACCTTTTATCTCGGCTATTTGTCACCTGTACGGAGTGGTCAATAAGGAAGCTTTTTCACTGAGAGCCTTGAATTGCCCGTGCGTGTACTGGAAGAAAAAGTACATGTGAGGTGTTGCCTTGGAAAGTACACTTATTGAGACATGGCATTGAGGACACTGAGTACTTTCACAGCATCTCTGAAAAAAAAAAGAAAAAAAAAAGGCTGCGTGTGGTGAGCTGGGAAAATGAGTGCTTCGCCAGAAACTGTCCTGGAAATAACAGTCATCTCTGGCTAGCGTCTACCTGCAAAGTCCTCATTATTACATTTTAAACCGAGTACCACCGCTAACCTCTTTTAGCTCGGGATGACTGCGGGTCATGTCGGGTTCGCATTTTTGTGTGTCTGCATGATTGTAATGGGTTTAACATTTCGCTCTCTCGCATGACTGGATCCTGTACTCATAATACCTCATAAATGTATTCAAGCCTTGTTATATGGTGTGCGTAATACTTTATAATCCCTGTATAATAGGAAGGCTACACATAAGCCTCGTTTTAATGCCTTTGTTTCTATACCAACAGTTCATTCACAGAGATTTGTACTTGGAATACGCCAAGACGATTAATACAGAGGTTGTATTCTAATTTTTGGAAGGAGTCTCCAGTCTAAGTGCTTTGTAACAGATTTTTCATCACAAAAGCATTAAAGGAATAGTTTAGTTTTTTTTTTTTTTCCAGGTCAGTCTTAAATCAAAATTGAGGTACATGCAAGTACATTGCTCAAGGTGTTGGATTGTTTTTCTTGCTCTGGACACCATGTGAGGTTTACAACCTGGAACGCAAGTACCTATATACTACTATACTACCGGATGTCACTATTTTATAATGCATTATAAAATCTTTTTTACACATGAATTATGAAGTCTAATAATGTAAGTAATCGATTCCCACAACTCTCGTTCCGTGCAAGAATGCATTCTGAAGTTCAGCTGAGGCTCATATGAGGTTTTTCTTGATATTTGGAGTGTGTTTAACAGTTTTGATTGCATCCTATAGGACATTTTACCATAAGTACCATGGTAGTTTTATGGTACTTGTATCAATGCATATGATGTTTTTGACAGTTTTTGTGGTACTTACTTACTTGTATAGTACACAGACAACACTATGGGACATAGTTCTACCATGTACCAAAGTATGGTAGTATGGAACACAGAAATATGCTACAGATGTTTATGTACCGTAATGGTAACATTTATGTAACTTATGTAATTTATGGTAACACTGCATGTATGTAACATTAAATCGAGTTTCCTCCCAGAACTAGCTGTTTGGCGAATCAGAACAAGTTGTATAGCTAACTGGAATTAGCCAAGGAAAAGAGCAAACGTGAGTAGGGGACACACCGCTCCTTCGAGATCACGAGTTTGAATCCCAGGTGATACTGTAGCCTCTCGCAGCCATGCGCCTGGAGAGAGCTGATTGGCCGAGCTCTTTGGAGGCATGAGATAGGAGGCACTTAGTGGTTTCACATCGATCACGGCACTACAGCCAATCACGGGTGTCTGTGATCTCACGCAAGCAGAAGATACCGGATAGTCCTCCGAGTATATAACTACCAACTGTGTACGAGCGAAAAGATGGGTTTGGTGGCGTCACGTGGCGTTGTTGGGAGTTGTTTGGGGAGTTCCCTGATGATGAGTGGAAATTGGCTACCATTTAATTAGGGAGAAAAGCGAGAAAATACCTTTTTTTTTTAAGAATGAATATGTCTTCATAATGTCATTATTTTATAATGCATTGTAAAATCTTTTCACACATGAATTATGAAGTCTAATATTGTAAGGCACTATGAGTACAGTTATAATGCAGATCCTGTTATCATTAACCCTAATGAACAGATATTACAGTGCATCTATTTCTATGTATGAATTCAAACCCATTTATAAATCTGGGTAGTTTAGGGCTACAGATACACTGTCCACACTGAGTAGGCTTCCGCGGCAATGCAATCCAAGGACATGTGAACAGGCAACAATTTGTCTTTCAGCCAGGCACCCAGGCTGCGGAAACCGTCGCAAGCGGCGCATAACTCTCCCATCGCATGCTCTCTCGCATTTTCTTTCTCTTTTTCTGTGCTCCCACTGGACTGGTAGAAAGCACATAGCCTCGGTCTGTGCTGTCTCACTGGCTGGATCAGAAGCACAGGAGGACAAAAGATTAACTTGCACATGCACACACATAGACACAGACACACACACACACACACACACACACACACACACACACACACACAATGCACCATTTTTATCTGTGATGTTCCATGCACCAGAAGAATGAGTGAGGGAATTGAGAGATTTATACATACAAACACAGATACACGCGCACACACCCATACACACATGCACCTGTGTCTGAACACATTTTCAGTTATTCATTCCATCAGGTGTTTTTATTCCGCGCGAATACAACTGAGGTTTACGTCTGAGTACCTGTGGGCCCGGTAGCGGTTCTGAAGCAGCCCTGGGAATTGACCTAATAAGCTTCCAATCATTAGCACAGGGCTTTAACCCAATGGAGGCTCATTTATTCTTCTGGCAGGTTCATCTCTGGTGTGGTTCAGCAAGTTTGTTAAGCAGAGCGCTGTACTCGTTAGCATTACGGGACAGATAATCCTCGATCAAAATCAAAAGCCATAACGGTTTAACCACTTTTGTGAGCCATCCTTAAAATGCAGGTGAAAAAACATACTCGCAGGGAGAGATTCAGGCAAAGATTTTGGAAGCTGGCCTGATAAATTAAAGCTGGGCGATTTATCCTTAAATGCTATTTAAAAGTTTAAACCAATACAAAGGAAAAACACAGCCTTTCTTCACTCGATAAACATCTCCTAAAGCCTGAGCTACTCCCAAACACAGCACGCTTGGATTAAAAACATGCCAAGATAAACAGGCAGCACTTCTTCCCCCGAGGACTGAGCTTGTAGCAGGGAAAGCTTCGAATATCACTTCAGAGATAGGGATGGGAAAGTGCGATATGTAAAATAGAATCCTAAGCCGAAATTCAAATTACATAATAATCAACATCGCCACATTCTACGGACAAAGTGGGGAACTTTGTTTATTTTATTCTATTTAATTTTTTTAACAAAGCTGACTCTTACGAGTAGAATTTATTTGAATTAACTTTTAGAAAAGACAAATTTTGACATAATCTCTTTGCTTTTCAATCCATCTAAAAGCTTTCGCATTTCCTCGAATAAAAACGGTTTAGTCTGAGCTGTTAGCCACGAATGCACAGCTGTCTTCACTTTTTCATCAGAAGTGAATCTTCGTCCTTGTAGAGCTGATTTCAGGCAACCAAACAGCTGAAAGTCAGAACTAAAGGGAGGATGCTTGAAAACCTCAGTGTGGGCAGAAGTGTGCGGACTTTTGAACTTTTTCTCGGTCAGCGATTGAGGATGTTTCCGGCTCCATACGCTGACGTTTATTCTTAGGATCGTAGTGATGAATTCATGTCTCGTCACCAGGAATGATTCTCTTTAAGAAGCTTTCACCTTCCTTAGAGTATCGCTACGAGGTTTTTGTTTGCAGAAATCCAACCGCTTCTCTTTACTTCTCTTCTCTTCACGTTACTTTTATTGTGGAGAGAGCTGATAAATAAAGAGCTAACCCACATCTGCATGTGCATGACCATCGTCATGTTTGATTATGTCCACCTGTCTTCGTGTCAAAAAACATTCTGATTGTCAATTTTGTCTTCACAGTATCATGCTCCTTTTAGACAATGCATGCAGAGCAGAACGTTTCAACTTGGTACAACGCAATCTAACAGACGGTGTGGGGTTGCCAGGAATACCGTCTGGAGAGCCTGAAATTTAATGTTATGTCATAAAAATAATAATCATAGTAATAATAGTTGATGCTGACATCCCTGTTAACACCAACACACGTATCGTCTGTCAGATTGCTACAGTAAATACCCAAGCCTAGTGTCTGCACAAGTGTTTTAAGTAAAAGAAAAAGTGGTGAAGGAGAAAAGAGAAAAGTTTTGTCGCTCATTAAACACTATTCTAACTGCGCTAACAATGTCCTCCATGGACAACCATAAACAACCACCAAATTCTCTTAAGAATAACTAACAAACATCTCTGACCAACAAATTAGGACAAAGCACATAAACATCTCATTTACGCTCTTCATTCTCTGCACATCCTAGTTTAGTGATTGCCCAACAGTGCACAGATTCATACTGTATAGATATTGTTGTCGTCAGTCATGCTTGCCAATGTCTGCCCATGACACTCGTCCACGCTGACTGGGTATAAATCAGCCTTGAGTCATTATGCTCACGGAAGAAAACAAAAGTTTCCCTTGGAATCAAACCCTTGGCTTTGTGATTTTTTTTGTTTTTTGTTTGCTGCTGAAGAATACAGAATCGCATACTAGGCTTGGGGCACAAGGGCAATATATTATACAAAAAGAACCATAGGTACCGATGCCTGAAGGTGCAGTGAAGTGAAGTGCTTTTCATTTCCCACTAACACAAGGCACCCTGGATGCTCGCCTTGATCATTGCCACAAAGCAGCTTTGCAGATAGAAATCTAGATGTACAGTACAGTTCTGTGAAAAAGTCTTGAGCCAGCCCTCATTTCTACATATCTTGCATCCAAAGAGCCGCACTTTCTTATATCTTTTTTAACGTAGTCTTCCCAACACTGTAGTGCAAATGTAGTCAATATATACCTCTATGGAAAAACCCCATGATGAAATGCTATCAATCATTGACTGGACTCTCCCAAATCCCAGATCTCAACATTACTGAAGCATACAGAACAGAAGACAACCAACATCCAAAGGAAGAGCTTTGGAATGTCCTTCAAGAAACCTGGAAACTGTTCCTGAAGTCTGCTTGAAGAAATTACCAGACAGGACAGCTTGCCTAAGAGATTTCAGGTTGTGTTGAAGATTAACGATGGCCAGACTTTAAACCTTGTTAAAATTGGACAAACTCTCTTTGTATCATATAGAATACCATATCTACATGTACAGTATGTTTGCGCATACAGTACATGTTGCTGCATGTTAATTTTCAATTCAATTCAATTTTGTTTGCGTAGCGCTTTTAACAATTCAATTCAATTCAATTTTACTTGTGTAGTGCTTATAACAATTGACATAGTCGAAAGCAGCTTTACACAATCAAAAGAATGATATAATTTGTATGAGAAGTGAACATGTATGAATCAAAATGATAAGACTGTCCCTGATGAGCAAGCCGAGGACGACGGCGACAGTGGCAAGGAAAAACTCCCTGAGATGGCAGTAGGAAGAAACCGTGAGAGGAACCAGACTCAACAGGGAACCCATCCTCCTTTGGATGATAACGGATACCAGGGATTGATCCGCATCATACCGTGTGTTAGGAGGCTGGAAGTTCAGTATAAAAGAAGATCTGTTGAAGTTAATATGGAATCCAGTTCGTTATTGGAGGCTCAGGTAGACTGTAGGAAATGTGTGATTTTCATTTTTCTAGAACCATTAAAAGAAATTGGGTGTAGTTTAAAACGTCTGCATAGATTAAGTTCCTGAATGAACAAGTAAGGGATGATGGTGGCAAGGAAAAACCCCCTGAGAAGTCATGAGAAGAAAAACTCGTCTTTAGTCAAATGACTTTGACTAAAAATTAACCCATCATCTTTTTTTATTTTTATCCATTAGATCAGTGGTTTCCAACTTTGGCCCTGGAGGAACCCCTCCTGTTTTATTGCTTGACAAGTCATCCTGGGATGTGCCCAGGACAGCAGGTCTTGTTTAAAAGCGAACAGTATCCCTCCCAGTTTTATGGGGCAATAGTGGCGCAGAAGGTAAGGCTCTGGGTTACTGTTCAGAAAGTCAGGGATTGTTTTAACACCCCAGTGCTGCCGAACTGCCACTCTTGGGCCCTTGAGCAAAGACCCTAATATTCTGATTACAGTCTACATGATTACATCAGCAGGTAAGATAATATGGCTGTATCCCTGGGTGCTGTATCATGGCTGACCTGGCACTGCCACCCAGCTTTCGTAGCAAGCTGGGATATGTGAGGAAATTATTTTCACTGTGTATGTTACAAATAAAGGCTTTTGATGAAAGACTGAGAAGTAGTAAGGTTTTAGGGTATCTATGTAGGACCAGAAATCTATCACGAGAAAAGAAAATGGAGGGTTGGAAAATAACAGTCCAGACCAAAACACTAGGTTGTGTATCCATTACATTGTATATACAGTGAACACATGTTCTTTCGAAGTCCAGTTAAAAAAAAAACAACAGCAAAAAACAACCATGTCAAGCCCAAATCTGATATGTCAAATACCAAGTCTTGAATCAAACACCTTAGAGCCTCCCCTTATTTTACAATAAAATTGAGATGTGCTTCCAATATTTGGAGGTAACAAGGCAGCACTTCCTCAATAAGAAGCCTCATAAAAGTGTTTACGAGTCCCAGAGCAAGGTGTACGGCACAGCAGCACCCACTCAGTGTTCCGCTGAATTTCCCCAGCGCAATACCGAGAGATCACGCTGAAGTGTTTGAGGTCTGAAGAATAAACGCTCAGCCAGACGGCAGTTTAAAGAAAAAGCAAATGGAAGGATTTTATCATCTGGGACATCAGAGAGTGTGTTGAGTTATCGGGGTCATCCATTTTATTTACACACTCGCTGCTCTTCTCCAGAGTCATATTAAGAGGCTTCTAGGTACACACACACACACACACACACACACACACACACAGAGACAGAGATAAAGTAATAACATTTGCTGTTGAACCAATCCATTACACAACGCACAATTGAAATAATCCATAAAAAATATTTAACGTCTCTGCTGAAAGCAATGTAAGTAGCTGCTTCAGTTAATGAGCTTTTTCGAGGAGCCGCACAACCCTGCTGAGCTATTTCTATTCTTGCACATAATAATAATAATAATAATAATAATAATAATACAATGCTGATTCACTTATTGTGTTTTACTTAGAATGTTTAATTGCATTTTTGCTGGAAATAAGTTACTGTCCATTAGTCAATAGAGTAATATCCTTTATACCGCAGCGCTGTTGAATACCCGACTCTGAATGCTCAGAAGTTGTTAAATAATTTTTGTATAACAGCAGCTCTGCTGCTAGGCTTGCTGGCTTCAAGGATTATGTAATGCATTATTCTAATAATGATCATTACTATATTTACAACTAACTCAAGGGATCTCAAACCGGTTTTAGAAATATGTCTAAGGGTGTTTTCACGCCAGTGGTTCTGTTCATTTGGTCCGGACCAAGTGCAACAACAGATACATTGTAGCGTTTTTCTGCCGTTTTGGTTCCTTTTCACACCATACTGATTGCTTTGGTCCGAACCAGTTGAATCGAACCAAAATGCAGCCACGTGATAACATCCACATCACTCGTTGGCCACATGTGTCACTGAACGTATTTCCTAATCTGCTTTTCGATTGGTCAGAATTGACGTGCGGGTAATTTGCAAAGGAACTCCCGGAAGTAAACAGAGACAGGAGGAAAAACCGGCAGACAACATGCCGCTCTTTAGTATGGAGAGACGACTTTGCAGCCTAATTATAACCTTGGTCGTTGTGTGCTTTTTGTATTTTTTGTAAACATCAATACAAACAAAGCATACAATTTGAGAATGAAGCGCGGATGCGGCTGGAAAACAATGTTTTAATGCACTACAAACAGCGAAGGCGCATCGCAAGTCACTTCAGGAGGAAGCGTGCATTAATTTTGCAAAACTGTGACATGGTCATCTTCCGGAAATATCACCAACAATCCATCAGGTAATATTATGGCAATGAAACAACTCCACGTTTGTCCGCGAGCTGCCATGTTGCTTAAGCGCTAAGTGACCTGTCAACAAATACTAGTCTTCATCCCACAATGCACAACGCAGCTGACTACGGCAGCTCGATTAGTCCAAAAATGTGCAGTACGTTTTGCAGTTGGGTTTGTTCGCTCCAGTGTTCGTTTGAAAGCGTATCGAGACCGCCTCTTCTACGCTTGTTTGGTCCGATATTGGTCCGAACTAGAGTGCGATTGCTGCATTCACACCTGCCCAAACGAACCGCACCAAGAGGGAAAACGAACTCTAGTGCGATTCAACCGTACTAAATAAGGCAGGTGTGAAAGCACCCTAATTATTGATGTAGTTGTTTTCTGTGAGGAGCCTTTTTTTTTTCATTATTTTTGGAAGAAGGCTACAGATTTAGGTGGCTCGGTGGCTAGCAAGGTTGAGTGTTTGATTCCCGCGTTGGCTAACTGGTGGTCCCAAATTTCCCGTAGTGTGTCTATTTGTGTGCCCTGTGATGGATTGGCCCTGCATCATGCCCCAAGTCTCCTGGGAAAGGATCCAGGCCTCCCCAGCGACCCTGAAAACAGGATAAAGCGATATAGACAATGAGTGAGTAACTGGATGTGAGTCTCCAGTTTTAGCACTTTATAAATCTCTGAAGCTATAACCTTGGGTTTTCCGAAGGTGCTATCCGCGGTCACGGAAATGATGAACCTCCTTCAGAAGGTGCGCCCTTATGTCATCTCAGGCAGTTTTTCCTCGCCACTGTCACCTCCGGCTTGCTCATTAGGGACAAACTGATAAAGCTTATAAACTTGTCTTTTTGTTTATTTTATTCTTTTCAAGATTTATATTTCTGTAAAGCTGCTTTGCGACAATGTCTACTGTTAAAATGCTATACAAATAAAATTTCATGGACCTGATTTAAACTGGGCTGGAAGGTGGCGTAGTGGTTAGTTATGGCCTTGCACCTCCAGGGTCGAGGGCTTGAGTCCTGCCTTCAGGTCTCTGTGTCAGTTTGCATATTCTCCTCGTGCTTGGTCGGGTTCGTCCCACAGTCCAAATGCATACAGACTTGACTAACTGCCCATAGTGTGTGGGTGAGTATGTGTATGTTTGTGGCCTGTGATGGCCCAGCACTCCATCCCGGGTGTATCCCTCCTTGGGATAGGCTTCAGTCCTCCAAAAGACCTTGTATGGGATAAGCGGTATAGAGAATGAGTGAGAATTGAATTTTCTATAGAAAGATGGAAAATTTTCCATAAGAGGACTGTCTGTCAAGATCTGTTATAACATCAGGACTGTACCTGTTTAGTCAGCAAATTAAACTATAAACAATTTCTTTTTATATTTAAAGTTTCTTCACATGCAAATTGCTGTGGTATAGGAAGAATTAAAGACTTTCAATATGGGCTGTTCAGTAAGTTGCATCTTCATCAATTAAGAGCACATGGGAAATCCGAATCAGAATCCCTGAGTAGAATTTGTTTTTCCTGGGTTAGATTTTAAAGTACCTACCACACTAATATACCAAAAAAAATTTTTTTTTTAGCTTGGTTTATCCATACCTGTTTCCCATCTTGGTGTCTGTGATCCCAAAAGGCAGCTGTCAGATTACAAAAAGTAGCCAAAAGACTTTAGACATTTTTATCTGTGACCAACTTATTTCTCTTCCCCTGTCACTATCTCAATCAAACCCCACTTCCATCTCCTGTGAGACTTTCCTACAAATCCTTGAATGTTAGCCTTTTGCACTTCCTCCACACTTTGCCACAGGGGAAACACCTCCCCACTGCTGTGGTAGGACTGCTAATGCTACTCTGCCTTTTACAACCCACCAGGAACCTTCTGTGACATGTAAGCCATTTTCCATGAAATGAAAACAGAAACAGAGGAAGAAGAGGTCATGTACCCCAAATTGAGAGGACACGGCACGCAAACTCTGAGATTCGGCTAGATTAGAGGGAGGAAAAGATGTGTCATATTTGTGTAACCTTCTCCCGGTCTTGTTTATAATTGTTCCCCTGAGCCTCATATAGACGAGTTCAATGATCAATTTCATTAAGCCACTAGACTACAGGAACAAAGCTTGAGATATTATTACCCTTTCTGATGCTTCTTACACTCTGAGTCTGACAGCAGGATGAAATGGTAATTGCGCAAATGGGTCATTTGCTGTAATAGTCATGCCTCATTAGATAGCACTTTAAGTACCAGGTAAATGAACACAAATACAAAACCTTGCATTCAATTGGCCTGCGGATAGACGAACGACGCTGCTGCTGTGCATCTCTCCAGGCCTTGGTTTAGGATGGAATGGGATGAATGTAGGAATCCCTAGCTAGGCAAAATAACTGCCACCAGGACATGGTAAATAATACAATGTTTACAACAGATGCATCAACTTAAACAGAGTCCCTGGAGGCTGGTGACTTGCTGCTGAAACTTCAGTATATAAGTCCTAGTGACTTATAGTGCACCAAGTTGCCAATCATGGCTACAGTGAACTCCTGAGAGTCTACAACAGTGTATCTTGCCCCAGAAGTCATCAAATCCCATCTATTGACTTTGGGAGCTGGGCCAAGACACCGGTTTGGAAAGGACTTTTCAGAGTAGCTTTGTGTGTCTTTGCTTTAGTCTTTCTTTATCCCTGGGACCAAAGCATGTCTTGTGTTTAACCCACTCTACGAGCTCAGGAGAAACAGGGTAGAAAATGAAAATGTGAGAGTAGCATGGTACTGTAGGTCCCATAATACGTCTTGTTTTGATGCACTTTTCCATCATTATGTGGGGCAGATCTGTGAAGGTCTTGCAAAGATTGTAGAGGAGGTCTTAAGAGAACCAGGTTGTTGCTGCGGGGTTTGAAAGCCATATGCCATATTATTGAGAATTAGATTTACTTATGATCTGTACAGTTTATAAACAAATCAACTTGTTTCTGTCCCCCAATCTCCCAGCCATTTCACGGCTTTCCAAGGAAAGTCATAACTGCTGCTGGTTCGTAAATAAAAAAATATAATATCAAGGACTTGAGCAACAGCATCATCGTTTTCAAACAAGTGGAAGCTTGTAGTCTTCTCACCTTCTTAAAATGATGTTGGACCAGCAATGCATTTTCTCAGAAGAAAAGAAAGCTACTCATGCCCTGCAATCAGTCTCCTGTGAATTCTGCCTTTGTGTGTCTGAGTCAGATTTTGTCTCTCCTCTATTCCCTCACGGTGATATAATGGATATTTGACATGAACAGCAACAGTGGAGTGGAAGCTGTCCGTAAGCTTCGAGATTTCACGCTCATTCACAATCCGTCAGCTAAAACCAAAGCCCTAAGATTTAATTATACACACAGGCCTTGTTTAGGGTTGAGCTGAGAGCTCAGACACATCATTCTTAGCCATAATGGGGCCTGAAAATCCTGGAAACACTAAACATGCTTCTTTGCAAATGTTTCACAGTGATCTTTAAAAAAAAAAAAAAGAAAGAAAACTATTTACTGTTGACTGTTTACTTCCTTCAACAGGCTGAAATATTCTAGGGATGAAACACTCCAGCGTTAATGATTGGTGCACTAAATATTCTTAGACCCAAAACCTTCAAACAATATTGTATGTCTTGATGTGAAACAGGTTGGGCAAAGATTTTTAAATCTGCTTTGCATTTGTATGTTTTCACATTTATTTCTGTGAATGTTCTCCACCATATAATCAGCAACAAGCATGAAACCACCAAGTGTATTCATTCATTCATTCATTCATTCATGTTCTATAGTGTTCATCCTGTACAGGGTCGGAGCCTAGAACCTATACCTGGAGACTTTGGGCATGAGGCAGGGTACATGCTGGATGGGGCGCCAATCTATCACAGGGCACACACTCATTCACAAACTACGGGCACTTTTTACAGCCTAATTGGAATGCCAATTAGACCAATCTGCATGTGGCAGGAAACCGGAGAACTTGGAGAAAACCCACTTAGCATGGGGAGAACATGCAAACTCACACACACACACAAACACAAACCCCGACCCTGGAGGCTAACTCACTACCAAGTGTAAATATTCTGCAAGCAGGTCGAAATATGAAAACATATTCCTATCTGAAGAAGCTGACTCTCACACTTTAGCATCCTGAACGACTATCTAGGTGTCCTGCTGCTCTGGACGTCACCTTAAAAAAAAAAAAACTTTAAAAAAGGGTAACAACATTCACTCCCATGAACGTCTTCTCATGCACAAACTCGAATTTCACATAAAAGCAGATGGTATGCCTAATACTGATAACAGCTAAGCCAAGAAACATGCTGGCAAAACCCTCAGTCATTCCGTCACCGATTTCATTCATCGAAATAACAGACTGAAGCGAGCTGCCACAGCTCATCCTGCTTAATACAACACGTATTGTAAGAAAGTAGTGCGAGAGAGAGCTTCTTTTTTTTCCTCAGCTTATCTGTGACTCATGTTCTAACACTTCTGTTCTTGAGGCTCACCGGTCCTTCGCTTCTCAGATCCATTATACAGGTGGGCTGCTGGACAAAATGGCAGGGTCTGTCATGAACCACTCATTCGTGGTATTATTGGCATTATAAACAGGACTGTAAGTAGTATTCATGCTTTGCAGATGTTTCACAACAAACAAGAAAAAAGCATCGATGCTTCATGATACCCAGTCATGCCATACATCTTTCTTCTTCGCATTCTTATTCTTATCCTTATTAGTGCACAGTGTTGGTTTCATGCTGCGAAAAGTCTTTAATTGGATTTGGCAGTTTTCTTGAAGTCTGCCCGAATACTGCCTATGAAGTGTTTTCTGTCATTTGTGCTGGAAATTCAAAGTAAACATGTCCTTGATAAAAAAAAAAAATAATAATAAATAAATAAAATAAAACAGTCCAGCGATTCTTTTGTCTGCCAATCTGAAGATTGAACTGACTAAAAATGCTTTGTGCAGTAGAGAGATTCGACGTACAAAAAGCAGATGGCAATTGTCTCCGTCTCCTCAAATGTCTTCTGCCAAAGCTGTGAATGTTTCTGTGGATATGTGGAAAATAATATTTCTGTATACAATTTCACTCAGTTGTCTAAAGTTGCAAATAATTGTGTGAAGTAATGATAAAAATAAATGAAAAAAACTGAACCGAGAAGGAATTTCTCACTTACGTCAAGAGACTAGATACAACGGCAGAGATACAACTTTCTTCAAACGGAGAGTGGAGCGAGCAGCCTCAGTTTCCATATTAACCAGACAAACACTGACCCAGGCAAACTAGTAAAAGGTATACCTGACCCTTTTTTTTTGTGAATTGCATTGGATTGATTGCAGCACTGATTGAACATTCAAATGTCTGATTGTCCGAGACGGCAGCCGTTAGATGTGAGTGTCTGGGACCAATCAGTGTTCTTGATCAATCAGTGCTTCGTCTTACACAACTTTAAACAACATATTTATTAATTTATTATTTGTTTTATCGATGTTCACGTAAAGGCAGCACAGTGGCTCAGTGGTTAGCACTGTTGCCTCACACGTTCAGGGTTGGGGGTTCAAATCTTCACCTCTGATTTGTGTGTCTGCTTGGTGGGTTTCTTCAAGGCTCTCCGATTGTCTCCAACAGTCTAAAAACATGTGATTCAGGCCTGTTGGCATGTCCAAATTGCTTGTAGTGTAGGACTGGGGGGAAGTGTTTGTGCCCTCTGATAGCTTCTCAACCCAACTAGTGGCCTTGGAATGGTTCCCTGGAATAGTTCACAGACCCCCTGTGGCCCTACATGGGATAAATATATGGCAGCACGGTGGCGTAGTGGTTAGCACTGTCGCCTTGAACTTCCAGGTACCAGGTTCGATTCCCGCATCAAGTCTGTGTGCATGGAATATGCATGTTCTCGCCATGCTTGGTTGGTTTCCTCCGGGTTCTCTAGTTTCCTCCCACAGTCCAAAGACAAGCAGATTATGCTAATTGGCGGTTTCAAATTGCCTGTAGTGTGTAAATGTGCGTGTGAAGTGCAGTTCCACGGTCATACAAAGTGGGAATAAATGCAATGGTCTCCATGGTCCCTAGTTGGATTACAAAGGTTCCTAGATGGATGGATGGATGGATGAAATAAATATACAGATGTCAGATAACATCTGGAGTGTGCACTGTGCCCATGGATCTTTGTTTTTTTTTCTGGAAATGTATATGTTTTGGGGCCTTTAATTAGGATTATTGTTATAAATTTATTTGTCACATGTACCTTACATCACAGTGAAATGATTTTTTCACATATTTTTACAATACCAGTGCAAAATCGCTACTTTAAAAAGTCCCTGAACCAATACTGAACTGCTGAATGCTGGACCAAAAGCTGAACTGTAATGCTGGATAACAGTAGACAGTACATAACAGTTTAAAGTACACATTAATATAAGTAAATATAAAAAACACAACTAATTTACATACTACCTATCCCAACTACAATAATTTAACACCAATAACAGCAAAGTATCTGGTTACAAAATCAGCTTCAAATTTCAGCAATTCTTTTGACCATACAGTATTTGCCTTTTCTGGCAAAATTCCACACCTCTCCTAGGTTGGTCTGCCTGGGACCGGGAACACACACACTACCAGCTGATGTCATCTCTCTGCTTTTAACTTCCTGTTTCTCCATTTTTACGCAAAAGACATTTGTTGCATGTCACGGTGTTGGAATCCTTTGTTGTGAAATACAGCCACACTTTAGAACGTTTTAGGCATTTTAATTTAAACGCAATTAGCGTAGTGAGCTAACGCTACCTGTTGCCGTCAGAACAAGTGTCATTACAGGTGCTGCATTTACACGGATGCTCTCATTTCCCCGAGTTTTAATTCGGAACGTGAATACAACATGCACACTGGCGCTACTACAAACATTAGTTGGATTTGTATTCTTAGAGCTTTCCGAGTCGCGTTCACGTGCAGTTTCTTAGCCTGGAAATCATTTTTCAGTGAGCCCCTGGAATTTGCTCAGTCTGAATCAGTTCCAGTACATATCGGTTATATGGGTACCGGTGCCATATTGTAACTGGATTTAGCTAACGTCCTTCCTTAGCTAAGGAAACTGGGTTCAGAGCGCGACTGGGTTCAGTCAGGATAAAGCACTCCTGGAGCAGACAGCGTCAAGGGCTTTGCTCAAGGGCCCAGCAGTGCAACTTGGCAGTGCTAGGTCTTGTACCCCTGGGATCAGGAACCCAACTACACAACCATTTGAGCCACCACTGCCCATGTAAACGTAGTTTTTGCTTCCGTCCCTTTATAATCACATGTCAATTGTACCTAGTTGAATTGTCTGACGAGTTGCCTATTTAAAGACTGTATTTCAGTTAGTCTGTCTCGCTCATCTGTTGGACTCCAACCTTGTCACATTGTTTCATATTGCGTGTCTTGTCCTGATTCCAGTTTCTAGTTTTGTCATTTGTTTTATGTTCATTTAAGAAATGTCTTAACATCTGCACATCTTACGCCTGCACGAACCTTTTGTGACCTTTTGTTAATAAATGCACAACTAACAAAATGCAACCAATCCATTTTACTTGGAGTGACGTTTCACATACACCATTCATTATCACTTTATGCGAAATATTTAGGCACATTCTACTGTATATTATTGACACAAATCTGAGAGCAAAGGAAGTCTTAAGCCACTCAAATCCAAATGCATTTTAGGGGGAAAAAATAGCTCATTTAAAAGAATCAATAAAATAATAATTTCCTTTCTACACTGGCACTGAGGGAAAACATGTCATCCATGAACAGAGACGTTTCCTCTTTTTCAAATGAATTTGTCATTTCTGAGATATGGAGGTATTTATCTTAAAAAAAAAAAAAAAAGGAACTAATTCATTACCTGACTGGGAAGCGTGTGAATAAAACAGAAAATGCGTTCAGGTCTAACATTACATCATGCCACCTACACAAGTGTAACTTACCTTTAACAAGCCACAGCAAGTACTGTATACAAACCTGCACGCGGTGAGAAAGATCCTTCCTGTGAAAGCCCACCAGCTCATGTCTCTCTGGACCCCGGGCCCTATTTTTACACCTTTTTTAACAGGTACAAATCTCACTGACTGGGAGCCAGCTGGTTTGTCCCAACGCGTGCAACTGGAAAATCATGACGCTACAGTTCGCCTTGCGGAGGACGTGATTAAAGGACGCATCAATCAAAAACAGAGCGGCAGTGATATCCTCTGCAGCTGAGTTTGCGCATCCTGCGAGCGTCCCATACTCTCGTGAAGAGCGAGATTTTAATAATAAACACCAGGCAGCCGGATGAATTCACGCTGATTAATTAGCAAGCCTTGAAATAACGTATGCTGTGTAAAACAGGAGCAGGATGTGAGATGAGCAAGTGCGAAGCTCTGTGAGTGTGTGTGTATGTGTGTGTCACATGCCAAAGGCACTTGGAAGAAGTTAGACAGGTGAGTTAATGGCAGTGATTTTTTAAAAAGCCTCTGTTCGTTCATCCCGACATGTTTGGTGTACACACACGCACACACACACACACACGCACGCTGGTGTAATGACATCCAGCAGCTTCAAAGGAAAAGCGAAATGAAGCCTCGTACAATCCAGAGTGCTGGAAATCCACCCAGGTCCTCGGAGTAGCTTACAGCAGGTGCGAAAGAGTAAATAACAGTAGAATGATTTCTAATTAAACTACCATCAAGAGACAAACAAGCATCAATGCAGAAAGAGGAACGCTTTAAAATGAGCTGCGTGTTGTTATTATCTAAAAACAGCCTCGTCCTCAGATACCGGGTGTGTGTTGGTGTCTGCGTCGCCACATAAACATCCATTATGTCAAATTAGCCCATGTAATGTCACCACACACAACAGTGGGTAACGGTTTGTTTCGAAAGGTGATGTGTAAGAAATAAAAACACCTTGGGAGTTATAGCGGTTATAGAAAATTAATCAACATCAGGTTGCTGGGATGCGATCCAACATATACAGCGGAGTTACCGTTACTACCTTGAAGTTTACTATTTTACTACAATCACATGCTTAAATGGGATTTATTCCTTGTTTTTGTCTCCTTTTTTCACGTTTTATTTATGAAAGAATGACACGTCATGCACCCCATGTCGGAAAACTTACAAGGACTGGTTTACGTCGGAGAGCTGACAGCTGAAAAATGTCATAGAAATGTCACATCTCCTCGCCTTTCTCGTTTAATCTGTTCATTTACAGCCTCCAACATGCAAGTGTGTGTGTGTGTGTGTGTGTGTTCTAGCTTGTTATAAATGTTACAAATGAAAACAGGTGTGTAATAAAAATTATATATATATATTAAATCCCTTACTGTTTAGAATTGTTATTTTTTTATTAGTTTGAATAGCGAACAAATAAATAAACAATAAAAACTTTAAATCCCCGCAAAAACACCCCGGATCTCTCTACTGTTAGAGAAAATGCCTCAACACCGTCTGACCAATCAGGATCAAGAGTAACACTTCTACAGTATAAGCCACGAATCAAATAAGGGGTTGTTTTAATTTCATTTTGACCAAAAGCAGGTGCATGTGCAGTATTTGAGAATGAGCATACTGTGTCTAGAGGATGAGATACAGACAAAACGATCATATTTGTTAGAAAGAATCTTTAACGAGTCTATTAATGAGGATTAATTAAGACCGCTGGCACGTTTATATCGTTCTCACAGGAGGTGCAAATGTGTAAAGTGTCACAAACGGAACAACAGGGACAACACGTGACTCGTAGGAAATGTAAAACTGGTTGCTGGTAGACTAACGCTTTAATTTGTTAAAAAATATATATCTAAATAAAAAAACTGTTATGTAAAGTCTTTATGATTTATCTTTATCATTAGTCTTTATGATTTATTTTTTAAAAACTGTACTTTAATCCTGTTATAATCGACTCGTACTTTTCTAACCATTTATTCTACACATGTAGCCGGTAGATCTACCGCGTGACTGTGTTTCACCAATTAGACGTAGCAACAATAATCACATGATTCTGTTTGACCAATCAATACAATAACCACATGTAGTCACATGACCACACACAAACTGGCGGCATAGCGGGGAAAAAAATGTTCAGTTGGTAGACAACGAATGAAAATCTAAAATTAGCAGAGGCATCTGTCTCCAATGCTACAACTGAAGAGGATGAACACTGCTGGCCTCGAAGTATACAAAGCATGTTTCACAGACACAGGGCAAAAGAAAAGCTTCATAATGCAGCACCAAATCAGACAGACACTTCAGCATATAAAAGCTCGACTTCTCACCTGAGAAAACATGTGGCGGTAAGTTTAGCTGTTTCATTAATTGTTGCAATGGTAACATACTGTATATAATTATTATGTAATATATACTATATAATATAATATGTGTGTATACTTTATATAAGTATTATAATAACATAATTATTACATTCTAAATAAAATAAATCGGACATTACGGCTGAAACTGTTACTCAGTACTTGAGTCGTCTTTTCACTGAATACTTTTTTACTCTTACTTGAGTAATATTTCGGATGACTACTTTTTACTTCTACTTGTGTAATATTATTTTGAAGTACAGCTACATTTTTTGGACTACTCTATCCACTTCCGATGTTCATCCGAATTAATTTATACGTAGATGTAGATCTTTAACACTTCATTTTTCGCATCGATCGCAGAAATCAGAATCGGCTGAAACTGGCTGATCACAGGTGTGTCGGGGGGGTTATTGATGTCCGCCATTTAAAGTTCTTATTTACTGTGTAGTATTCTTTATTTATTCCCTGTTCATAAAAATAAACAATAACTATTCTAAACTGCCGTGCACAAATATCATTGAGATCTGTATCATGAATTTAAAACTCTTATTTAATGTAAGTGCCCTATATTCCACTCAAAGAAATTCAAACCAGTACAATAGCCTATGCTCGACTTAAGAGCGTCAATTTTCCATTCTTTAACTAGCATCAAGCGGCTCTCACACACGCCGAAATGCCTCTTTAATATAGTCACTCGTTAAAACGTGCAGCATATGGAACACGGCTGCGTCAATAAATAACAAATTGAATCTTTGCACTGAACATTTTTAAATAAAAGCACACACATCAGCCACTTTGTATCTGGCAGGCCAATCATGGCTACTCATTAGTAAGCAGCGAGGACAGGCATTTATTTATAAATATCAGAATTTCTGCATCTTTAAGAGACAGTCTATTCCTCTCATTATCCAGAATGTGTCTGAATTACCCTTACTGAATAGTCGCTCACTTGTCAATCTGAAAGCATGGAGTGGTAAGGTAAACCCAATCTGCCTCGGCCAGAGCTGGGAACAGCTCTTTATTTCTCTCTTCATTATTATTTTTTGTGATTACGGTTTCAGTATTTTTTACTTTCTGCAGGGTAAGGTTCGAGCTGTTTGAGGGTTTCTGCTGTAGGTGGCTGAGTGAGGGTCGGCCTACACGATTTTTACCTGCGAATTCCAACTGGATTGTTCTTAAGTGGTGAATGAGGTTAGTTGTATTAAAGGTTTTGGCAGACATTTCCCCAAGCGGTTTTGCTTTGGAAAAAAAACTCTGTGTACTGCAAATTTGACGTCCTTTAAAGACACTTTGTAATATTCCCAGTCTGACAACGTCATGTTTATGTGGATGTCGGCCACTATTGTGGATATTCATCACAATATTATCAGTCTATGTGATCGGTTAGTCGAGAGACAACAGACCCCTAATTTTTACCACTTACAAACATTTTGCACCCCAGACTCAGGTGCTCTGGCTTCACATTTGCATTGTTTATGTAATGCAGCATCACCTAAAACATATTCACCGCTGCCTTAACACCTACAGCCGCGAATCAACTCTCACAGTTTACATTTGCAACCAGCTGAATGCAGACTCTGCGGGGCGTTAAATCACTGCTGAGGGATTTCGTCTTTTATGCAGTTTCAAGTTCCATCATCCTTGAGTGAACTAATCGGACGTCCTTGCAAATCTTTCACACCTACTGTAGCAATGAAACATCATCCCTGAATCCCTTCTCATGGTGAAAGTTTGCTATGCTGGACTCTCAGAGCAGAGGCTACTAACGTACATACAGTATATTCTACCTTCAAACTCATTTTAGCAATTATGTCACATTATGTTTAGGCTAATACTTAGTGGCTTGAAAATGTCAACAAAATTAAATGTGTTAATGTATTGATATTTATTGGAAAGTTTCATTCTGAATGAATAAACAGACTAAAGATGTATCACAGATGACGTAGTGTTTTTCTTTTTTTTTCTTAATTATGTTAAGATGGACGAGAGGGATAAATGGTTAAACAGATAGATAGATAGATAGATAGATAGATAGATAGATAGATAGATAGATAGATAGATAATTTGATGAATGGATGATTGGATGATTGATTGGCAAATAGGTAGAACAGATGGCAAATGGCCAGACTGACAGACATACATATTGATAGAATGTTGGGCAGATTAATTGGTCAGTTGATTGATGGTCTGATTGATTGATTGATTGATTAAAGTGTAGGTAGATAAACAGAAAGACAGACAAACTGACCGATAGACATAATGATTGACTGATAGTAAGTATGTAAGTAGGTAGATCGGTAGGTAGACAGACTGATCAATCAATCGGTTTAAAGATAGACAGATAGATAGATAGATAGATAGATAGATAGATAGATAGATAGATAGATAGATAGATAGATGTAATGACTGACTGTAGGTAGAACAGGGCGACAAATAAACGGACAGATAGGTGGACCATGAACCGACAAACAAACAGATTGAGAGACTTAAAAATATTAATAAGTTGATTGATTGATTAATTAACTGATTGATCAATAAACTGATAGATAGATAGATAGATAGATAGATAGATAGATAGATAGATAGATAGATAGATAGATAGACCGACTGACTGGTACGTAGGTAGAACAGAAATACAGATAAATGAACAGACAGACAGGTGGACAGACAGACAGATTGGTAGACTGGACGGTAGATTAACTGGTAAATTGATTCATTCATTGATTGATTAAGTGGGTGAGTAGAGAAAAATGATAGATATATTAATTGATTGATTGATCGATTAATTTGTAAGTAAGCAGGGGGATAGAGAGGCATGACATGACACTATCTGATAGATAGATAGATAGATAGATAGATAGATAGATAGATAGATAAATAGATAGATAGATAGATAGATAGATAGCTAGATAGATAGATAGATAGATAGACATACACTGCCTTGCATAAAAATATTCACACCCTTGAACCTTCACACTTTTATGGCACTTTTTTTCACACTCCATTACACTCCAAAAATACAAAACTCTACTCTTCCTTTTCACAGGGGTACAGTAGGCACCACCAGGGGAACATTTTGTACTTTATTATCTATCTTTCACCTGGAAACATGAACATAGTGGATCTTATTGGACCTTACAGACCACGGATGTACATTAAACATACATCGTACACAGCGTCCCAGGTAATAAAGATCCACTACACGTACAAAAACATGCCCCAGTAACAGTCCCAGCCCAGTGATAGACCACGATATGCTTTTCTACCTTTATTTATGAAAATGTAAGTCGCACTTAATTAGGCTTGCATATCATGAATCTACACAAAACGGGCCATTTCGGTTCACAGTGAAATACGAAACACTAGCTCTTTTTTTTTTCCTTTTTTTAGTTACAGTTTTACATTTACATTTTGTCAAGCACAATCGCAATTCGTTCCCTTCGTTCTCAGGGCCTCTATCGGGCCGGACCTGGCCTAGGGGTCATGTGTTTGACACCCCGGGTTTAATTATGGTTCGAATCCAGGTACGAGATACATGTAAAAGGTTCAAACCACGGCACGGCGGAATGAGAAATGGAAAGGAGGAGTGTAGTAACCTTAGAGAAATGGAGAAAACTCAGGATGACTGTGAAAGCTGCTGTGAATGCAGAGAGCATCTTGTATGCAGCATCACTTAATATGGTTAATTAAAGGCTTTCATTTTTCTATCGCTCTTCCCTATTTATAATAATAATAATAACAGATAACACGTTTACAGTATGGCTATGCTGGAAGTTTGCAACATGTGAAGAGCATTTCAGACAAACACACACACAGAGAGAGACAGAGAGAGAGACAGAGAGAGAGAGAGAGAGAGAGAGAGAGCAAGTGTTGAAGCGATAATAATAATAATAATAATAATAATAATAATAATAATAATCATAATAATGATGATGATGATGATGCCAATGAAATAAGACAGAGTGTGTAAGATGGCTGTGTCTCATTTACCTGAGCCTTGTGCTGCGGTCCGTCCTCAAGCTCCGTGACGCTGTTCATGATTCCTCCTTCAGCAATATTCTCCTACAACAACCTGCAAAAATCCCAAATTTGTCCTCACGGACTGTAAAGATATCCTGTGTTGTTTAATCCCTCCATTAACACACAGTTAAGTTGTGGTTGTTTGTTTGTTTGTTTGTTTTTTGTCTCTAGGAGATGTGAACTACTACTTCAGCAGTACACACACGTCCACCTGAACCTGCTGCAGATCTCATACACTCATTTACCAAAGCAGAATGAGAGAAAAAAAACACACACACACAAAAAAAGCCCACACACTTACAATGACTTCTTATTCACAAAAACAACAAATGCTTCAAGATAAGGAAAGGAGAGGAAGCCTCAGTTTGCGCGAGCGACCCTGCGCGAGGGATGCTGCACGAGCGATGGTGCGCGAGACGCTTCTCCTCAAACAAATCTTCCTGTGAGGAAGAGAAACTTCCTCCGTTTGTGTGTGTGTATGTGTATGTGTGTGTGTCAGGAGAAAAATTACAAAACAACGAGAAACGTCGGTATTCTACGACCAGTACGATTCCACAGCAGCGTTGCGGTTCCTGTTAGTCCTGTAGCGAGTCCATGAGAGACATTAAAAACGTGTCTCTCATCACACCGAGTGTCTCTGTAATGTGTCTGTGCCGAGCTAAAGCGTCGCTTTGCGAACGAGAAGCAGCGCAGGGTTGCCAGATTGGCGTCATGGTTGCCAGGTCTGGAAATGAATCCAGTTGCAAAAAAAAAAAAGCTTTAAACATGCAGGATTTAATGTTCCAAGACGCTAAAGGATAAATTAAATCCATCCACCCGATGTTTGTTAATCACACTTAACAGGTGATTTTCAAATACACCCCGCCTCACGAATTTTCGCCTTAAGAACTGAAATTTTGCAAGCATGCGAAGCATTATCGACATACGAACGAACAAATGAGCGCCGGAAAGTTGTGGGTACGTCCAGAAGCCGTTCAAAACTTGTTCACTTCAGTGGAAAGCCAAGCGGAGCGTGTGTACGTATTTTTCATGGGGCTTGTTTCATTTCGCAAAATACGTTCACATTATGAAATAACTCGACTCCGGAATGGATTAAATTGGTATCCCGTGGTATCACTGTAGTCGTGTCGAAGATGTGTTTAGTTTAAAATACACTATATGGACAAAGGTATTTGGCCGAACCTGTTAATTATTGAATTCAGGTCTTTCAATCATGTCCCTTATCCGCAGTGAAGGGCAATCTTAATGTGTCAGCATACCAAGACATCTTGGACAATGCTATACTTCCAGCTCTAGCCTTTTTCTATTCCAACATGACTGTGCCCCAGTGCACAAAGCAAGGACTATAAAGATATGGTTTGATGAGTTCAGTCAGAATGTACCGGAACAGTGATTGCAAGCCAGGCCCCATAAATGCTCTGCAGAATGAATCGGCATTAATTCCCAAAGAAAACACTCTTGTTGACAGAGAGGAGTTGAAGCTGTTGTAGTTGCAAAAGGCAGACCAACTCCATGTTGAAGTATATGTATATATTTTTGTCCATATAGTGTAGACAATTCCTTTCATTCACTCATTTACCAAACCACATTTTCCTGAGTCATGGGGGTCCTAGAACCGAAACTCTAAAATTAAGCTCAGGGCATAAATATATACCCTGAACAGGATGTCAACCCATCTCAGTGCGCAGCCACTCACACACCCAATCATACATTACACACCACATGTCTTTGGATTATGGGAATCTAAATACTCGGAGGCTAACTTCCTGGGTCCACACACACAAATAGACCGGAAATCATATTAAATACTCTACCCTGTACATTACTAATACAATTACAATGCTAACTTCTTCTAGGACATTTGTGCATGCAAGATTACAAAGATGTGAGTATTCAACTGGCTTTAGTCAGACAAAAAGTTTAGCTTTTGAGAAAGAAACGGATGTAGTGAGAAAACTTCTTTTAGCTTCCTTTCTTTTTGTTTCATCAATAATAACTTAACATGCAGAATTACCCCTCATATAAAAATTACCAAATTACAGAGTTCCCAAGTGAAGTTTGAGTGCTCTTACCTTGACAAGATTGTGGTGGCGTTCAAGTACACTCACCGTGACGATATTTCCGATAGGACCTTTCTGCATTAACCACAATACCATTGCACAAAAGGATAATAGAGATGCCAGTGAGATTTAGACTAAGAGATTTCGAATTAGAGATACACTTTGTTATCTCCACATTCAAAGCCTTAACTTTCATGCTAATACCACATGTACTTTTTATCTGGTAGACTGCTTACATTTTTATTGTGGTCACTATAGCATCATTCCATTGCCATATTTATTATTATTATTACTACTGATTGCATTTTTCCCTCAAACATTCATTATATATTATATCCAAAGTGACTGGTGCAAAATGGTATAATTTGTAGGTCGATTTGCTTCTCTAAACTGTCCCTAAGTGTGTCCCTAGCATGGCGCACTGCGATGGACTGGTGTACATCCACCTCACCCTCAGTGTTCCCAGCATTGGCTTTGGTACAACTGTGAATAATACCAGTATAAAAAACATTCTCAAGTGACATTTGAAAGCATGAATGGAAGTTGCAGTAGCAGGTTTATTTTATTTATTTATTTTTTGTGGATGTGTTCCTCACTAGGTGGTAAATTAAAACAAAATGAAAACAGTTGCTTTCACTTATTCAAGTCAGCTAAGCAACACCTTAGTTGAGCGAGATCCTATCCAATCTGGCAACCCAGTGCCTTTGCCAGGAAAGCAGCTGTAACACCAGACAGCACTAATACATTACTCTAATGAGTGTTTTATAGGTGCAGATTGATTACCTTCCAGTGGACAGCTCTCAATGAAATTCTTGCCTTGGTTTTATTTAGTTTATAGTTTAAAAACACTTTTATTACTGCTATGATGTTGAATTAATACTATAAAACTATCATATAATAGTATAACATTCAATACCAGAACCTTGATTCAACAGATCTGCGTATCAAATAATACATCTAACAGACTGCATAATAAAATAGGATATACATAACATGACAGCCGTTCACATCAAACCAGGACTTTTGATGGTGCAGAAAAACATAACACAGTTACTGTATAAGAGTAAAACTACCTTTATATCTCTATATAATCCCCTGATACACTAATGCACTTACCCCAGTGATTCAATAGTGCTTGGATCCCATCAAGGTAGAAAGTTCTCTCACTAAACCAGAACCATGATCAGACTGCCCGCTTCAAGTCTGAAACATTGGTCTCCCAGGAGCTCCTTTAACAGTCCAAACAAGTGGAGTTAAATTGAATCGAGGTCAGGCATGTACGGGAGATGTGTCAGTAACTCCCAGCCAAGTTCCTGTAATGTGCAAGTGGTGTTTATGAATGGTTGTGTGTACAGATCCCAAAGACAGATGTGTCTGTTCTGCAAGTCAGCGACAAGTCATCCATCAATTTTCAAGGATCAGGCGTTCCACTCGCTGAACGTTCAAAGGAACGACTGCAGTGGGCTCCAAGCCACCTTGGTCAGGATGCCATTCACGGATGTTTGGTTTTCTTTAAAACTTTTGCACTATTCTAATGTTTTATTGCAGCTTACATTATCAACATACTGTGCTTAAAGTGTTCTGATAAGGCCAATTGATTGTGCACAAGTTCCTGTTTAACTTGAACACAGCTCAAAATACATATTAGATTTTTATACACATACTGGCTTTCTCTTAATCTTGGCTCAGGAGAGGGTTAAATGAAAAATTCATGGAAAGCTAAGAAAATGTATCCTATTAAGACACCATCATTTTGTATCATATTGCATCATATTAGATTTTGTGTTTATGGGAAGGATATTGCAGGTTCATTTGAGGTTATTGAACATTATGGGTATGCAGCGAAAATGGGTTTGCTTTATACAGTATGTTTCTTCTTGTATTTTTTTTTTTGTTTGTTTGTTTGTTTGTTTTGTTTTTTGCAGTATCTTTGATTATTCCTTATAATACAGAAAAAAATGAACTGAAATGGTTTTAATAATTTAGACATGCCATTTTGGTTGTTTTCTGTACCAAAAAACAGCACAAAGACTGAAACAAAATGTCATTAAAATTCAGAACAGACCAACACTTTATGAAAGATTTATCGCTAGCGTTATGTAGATTAACGGAATTGGACCTTTGCCTGGAATTAAACTAAACTCATTCATATCCCAGGATTGACATAAATATTCCATGAAATATTCATGTAAATAATCCATTATTATGCATGTATTATATGCAATCGATATTGGTACAGTACCATCCAGTGAGGTGTGCATACTGTATATAAATGATGGAATGTATGATGAAACATTTTTAAAATGCAGATGAAAGCTAAATGAAGCGCTAAAAAAATAAACCATGAATAAAATGTATTTGCAAAACAAAATCAGATAATATTTTTTTAATGAACTAATGGAATTAGTAATTAGATTTCTACAATGAACTCGTACAGTATGTGAGATGTTTCTGTGTTTGTATGGGTTTCCATTTGGAAATTGCTTCTCAAACATCAGTGTATCGCTTTATTAATGCCGCTTCATCTAGGAGAGGTTTGTTGCTGAGCAAGGTGAAGCTGCTCGCTTTTATTCATTTATGAAACGTCACACACTGAGAGGCAGCTGCGGCAAAATGATCATTCGCACTGTGAGACACTTTGTCAAAAGCAATCTTTCTGCCATTTCTGAAGAAAAGAGAAGAGACGGAGGGGAAAAAATGAAGGCACTAAAGAATAGCCCCTTCAGGAATGATAATAAGATAAGCATCACTGACAGCTCAGAGGTTCTACTGGAAATTTCCCACTATACTGTAAGAACAGATTTCCTAACCTCAGCGGTGTAAAGGAAACAAAAAAAAACATCAACATCTGTTTTTACAGTGTGCTGGTGCTGGAGACTTACTTGTTTCTACTGGTGAAGAGTCATCATTGTTGAAGAAACTGACTGGAGGGTCGATCAAACCCGCAACGAATAAAGCGATTAGTTCTTCAATAAACTGTTTGTCAGACACTTCACAGTGTCTACATACAGAAACACAATATTCCACCTTTTCTCGTTGTTTAGACTGACATGTCAGAGATTTAAGTCATGCTGATATTCTATATTCTTTCATACTGCAGCTTCTTTCATCCAGACAGCTTGATTGGCAATTACCCATCATCCTCCCCTAGAGCAGTATCTTCCATCATCCTACTCAGCGCACACATGCACAATCTGCAGCAAATTTTAGTCTGAAAGGTAACAACCACGTCGGATGATTACAAACAAAACAAATGAAAAGCTGAGTAAGACGCACAAGTGAGATTTCATTACAATGAATTAGACAGCTCAGACAGGTCAAGTTGAAAGGAAATCATTGTGAATTTCTGTTGAATATGATAAAGTGGTTGTCAGAAGATTTGTACCCAGGAGCGAAAAACACATTACTTTGTTACTTTGGAGTGCACAAAGTTTCCACAAAGTTTCACAAGAAGAAAACTGCATTCATCAGCTGTGCTATCACATATACTGTATCTGTATATCTCTATACACCCTGATCAGCCATAGCAATAAAAGATTGCGTAGGTCCCTCTTGTATCACCAAAATAACTCTGAACCAAAGTGTGCTGTGGAATATCTGGCACCAAGATGTTAGGAGTAGATCTTTTAAGCCCTGTAAGTTGCAAGGTGGTGCATTCATCGATCTGACTGGTTAGTCCAGCACATTTGACAGATGCTCAAACACAATGAGATCAAAGGAATTTGGAGACCAAGTCAACGTCTTGAACTTTTTGTCATGTTCCTCAAACCATTCCTAATTGTTTTTTTGTTTTGTTTTGTTTTGTTTTTTACAGCACAGCTGAAAGAGTTCTTTCTCCTGCTGAAAGAGGCCACTTCCATTAGGAAATACTTGGTCTGTGACACATTTTGATAAGTGTAACGTGTCAAAGTAACATTCACATGAATGCCACGGCCCCGGGTTTTTCCGCAGAACATTACCCAGAGCAGTCACACTTTCAGGTCTTTTCCTGTTTGCTTTCCTCCCAGACTACATCCCGGAGACGCCTATTGCCCAGGAAATTGAGGCAAATGCAGTACACCCAGCCGTCCATATGATGTTAAAGAAAGCATGATCAATCGAACCAGGCTGTTTCAGTGCAGTGGTAGCTCAGAGGTTGAAGGCACTGTTACTGATGGTTGCCATTAGTGCCCTTAACCCTATTTTTGCTCCAGAGGGGCTGTATCATAGCTGACCCTGCACTCGGACTCCAGTTACACTGGGATATGCAAAGAAAGAATTTCACTGTGCAATAACATACTGTATACACTCACTCACTCACTCACTCACTCACTCACTCATCGTCTATACCGCTTAATCCTGTATTCAGGGTCACGGGGGGGCCTGGACAGGGTGCCAATTCATCGCAGGGCACACACATACACACACTCATACACTCATTCACAGACTAGGGCCAATTTGGGAATGCCAGTTAACCTAACCTACATGTCTTTGGATTGTGGAAGGAAACCGGAGTACCCGGACGAAACTCACCAAGCACGGGGAGAACATGCAAACTCCATGCACCCTGGAGATGCAAGGCGACAGTGCTAACCACTACACCACCATGCCGCCTTATACTGTATACAGTATGAGACAAATAAAGGTTTAACTTAAAGGTTTAACTTCATTGGTCCAGTTCTGATGCTTAATTTTAGCAGTGGAAAGCAGTCAGCACAAGCTCTCTGACCAGTCTGTGGTTACACAGCCTTATAAACACCAGGCTGTGTTTTCTGCCACCTTTCTATAATAACCAGAAATAACTTCTTTTTTTTCATTTTTTTTTTTCATTAAATTCTGCTATAGTAGCTCCTCTGACAAATTAGCCCAAACAGGCTAGCCCTTGATTCCCAAGGGGAATAATGAGCCTTGGATGCCCATGTACGTCAGTACCAGTTGTCCTACTTTGGACAACCTCAGAAGATGTGCCATTTTGGAGAGGCTCCAACCCAATCTCCTAAACAGGGACACAATGGATCCACAACCCCGGGTGTGAGATGGGAACACAAAAATTTGTCATTATCCTAATCTGAGCCAGTCCTGAAATTAAAAAGAAAAGTGAATTAATGTTATCAGTAAATTGATTACCCCACTTTAGCCTTGAGCGGCTTTATTTAAATAAATTAATACATTTTTCTCCATCTGAGGAAAATTGCTCTGATCTTCCTTGGATATTGATTGAATGCATAAAAAAAATGTAAAAAAAAAATAATAATAATATATTTTTTTTAAGATTTTGACTTTGTGTAGCTCTTACATATTACAGAGTAAACTACAGTAAATTAAGTTTGTAAATGTATTTGAATCTATTTAATGATTTTGCATAAGTAGTACAGTATCTGACATTAAAGGTACACTGTATAGTGTGGTGTGGTGTGTCATTATGTCCAGTATATGGCATGTAAATAACAGACTAGTGGCCGCTCGTGTGCATTACACACGAGAAGCTGATTCATCATTTGAATCTAAATCACCGCCTTCTTCGATGTCATTTTATACTGTAGCTCTTTTTAAATAAATTATACACATTCCTTTTCATAAATCATTCCATACGCTTAGATTTGTGCTTATTTTTATGCAACGTTGATGAATAAGCCTCATTACTGTGCTGTTTTTTTTTTTTTCTTCTACTAATTATTTTGCTAAAGGAGATGTTTATGGTTTTATGATGTATATACTGTACAGTAGGTCACAGTTCATCGACAGGTTTTATTTAAATTTTAATGTCAGTGACATACCAAGCCATTCAAAACCATTTACACATGTTTTAGGATCTCTTGGGTTTGGTGCCGCTACAATCCATAAGAGTTGAAAATTATTATTATTATTATTGTTGTTGTTGTTGTTGTTGTTAATAATAATAATAATAATAATAATAATAACAACAATAATAATAATAATAATAATAATAATAATACCATCATCTTGATAGAACTGATTTGAACATTTTTAAATAAATAAATAAATTAGACCGTAATGAATGCCTCTAAGGTGAACATACAGTATATCAGTAATCACATTGTACTGTACAAGCACCGATTGCATGGAAATGCATTAATGGTGGAAATTGTAATGGGAAATATTGACTGGAATTGATTTCTGTTAGACTGAAGAGCAGATAAAGTATGATGTATTGCATGCTGCTGCAAGGAAGTCAAATATCGGTCTGGACCCCGTATTCGTTTTCCCCCGCATTGTCCAGAACTATCCAGGGGGAAATATTTCCCTGCTTGGGAGCAAACAGCACGGTGGCACATTTACAGCCTGTTGGCGCGACTGTCACCCAGGAGAATCGGAGCTCTGTTTCATGTGAGGAAGCCACAAAGAGAGACAGATGTGCCGGCAAACCTGTGAAACACACTCCTGCTCAAACTGCAGCCATGGTCACATCTTTGCATACGAGTGCAGATACAAGCAGAGAAACTGAAAAGGAGAGAGAAAAACAGAGTGCGAGCGAGAGCAAGAGAGAGAGAGAGAGAGAGAGAATTTAGTACATCACTTAAAACCTAACATTCACAGATCAATATTATTAGAGAAAGGGACAGCCAAAGAACATTCTTTCACAGATCCAGATGTAGACACTGATTCCTAATTAGCAACTATGCTTGACAGCATCAAGAACAGAAAATTCCCAGAGATGGCTCGAGGAAAGAACTTTGAGAAGAACCAGACTCCTCTGGGTGGCACCTGATAATGAGATTATAAATAATTACTCCTCTACAGCTTTATACTCTAAAGTCAACCAGCATCACGTGTGTTGAAAGGGTCTTCAGTAGAGCACGAGTACATGACAGTCTTTATGGTTACAGCAGAAGAATTTATATTGCAACTGAATTTTCAGACGCTCAGTAGAAGTCGTTCTCAAAGAAGTGAATGATGATGAACGAGGCATCGCGTGTTGAGGAGAAACAATGGCACACGTGGTAGAGCCTCTGGAAAGAAACCTTTTGTTAAAAATCACGTGACGGTTTCAGAGCGCGACCGTGATACTGAATGAAAGCCGATTTGGAATACGAGTCAGTCAAAAAATAATTAGCAAGTATATCAAGTCATCATCGTAGTAAAGGTTAGACATAATAATAGTATCATTGCATGAATGTAACCCAATGGCAAGCCTTATGGGACTTAAACAATGAATGAAGCAACACTGATTATGGATAAAATGACGGGTTTTAACCTTACTGATTTTGGAACAATCTTGCACAAGGAATAAAACTTGCTTGCACCCAAAGTGGACATTAACTACATTAAAAAGTTTTTCCAAGCCTGGTACATGTAAGTAGTGTGAACACAGTGTGCCAAAAATAATAATAATAATAATAATAATAATAATAATAATAATAATAATAATAGAAGTGGACCATTATTTAGAACACAACTAGTGCTGCCTGTCCCCTCCAAAAACTGTGCATATCTGCAGCATGATCATAATGATACCATATGTTGTATGTCAGTGGTAAGGTGAGTATGAAGCTTTTGAAGTGTTGAAGTTTTCTCAACATCTATGTTAAAATTTGTTTATTTATTTATTTATTTTTTCATATTTCTAAATTATCTACACTATACACCTTGTCCTCACCTGTTCCAGGACTCTTATTCACACCCAGAAGAATCACATTTGGGCCTGGTTCTTCTTAATTCTTCGTTTTCATAATGTCTCGCAGAGTTTTTGACTTGCTTATTAGAAACTTGCATAAACCTCATGATTTATATAAGGTTCCCTTTTTGCCAGAGGACAGCTCTGGCCACTTTGGAAATTTCTCCACAAGTTGTGTTGTGGTATTTGGCACCAGGATGCTGCCAGTGGATCCTCTGGGTGCTATGGGTTGCTGGGTGGTGGATCAGACTTACAGTATGATGCGGGTCGGCACGACGGGAACCTACACAATGCAGGGTATATAATATTTTGTATTGTAATGGTATGGCTGACTAGTATATAAAAACAATGTTATATTAGATTTTGATGTATGTTTAAATTCAAACAGTGGCTGAAACTGATCCCATTTTTTAATCAAAGTTGTATCATTATAGGAAATCACACAAGCATTGAAAAAGAGCTTTACCTGAAAGTCATCACCTTCTTAACACATACTTTGAACCTGCCAAACCCAGCATAACATCCCTGCTGGGTATCAACCATCACCTGTCAAGTTCATTTACTCCTTGATTTATCCTTTCTGTGAACCTGGATCACAACTCTGTCTCTCTCTCTCTCTCTCTCTCTCTCTCTATCTATCTTTGGCTTGTTTAATCACATTTAACATAACTGGCTAATCAGGATCTTGCATTTTCCTAATTTTAATTTGGAATCTAATTATAGCTATTTTTCTGTTACCGTTATTGATATGTTGAAATCAGTTGATTTGACGTTGATTTAATTTCACTATACTTGTACAGTGGCAATAAAAAATCTGGAAAATGTATGTACTCTTAGTACGTAACCTAGTGAACCAGTGTCAGGGATTTCAAAGCATTTCCCTAAATTGTTTTTGGCTAAAAAACGCAGTATTGGTGCTGATTTTTTTCTTTCTTTTCGTGTTATACATATTATACAGAAAATGTGTGTATGAAAGAAGACACTTCTGAAGCTGTTTCGGGGAGGTGATTTTATATGTGCCTGAAAAGTGGCAATTTTTCAGTATTATACAGCCTTGCTACAAACAATAACGATTTAAAATGCAAATCATTTATGTTTGTTTATTGTATTGATACTGAAATAGATGCAAACTTATGACCTGTAAAAATTGTTGCTTAAGTTAAAGCATTCCAGTTTTTGGTAAAAAGCTTCAAAAGCAAAAATTCTGGAGTGGCCGTAACCGTGTTGCAATATCTTAATAATTTGGCATTTTAGAATAACACACTTTCTCAGGTTTATGTTAACCAGGTTTAGGTTAACCCGGCCCTTGTCATGTGAAATCTAAATGGTCCAAGTTTCATCTGAATGACAATTAAGATCATTTGAAAGATTGGAATTTTAAAAAGTTGCGGAGGCTACGGACATAAGGGGGCATGAAATTGTATTAAGCAAAATTGTGCTTATTTTTAATCTGATAAATGCATGTGTACATACAGTACAGTATATGCATATGTTTGCATATTTACCGAATAATTAAGCATGGATTGGAAAATAAGAAGCATCGTGTAAGATGAAAAATGGTGTTATGTGATCTGAATATGTACTTATTTACCTAGGTGAGAAACTTTTTAGCACCAACTCCCCCGACCCCCCACACCCCTCTCCGCCACCCACCAAATACATGCGCACATTAAACTTGCATGAAATGTTATGGCAGTTTTATTCCTCATCCCCTTCCACTGAGATTAATTCCTGCCTGCATAACCGCTCCAAACGGCTGGCCAGTCGGCTCAAAATCTCGTTTTTGTCTCACTTCCTTGCACAATGATGTGGTTCAGATGTGTTTAGAATTGGAATAAATCAGAAATGTGGACCGGCTGAAGCATTGATTATTTTCTCTTTACCGGGAAACGACTCACACTACAGTATGACACGCAACTATGGCATTCGTTTAGGTCATGTTCATTGCTATGACGGCGCTGTTTATTCGCTCGCTCGAGCGAGAGATCCAACCCGGCCCCACACTCATGCATGACTAAAACCAGGTTTCCTTCATCTAATATTGTAACCCAGTAAAATGACTCCCAAGTATTCGGAAGAGGCCTCTAGTGGAAGAGGGGGAGCTAAAGAGCAGTGTGTGTACCCTATTAGGGGTTTTTGGCAGAATGATGGAAATCTCATAAGGGGAGATGAGAGGGAAGCATGGAGGAGTCCAGGAGGCGAGCGCGGGGAGTTGAGAGGTTCCACGCGGCATTGACAGGGCTGACACGGCCTCATCAGACTCGCATTTTATACTCTATTTGTGCTGAAACACTTCAGTGGTTTTGTAAATAGGCAATTATTTCTGAAAGCAGATAGTGCCAAGAATTTCTGCACCGACAGCTGCATTGACTTTCTTTTTTTTTCAGCTGCATTAATAAATGTATGTATTATGCCATTCTGAGCTTTGTGTGTTTTCATACATGGTAATAATCAGTGGTTCACAAGAGTTTCACCTGTAGCAGATGTTCAGAAGAATATTCGCAGTGCGTGTGTGTATGTGTGTGTGGAGTAGCGCATTATCCTATACTGGATTATAGCATATTCATGAAATGAGATGGTGCTACATATATCAAGTGTGTGTGTGTGTGTGTGTGTGTGTGTGTGTGTGTGTGTGTGTGTGTGTGTGTGTGTGCCAAACTGCCTGAGTCTTTTATTTCAGCTTTTGGAATGGTTTAAATGAAGGAGGTTTTAAGTCCAGGCTGAATTCATTACTTCTCTATCAACAGGACCATCTCTAGAAATAAAAACCCTGCGGCACTCATTACCAGGGAATAGCCCGAATTGAGAAAGAAACCAGGCTTGGTTAGATTAATGCCAGAGTCGAGGTGAAGGTGCAGCTTGTAATTCTGCATGTACAAAACGTCAAAACCACCAGAACGCATCCCCTCAACTTTACATTTCAGTCAAAGGTCAAAGTGGTTAACTGGTTAACATGGGGCGGAATCAGTTCCTTCCCCGTTTACAGGGTCTTTAGTGAAATATGTTTAACGCTGACCATACGGCAAGGGCCGTTCAAATCAAACCGGGACTTTTTACAAAGAAAAGCATATGATCGATTTGGCATTTACAGAAGACTTCAAGCACATTATGGTGATGAAACTATGAGACACAGTAAAACATTTGAAAGGTGCAAAGGTTTCGAAGAAGGCAGAAAGTGAATGACGATCCAGGCCGAGGTGGCTCAGAGCCCACTTTCATTAACGTTAGTGATTGGAACACCTGATCCTTGAAAATTGACAGATAACTTATTCTTCAGCTGCATTAATAAATGTACGTATTATGCCGGGCGGCACGGCGGTGTAGTGGTTAGCAATGTTGCCTTGCACCGCCAGGGTCCGGGTTCGATCCCCGGCCAGGCTCGATTCCCGTCTCTGTGTGCATGGAGTCTGTATGTTCTCCCTGTCTGTATGGTGGGTTTCCTCCGGTTTCCTCCCACAGTCCAAAGACATGTACTGTAGGTTAGTAATTGGCAAATTGCCTGTAGTGTGTGTACGTGTGTGCGATGGATTGGCACCCTGTCCAGGGTGTACATTGCCATGTGCCCTAAGTCTCCTGGGATAGGCTCCAGGCCCCCCGTGACCCTGAATACAGGATTAAGCGGTATAGAAGATGAGTGAGTGTATTATGCCATTCTGAGCTTTGTGGTTTTTTATACATAGTGATAATTAGTGGTTCACAAATGATTGGTTCACCTGAGACAAGAGTTTGCATCTCAGAAGAGACGCATCTGTCTGTGGGAACAGTACACGCGATCATTCACCAACATCACTTGCACAATACAAGAACTCGGCTGGGAGTTATTGTCACGTCCCCCCCCCATTCAGTCCCGATCTCACTCCAAGCCATTTTAGTATGTTCGGGCCAATAAAGGAGTTCCTGGGAGACCAGGGTTTCAGACGTGAAGCAGGCATTCAAATCATGTTTGCGGCATCTTGATGGTATCCATACACTCTGGGATAAGTGCGTTAGTGTAGCAGGGGATTGTATAGCAAGATAAAAATTTTTACTCTCACAGCTGTGCTCTGGTATTCTGCATGATCAATAGTCCTGGTTTGACTTGAACACACCTTGTATTTATTCTTAAAGGCTAACATGTTTATGCTAACATGACTTGTTATAGTACGTTGCTGTTGCTATACTGCAATTTACTGCAAACTACTACAGTGGAACAGTACCAAGGTGTGTATGTGGATAATTACATTTAAAGTTATAGGCATTTTATATTTTATATATATATATTTTTTTTTTTTGTTTGTTTGTTTGTTTTGTTGTTGTTGTTGTTTCCTACAGTGCTTTCCACATCTGGTGCGAAATGCCGCTATTACACCCTGCGACTTATTGCACATACACCAGGCGTGTACGGTACAGTATGTGTGCCTGGTCCTGCCTCCATACTGTTACTTGGCACAGTGTGGCTTCACTCATTTCACTTAGAAAAGCTTTTTCATGGTTTTTCACTTTGTAGTTCCCTGTAACCTGAATATGTTGTAGATAGAGTGTATCAAATCCCCACAGCACACCTGTTCACCTGCAGCAGATTCACACTGCGTTCACACACACACACACAAACACACACACACACACACACACACACACACACACACACACACACACACACTACTGGAAAGATTAGGCGGAGGATTTTGCCATCAGGTGTCCTGAGAGCTGATGTATTCTACATCTTGTTGTTCGGCCTTAAATCCGGTGATACGTATGAAAGTCGAGCTTAGCCACGAAGGAAAACGTTTCCCTGCTCTGATACGAGCTCGACGCGATCGCCTCGAATCTGATTGGACGGAAGTTTGAAGGTTGAATAATTTCCCGGAAGAGCAACTCTGACCGGAGTCAGCATGCAAGATATACAGTATGCTGTATTATTTCTCCCGAGCACAGGAAACAGCTGTTTCTATAGTAACAAGGACTTCCAGATGCAGCACATAATCTAAGGCTAATAAAAATGGATTTGAACAATAGAACGGTATTTAATGAATCTTTGCGCTATTTGTAATGAGATTTTCTTTTATGTATATTGAAGGAGTGGATAGTGTCAGGGCTTTGTTCAAGTTTTGCCATGCCATTTTTTTTTTTTTTTTATCCCATTATTGGATTTTTTTTATTATTATGAGAGAGAGAGAGAGAGAGAGAGAGAGAGAAACCAGACTGGTGAGGATTTTGCACAGCATTAAATGTCATTTTAAATGGATAAAAAGTCCTATTGTACAGTATAAGTGGAATAAAACACTTCATCACTCATGATGTCATGTCTTGTCATTTTTTATTATTTATTTATTTATTTATTTATTTATTTTATTGCATATACTCTCTGCTCAGAAACTATTTCGCATTCATTCTACCTCTTACCGTACGATATTTAAATAAACACGAACGCTTCCGAGTGTTAAGACTCCATAGTTTGTGTGCTCAGTGTAAATGGCATTGAAGCTTTAAAAAGAAGTGCATTGTTTGTATTTCCCCCCGGGTGCCAGAAATGTCAGCCAGTGTTCATTGTATTGGCAGTTTGTAACCAAATGAAAACGAGGAGAGGCTCTGGATCGCGGATGTTTACTCGAGCGCGGCGCTCTCAGCGAGTCTCGTTCAGTAATGTGTGCATCATGCAAATGACGAAACTGTGTATAGAAACAGCTTTCACGCAAACTTATTAGGCAAATGGGTTCTCACTTTTTTCTTTAAAATTAAAAAAAAAAATTTTAATGATCAACATTGGGATTGACGTGACGTGACTTTGCCTTTTCGGTTTTAAAAGACAAAAGGAACACTAGCGAAGGAACTGAACTTTAGCGCCGATGTGACTTTTTCTTCCACAATGTAAAGCGTCACTGTGGGGGGTGTTCAAGTCAAACCGGGACTTTTTAAGTGCATAATAGCAAATAGCAACTAGTTATGAGAGTCAAAATACATGTTTGATTTTATTTCCACTTTATTGACTTTCAAAGTCTGCAGAGTGTTTTATTTTGAAAAACAACCAGATCGTCTCCCACTCGCTAACATGCTTTGTACTGTATAATAAATGTGGCATTAAAATTGTGTTTGAAATCAATACAAATAGCCCTAAAAACCCGTTTCCATTTCCAACAACCTATCTTTGCGAGGCGGCGTTGTCTGCAGTGACGGTAACAAACATAAAATTATGCAGCAGACTGGACATGAGGAATACGCTGGTGTCTGAGGTTACTGTTCCCCATCACTCCTAGATGGGAACATCTCGTCACGGGGAAACGAGCTCAGGGCTCACACTAATTCTGCGTTATGGTCATTAAGTGCGTGATTGCACTCGGCCTATCGAAAACTGTAGACATAAAACTGGAAGAGAGTACTGCACTAATGCACTCATCCCAGAACCCCACTAGTGCATGGACACCATCAAAGTAGAACGTTTTCTCGGTACATCGGAGCGATGATCGTGCTGCTTCACCTCTGAAACGCCGGCCTCCCAGGAACTCCTTAAGTGGGGAAATGTGATGCTGCAGTGACTCCCAGTTTTATATCTGTATTCATGAGAAAGTCCATCACAAGTCCCGGTTTGACTTGAACACTCCTTGTATAAATCAGATAGAAAATGTGGTGTGTTTTTGATTGTTAAGTTTAGAAGGGAAAAAAATGTCGTATGAAATGAATCAAACACTTCAGGACTTCAAATCACACGTTGGTTGATTATTTTTCTATTTTTACATACTTCACATACTGTACTTGACATTTTAATTGAACAGTAAGCAGTTGAAGACGGTAGGTTTAATTGATTCCGCATGGACGCTGTATCCCGTCCCGCCTGCACCTGATGTTCCTCATAATAATTTATTAAGTCATGACAACAGATAACATCTTCATAAAAGAGTAGAACATTCCTTTTTCCTTAATTTTATTCAATCACGTCCCCGTCGATGTCTTCGCAGAGGGCTGTTTATTTATTATTCAGAAGCCCGGAGATGGCGGATTCTCCAGTATGTGCCGTGTTTATTTATGTGAAATGACTTATGTGATGTCTTGTTGTCCCCTCAGAGCCTTGGGGTGTAGCCAAAGAGTCTGGCCTGGGGTTATAGAAAAGGATGTGCATGCAATAAATAAACAGCTGATTATGATGCATCGCATGGACACACACACACATATACACACACACACACACACACACACACACACACACACGCGCTATGCGTTATGGAGTTCTGCAGAGCCGAGGATGAGATTAATTCATGCACGTGCACGCACGATTAAAAAGTGTCATCTTGCTGTATATGGAATGAGTAGCTTTATTCAGTATGTGTTTCCGGTATGTATGAACTGAGCATCACTTGGTACTTACAGTACAGTGTGGAAGTCTTTATCTTGTCATCTCGTGCTCCTGAGTGAACCTGAACGTTTTTTAAAAAAAAATAATTTATTGTCACTACTGGCAACGCGATTTGAAAATAATAAGGAAGCAATGTGAGATTAAATGTTTTGCACCGCTCTACATGTGGTTAACAGAAAATTAAGCACCAAATCGCATCGCGCCGCAGCCAATCCTTTGTGTTGGCGGCGAATTGAAATGGTTAGTCAGTCACAGGTTGTTGGGAGTCATCTGCACTCGTAACAATGACACTAATAAAACTAATGACGCCCTCCGCCGTTATTACTGCCATCATCAACATGATTATCGTCCTAGAATAAGAACGGGGCCGGCGCTTGGCTCTGTTCGGCGATATTTGAAAATCAGGAGTTGATTAAATGTAATTCAGAGACAACCAGTGTGGAACCAAAGCCTTGTTTGCGAGGCACAAATCTGTTCATCTATTTGTGCCAGTGGGAAATGCAGTCAGGCGCTCGTGTGCCCGAGAAGGTGGGCAGCTCTGAAGCGTCTCGCAGATGCCAGAAAGCCCTGGAACAATGCAGCTGTGTCTGGGATGGCGAGTGTCCCTCGGAGAGCTTCTCGCTGTGGAGTCTGTCTCAAAATAATCTGCTCGCTTCAGAGTCGCTTCCGAGCGTCCTGGAGGAAAAACGGGTAAAGAGGAGACAGTGGGCAGGGAGACAATCAGATTTAGAGGGGAAAATACACACGCACACACACACACACACACGCACGCACGCACGCACGCACACACGTGGACACACTTGTAATGTATGAAATTCATTCGCGCACGGTGTAGAGGAGACAGATTTCTCTCAGCAGTGCTCCGAACACAGGCCTTTTCCCAGCAGGGGGACATTTGACCAAAATGACCTGGACATTCAGCATAAACTGATCACCGCTGAATTTAAAGTGCTCTGCCTCTCAGACAGCCTGCAGCGCTTTAAAAACGACCATGGAGGTATTAGGTGACCTTGTTAGAGAGAGGGAATATCACATATGGAACTGGTCAATCATGTAATATTGAGGAATCAGGAGCTTTTAGGATACCGTGTGGAACGGCATCGCTTACGGTAATGATCTCTCTCATTCTCTATGCCGCTTATTGTATGCATGGTCGCGGGAGGGCTGGAGAATACCCCAGGGTAACATCCTGGATGAGACGCGAACCCATCACAGGGGTACAAGCCTTTGTCTTTGGACCGTTGGAGGAAACTGGAGTACCCGGAGGAAACCCATCAAGCATGGGAAGAATACACAAACTCCACGTACTGTACACCAACCCAAAGGTGCGCCTGGACAGCTATAATACGAAAAACATACCATCCATCCCTCCGTCTAGTCATCTTTATCTACTGTATCTATGACATCACTAAATGATGGTTGGCAGCAATGACCTAGGACTTGTGTCATTGCTGTAGGGGAAGTTGCATTTCTGATGCCCCCAGCCACACTCACATACCCAATCAAACACTATGAAGCGATTTGGACCAAATGTCGCATCCAGAGCATGCAGAATAAACCGAATAAGCATGGGGAGAACAGGCAAATTCCACACCCACAGGTACCTGATGTGAAATTTGAATCCCAAGCCCAGGAGGTACGAGGTGACAGTGCTAAACACTAAGCTATCATGCTGCCTAATAAATATTCCATTATAATGTATGAAATCAGTTTAATGAAATAGGCGGCACGGTGGCTTTATGGACCACTGAGGTCGTCTTGCACCACTAGGGTCGAGGTTTGATTCCCAGCCAGGTTTGATTCCTTCTTTTTTTTTTCCAATACAATAGATCAAAGTCTTTTGTATTGGAAATATAAACAAGTTACATATACATATATACATTATACGCTATTATTTTCTACCCATACCCCTGGTACCACCCCACAAACAAACAAACAAACAAAAAAACAAACAAACAAAAAAACAGCCAGTCAGCAGAAAAAGAAATAAGAGGGGAAAAAAATTTATAAATAAATTACTGTACAGTACACATCAAACAAAAAAGGAAAAGAAGGAAGTGTGCATGGAGTTTGCGTGTTCTACCCGGTTTCCTCCCACAGTCCAAAGACATGCAGATTAGGCAAATTGGTGTTCCCCGATTGCCCGTAGTGTATGAATGAGTCGTACGTGTATACAGGATAAAGCGGTATGGATGATTGTGAGTGAGTTTAATGAGTTTAATGAGTTTAATGCATAACTGTTTCTAAAGTCATTTCTGATTCATTGATTCAACATTTATTGCACATTTAATTTGTGTGTTTGTGTTTGATTGTCCAAGTCTAATTACCATCAACAATGTTTTCTGTAGATCGGTAACATTTATTTAACAGTTATAGAAAGAAGCTTATTGAAGCTTATTGTTTATTCAAAGCCTAGGACAGTACCACTCATCACCAGCAGGGTCACGGTTAACATCCCGTTAACATGCTTTTCAGTTAATCCTTGAAAAGTCTTGGGAATCTCATGTTATGCGATTTCAGAGCCATGCACCACCTGTTCGCCTTATCCGTGTTATGAACCTTTAGATAATCTGCATTTTGTTTGCATGCTTGATTAATGTACAGTAACTGTAAACGTTTAAAAGATTTGTCTAAAATGTGGAATGTGCATACACTAAAACATTCTTACCTTTCGAAAAGAACTGAACTATATATAGTTCAGTTCATTCAAAAGGTAATAATGTGTATACACACACACATTATATACACTCACCTAAAGGATTATTAGGAACACCATACTAATACGGTGTTTGACCCCCTTTCGTCTTCAGAACTGCTTTAATTCTATGTGGCATTGATTCAACAAGGTGCTGAAAGCATTCCTTAGAAACTTTGGCCCATATTGATAGGACAGCATCTTGCAGTTGATGGAGATTTGTGGGATGCACATCCAGGGCACGAAGCTCCCGTTCCACCACATCCTAAAGATGCTCTATTGGGTTGAGATCTGGTGACTGTGGGGGCCATTTTAGTACAGTGAACTCATTGTCATGTTCAACAAACCAATTTGAAATGATTCGAGCTTTGTGACATGGTGCATTATCCTGCTGGAAGTAGCCATCAGAGGATGTGTACATGGTGGTCATAAAGGGATGGACATGGTCAGAAACAATGCTCAGGTAGACCGTGGCATTTAAACGATGCCCAATTGGCACTAAGGGGCTTAAAGTGTGCCAAGAAAAGATCCCCCACACCATTACACCACCACCACCACCAGCCTGCACAGTGGTAACAAGGCATGATGGATCCATGTTCTCATTCTGTTTATGCCAAATTCTGACTCTACCATGTGAATGTTTCAACAGAAATCGAGACTCATCAGACCAGGCAACATTTTTCCATTCTGTCCAATTTTGTTGAGCTCGTGCAAATTGTATCCTCTTTTTCCTATTTGTAGTGGAGATGAGTGGTACCCGGTGGGGTCGTCTGCTGTTGTAGCCCATCCGCCTCAAGGTTGTGCGTGTTGTGGCTTCACAAATGCTTTGCTGCATACCTCGGTTGTAACGAGTCGTTATTTCAGTCAAAGTGTCTCTTCTATCAGCTTGAATCAGTCGCCCATTCTCCTCTGACCTCTAGCATCAACAAGGCGTTTTCGCCCACAGGACTGCCGCATACTGGGTGTTTTTCCCTTTTTACACCATTCTTTGTAAACCCTAGAAATGGTTGTGTGTGAAAATCCCAGTAACTGAGCAGATTGTGAAATACTCAGACCGGCCCGTCTGGCACCAACAACCATGCTACGCTCAAAATTGCTTAAATCACCTTTCTTTCCCATTCTGACATTCAGTTTGGAGTTCAGGAGATTGTCTTGACCAGGACCACACCCCTAAATGCATTGAAGCAACTGCCATGTGATTGGTTGATTAGATAATTACATTAATGAGAATATACACACGTGGACAAAATTGTTGGTACCCTTCGGTCAATGAAAGAAAAACTCACAATGGTCACATAAATAACTTTAATCTGACAAAAGTAATAATAAATAAAAATTCTATGAATGTTAACCAATGAAAGTCAGACATTGCTTTTCAACCATGCTTCAACAGAATTATTTAAAAACATAAACTCATGGAACAGGCCTGGACAAAAATGATGGTACCCCTAGAAAATCCTGAAAATAATGTGACCAAAGGGACATGTTAATTCAAGGTGTGTCCACTAATTAGCATCACAGGTGTCTACAATCTTGTAATCAGTCAGTGGGTCTATATATAGGGCTCCAGGTAGACACTGTGTTGTTTGGTGACATGGTATGTACCACACTCAACATGGACCAGAGGAAGCGAAGGAAAGAGTTGTCTCAGGAGATTCGAAAGAAAATTATAGACAAGCATGTTAAAGGTAAAGGCTATAAGACCATTTCCAAGCAGCTAGATGTTCCTGTGACTACAGTTGCACATATTATTCAGAAATTTAAGATCCATGGGACTGTAGCCAACCTCCCTGGACGTGGCCGCAGAAGAATCAAAGAGACGGATAATCCGAATGGTAACAAAAGAGCCCAGAAAGACTTCTAAAGGGATCCAAGGTGAACTTCATGCTCAAGGAACATCAGTGTCAGATCGCACCATCCGTCGTTGTTTGAGTCAAAGTGGACTACATGGGAGACGACCAAGGAGGACACCATTGTTGAAAACAAATCAGAAAAAAGCCAGACTGGAATATGCCAAACTACATGTTGACTTCTGGGAGAATGTTCTATGGACAGATGAGACAAAAATTGAACTTTTTGCCAAGGCACATCAGCTCTATGTTCACAGATGGAAAAATGAAGCATATCAAGAAAAGAACACTGTCCCTACTGTGAAACATGGAGGAGGCTCTGTTATGTTCTGGGGCTGCTTTGCTGCATCTGGCACAGGGTGTCTTGAATCTGTGCAGGGTACAATGAAATCTCAAGACTATCAAGGGATTCTAGAGAGAAATGTGCTGGACAGTGTCAGAAAGCTGGGTCTCAGTCGCAGGTCATGGGTCTTGCAACAGGACAATGACCCAAAACACACAGCTAAAAACACCCAAGAATGGCTAAGAGGAAAACATTGGACTATTCTAAAGTGGCCTTCTATGAGCCCTGACCTCAATCCTATTGAGCATCTTTGGAAGGAGCTGAAACATGTTGTCTGGAAAAGGTACCCTTCAAACCGGAAACAACTGGAGCAGCTTGCTCATGAGGAGTGGGCCAAAATACCTGCAGAGAGGTGCAGAAGTCTCCTTGACAGTTACAGGAATCGCTTTTATCTCAGTGATTTACCCCAAAAGGTTGCAACAAACTATTAAGTTAGGGTACCATCATTTTGTCCAGGCCTGTTCCAGAAACATACAGACGGAAGCTGTCTCATTTATCCGGACCTCTTTATCTAGCACGAAATGATCAATTATTTATGTGGATTTCTTATTGGGGTTTCAAAGACCATCTGTTCAGCAATATTCAGGTTTGGGTATAAAAGCATTAGGCTAAAAACTCCAGCTCATCTGAGAGAGAGAGAGAGAGAGAGAGAGAGAGAGAGAAAAGCCATCCTGACCTCTGACATATTTGTGTAAATGGTTGAGTTTGTCCAGCAGCTGGCATTTCTACGCACTGACGTGGAAATGTCGCGATGGGCCTCAGGTTGGTCGTAGCGTTCGCACGATGAGCTTGTGTCTCTGGAAGACATTTCATGAGTTTGTCTTTTTGATTCTTGTGTGAAGTGAATGATATTTAGATAGTACAGGCAGTAAAATAAAGACTGTAGAATAACTGAACTCTAGTGTTACATTCACTAGAGTCTGTTTAACACTATATCCTGAAGTTACGTCGATTTTAGGATAGATTATTCTCTTCCATGAATGTCTGCACGAGGCATTTTTATTGATTTCTTTGACATGTGTTTCATGCACGCTCTACACTGAAGGTATAGGGATATAAAACCCTTTTATAAAGATTATATTTCCAGGTAGCTCATGAACTTTCCAAGTCAGCCTGTTCATATAGATCCCACGTACAGTAGCTGTCAACTGGACTTGAACTGGGCCTACCAGCTATTATCTACAGTACAGTTTCCACTTGGGTTTGACGTGTGATCAAACGGTGGCACCCACATTTAGGGTCCTTGTAACCTTTTATGGGTTATAAGTAGGCAAGGACTGGGTAAGGGTCAAGCTCTGGGTCAAACTTATACAGAATAAATGAACCACAATAAAAGAAACCTTCTTAAAAATTATATTAAGAATAAAAAGTTGATCTACAGCTGTCCGTGGGTTGTCCTTGGTTTGATTGTTATCTGTGTTGACTTTCTGTTTTTCTGTGAGAGGAAACCCATCAAGTCCGGGGAGAACATGCAAACTCCATGCACACAGACCTGAGAGGAATCGAACCTGGACGCTAGAGGTGCAAGGCAATAGCGCTAACCACTATGCTACTGTGCTATCATGACGATGATGATGATGATGCTGATGAAGATTCTTATTATTCTTCTTATTATTATTATTATTACATCTTGCACATTCAGGGTTAAGGGTTTGATTGTGTCCATGGAGCTTGCATATTCTCCCTGTGTTTGGGGGATTTTCCTTCCATGCACTACATTTTCTTCCCACACTCCAAAGACATGCAGATTAGGCTAATTTGTGTGTCCAAATTGTCCTGAGTATGTAAAAGTGTGTGTGCTTGTGTGCCCTGTGATGTACTGTGACACACTGTTCACACTCTTTACACTGTTGAGTCCCCTGTGCCCCTGTGCCCCTGTACAGAATAAGATGTTATAGTGAGTGAATGAGTGACTAATTTTAAATCCCAGTCAGCCTACAATGCGTGTCTAGTCTTTGGACTGTGGGGGAAGCCAGGGGACCCAGATGATGGGTAGTCCCAGAAAGCACAGGGGCAGTATGCAAACTCCACTCACTCACACGCACACACACACACCCACACGCACACACACACGCGCACACACACACACACACGCACACACACACACCCACACGCACACACACACAACACACACACAACACACACACACACACACACACGCACACACACACACACACACACACGCACACACACACACACACACACACACACACACCAAAGATAATATTCACAACAAAGTTGTTGAAGTGTGAGACTGACGCACGATGCCCTATTATTAATATCATTATTATGATGATGATGATGATGATGATGTTGGTGGTGGTGTTGGTGGTGGTGATGACTATGTTAATTCTACTGTATTTTGAATAAGTGTAACAGGTGTTGATGGAGAGGACAGGTACATGACTGTCTAAATGTCAAAGAAAGGTATATTTACTCTGGGGACTTTCCGCATGCAGGGACGGATATGGCGTAAATAGAGAATGCGAGAGAGAGAGAGAGAGAGAGAGAGAGAGAGATTCCCCCTGATTACAGCCCTACAAAAAAGAGCATTAAAATTCTAGATACATCTAAAATCAAGTAATGAAAACCTCCTGCATTATGAAGCACTGAAAACCCATGAGCTCAGCCCTAAACCCAGTCCCCTCTATCAGCTGGTCCTGAGACTCACTAGCACGCTAACCCCTCAACACACTGCAGTCTTAGAGTAGCACTGCTCACCACAGTCTAATCATAGTCAGGCACGTTCCTGATCAGATGAGGAGAGTGTATCTGGAGCACTGGGACAGTCAGACCCAAACCCGGTGGATACGGGCCGACACATGAGAACCGGGCTGGCCAGACAGCAGAGACCGTGTGCTCAGTGTACGAGCAGTCAGGTCGAGACGGAGCTGCATTTCCTCCTTCACTGTGAAGGAGATTAAAATATAAGGAACATCTTCACTGCAGTGATTACACACAAAATCCCAAATTTTCCCAAAATGACAAATATTGAAAAAAATCGGAATCAGTTTAGAAGACCCCACGCTGCTTTCGCTGCAAAATATGTGTCAGTCTGTGAGAGCCTGAGAGGCAGTGAGGGACAGTGTCCACATGTTATCCTTTCATATTTAATACTTGTGAGTTCGCTCGCGTGGAATTTAATTGCACACTCATGAGCGCGTAAATAATTTTTTTTTTTTAAATACAGCGCTATCTGTTGAATTTTTTAAATATCACATTTTTTTGTGTTACCGCAAAGTGTGTGGAAGAAAGGTGTGAGATCGTCCAATTGCACACTCATAAGCGTGTGTTTAAAAATGTACAGCGCCATCTGTTGAATTTAGAGGTGAACTTGTGATTTTTTTTTAAATTCCAAAGTAGCATATTTTCCCTTCCCATGGCCGACTGCGATGAAACAAAGCCTATAAGTTACCTCAAGCTCGGTCAAATGCACCTGTGAAAACAACATTAAAATTCGTTCAGGTCCCCGAGTGGCACAGTGGTAAAGTGCTCGCCCTATCGCTGGTTCGATTCCGGGGTGATGCTGTTGCATAGAGAGAGTCCTAAACCCCATTTACACTGCAGGTCTCGATGCCCAATTTTGATTTGTTGCCTATATCTGATTTTTCTGACCGTCTGTTTACACGTTCTTTCAACTAGGACCCATATCCAATTCAAGTGTTTACACTTGCCATACCGTCTGAAAGATGAAAATAATGTCTGGGTGCGAGACGTGTCGGGTCGCTCTCTGGTGGCTTGCAACAGGTGCGGGCTACCACACACTGGCGCATCTGTTTGGGATGAGCAGTGCCTCTGCGTGCCCGATTACGTCATCAAACCACGAAGAAGTCACAGTTTTAATGACGTACAGAACGCAATGCCTCAGAAAATCCGATCTGTCTGTTTACACGACAATCACATTAGCACATATCTGATTTATATCTGATTTATTTCCACATATGAAGGAGGCCTGAAACCGATCTCGAAATATCGCATGCGTTTTTTTTTCTTCTGTTTACACAGACATAGAAAATATCCGATATGTGTCACATACGAGCAAAAAAATCGGAATTGGGTCACATTTAACTGAGAGTGTAAACGTAGCTCTAGAGAAAGCTGATTGGCTGAGCATGAACAAGCCACGTGGTTTAGAAGAAACACATGAGTCTTCAGTCCTCCTGACTCAGTGGTCGCAGTAGCCTACGCTACGCAACTCTACGCTAGCCTTAATGTGGGATCCCCCTAGTGATGGCGAGGAATTGGATATGACTAAATTAGGTAGAAAATGAGGGAAAAATCCCACCAAAACAAAAATTTGTTTAGTAAGTTTATGCGTGCAAAATCAAACAGACAAACAAAAATTCCAAAAAAGATCTTGATGCGTTCTATTACTAAGCTTTCATCACCCCAAATAAACAATTTTTCGCAAATATCTTCAATGTACTGTACATACAGCCCTTGCAACTTTTTTTTTTAAACGGGTTTATCTAATGTACTGTATGGATCTCTTTTACAGTATATATGTTTATAAATGCAGTTTGGTATTATTTATTATACAGATAGTTAGTTGTTATTTAATCATATATATATTTTTTTACATTTATTCTATTTATTTAAATAGAATAATAGTTCTGTTTGTGTGTACCTAATATGATATTCTTTCATGTCTAATATATTTATCATGTTTATATAGGTTTATAAATTCAGCCTGATGTTATTCTTAATGTAATCATTGTTTTTATAATTGCTTTGGCAACGGTGTAATATTTTTGTTAACTTTCATGCCAGTAAAGGCTCTTCTGAGCTGAACTGATAGAGAGACAGAGTGATATCTTTTTTCTTAATAATATTTTTTAATACGGAGTTAGAATCGAAAGTAAAAATGCTGCTGAGTGTGCTGACATTCTGTTCACTTCTCCTCCGTTCTGATCGCCTACTAGTAAAAGAGAGCTTGTTATTTCCGTGTGGGGAAACCCGCACTGAAATTTACCCGGAAACCACCCCCCCCCCATTCGTGACGTCACTGGCTCCCCGCAGTGTTTGTGTTAGTCGCAGCCGAGCGCGCGGGTGAGTTTATTGAAGCGCCGCTGACAGCTCGGAGATGAACGGAACGGCTCTGGCTCCTGGCGTGTCGAGTTCCCCGGGTGAGAACGAGTACCCGTCCGGCTTCCCGCAGAGCATCTGTGATGAGGTCCCGGCGCCCAAGTACCTGTGCAGCCACTGCGACTGCGTGCTGAACGGAGCGCACCAGAGCGCGTGCGGCCACCGTTACTGCCTCGCGTGCGTTCACTGGCTCGTCAGGTAAGCGCGCGCGCATGCTCGCTCACTCGCTTTACTCGCTCACTCAGCAGCAGGGCCTGGGCGCAGGACTTCCTGTGCACAAACTTATGACGAACAAAGTTTTAAGGAGGAAGAAAAAGAATGCATTTATTATGATTTTTTATTCCTTTAGGACATGGTTTTCATTCCTAACCTTTAAAAAAAAAAAACACAGACTCAGGCCCTTCATGTTCTGTTTTTGAATGGCTCATTTTTCAAAAGAATTCTTGATGGAATAAAAATAGTTTAAGACAGCGCAGGACCTCAGGTACTCTGGTTTCCTCCGACAGTCCAAAGATATTCCAAAATGTGCCCGTAGTCTGTGAATGAGCGTGTCTGTATGCGTACCTGTTTAGGGTGTACCCCGCCCTAAGTCCCCCCCCTCCCCTCGCCCTCCCCAAACCCTCCCCAAACCCTGTACAAAGGCTGCAGCGGTATACATGACGAGACCCTGGTACTCACTGCATAACAGCCAGCCATCCATCCATCCATCTAGGAACCTCTGGGGCCAATGGGGATCACCACTGTATTTATTTCCAAAACTCACACGCGCATTCACACACTTCAGGCAATTTGGGAAATTCGCCAGTTAGCCTAATGTTCATGTGTTTGTACTGTGGGAGGAAACTGGAGTACCCGGAGGAAACCCACCACACACAGAGAGAACATGTAAACTCTACACACACAGACTCTGAGGCAGGAATCGAACCCGGACCCTGGATGTGCGAGGTGACAGTGACAATCACTAAGCCACCTCATAACATCTTCAGGACCGTAGACATCTCCAGAAACCAAAACAGAAATTATTTCTATAACTCCTAATACTAAAATCATCTTTAGTGCGTCTTTACAGAGTAATGAATAACATCTTATTTTCATGAAGGCATTTTTGTAAAGACCTTCTGTAAGGTTTTATAATATGATGCGAACTCATGCCTCTATGTGCATGAAACAAACCCCTCATTGTGCTTGATTCCTTAATCTGGTAACACTTCCTCTGGCTCGCGTCCAGACGAATGTACATGCAAACAGCTCGTGTCTGCTGGAACCTTTTTGTTAAACCAGAAAATGCAAATGTATGTACTTTCGTCTTATTATACTGTCTCCAGGTCTCTCTATGACTTACATGTTAATGAGTGTGTTTTTTATTTGTACATTAACATGATCTGGCCAAACATTTAAATATAATCTCTTTGCTTCAGACATCATGCATTCGTGCATCTCTGTTCCAGCACTGTATCCAGTGGCTGGGGTTTGGGCATTGGCTAGGAACCGAACCCGGGCTTCTGAGACATTAATGCCTGTAAATGTGTAGGGATGTACTCTAGATAGGATTAGTACATTTCCAAATGTGAATTTATTTACTCTCTTGCTTTCTCTATAAGGCCACTGATGGTCATGACATATTGACGTCTCAATGATTCTCAGAAATGTGTGGGTGGAGGTGGTGGTAAAAAAAAAAAATACCACCCTCCCAGCACACACACACACACACACACACACACACACATATACAAAGATATGATCATCAGGATGGTTGATGATAAGTCATGATATTATCATCTACTGTACACCCACTATGCATCATCAGAATAAAACATCCTGTTTCCCTGGCAACTTTGTGTACTGCACTCAATTTTCTACCTCCATTATACAGGATATATATACAATGCTGTGCATAAAACTTATGCACAGTAGACGTTTTATACACATTTTGTCTTAGATGTTTATTTTATGGGGTTACCTGAAAAAATCAAGAAGAAGCCAGAAGAAATGTTCTCAAAGATGCTCAGAAAAAAAAATCCTTTTTTTTTAACTGCAATGTTTATAAACCAAGGTGTATGTTTATAAACAAAAGGTTGTCACAAATAATATTGACTTTGTAGTTTCTTTTATAGAAAACCTATATTGTCACCATTTTTAAAGAAGCCATTGTTTTATAGCATTTCTCTACCTCTGCCTAAGACTTGTACATGATGCTGTGTACAGTATAGGGACAAACAAACTTCCGGGAGATAATCTAAATGCTGCCATGTATGTGGCAACATGATCTACAGTATATCATTGTTTTTAATAGCAGCTTTTTTCAGCATCCAGACTATACAGATCTTTAGTATAGTTTTTTGGACATGCTGTGAAATAAACACATAAAGAGTCATAAAGAGTCAAAAAACCTGGAAATGTGGTACAGATCATGTAAAAAGTGTGAAACCCACATGTGTAAATGGCACGAGTGAATCATCAGTGATAGAGGTTAGATATTGTGCTCAGGGCCTCGGAGGTTAAAATAAAAGCGAAAATGGACTGAGAAAATGGTAAATAAGTGCAAAGAAAAACCCAAGGGTAATCCTTAAACACGTGCTGACCTATTTCCATTGCAACTGTTTCTGTTTCGTTGTGTATCTCGTCACGTATTATAGTCACGTGGCAGAAAGGTAGGATCGCGTGAAATGTACGTGATTACGGTATCCATAAAGGATATCCGGTTACTTCCACATTCAGTGATCTGTCATGGAAATGTGATGTACACTCTGTGGGCGGTTTCGATATGAAACAGTTTTATACTTTTAGACTTTTTAAAATTAATTTAATTAATTAATTATTTTTTGCTAGGTAATGGAAAGTTGTATTAAGTTCAAACTTAATTAATTTTGAATGAAGTGACCTTCGGAATAATCTACTGTATAACTTATAAGAAATAAAAAAAAAAAAAAAAATGCACTACATGACTAACAAAATTAAAAATAAAAAAAAATCAGTTGGCACGGAAATGAACATTTACGGGATGTACCGTACAGTATGTGGGGACTGCGATGAAAAAGTACCAAAGCTAGAAAGTAGAAAAAGTTGGGGAACTTTTAAAGGTTATTTAGAAAATGACTGGGAAAAAAGTTTTTAAGTAGTGTGTCATCACGAAGTCAAACCATTAACCAATCGGACAAAATAAAAAATTAACTCCAGAGTGTATTTACTTTGACAGTCATAATTTGTTTAAATGTTTTGTTTATGCCTAATTAATTGCGTAATTAACTGATTCGTTCATTTTGCTTCATTGTTCTTTGTTTATTTGCATACTTATTTTCTCATATTCATTGTTTGCTGTTCTTATCCTTAATGCATCTTTCTTTCTTTCTTTCTTTCTTTCTTTCTTTGTTTTTTAATAACAGAAACAACAAAAATCTCGTGTGTACAAAGTGTAAAGAAGACCCAACCCTGCAAAGCAACCACAGCCTATTGACCCTTGACCAGGTATGTACAGAATCCTTTTAATTCACTGACTTATTGATTCATCTTTAGTAGCTTCATTCATCTTGATTATTTTATCTCTTAATTATGGGCAGTAATATTTGACAGAAAATGTTTTTTTCTAGTCATCGGATTACTTAATTACTAATTTCTTCAACAGCAAAACTATCAAATTACTGTACACACTGCATATTTAGATGTGTTTATATGAGAAGAAATGTAGACCAAAATCTGTCGAAAGTCGAATAGAATTAAAAGATGAAATGATCAGTGTAGATGATATTTTTAACTCTATGCTTATGTAAAACAATCATTTTCAGTCATTTTCTGGTGCTTTATTACTGACTACACCACATCTGACACCGTATGATATAAGACCACTACAGGACAACCACCGATTTATTATTTGGATCACTATAAGCAAAACAATGACTCTACCATGATAGGGCCATCTTGTGCGTTCCTGATATGAGTGCACTGCTGGGACTTTGAAAACGCCTTAGTGTCACCCTGTGGGGTTGAGAAACATTACACAGTTGACACATACAGTGCCAGTCAAAAGTCTGGACATGCATTCTAATTAAATGATCTTACCTGATTTCTATTTCTTTCTAAAGTGTAAAACAATGCTAAAGGCGTCCAAAATATACAATATTCTCCTTTGAATAGTTGATATTGAAACATACAGTACAGACCAAAAGTCTGGACACACCTTCTAATCCAAAGAGTTTTCTTTAATGTGTTCTTTATTGTGTTCTTTAGCCCAAACGCGTCTCTTCTGCTTGTTGCCTGTCCTTAGCAGTGGTTTCCTAGCAGATATTCTAGCATGAAGGCCTGATTCACACAGTCTCCTCTTAACAGTTGTTCTAGAGGTGTGTCTGCTGCTAGAACTCTGTGTGGCATTGACCTGCTCTCTGATCTGAGCTGCTGTTAACCTGCGATTTCTGAGGCTGGTGACTCGGATGAACTTATCCTCCGCAGCAGAGGCGACTCTTGGTCTTCCTTTCCTGGGGCGGTCCGCATGTCGGCCGGTTTCTTTGTAGCGCTTGATGGTTTTTGTGACTGCACTTGGGGACACTTTCAAAGTTTTCCCAATTCTTCGGACTGACTGACCTTCATTTCTTAAAATAATGATGGCCGCTCGTTTTTTACTCCACTTAGCTGCTTTTTTCTTGCCATAATACAAATTCAACCTCTTTGAATGAGAAGGTGTGTCCAAACTTTTGGTCTGTACTGTATCTGCTACTTATGCTCTGTAAAGCTTCATAACGGCTCTAATCTGAGCTGCTGTTTGTTAATTGGTGATTTTTGAGGCTGGTGACTCTAAATGAATGTCTCCTCTGCAGCGGAGGTAGGTTTTGGTCTTGCTTTCCTGGGAAGGTCTTCATGAGAGCCAGTTTCATCATGGTGCTTGATGGGTTTTGCAAATGCACTTGACACAATACTGTTCTTGCAAGAACTGTTCCAGAACAGCCGACCTTCCTGTCTTAAAGTAACAAGTGACTTTACTTATTAACGTTATTTACTTACCTAATTCCATATGTGTTATGTCATAGTTTTGACATCTCCAGTATTTTTATAATATCACCCCCCCCCCACACACACACACACAAAAAAAGAAAAAAAACAAAAACATTGAATTAGAAAGAGTGGTACAGTGGCTTAGTGGTTAGCACTGTTGCCTTGTCACTCAAAGATCTGGGTTCGATTCCCGCCCAGGGTCTGTATGCATGGAGTGGGCATGTTCTCCCTGTGGTTGGTGGGTTTCCTCCCACAGTCGAAAGACATGCAGAGTAGGCGAATTGCCTGAAGTGTGTGAATGAATGAGTGCGTGCGTGTGCGTGCGTGTGCGTGCGTGTGCGTGCGCGTGCGTGCGCGTGCGTGCGTGCGTGTGTGCGTGTGTGTGTGCGTGTGTGTGTGCGTGCGTGTGTGCGTGCGTGTGTGCGTGCGTGCGTGTGTGCGTGCGTGCGTGTGTGTGTGTGTGTGTGTGTGTGTGTGTGTGTGTGTGTGTGTGTGTGTGTGTGCCCTGCGATGGATTGGCACCCTGTCTAGGGTGTAACCCACCTCATGCCCTAAGTCTCCTGGGATAGGCTCCATGACCCATGTGATTTAGAAGGTGTGTCCAAACTTTCGACTGGTACTGTACAGAGTTATAGCCTCTGTATAGAAAAGGTATACATAGAGTAGCAACTGTACCAGCACACCTATCAGCAGCATACACACACCAAGTCAGTGTCAGTGCTAATGCAATATCCAAATAACATCCAGGTTATTTCCATTCCCTTGTGGAGTACAGGAGTGCTGACAGATGTACATAGTGAAATGTGTCCTGTACTGTTTGGTAGGTCTTATTTAATAAATTGGTCGATGAATTAATGTATTAAAGTACTTTAATGTTCAAGACTACTTTTAATAGTCGGTATTTTCCCCGACATTCAGTATTTTTACTGTGGCTTCAAGTGGAGGCGAGAATTTCTTAGATGACTATGACAGCACACTACAGCCTTATGAAAACATGCATAAACATAGACATGCAAGCAACAATGTGAATGGAGATGCAATTTGCGCGTGAGTGCGAAGAAGGTGAATTCGAAGAAATTCTCATTTACATTTACAGCATTACACAGACGCTCTTATTCAGAGCGAGGGCAAAAGTGCACTGCAGCGTTTATCGATAGAGGTTCTGATGCTAGTAAAAACCCGTCATGTTCTGAGACGGATAAAACGTAGTTATGACGAGAGCTAGCCATGACTACAGTACTTACCATAATCTTTTCTTATAAGTTTTTTTTTTTTTTTTCACCATCATCTTTTAGAACTCGGTTTAACCGCACCTTATTACACACCTTAACCGTTTGAACTACTCACCACAAATTATCCTAACGTGTTTTCTTGACGTCTGGTTTTTCTTTGAGTCACCGCCGAGATTGTCAGGAAACTAGTGGAGGTAGATGACCAGAGATAATTTTTGCATTTTTGATAAACAGCATGTTTAAATGTGGCTTGTTAGAATGTGACTCATGCTAACGAATAGCAGCACACAAAGTACAGTATTTTAAGCATAACTTCCAATTTGATCTTGTTTACATGAAACATAAAAGAAGATTGTAGTGTAAGTTTCTTGCATGATCCGATTTATAAAGCATGGGGTCGTGACCCCTAGTTTAGGAACCCCTAACCTACATCATTATAACCTGCTCTTTTAATGAATGTCGTCCTTTCATTTTGGATATTTGCAGACATTTTTGTAAAATTATGTATTCCTGAGCAAAATTTTTTTTTTATTGCGATAATTTAGGTAACTGTTACTTTTAGAATTCTCTAATGTCCGGTTGTACCTCAAGTCTGGTTGAAAACATTCCAGTTAAATACAACAGGATGTACGGTATCAGAGTCAGATATACTCACAGGCAACCCAGGTTTGAGTTACAGAAAAAATGTTCTGAGTCACAGTAAAGTGTTTCAGGAAAATTGTCATAATTTCCCCCTGTTTTTTTTTTTTTTTTTTGCGACTGCAGTTCTTCAACGACGCAGCAATCAATAAAGAGATCCTAGCACTGAGAGTGCACTGCGCCAACCACGGCTGTACATGGAAGAGCACGCTGAAGGACTTTGAGGTACTTTCCTGCATGTGCATGAAAAAAAAAACAAAAAAAAAAAACAGTGTGACACACGACTAGAGTGAATAATTTTGAAAGGCGGGTCATGAATAAAGATATCATCAGAGACAATTTTCTTTTCACGTTAAATCACAATGCAAATGAACAACACATTAATGCTAGGAATTTTTTGTTCGTATTTTTAAAGCAGGATTGATTCAGATTGTTTAATTTTATTCAAGCGGAAGGCTATGGTGTAATGTGGCTAAAAATAAAAGGTACAGTACTGTGCAAAAGTCTTGAGCCATCCCTCATTACTTCATATTAAATTACATAAAATGATGTCAATGCAAAGTGCCTAAAAGTACAATAAAAAAATTGGTTGTTGTACCAACCTTAGCAGCGACCTCATTTCCCCCTCTTGTCTGTTCCAACCACTCAGCATTCAGCATCACCAGTATACGAATCATCTGACATCATCTGCACCTGTTTCTCAAAAAATAAATTAATTAATTAAAAAAAAGCTCCATATATATATATATATGTAATCGATTGCATTATATGCGATGCAGACACATTCAATTTCTTATCCATAACGACTTACTCATTGGGATGTCATAATTTGTGACTGAATGAAGGGGTATGGCGTTACAAGGCGAACTGGCACCTACTGTACCTTATCAGTCTGACTCTGGGGCATCCCGGGGCATTCGTGTTTGAAGCTCTATATATTGTTTTATTCAAATTGCTTCGTCCTATCGAGAGTTAATGCAGAATATTTATCATTAATTCAGAATAGAATCGTTAAAAGATAAATATCAAACATGTATGGATGGAGTTTCCAGATTCAGTGCTTTGTAAAAGTTATAAGTCAGTACAACAAGTTATTAGTTCCATCAGAGGAAGGTTTTGGTAATCCATCCATCCATCCATCCATCCATCCATCCATCCATCAATCAATCAAACCATCCATCCATCCATCCATCCATCCATCCATCCATCCAACCAACCATCCATCCATCCATCCATCCATCCATCCATCAATCAAACCATCCATCCATTTATCCATCCATCCAACCAACCATCCATCCATTTATCCATCCATCCAACCAACCATCCATCCATTCATCCATCCATCCATCCATCAATCAAACCATCCATCCATTTATCCATCCATCCAACCAACCATCCATCCATTCATCCATCCATTTATCCATCCATCCATCCATCCTACTACAGGCAACTTGGCAATGCCAATCAGCCTCCAGTGAATTTCTTTGGACTGTGAGAGGGAACCAGAGTACTGGAGGAACCCCAGAAACAACAGGATGAATGTGCAAACCCCCACCCTGGAGGTACCAGGCAACAGTGCCTCCCACAATGTCGTCTCAGTAATATTTTCCATTTTACACTGTATGTTGCACTTTTTTATCTACTCACAGCTAGTTAGTGTGAATATTGTGTGCTCAGTGCAACTATGTTACCAGATAAATCCCCTTAATGAAGATGGAGGTGGCTGTAATTTCAGCAGTTAGTCGATTTAATCTAATCTCAGCGCCGGCAGTAAAGCATATTGGCAGATGACAGGTGTCAAAAACTCATTACAGGCTTGCCAGATCTTCCTGGTTGCCAGATCAACTAATACAGACTAATAAACAAAATGTATAGCCGTGTTCAAATGAAGTGACAAACACACAAGCAGGGAAGATGACACATAACTGACGCCTATTTAAATGTGTCGGAGTCTCCACACATTATAACGCTCTTCTGAGCTGAACTGATGAAATGCAAATTTTTGCAGAAGCTGCTTGACATTTAGCGAGCTTAAATGTTGCTCAGCCCCATGCTAGAAGAAACCCCCCGCTGCTTATCTATATAGAAAATGCTGCAAAATTCCCTTTAGAAAAACTCTATGAGTCTTGTTTATGTCTTCCCTTAAACCGACTGACATTTTGTTGTGGCTATGAATAAAACGCTGTTTTGACTATATTGTCTACAAACACTAGCTTTTTAGAATGTTTGGTCTGGCAATCATAGTACAAAAGGATTTTTTTTTTTTTTATGGGTTATGAGGCTTTTTTTCTGGCGTTAGCTACGAATAAACGGACAATTTTTCTTCAATCTGTTTGAAATCATTCGGGTTAGAGATTCCAACTTAATGTTTATATGAGTATAACTTTTTAAACATGCCAAAGTGGTTCTGCCCGCTGTGAAGCGTTTAATCGGCTGGAAGTATAACAGACGCAGAGGACGAAGTATTTTTCTCCAACTTTGAGGTTACATTAGGCTTCCCAGCTTTTCTGGGAAGATCCCGCCTACTTTTCCAGTCTCACTTGTGATTGTTGAGGTGTTTTTCTACGCGGTTAATGGCGAGTCAATTAGTGCTCAGACTTGGTGGATGAAAGTAAAAACAGGTGGGAGAGAAACCCAGTATCATACCCAGAAACCTCGTGTTATGCCCATGTGGTAGAAAATATTTATTCCAAAAATGTAAAAAAAAAATTTTTTTAAAGCAATATTAATATTCATTTATTTAATAAATAATCAAAAGTTTACATCACCATCAGGCCAGATCGGAACCTACTGCTCCTACTCATAAGTGATGCGTTTTTATTCTAATGGGCTATTATTCCCATTATAAGTGAAATATAACGGTCCATTTCAGTGCACCTATTGTTTCGTGACAAATCTACTTTACGGTGAATTCATGACCTGATGTCGGATTATTTACAGTAATGATTACTGTAGTCCCGCTAGTGACCATGAAGGACAATGGTGATTACCCTTGTATTTGTTCTCATTTTGCGACCGGCAATTCGCGAAGGCCTGTTAGCCTAATCTGCCTAGTCTGCATTGGACTGTGGGAGGAAACCAGATTTCTCTGGGGAAAACAAACAACAATAAACACACGGAGAACATGCTATTTCAATGCATACAAACCCAGAGACGGGAATCAAACCCGGACATTGCAGGTGCAAGGCGACAGTGCTATGTAAACATGTTCATGTAACTTCTATCATTTTTTTACTTACTGTGTTAAATCAAAGAGATCTACTTTTCATAATGGTTATGACTTCATGGTTTTAATTTATTTAATATTTTACTTATTAAAATATGTTATTGAGATTTTTTTTTTTTCAGTTTCACAAACCCCACTGCAATTCCATTATTCACCTCTAGGTGTTCACCTGCCCAGTTTGGGAAACCCTCGCCCAGGATAAAAGGGCTTTGAACAACTGTTTTTTTTTTTTTTCCTGCTTTATTAGTTATAAATTCATTAACGTTTCTCTCTTTAAGTGAGTGAGATTTTTTACAGTGAAGGTGTTGTTACAGTTTATTCAGGTTGACGGTAATGTCTGATCCTGTGTTGGCACGTTCCTAAAATAGTTGCCGCTCATACGAGGCAATGACGCCTACAGATAGTGCAGTCTCATAATGAAAGAGCTGTTTGGACACGTATTATTTCAGTTGCCATGACAGAAGAAACCATTTTGCAATTTGCCAAGTCATATTGTTTTGAAATAATGACTCAAATTAGAAGATGTCATACAGTCCCGGCATTGCCAGAGCTGCTGGCCACCTTTCATTGTGGCCTCAGGGGTGGTACAGAGGGTACTGTAGCCTCATTAGTCAGCTTTCACGTTCTGTGTTGTACTGTCTGTGATTTTCACTTTTGCATTAAGTTCAGAACCAAAAGGCGATTCGAAATGACTAGGATCTTTTCAGGAAAAAAACAAACATTTACTGTATTTGCTTATTAACTCCTTATTTTACAGTTCCATGTGTTCCTATTAGTTTCATAGCTTTTACTGAATAATTTATAGTGGTTACTCGGGGTGCAACTATCAGTCAAAACTATAGCAAGAACTACAACTCCCAGCTCCTAAATTCCGGCTTACCGGAATTCTAACACACCTGAGACTAATCACATACTGTACCCATACAAAACAGACTCATGTACACACTGTCATTACAAAGTATTATACACTCCTGGTGATTAGTTCCAGTGTTGTTACCAAGCCTGGAACACTTTTATTTTATGTTTATCGCCGTACATCACATGACTCGTGTCTGTTTCACGGATTTCAATTTTGGATTACTCTTAGATGTTGTCTTTATCCCTCTATATAATCACCTGCTACACTAATCACATGACTCGTCCCAGCAATTCACTAGGGCTTGGATACCATCAATGTAGAAAATGTCCTCAGTATTCCAAAGGACTGCCTGCTTCATGTCTGAACTGCTGGCCTACCAGGAACTCCTTTAATGGGCCAAATATTTAGAAAGTGGCTAGGAGCGAGGTCAGGACTTTACGGGGAATGTTCCAGACGTAAAGTTCCTGTACTGTGCAAGTGGTGTTTGTGAATGATTGTGTGTACAGTTCAGACCGAAAGATGCGTCTCCGTGACGAGTTGGCGACAAGTTATCTGTTGATTTTCAGGAATCAGGTGTTCCACTCCGTTATTGTTTACAAGTGCAACAACAATGGGCTTGGTCGTGTCTTCGTTCGCGGACGTACGGACAGATGTTCTACTACAGCTGAGAGTCTCATCACTGTACTGTGCTAGAGGTCTTTTCGCAAGAAATTTCATCACAAGTACCAGTTTGACTTGAACGTTCATCGTATAATTTGGATTTCCACTTATGACTTAAAGCACCACTGCCTAGGGGGGATGTTATCAGTGTGATCTGGCAACCCCAACCAATGCAAGCGTGCACAAGAAAGTATGAGCAAGTTTGGACATTTGCAAGAAAAGTGTTTTCACTCTAGAAAGACGCCTAAATGTAACACCTTAAAGCTTAAGTGAACCATTTAACTACGTTTAATGTTCTAAACTATAACGGTTAAACTGCTACAGTATCTTTAATAGAAGTGACAGAATAACATTACTGAAGGCAAAAAGCTGAACTTTATGATTATTATCTGGTGCAAACACTAAGGAGTTTCTGATCGATTTTGGTTATTCACCCAGTAGCCATTTGCTACAATACATTTGTACAAAAATTTTACATTTGCTACAATTGACCAGGCTTGATCAATGCAATGTATGCAGCAGCAGATAGATTACAGAGATGAGTATTAGCACTTATTTTTGCTGTCACGTCAGTTTAGAAATGTGAGCGATTTAGATTAACTCCTTGAAGCTGTCTGATGGTAAAAGGGCACTTTACGAAAAGATCATAGCAAGTAAAAGTCAAAAGAATTAGGATAAACTCAAATGAAGCACAAATGATTGATATAAATAAAACATAATGAATCAATATCGCAGGAGGAAGATGCGCTATATGTGTGAGATGTCTGGTTCTGATTATCAATGCACCTTCGTATTTATATAAAAATACATATACAGTATACGTATTTATATTTATATCACCAGTGAAATGCACCAGTGTTTTTACACTATACATGAACACCAATTTGAACACCGCTTGTCCAATCAGATTAGTGGCCTGTGAAGAAACTGTTGTAGCACTTTAATTTGCACAAAATGTATCAGTACTTTGAAGTTTATCCCACACGCACGACCTATTTATACACAGACCTTTCTGAACCATAATGGGTCCCATTATGCAGAATTCATATTTTATTCATTTTTACACATTCAGATGTGTCTCCAGTGTGTGGGAGTGTGTACAAGTAAAAACATTTGATGTTTTTGTCCTCTTTCCGCTTTTGTATTAGCCAGGGTTTAACAAGCCAGTTCGATTTTCCCTCTTATATGTCCTCATGTAAGAAGATCCCTTCACCCGACTTGTTGCTGAGCTCACTTGTTCTCTGATGGGCATGGCTCAGCTGAGTTCATTTACCGTACATAGACACTAAAATGGAATATTTTGATGGATGACATTAACGGACAAACTTCGATGGACCGCTGGGATTTTTCGGTAATTCCAAAATGATTAGCAGGAAATAGTTTTAAACAACCCTGCAACATTTGCTTTTTAATGCTTTAAGCATAAAATAGGAAAAAAAAAATTAAATAATAAGAATAAACAGCATATTAATCACTATCTAGTGATAAGTACCATCAGGGTTTTTGTTAAGTGTTAGATATGGCACTTAGTTGGAGCTATATTATTTGCACTCTGGCTGGAGAATTTTTAAAAAATTAAGTTTTAGAAAAGATATGCATAAGTTTTCAATATAATTTTCAACAATAATGCTTTGCAATACAGTTCCTCATTCAGAAATGCTTTTCGTTTGAGCTGCAAGTCATGCTTGCACTGCTCTCTTCACTTCTTCATCAGAAGTGAATCTTATTCTTGTCACGAACTAACCGGAGATGAATCAGAAGACTAGCAGTTAGCCCTGTAGCGTGGATGGTAAACCCAAACGCGGAAGTAGCGCGAGCAGGCAGGATAACCACGCTAGTTATTCTTAGAACTCTCCCGAAGCGAGAGCAAGAGTTTACACAAATAAACCCACGTTCTAAATACACACACCCAATCAGAAGCGATAACCCAAGAAAGTGAGTACTCACGTTTAGACGAGCGAGGCGTCGGCGATAGCATGGGCAGAACTCAATGACTGAGCAATGTGAGGCGCCATCTTGTTTCCTTTTATGCTTCCTGAAACCCGACCGTATTACTTCCGGGTCCTAGTGCCGGTCGTGTTACGAGTGTGCATGACAGTACCCCCCCGTCCAGGACCGACTCTCGACGGTCCTGGGGTGGAGGATACCCGACGACGGTAGTCCCGGATGAGTTCGGGGTCTAGGACAAACCGAGCCGGAATCCAAGATCGCTCCTCGGGACCGTAACCTTCCCAATCCACCAGGTACTGGAGCCCTCTGCCCCGAGGACGTGAGTCAAGGATCCGGCGAACGGTGTAGGCGGGACCACCCTCAATCATACGGGGAGGAGGAGCAGGGTGGGTGGGTGGAACCATTGGTGAAGTGATGAAGGGTTTGAGCTGGGAGGTGTGGAATACCGGATGGATCCGGAGCGCCGCAGGCAGCTGGAGCCGGTAGGTGACAGGGTTAATCCGGAGGTTGATGCGGTATGGTCCGATGAATCTTGGTGACAGCTTTCTTGATTCAGTCTGCAGGTGTAGGTTTTTTGTTGATAGCCATACCTTATCACCTACTTGGTACATTCGTCCCGGTGGGTGTCGACGGCGATGTTGCAGAGTGTAACGGCGGTTGGCCTGTTGAATGGCGTCGTTTGCTTGTCTCCATAGCCGTCGACACCGGCGAACCAACTGTTGGGCCGACGGTACCTCCACCTCCGGTTCTTGATGGTCGAACATCGGAGGTTGGAAGCCGTAGCATACCTCAAATGGGCTTAGGTTGGTGGCAGAAGACATGTGGAGGTTGTGAGACAGCTCAGCCCAAATGAGGTAGCGGGCCCAGGAGCACTGGCGATCAGCAATGAAGCATCTCAGGTAGCGCTCCAGTTGTTGGTTGGTTCGCTCCGTCTGACCGTTAGTCTGTGGATGGTAACCGGAGGACAGACTGCAGGTGGAATTGATCAGACGGCAGAAGGCCTTCCAGAACCGGGACGTGAACTGGGGCCCCCTGTCCGAGACGATGTCCTTTGGGAACCCATGCAGGCGGACTACGTGCTCTAATATCAGCTCGGCTGTCCTTTTAGCTGACGGGAGACCGGAGAGGGCCACCAGGTGAACAGCTTTGGAGAACCGGTCGACGATGGTGAGGATGGTGTCTCTTCCTTCGGAAACCGGCAGGCCCGTGATGAAGTCAACGGCAATGTGTGTCCAGGGTCGGCGGGGAACCGGGAGTGGTTGAAGTTCCCCTGGCGATGGTCGGTTGCTGTCCTTGGACCTGGCACACACTGGGCACGCCTGGACGAACTCGTCTACGTCCTTCTTCATACTGGGCCACCAGAAAGCACGTTGAACGAAAAGTAGGGTACGCCGCTTTCCGGGGTGTCCAGAAAGTGGGGAGGAGTGTCCCCACTGGAGTACTTCGGCCCTGATGGCATTGGGTACATAGAGTCGGCCAGGCGGCACACCTGCTGGTTCGGTCTCCGTAGCTTGTGCCTGGCGGACCCTCGTTTCCAGGTTCCAACTGAGCGGTGCGAGGATCTTGGTGGGTGGCAGGACAGGCGCAGGGTCCGCCCGGGGGACGTCTTCCTCGTGCTGTCGGGAGAGGGCGTCGGCTTTGGTGTTCTTGGACCCCGGGCGGTATGACAGGTGGAAATTATAATTCTCGAAAAACAGTGCCCACCGCGCCTGTCTGGGGTTCAGTTGTTTTAAGGTGCGGATAGTGATGAGGTTTTGGTGGTCGGTCCAGACGATGAACGGCTCTCTGGCGCCCTGGAGCCAGTGTCGCCATTCCTCCAAGGCCCACTTTATGGCCAGCAGCTCGCGGTCCCCTACTCCGTATCGCTGCTGAGTGGCGTCAAATTTCTTGGAGAAAAAACTGCAGGGGTGCAGTTTTTGGTCTGGACCTCGCTGGGAGAGAACAGCCCCGGCGCCCACATCCGAAGCGTCCACCTCCACAACGAATGGTTTGTCAGCATCCGGGTGAAGGAGGATGGGAGCAGTGGTGAAGCGGCGACAGAGCTCATGGAAGGCAGAGACGGCAGTTGAGGTGAGGTTGAAGGGGTGAGATGATGGGCGGGTCAGAGCGGTTAGTGGCGCTGCAACGGTACTGTAGTCCCGGATAAAGCGGCGATAGAAATTGGCAAACCCGAGAAATCTCTGGAGCTGTTTAAGAGTCTTGGGTAGGGGCCAATGACTCACAACTTCCAGTTTCTGCGGGTCCATGGCCACACCCTGGGGCGAGATGACAAAACCCAGGAACGTGGTGGAGCGCTCGTGAAAAGCGCACTTCTCCAACTTACAGTACAGCTGGTGGGCGAGCAATCTCTTTAGAACCGCTCTGACGTGCTGGATATGTTCGTTGACGGTTCGGGAGTAGATGAGGATGTCGTCAAGGTAGACGAACACCCAACGGCCTAACATGTTTCTGAGGACGTCATTGATGAATTGTTGAAAAGCGGCAGGTGCGTTGCAGAGACCAAACGGGATGACCAGACTTTCGTAGTGCCCTGTAGGGGTGATGAAGGCCATCTTCCACTCATCGCCCTCTCTGATGCGCACCAAGTTGTAGGCGCTCCGGAGGTCCAACTTAGTGAAGATGGTGGCACCAGAGAGGGCGTCCAGGGCAGAGTTGGTAAGAGGCAGTGGGTGTCGGTTTTTTATGGTGATATTATTGAGCCCCCGGTAATCGACACAGGGACGTAGACTACCATCGCGTTTTTTCACGAAGAAGAACCCCGCAGCGGCAGGTGAGGAGGAGGGCCGGATGGTACCATGGCGAAGTCCGCTGGAAACATACTCCTCCATCGCCTGCATCTCGGTGTTAGATAGTGAATAGAGGTGGCCGCGGGGTGGTGTCGCACCTGGCTGAAGATCGATTGCCAGGTCGTATGAGCGATGAGGAGGTAGGTGGGTAGCGCGTCTCTTACAGAAGACTTCAGCCAGGTCCCGGTAGTCTAGCGGGATGTTGTCTGTGTCGACATCGGGGCCTCGGACTCCCTAGAGCACGTCCCAGCCTCGGCCCGTAGGCAGAGCTCGGTGCAGGTCGGCCCCCATTGTAGAATTCGATTTTGGGTCCATGATATGAGTGGGTCATGATGCAACAGCCAAGGGTGTCCGAGGATGATGGGTGGTGATGAAATGGTGGTGGTGTAAAACTGAATCTGTTCCCGATGCTGGTTGATGATGAGGGTGATAGGCTGAGTTTGAAAGGAGATGGGACTGGAGGAAAGAGGCCGACCGTCGACTGATGTAATGGTTACGGGCTGGGATAACGCCTCGATCTTTATCCCCAGTTTTTTGGCATATGAAGAGTCAATGAAGTTACCTGCTGCCCCGGAGTCGACGAACGCGGTACTTCCGACCCGTTTGTGGCCAAACTGGAGGTGTACTTTTACCGTGAGACGGGAATCATTAGTCAGGGTGGTGGAGAGGAAGATGGGACCCGGTGAGCTACTCTCATTTCTCACCGGGGCTGCGCGTTTCCCGGCCGCAGAGGACAGATGGCTCGATGGTGTGCAGCGGATCCACAATACGCGCAGAGCCCCTCTCTAAAACGGCGTTCCCGTTCTGCAGCGGTTAAGGAGGCGCGCCCTAATTGCATGGGTTCCCCGGCTCCTGTGTCAACCACGGCGGGAGGTGGAGTACCGACGGTTCTGGTGGGTGCTGCAGTGAATGAGGCGTGGACTTCTGGAACTGGAGCGTGGGAGAGGAAGGGTGTGGTGCGAGGTAGTGCTGTCGTGATGGGTGGCAGGGTACGGGGAGCTGGCTTGGGGCGAGCGAGCAGACGTTGGTCGATCCGGAGGGCGAGTTGGATTAAGCCCTCCAAGGTCGCTGGAAGCTCTCGTCCGGCGAGCTCGTCTTTTATACGTGAAGCCAGTCCCTCGTAGTAGGCCGTCCGGAGTGCGGAGTCTCCCCAGTCGGTCTGCACGGCGAGAGTGCGAAACTCCGCGGTGTAGCGGCTCACAGACGACCCTCCCTGCTGTAGATGATATAACTTAGAGTCGGTCTCCACCTCAGCAGCCGGATGCTCAAAGGTGAGTTTAAGCTGACGGGTGAATTCTGTGTAGGAGTAGGCGACGTCTGAATCTGAACGAAGAACCGCCGTGGCCCACTCAGCTGCCTGCCCGGATAGCAACGAGACGAGAAGAGCAATGCGCAGTCGGTCTGTGGAGTATCTGGTGGAATTAAACTCAAACACAAGATCCAATGCAGTTAGAAAAACACTGCACTTCCCATCCGTGCCATTCCATTTGTCCGGTAAAGCTAGAAAAACATCAGAAGGTGGGGAGGGGGTTGGCGGCGCAGCAGCCGCTGCGATGGGCGTGGCAACAGCCGGCTGAGCGGCCGCCCCGCGGAGGATCGCATTCTCCTGTCGCAGCTCCGTCACCTCGCGGCGCAAGACCGCGACGCCCTGGAGCTCCGTGCGGAGAGATGCGACTTCACCACGGAGCTGATCGATCAGCTTAGCATGCCGGTCAACCACATCGCAGAGGTGAGCAAACTCCGCTGGGTTTACTGCTGATGGCTCAGTCATTCTGTCACGAACTAACCGGAGATGAATCAGAAGACTAGCAGTTAGCCCTGTAGCTTGGATGGTAAACCCAAACGCGGAAGTAGCGCGAGCAGGCAGGATAACCACGCTAGTTATTCTTAGAACTCTCCCGAAGCGAGAGCAAGAGTTTACACAAATAAACCTGCGTTCTAAATACACACACCCAATCAGAAGCGATAACCCAAGAAAGTGAGTACTCACGTTTAGACGAGCGAGGCGTCGGCGATAGCATGGGCAGAACTCAATGACTGAGCAATGTGAGGCGCCATCTTGTTTCCTTTTATGCTTCCTGAAACCCGACCGTATTACTTCCGGGTCCTAGTGCCGGTCGTGTTACGAGTGTGCATGACAATTCTACTCGCAGGGCTGCTTTCAGGGAACCAAACAAGTGCAAGTCTGATGAAGCAAGATCAGGACTATAGGGAGGATGAGTTAACACTTTAAAAAAGAAGTTTTTGCTGAGTGTCGACAGAATCATACAGACATGCACGATCACAACACCAATGGATAGCAGTTTTGGCTTCAGCTCTTTAATAAGCATCTCAATGTAACGAGCAGTGTTGATTGTTGAACCTGAGAATGTTCCAATAAAGCATCCCTGTAAGCATCAATCAATTTTCCAGCTGATGGTTGACTTTTGAACTTTTTCTCGTTCTGCGATTGAGAATGTTTCCGTTCCCTACTCTGCTGTTTACTTTCAGGCTCGCAGAGATGAATCCATGCCTCATCATGATTCTCTTTAAGAAACTTTCACCTTCCTTAGAGATCGAGATCGGTCCGAATTTTGTTTGCAGATATCCAAACACTTCTGCTCATGCTCTTCCATGCGCCAGGTACACCCTCAGACCACAAAAACGAATCACTGCACGCTGCTCTACTTTCAGTTGACAGTCTTGAGATTTACTTTTGATTTCTACTTATTCCATTTTAGAATATGAGCGTATTTCTGGGGTTTTCAAAGTTGAACCCAAATAGCGCAAAACGGAAAGCTACTGTAGCTCGTGTAGTTCCGTACAAGTCTTACCCTTATTAGTCAGCTTTGTAATTTATGTTACAAAGCAAAACTACAGGACTGTTCAAAGGCATTTCGGAATGTCTTGGATGCAGTTACTAAGGAGACAATGTGTTGTTTAAGATGACATAAAGTTATCAGATGTGTCTTCTTGTTGAAAGTGCTCCTGTGACCTGTTTCAAATGTGGGTTAACCTACTTTCACTCGTACCAGCAACCGTCAGTTAGTATAATTAACGATTGTTCGAACACTTACGTTGGGCAATGATACATACAGTATATATTTAAATTTCCGAGTGGCGTTATGCTCTACGGTATATCAGGACTCTCGGAATGCCTTTCCAATTAGATTACTCGGCCGCGACAAAATACGTTGTATATTAGTGTTTATTGTATAAAAGCAATTTATATTTACTAATGACAAAAAAATACAATTCAAACAAGGAACAATATGAATTTGATACGGTTTGTGAAAACCCACAAAACACATTCTGTATGAAAGCGCATGAAAAAAACACAAGATATGGTTTCACCAGCCTTGGGTAAATTAGGAAGCTACAGTATGTCCATCTTCATTTCTATGTATGTTCTTAACAGATGGAACTGGCAACCCCAGCAGCATAAAAACAGCAAAAAAAAAAAAAAAACGGCCATAATTAGCTCTTCCCATAAAAAAGTACCTTTAGGTTAAAATGAGGAATGAGATCTGCGATTTTACATTAACGAACCAACCTGAAAATGAGATCTGCAAAGTATCTGATCTGATGTAATTGGCCATTCAGGGCCGTAGAGACACACTAACCTTTTAGCTAAGCCGTTTTTATGGTCTGCTGGCCTACATTACTACTACAGGACACCACTGGTATGCGGTTTGGATTTAAGAGCTGGATTTTGTGGTCACCTCGTTGCACAATCCAACCGCTAGCACTTCTCGAAAGCGGCAAAACAACTTTTTAGCTTTTTAAATGTTAATAAATCTGCCAGGCAGAAAGCTAAGACGGATTGTGTTCTTGTTTTTCTTGCGGGTTTCTCATGTTGCTTATGAAAACGTTCTTGGTGGAAACGGACAAGCTTTTCATGCTTCAGTCATCTTTTACTATCTTTTAGATCTTTTATCTGATTGTTTTTTGCTAACTCTAACCCTTAATGATATCTGACATACAAAATCCTTTTCTTTAGCTCAAAGAGTTTATTAAAATATTGATTCAATCTTTTTAAATCTTGCATTAAAAATATCTTATTGACCTTTTTGTGTAGGCATGTTCTGATTTTTCTGAGACATGATAATTAGTTTTACATTATTAACTGTAAAAAATAAATAAATAAATATAAATAAAAACTACGCTCTTTTGCAAAAATCGTACCTTGGATTGTTGCCAAAAAAATCCTTAAAAATATTTTAATCAAAGCTTGTGAATGTCTTTTAGGAGCATCAGAGTCAGTGTGAGTATGCCTTGATCCCCTGCAATGTTGGCTGTGGCTTGATGGTTTTGAGGAGGACGTTGGCTACTCACCTGGAGAAAGGCTGTCCCAATAATAAGAGCACATGTCCTACATGTTCCTGCCCTCTGACCCCTTCGGAGCTCCAGGTACTGTAAGAATGTTCCGTCTGTGTAAAGTAATTTGCATAAATATTCACACCTAGTTTAATTTTTCCATAGTTAATTGTGTCACAATACAGAATGTTCAGAAAGTGCCCTAAATAATTAAGTGGGGGGAAATTAATATAGCTTGCTAAATTATTTACAAAGAATAACAAGATTGCATAAACATCCACGCTATTTCAGTGAAACCCCTAAATTAGTTCTCGTGCAACCATTTGCTATCAGAATTTATGTAATATTACACAAATTACATTGCATATAATGAATGGCTAAATAAATACACACATTCTGCTGGGTTTTTTTTTTCTTATACTTTTTTAATGAAGTTTGTCTATACTGGACTTTTAAAAAAGAAATCCGTCTTATGCTCTCTGCACAAAGCCCAATCCTGCTTGCTTCTGCAGTTATTTTTGTTTGCATCTACCTTCAGTATTTCCGCTTGACCTCGTATTTTCAAGTTCAGTAATTTAATGAAAATGAACTAATTAATGCAGTAATTGAGCCGCACACAAGCAACCTGCTGCCTTCAGTACGTTCCCAGGTTAGTCTCAGTGGTGCTTTCTTTGTCTAGCAAGCTTCTGCTGCCCAGTCTTAACTTATAAATGTAAAACCATATCTGTAAGTTGCATCCAGTCAGCTGGACGACTTCTTGTTGGTTTGACACATTTTACTCCAAGTAGCTTCATCACTCTCAGAAATGTTGGTAAGGGGCCCCAAGTATATTAAACATGTGTATAATAGAGAAGATTGTCCATAAATAAGCCTTTCAGGTGAGAAATGGTAAATGGATGATGTATTTGTCATATGTATATTTTCATACACACCCACTTTTGTGACCTTTTTATTGGGTCTTGTTGCATGCTGGTCTTTATCTACACCTTTATAGTATTTTTGATAAGCTGGGCCTAAACATGTAAAATCTAAATTGAACTTTGGTAGCATCACTGGTTCAAGGTCAATTAATTAAATTTTGGTTCAAATTTATGTTTATACTGTATAGTGCTACACCTGTGAACAAAGCAAATACAAACACTAAACTAAACTGAAGAGCAGACAGAAAATTCTCACACTGAAACAAAGAAATAAAAATTTCATTCAATGTATTCATTCCTGTTTTGTTTCCATTCTATGACTTTTTTTTAAATGATCAGGGCTGATTTTGTCAAAAGAAGGAGCTATTGATCAGAAAGTCCCCGCCAAGTTGCTACCGTGGTACTGTAGTCCATGGGCAAGGTCGTTGACCTGTTCTGCTTGTTGAGCACCATACCATGACCTTGCGCTCTGACCTTAGAAGCTAATGAACCAACTGGGATACACATAGATGTGAATTGTGTTGATTTATATAACAACACAAGATTTTTCCCCCCCAATATTCCAAACTTCAATTTGCAGATTGAATGCATAAATCACAATCGGACAAAATAAAAAATAAAAATCTTAATTACTAGCTGAACATTCTACAGGAGCTGTAGTTTGTCTTAAGATGGTTGCATAATTTATACTGTATGTAGTGCTGTATAGAATACCAGTATTGTCTAGCATGCTGTATATTGCTGGAAAACAAGAGGATGCATCATGTATTGTCGTTTTCAATAAATCCAGGTCATGAAGCAGGGGTCAAAGCATAGTGGAGAGCATAGTTACTGTAAATCGAACAAAGCAAGACTGAAATAAAAGCAACGTTCTGAAACAGAGAATGTAATGAGCAAATGGGTCAAACAGAGGGAAACAAATTACACAGAAACAAAGGATGATTTGGAATAAGACGGCAAGAAACGGGGCTGTTTGGCCTAAAAAAAAAAATGAAACTGCTATACCCTTATTACATATTTATAGCTGATATATGCAATATAGAACCAAGTTTTCTGTTGTCAGTTTGCTCAAGGTTACTGGATGTTAATACACCATCTCTCTCTCTCTCTCTCTCTCTCTCTCTCTCTCTCTCTCTCTCTCTCTCTCTGACACTGATTTGAGAGGAAAACAGAAAGACATCCTGGATTGGTAATTGGTGTTTTCTAAATTGTGTGAAATGAATATAAATAAGCAAGTCAGGTTCTTATCATTGATTTCAACATGGAGGCATTACCTCAGCTAGTGTTGCAATTTTTAGTAATGTCATTGTGTCGGAGAGAGTCGAGGAGATGCCACGGCTGTACCTCTTGAATTTTATTACACTAGAAACTCACACAAGGCTTAAAAACACAGGTTAGGATTGTGACTAAGTGTGGAAAAGTGTTAGATATGTGATTTCATCTATGGAATAAAAATAAATAATTTACATTAAGGTTTTTATTATTATTATTATCATTATTATCATCATTATTATTATTTGCCTTAAACATTGTTTAAATCTCTTCATTGTGTAAGGGACCACCCCTAGAGGGCACTGTGTGTCCGACCATTTTTAGTTTGTGTAGTTTTGTTTGTATACTCAGTTTCCCAGAAGGCACCTCGGTCAGGTGATGATGAAGCTCAACTGAACCGAGGTAGCTCATTAGATCTGTTATTAAAAGCTGTTAGTTCAGGGAAACTGGGTTGCGCATTAATAATGTCTAGTGGGCATTCCTTTTGTTTTGTTTTTAGTTTCTATTTGTTTTAAGTTGGCTCTAAGTGGTTATCAGTGTTGTTGTGCCTGATTAAGTGTACCATTTAGTATGTCCTTTGTCCTGTGTAATTATTGTACAGTGTGTCTCTTGTTCCTCTTCCTGTTTCTAGTTTCTCCGGTTTTTAGTTCCCCTCCCCTGTCTCTAGTCTCCCCTGTCCCTCTTGTCTTTAGTTTCCCCCTGTCTCTAGTTTCTCCTGAATCTAGTTTCCCCTGTCTCTAGTCTGGTCTCTGGTTCTGTTTCGTCTCTGTGTAAAGCTCTAAGCCTGTGTGTCGCTAAAGAGCTTGGCTGTTGCGTTGTTTAGCTCTCATCCTGAGTTAAGAGTTTGAGTTTGGTTTGTTTAGTTTCTTTATTATTGTTTGTTTCATTTAATAAAAGACACTTTTTGTTTGAAGAACCCTCTGCCTCTGCCTGTGCCTGCCCTTTTTAAGCCCATGGGAACATCAGCCCGCACTACCACTAATCCATCACACATTGAAACTGAACTGAAATCTTTAGTTTGTTTACTGGCTGTGCCCCTAGTAATGACATTAATGCTATTAGCTATGCTAGTTATGGAAATTATCCTAGTTTTTCTCCTTAAGGAATTTTGACCATTCCCTTGTTCATTTTTATTTATTTATTTATTTATTTATTTTTAGCCACCATAATTTTGTAAAAGTAGCCTGGAAATGATTGAAGCTTATTAAATAAAAACGAATAATAATTGCAAAAATGACAGTGGCTAACTATGGTAAAAATGTGTTCACTGTGTAGCGTGTTGTATACACTGTAGGGTTTTCTTTTCTTTTCTTTTCTTTTCTTGCAAACTCTCACTGCTAACCATACAGAATTGTGAAGTATACAGAAAATGAAATAAGCTGTGCTAATCTTTAAACTTTGCACTAATGCTAGCTATTAGCTATGCTACAGTAGTTATGGCACTTATTTTAGTTTGTCTTCTTGTAGCTTTTCTCCATTGCCTTATTACATCTTTTTTGGGGGGATTATTTGTTTTGTTTGTCAGTTTTAGCCATTAACATTTTGTAAAAGTAGCCTGGAAAATAATACAGCCTGAATTTCCCAGAATGCAGCCAGGGTCGTCACTTGTGGTGTTACTAAATCAATAAAAATGATCATCTACCTGTGGTAAAATATGACTAAGAATGCAAGAGTGAAAAATATTGTATAAATTGTTTGTGTTTTCCTGTTTCTAAAAACCTCTGTGGTTATTAACTCATTGTGACCTTTACAGAAATTTTAATTAGTCATGCTAGCTACAGTATTAGCTATGCTAGTTATGGCAGTTTGGTCATTTTTTATAATACGTTTTGCTATTTCATTGCTCTCAGGTTCTAATTGAAGGTTTATTAGATTGTTAAAGCCTTATTGCATTTTCTGGTGCACACTAAAAGCTATATGTAATATATACTTCATACATTATTATACACTTCTATAGGGAATAGTGTGATTATAATGGATTGCAGTGTAAGAGTATGAACAATGTGCCCTTTACTGTATAACACACTTCATGATAAATCCTCAAGGCATCTCATCCCACTTTATTCATCTATACATTCAGAATCACACAAAATACAGATGTGACCTAAAATGAGTTATCTTTGGTATGTACAGTATTAAAGCTTTTTGAGTTCGGATATTGCCTGACCTTATACAGCTCAAATCTTTGCCATAACCAGACAAAGTTTGAGGACAGTTCGCCCTTGGTGAAACCCCTGTGGGTTCCTCTAAGCCATAGAATCTCCAGAGCCATATTTTTTCTGCTGCCATGCAAACTGATCCCAGAGCTCAGGGACACGGATTAGAGAAGCAAAAAGGGGAAAGATATAATAAAAGGTTTAAATCTCAGAGCCCTGACACTGATTTAATCCAAACTTAAAGAGGACTTCAGACTTTTAATGACTTAAAAACTTTTCAAAGCGTTAAAGAGACACATTAACGCATGCACACACACACACACACACACACACACACACACACACACACACACACACACACACACACACACACACTCTCACACAAACACACATATACTGTACACACACAACACACACACAAAACTTTGTGACAGAGTATTTGTATGAAAATGACCAAGATTAGAAAAAGGACATTAATCCTCTTTGGGTCTAGACTGATGCACTGTTAATGGAACGCTTGGGAACATTTTGAAACTTATGACGCATTAGGGCCATTTAAGCCTATTTTCTCTTACAGAAGCATGTGTGTTCCAGTGACAAGAAGGCCACGAAAGTAGAAAAACGTCAGAAGGTACAATAACAACAACAACAAAAATAAATGATCTTGTTTTTTGATGTATTTCTTATATGTTATAAAAAGCCCCTCAATGTACATTATATATTTTCTTCAAGGATAATAAGCAAGCAAATTCTAAGAAGAAAGAAACCTGTCAATTCTCTGAAATAGGATGCACATTTAAGGTAAATATTTTACCAATATCTAACCATTTTTACTGTTTTTTTTTTTTCATTAAAGGTAAAGTAAGTAAGAACATGTAAAGATTAACAGGCTTATCGATTTTTAATAATTATATGATTTACAATGGTAGAAACGAAAATAGTAATTTATTATGTTTTATCATGCAGGTAATCTAGCTAGTGTATTTTATTTCAGGCTCTTGTTCACATTTTTTTCTGGTGCAGAAATTAGCTCCACCCACAGCCAGAGGAAAGTTGCTTGGCTTTGGCACTTTTACCTAAAAATGACGTACAGTGCATAATTTCCCCCAAATGATTTGTTTTGGGTGGTTGCGGGAAACTGCTATGACAGTTTAAATTCTGATTTTGCTTAGCATTGGGGTTTTAAATCGTACAATCTTCCCCATCAATGAGAATAAAAATAAGGTATTCAGTGTTATATTATGACGATATCGATCAAAACAACAGCAGTAAGGACTAATCACACCATCTTCCTTTCGTCTCCGTTTAGGGAACGCTGGAGAAAGTGCGAGAGCATGAAAACTGCAGTTCTGCATCCCACCTCCAGCTCCTCCTGGAAGCCCTCAGGGGCGTTCGGGTCTCTGTTCCTTCCCTACCTGGGAGGAGTGTGCACTTCCCAGGGCTGGACCTGCTTCTCCATGGCCAGAGCTCAGCTTCAGTCTGTACCCAGTCAGCTGGTGAGCTAGAGACAGACGGAGGGGATGGAGGAATGATGAACGACATGGCGCTCAGCCTTCACGATGACCAGGCTGAGCTGGAAGTGGGTCAGCAGCTTCACGCTCTTCAGCAGAGGCTCCAGATCATGGAGAACATCATCACGGCACTCAACCGTGAGGTGGAGAAAACTCAGCTTACAGTGGCAGCCCTGGACAGAGACTCCCAGAACAGCATGCAGCTTGTGGAGCATTTGGAGAGTGTGGTATGTCACTGAGGATGATCACTGATATGCTTTGATTTAAAATGGTCTACAATAACTGCTAAGGGTGGACCTGGGAGATATGCATAATACAATAATCTTCTCATGGTATATGCAGTGCAAAGGTAAATATTATGTGCTATGGGGAATTTTAATGGACTTAGCATTCAATATCAAAAGAATCTGGAGTTATAGTTTTCCTCAACTATACTGTGTATATATTTTCTTGGCTATGGTATGAACTGAATATCTACCTTCAAGTCGAACTCGGGCTTTTTTTCTCTATATAATCCCTGCTACACTAATATAATAATCTGAGCCACCTCGGCCAGGATTGTCCTTCACAGATGTCTAGCCTCCTCCACAAACTTCCACACCATTCTTGTGGCTAAGCGTCTCATCACTGTACTGTGCTTGAAGTTTTCTGTAGATGTCAATCGGTTTTCCGCCTTGACTTAAAAGCCCCGGATTGACTTGAACACCCCTTGTATTTTAGATCAATCGTGCCATCTAACATTGAATCCACTCTATTATTATATGTCTGGCATTTCTGCAAGGTTTTTGGATTCAATAATTGACTTTTTTAAAATTACAACCGAATGTGAGTAAACCCTAGGTGAGGAATGCAACTGACAGGTTTGCGGCTGCTTATCTCTAGCTGAAAGTACATTAAAGATGTCACAAATGTTACCCAAGTGCTTCTTATTAAATGCCTGATCTGTTTTCCTCAAGCACAATTAAGTGATTACACTAAAATCAATACGGATGCAAAATTTTGTACTGAAGCTCCGTCTTCCTGTTGCTGTCATGTCAACCCATTCTTGACGATGTTTTTAGAGCACTAAAACGGATCATTAAAAACTATTGAGATTTACTAAACTAAACAAGATCAGGAGACTTTTAGTGTCTATAATAGCGAAGGATCAAGAGAGTGTTGAACCGCTGTTTGGACTAATTGGAATCATGACAGTTTTCATTTATACTAGGCAGAGATTATGATGATGATTATTATTATGATCATGATGATGATGATGATGATGATGATGATGATTATTAGCTTCCCATCAGATATTTGGGTAATGAATAAAAAACTCGGGGACAAGCTGGTTATTTGGATTGCCATGGTGGAAACCTTACAGTTATGGCCTTACCTCTGACTGTTACAAAATGCTGGCACTGGTGAGACCCAAAGAAACATATCATGATAAAGATTGTGACTTTTGTGCTTGGTACAAATCATGAAGGCCTCTACTACTCACGTCCGGCTATTGACTATCCATTAATAGAATGGGCTTAAATTAGCATCCAGTCGAGCTGAGCATCGTAAATCATCTACAGGGACCTTCTCATGGTTCACAATAGTTAGTTAGCCCTGTTGCTAACACCTGTGTGTCTAGACTTGAGGATGATCACCCCTGACCCTTCATTAGTAAAATGTATTAGTGATCAAAGCCTGGAATCGAAGGTCTTTCTTTGCCTCTCTAATAGGCACGAATTCACTGAATGTAATTAATTATAATGCATGTAGAGGTAGTTTTGTAGATTTTCGAGTTGTATTGTACTATATTATTCTGGTATAGACTCACAACAAATTCTATCTAATAGTAAATATTGATTATACACAGGTTCCTCCCACAATTATGGAGAAGAAAAACATTAGTTAAAAAGGCTCCATGTTTTGGTGTAGTAGCTTCATGAACATTGAAAGAATGAAAAAGAAAATTGAACCTTTAATAGAGACACATTTATTCAAAGAAAAACTCATTCCTTTTCATGAAATAACAACCAACAAAAACACATGTGCAACAGTTATTGACACCGCTGTCTGCCAATTAAACCACACTGAGTCTTTTCCTATATACAGAATACAGTATGCTGTAGTGCAGTTTATCTGCGACCATTCATCTTTACAGAATCTCTCCAGATCATCCAGGGTCCTGGGTCTTGTGATGTGCACTCTTGTCATCGATTTAACCCCAGAGGTTTTCAGCGGGCTCAGGTCAGGGGATTGTAATGGCCATGGGAGAAGCTCGATTCTGTGGTTTGTATTGATCTGGAAATAAGCTTCGGTTCAGTGTCTTGCTGGAAGATCTAGTGACGACCCAGGTTTAGTTTCCTGCCAGACGCAGCCAAGTTTTGATTTAATGTAGTCTAACCACTTTTTTCTGGAATTTTGGAGGTATAACTGCCACAGAAACTAAAGCATATTTTACAACAGGGAGTATGTTATTTTCCTTATAGTCATCCTTCTTTCATCTTAAGTGTTTATTGCTAGAAAGCTTCAATTTCATTTAAATCAGACCATAGACCATGGTTCCAGGCAAAGTTGAGAAGCGTTTTGTAAACTCCAGACGCTTACATTGGTATACCTTACAAATAAACTGTTGGCACAGCGGTGGTATCTGATGGTGGTGTTGGAGACTTAATGTAACCCTTATGTTTTACTTAATTTAGCAATGATCCTTAGGGGGTTTTATTTTGCCACTCTTATCATGTATGTCCTCTTCCAGACAAATTTGTAAGAATTTCAATTGATGTCCATTTTTTCGTACTAAGAAAAAAAATTCCTAATGCTCATTTTAGAAAACACCTCCTCCTTATTAGGGTTGTATTTTCTTTCTCATTTTGATGGATTTTTTATTTAAATTTTCTATGCCTAAGGGACTCCTGTATGTGTGTCCTCATACTGTATTTGTACCTCATGGATCACAGCTTGAAGAATCCATCAGACTCGTTTCAACTCAAAAATGTACATTTGAAATATGAAGCATGCTTCAATTACGCTGTGTAATTTCCGATTGTATTTGGAATAATAATTGAAAATAATAATTTATTATATTGTTGGTATTGTTGTTGTTGTTGTTGTTTTATTTTTTTTTATTTTTTTTTTTTTGTGAAAAGATTTTTTTCCCGCTACTTCATCAGAAGGTGGATGTTTTAATCTTTACAAGGGTGCCAATAATTGTGGACGGCAGTGTACTTCTGATTCATTCATTAGCATACTAAGTAAAAGTACTGAAATATAGGAAAACCAAGGCTGCTGAATGATGTTTTTGCTGAATGAGATAATTAGATACATATTAAAGTTTTTTTTTAGATTTTTGGGCATTTCCTGTACTTTGACTTTGATATATTTTTTAAATACTTTCTGCAAACTTGTTTGCAATGCGAATTTCTCTTCAGAAGCATGTTTAAAATCACGCACAATAAATATTTATTATTAGAAAATTTTGAAATTTACTTAGTAAAATAGATAACCATGTTGAGGCAAATCGTCATATTCATGCTTGTTCTACTGTATGAACAACAACAACAAGGATTTCTTCGTGCTCGCCATTTATTCATTAGGCCAGATATTTTCTATCAGAAAGCATGCACTTAGTAGAAAACCTGTATTAAATCTAAATTCGGAAAAACTCAGCAGCGCAAATGGTCAGTACGAAAAACATAGTAAAGACGGCCCCTGGTTCCAGGAAGTCAATTTTAGTTTATTTATGAATCGCGTGCACAAATTGAACAATTCCAGTGGTAATGTTAATGAGGTTAACCAAAGCTGCTCCAGCACCTGTGGTTAATCATCCATGCACGCTGTTTCATCTCAATCAATAATGTAAATAGTCATTTCAACTGTCTAAATCCATTTTCTGTTAGACAATCCAGTTCATTAGTTCCATCATCCTGTTTTCATTTCGTCTTTGCTCGGCAAATAGGATGCACTTCTCTTGGATGCATGTGTCTGTGTGTGAATGACTGAGACTGCAAAATGGAAAGGTATTTGTAGTACAGCGTGCTAGTACAGATTTATACATGAGGCATGATATTCTGGGGTTCGAATTACATTTCCTGAAGATTAGGGTTGGGTATCCCTTTACTTACCGTGTTAAAAAAAAATTAAAAAATCTGCTCTATTATACAGTATGTGTTGATTATAACAGGGTTTGCATGGTCATGAAAATCCTGAAAAAACCCTGGAATTTCAAAAAAAAAAAAAAATGGAAATTTAGAAATCGTGTTTTCCATGATTCCATTATTTTTTTAAGTAATTATTATGCATATACTGTATATATATGAGAGATATGTGTGTGTACATTCATATTGACTCCAAAGTAGATTTTTAAATGATTTATTATTTTTATATTAGAGATGCACCAGTGACCGGAATCGGCTGTTTTTCTGCACGATCAGCCACGACCGCTGATCCGGTCCTTGGATATGACCAGTCCTGTGCTTCTGAGTGGCGCTACCTTTGCAAAAATCACATTAAAAAGCCTCTGATCATGGCTCAAACCCACACATCGCACAAGCTCACACCAGTCTCAAAACGCCACGTCTCACTAGAGTCTCATCTGTGCGCTCACAAATGCTCAAGATGCGTCCAAGACTTTGGATGAAAACATTGTCATTTCTTCATAAGCATACTGGAGGTGCACTCTAAACTAACTAATAATAATGATGATGGATGACAGGGATATATGTTGCTCAGTAAAACTGGAGATTTGTGTTTTGAAGTTAAATGTTAAGCCTTTGTATTTGAAGTTAGTTTGTATTGTTTAAATGCTGAGTTTGGTTTTTAACTGAGAAAACTGTTGAATGTTATAAGGAATAACGGTTACATTTAATTACTCATGTTTCGAGTTATGATTTTTTTTGTGAGAGTTCAAGGTCTTAAAATGATAACAAAATAAATAAAAAAACAAACAAACAAACAAACAAAACAAATAAACAAAAAAAAAATAAATATATATATATTGAATCCGGATATGTATTAAATCGTGATTGTAGTATTAATCGAACTGGCACCTAGGCGTCCATCGTATCCGGCGGTGACTGATGAGTCCCGTGCCTTATTTATAATTTTTATATGCGTTTTTGAGTGCAGCTTAAAAAGGAAAAGCATTAGCATGGGTGCAATAAATAAAATTAATAAAACTAAATGCTAAAAGACAAGCAAACATCCCGTCTTCATTTGGGACTCCTGTGAGTGTCTATAATAGCCTCAGTGGGTGAGTTTGTAAATCTCGTCCATGTGCTCAGAGCACACAGGTGATAAAGATATTATTATTATTATTATTATTATTATTATAATCGCTGCATGTGCCAGCTTGTTATGAGTGTAGCTTTTGCAGGATTACATCGTCTAAACTCATGATTCTCATTTAATGAGCTAATAGCGATAAGATCATGACACAGTGGAATAGTTTGGGCTTTGTGGTAAATGTGGTAAATGTTTTATTGCAGCAGATTAGAGAAAGCTCATCTCATTGTAATGCTCATCCTGTGGAAAGGAAAAATCTCTGCGGGGCGTCATGTTGTACTGCGGTTTCGGCAGCGACATCAGGATACAGAAATGTCCCGCTTGACAGGAAGAGTCTGTCTGATGTGGCGTGTGTTGTTTTTGTCTTCTTTTTTTTTTTTTAAGGTTGCCGACCAGCAGCAGAGAATGATCAGGAAAGACGCACACATCGCATCCCTGCAGCAGAGCATCAACGCGCAGCATGACGTGTCCTACGACGGCACGTTCCTCTGGAAGATCTCTGATGTCATGCAGAGGCTAAGAGAGGCAGCCACAGGGCTAAAGAGCAGCCAGTACTCACCAGGTATACACAAGTGCGCGCACACACTCGCACACGCGCACAGCAACCGTGTTGAAGCTGCATGCAATATAAAAAGGAGCGAAAATTTCATTCTGCCACATGTGGTAAGGGAAGATGTGAGGTCCAAATATTCTGAGCCTATATTGAAAATCTGGCATTTCTTTTCTTTTTTGAAAAGTAAACAAAGGTTTTCAGAATATTGAAATATAAAAAACAAGGAATACACTAGAATATATTTTTTTTCAGGATTCTGTACTGTTTCTAGGTCACTTTTAAAATCTAAGCAAGACCATGATATAGACCTAAATAAAAAATTACATCTTAGAAATGCAAATATCTAAGTCACATATATAATAACTAGTCACATGTATCTATAGTTTCTTAGTAATAATAATAATAACAATAATAATAATAATATTACAACTAATCAAATCTAAGATTAATAACCCTTAATCGGGTGAAAAACCTCAGGAAAAAAGAATTGTACAGTAGGTAATAAGTATTTTGCACCTTTTGTTATGGTATGTTTTGTTTTGTTAGATTTCTTATATATTTTCACTTATAGGAAAAAATATTACCCTAGACGGACAATTAACCATATACCATATAGTAAATTCACTGATCTTCATTTGTCATGTAAAAATGACAACAATGTGAAAAAAGTTAGTCTTAGGAGTTAGAACTCTGGCCTCGCACGTCCAGGATCAAGGGTTCGATTCTTGCCTCAGGTCTGTGTGCATGTTCTCCCCATGCTTGGTTGGTTTCCTCTGGGTACTCCGGTTTCCTGCTAATTAGGCTAATTGGCATTATTGAGTGAGTGTGTGTTTGTGTGTGCGTATGCCCTGCAATGGATTGGCACCCCATTCATGCTCGTGCCCTAAGTCTCCTGTGATAGGCTCCGAGCCCCCCGCGACCCTGTATACTGGATAAATGTGTTTTGATTTGTGCACATTCAGCCACAAGAGTGCTTGAGTGAGGTCAGATACGGATGATGAGCGAGGCGACCCGGGGTGCAGTCCGTAATAAAGGGTGCTCTGTGTTGTTGAGGTCAGGGTACTGTACAAGCCATTGAGTTTTTCCACTCCAACATTGTAAAAAATCATAGATCTCACTTTGTGCACAGCGGCATTGTCATGCGGGAACACAGTTGTGCCTTTTAGTTCCAGTGAAGGGGAGTTCGAATGCCACAACATACAAAGACATTCGATAGAGTCATATGCTCCAAATTTTTAACGAATTGATTGATTTATTTTGGATTTATATACACCACATGTCTAAGTATTTGATATAACATGCAACCAACCACTAGGAAATTCATGTGCATATTTGTATGATTTTAGTTTGAACTCAGTTTGATCCAGCATGGCCCTGACAAGGATAAAGCATTTGAATGCTTTGCAATTATGTACTTCTACACAATAAGGCAACAGCATTCCTGTCTTTATGCATGACATAAATACCTGATTTTTCAGACTTTAAAGAAGAATTAGTAGAAAATCTCTAATATTTCCATTTGTACATGAATTAATACTATTTGGAATAAAATCAACGCATTCCATGCCTAATTGGTTTGGCAGCTACTGTATTCACGGATATTTTTGTCCAGTGTGTGTTGCGTGCTCACTAACTTTCAAGGACAAATAAGTTCTCGCAGATGAATTTGTTGTGGTCAGCTAGCACCGGATATAAAGCATATACAGTAGGATCTGGCAGGTCCAAATAACTAATCCTAACATTGCATTTCCACTGGCTTATGTATGACATAGAGTAAAGGTCTGAAGTTGTGATAAACATTTTTAAAGTATGTACTTTGCTAACTATGTAGAGTTATTCAGCTTCTTGAAGGACTTAAGCAAGGTTTCATACAGTAGCTTCCCTAGTCATACTGTAGCTATACAAAACATACTGTAGGTATCTTAGTATGAATCATTACAAGGCAGAAAATCATAAAGTAGTGGGTTCTTAGAAGGTCAACAAAAATTCATAGAGGGTAGACATTGCTCAGCATAAGTTCAGCACTATTTGTAGTAGACTTGAAACATCATTTCATAGGTAACGTATGACTGTGATGAGACACTTTTTGGTGACTCTCCAGTGTCAGGGCTTTTTAGAGACGTTTTTCAAGGCCACCTTAGAACCGAGGTGTTTACACAAGAGTTACACACCATGTGTGGTGATACAGAGCATAACAGCACCGGGATGTACGATATGTGTCACTCCGCATCACAGGTGTTCTAACAGTCATTAATTACACATGCATATACATGCATAACTGTCGGTCGCCAGTCAGGATGAAAGTAGGTCAGTGCTGTCCGCAGTACTGGAAAGAGCGCCATAAAAACCCGCATTCAAAACCAGTCACAGAAGCGCTTTCAGCAAGAAAGCATGTCGTTACCATTACCTTATCTTAAACAACACTTTGTCTCCTCCAATTCGAATTCCAATTATTGCTACTGTAACACATACGAGAAAGAAACATTTGGAATTTCAACCCCAAACCACTGAAAGTTGATAAAAAAAAAAAAAACTGCGTTTGTGGACCTGTTGTATAAAAGCAACACTGTATCACACTTTGATAAGTTGCGATTTTGTAACACCATCAGTTGCTTAGGATCTAAAAATGACATCATTTTAAAAATGTTGTGCAGCGTCCACAAAGCTATTGTACTGAATATCAGCATGGCTGTGATCTCTTCAGCATTCAGACTGTGCCCTCGTGCTTCTGGGCGCATCACAGCCATGCTGATCTTCAGTACAACAGCTTTGTGGACTCTTTTTAAAATGATGTCATTTTTAGATGCTAAGCAACTGATGATGTTACAAAATCGCTGTGGTGTCGAATATTAGGAATAAAACACTTCACGACATGTAGTTATAGGAAAAGAGGAAAAGCCTATTGGTTTGTGCAATCAGAATCAGAAAATATGTGTCTTATGGTTTTTTTTGTTTTGTTTTTATTTTTCCAAGCCTTCTATACGTCCAGGTATGGATTTAAAGTCTGCATGCGGCTGTACATGCATGGCGACGGAGTCGGGAAAGGGACACACATCTCTCTTTTCTTCGTGATTATGAAAGGAGAGTATGACCCACTTCTCTCGTGGCCATTCAAACACAAGGTAAGAACAATCGAGTCTCCCAATAACCCGCTCCTTACAATATTATTATATACGAAAAAAAAATTTATGAATCAGACACGGAAAATAGAGCTCGAGATAGGATTAAACTTATTTTCTTGGATGGACCGTCTTCTCTGGATTTGAATAAATCCCTTGTTGCTATGGCTGCAGATGACATGGCAAAACAGGTCAACATGTTCTGGCACAAGTGCGGTGGCGATGTGACGGCTCTCCAAAAATCCAGCCCCCCAAAGGGAATTGGATTAAAATGGAGAAAACTTCTTGTCAAGAATATCACAGTGACTAGGAATTTCAAGGCCTCAGAATTATAAAGCTCTAACTTAGAGTTGTGTGATTGTAATATTTCCAGCCCAAAAGTTTTGGCACTCAGTAAAGCCAATGCAGGTACAGCTTTAGCTTTTTTTTTTTCTTTTTTCTTTTCGTACTCCTAATCACTACATGTGTGGAAAAGATTCTGGAAGGTGTTTCTTTTTTCGGAGGCATCTCAACCACAATTAATGTAGTGTTTTAGCATTTTAAATGCTGCACAATGTGGACATATTGCAATTTTGGGGACTGAATTAGGGTGCAGTTATAGCTATATTATTATTATTAATAATAATAATATTATTACTATTATTATGACTTTTTTTTTCTACTTTGGTATAGCCTATAATAAAAATGACTGCTGATTTTAAAGCATGCCTGAGGGATTTCATTTGCTTGCTCTGAACCACCTGGTGATCTGAGCTATCCAGGCGGCATGGTGGCTTAGTGGTTCCCACTTTGCCTTGCACCTCCAGGGTCAGGGTTCGATTCCTGCCTTGGGTCTGTGTGCATGGAGTTTGCATGTGCTCGGTGGGTCCTCAGTTTCCTCCCACTGTCTAAAGACATGCAAATTTTGGGAATGCCAATATGCGTGCCCTGCAATGGATTGGCACAATGTCCCGGGTCTACCTTGCATTAAGCCCTAAGTCTCCTGTAAGCGACCCTGTATACAGGATAAAGCTGTATAGGTGATGACCGAGTGAGTGATACACAGTACCTGTCCAGGAACTTGATGAAAGCCTGATATTTACTTTGTGAGTAAGTCACATAATAAGCTAGCAAAATTTTGTTTAAAAATTTTTTTTTTAAGTTATGCCAAAGGATACACTCACTGGTCCCTAAATTAGGTACATTCGTTAAAGGTTTTTGGTCAATATAGACATGACAGCATCACGAAGTTGCTGCAGATTTGTCGGCCTCACATCCATGAGCCGAATCTCCCGTTACATCACATACCGAAGGTGCTCTATTGGATTGAGATCTAGTGACTGTGGAGGGCGTTTGAGTATAGTGAACTCATTGTCATATTCAAGAAATAACCAGTTTGAGATGACGTAAAGGGATGGATATGGTCAGCAATAATGCTCAGGAATTCTGTGGCATTTAAACAAGGCTCAGTTGGTACTAAGGGGACCAAAGTGTGCCAAGAACATCTCCCCCACACCATTACACCACCACCAGCCTGAATCACTGGCATCAACAAGGCACTTTCATTTAGACGCTCACTAGATATTGTACCTTTTTCAGAACATTCTCTGTAAACCCTAGAGATGGTTGTGAAAATCTGAACAAATCAGCAGTTTTTGGACTACTCAGACCAGCGGTTCGATGTTCAAAGTCACTTACTGTACAGCAAATCACCTTTTTTTCCCCCATTCAGATGATTTACTTGCCTGAATGCATTGAGTTGTGGCCACATAACTGGTGATTAGATGGGCACAGGTGAATTCTTGAATCCGATTGGTCGGAAGATGTGCATCATTTTTGTAAACCAGGACAGCTTGGACAGTAGTTTTGGCTGTAACATGAATGATGGTTAATTTAAATATGTGCTTTAATAGGATAGTGTTTCTATGATAGCACTATCCATACACCTGGGTCCTGGGTCTCGGATTCTCAATATATAAATATATATAAAAGCTGATAGAACCGTAAAGTCTTGATTGATGGAGCACTTTGTACTTAGGCTGGTGCTATTCCTGGTGAAACGGCACAACTGGAAAAGCACACTATTGACCTACGCTCTGATGTAACGACGGCCTTCTTCATCTTTTCCAGGTCACTTTCTTGCTCATTGACCAGAACCAAAGAGAGCACGTAATCGACACGTTCCGCCCCGATCTCTCGTCCATGTCGTTCCAGCGGCCCGTCTCTGAGATGAACGTGGCCAGCGGCTGCCCTCTCTTCTGCCCTCTGTCCAAGCTGTGCGCTCCGAAGCATGCATACTGTAAAGACGACACGCTTTTTATCAAGTGTGTGGTGGACTCCTCCTGATTTCTGAATGATGATATAACTGTGGGAGAAGGGACCGAGGTCAGGTTGAGTGGGCTGCTACTGCAGGATATCTCGCTTTGGGTGACAAAATGTGCTCTGAATCTTTCTTTTGCTGCTGTGCCTGGAACATGCTCGACATTTTGCAGATTAATAACTGCATTAGGCTGCGATTATGGATCTATAATTTTTATTATTATTATTATTATTATTATTATTATTATTATTTATTGAGTTTTTTTAAGTTTCATACGTACAGTTTAAGCCATTTTTTTTTTACTTCTACAGAAATAAATTAATCTTGAATAAAATATTTTTAAATATATATATTTAATTAATAATTAATTAGAAAAAGTATAAATGGTCACATGTTTAAAAATTTTTTTAGCAAAATGTTTAATTACCCAAACATCCATTTAATTTTTCCAATTTCACCCATTTTTGGGTAGTGTATTGTAATGAAGAAATGAATTTAACTATGATTATGAATGTGACTCTTTTTTGTATTGGTTTAGGTAATCCTAAATAAAAGAATCTCTAGATTATAAGTGTAAATCTGATATTTTTGTATACTTTTTCTGTTTTGCTATTTTTATATGCTGTATGAAATATTTATGTGTAATAAATGGCATTTATTTTCCTCAAATTGAAATATGAATTCCATTTTTTTTTTTTAAATGTCCAAACTTCTTATGCTGGTTTAATTTTTTGGAGTGACATCCATATCGGATGCATGCATGAAGAAAAAGATGGTGATGGAAAACCCTTGAGACAGCCGACTGTTTTTAGACAAATAGTTGATATAAGTTTAGTTTTGTTTTATTCACATTGAGGAAATAGCTGGTAGATGTTATGCACAAAATAATTGTTCCCAGTGGTATGTCTTTGCGCTAGGATTAACAGTTTGGATTTTTTTGGAGGTTAGTTACCATTACCGTGTATTGGTACCTTGGCGGCGGTGTTCGACTCAGTGAACAGTTTATTAGAAATACTTACTCATTCATGCTGTTATCTAATCAGCCAATTGTGTGGCAGTAATGCAATGCATAAAAGCCATGCATAGTATATGAGCCAGCACTTAATATTCCTCCATGCAGACCTCCTGGGATATTTTAAGCATAAAGGTCTCCAGTATTTATCACTTCTTGATGAGAAAGGTCAACAGTAAATGGCTAGACTGATTCAAGGTGACAGAAATGCTACGACAACTCGAATAACCACTCTATACTGTTGTGTTGAGTGGAAAAGCATCTCGTACACAGTCCATGCGCAACACGTTGGACTGTAAGGCGAATGATCTATAAGGCAGATGACGATCTCGAGTACTGCTTCTGTCATCCAAGGAAAAGAAAAATGATTCTGCAGTGGGCACAGGCGCAGCAGAACCGGACCATTGAAGACTCGAGAATGTAGTGTGTGCTGAGGCACACAGATGGTAGGGTTGAAATTGGCGCCACCAGAATAAATCCATGAGCCTTGTGTTAAGAGCCAAGGTTGATGGAGGTGGTTTTCTGTTGTCTTGTAATATATTGGGTGCCACAGCTTTTTTATTATAGAGTATTATTGCTGATCATGTGCATTCCTTCAAGGCCACAATATACCCCTCACCTTAAAGCTACTTCCAGGATGATGACGCACCATATTACAAGGCAAAGGTCATCTCATACTGGTTTCATGAGCATGACAATGAGTTCAACATTCTTCAGTGGCCTACTGGTTCAGACTCCAAATCTGTAGGAATTTCATGATGCACCCATTTCACCATGAACCAGACGGTCAAAGAAATGTTTCCAGCATCCATACCATGAATATTTGATGCTATTTTGACAGCGACATGGAGGTCCTTCCAAGTATTAATAGAGCGTTCCTAATAAAGAGCTTTTTTGATACTTGTTGATGCTTTTGATGTTATTTAGATTCTTTTCAAACCTTGCCTTGGTTTCATCCTGCCAAGATCACGTCTTATATTGGAGTCAGTAAGAGTGGTTCATGGACAGGTGAGCTAATGCAGAGCTAGGCATCTTTCATTATGGATATTTATCAATCTTTAAGTGGAATTGGAATCAAATCTTTCAATGTGCTTTTCTCTATTTTTGGAGAAATCTTTTGAACCAGTGGTTTAGATATGAACCAAATGTAAATGCGTACCTAAATTTCAGTTCTGGAAAACTGAAGTGGGAGAACAAGGCGGGTGCACCACAGACACGGTGCCAGTCCATCACAGGATTGCACACAAGCACAGACACACTCACTCACTCGCTATGGGCAATTAGAAACACCAGTTAGTTTTAGACTGTGGGAGGAAACCGGAGTACTCGGAGAACACGCAAACTCCACACACACAGACCCAAAGGCGTCAACCTGCATTCTGGAGGTGTGAAGCCACTGTGGTAACCACTACAACACCCAGTGCAGTAGAACCTTTAAAACATTTAATTTATCCGTTTGAACGGTTTTCTCAAACCGCCAACTGGCATGTTTATCTATAAAAGGGCTTCGGCTAATACACAAATGAAGCATAAATAGTTGATGATTACTGTAGTCTCACCATCCACTTTATTAGGAAAACCTGCACAAGCGTTCCTATCCAATAAGGAGCTGATGTGGCATCAGCAGAATACATAGAATCATCGTGAAGTTTGCATTAAACATCAAAATATGAAGTGAGTGTACTAGTTATTCACAGTAAAAGTGTTGGTAATAGAAATAACAGTCATAAAATAATGAGTCAGTAAAGAGAAACTAGACCCTGTTTAAGTCCATGAAAAGATGGTATAATAATGCTGATATTATTATATATTGAGGTGTGAGAGGAGGGTAAAAGGTTAAGTTTGGGGTAGGTTTGCAAAAATATGGGACTGTGTTTGCTGCAATGACACAACTTCTACATGGTCTTTCTACACAGTGGTTGATGATTAATCGATGATTGAGGCATTTACGGTGTCCTATTCATTATTACTGTTGTTGATTTGTTAATAATAATAATAATAATAATAATAGTAGTAGTAGTAGTAGTATCACCAATATTGTAAGGATTATTATATATTTTTGTGAAATACATAATAACTAAAAACAACAATAATAATAAGTATAATAATAAATAATTCATATTATTCTAGTATTATTATTATTATTATAATCATCATCTATATTTTATCAATGTTGTTGTTAAATATGTATTGAATAACACCACCACTACTACCACCACCACCAACAGGAACAATAATGATAATATAAAATATTAATAACAACAACAATAATAATAATAATAATAATTATTATTATTATTATTATTGTCATCATCATCGTCATCGTCATCAACATAATAATGTGATGATGAAAATATAATAATAGAATTGTTATTTAATACAGAATGATTAACAACAACTATTATTATTATTATTATTATTATTATTGTTATAATTACTACTGTTAGTACTATCACTCATTATTTGATTGTAGCAGATGAGTAATAACACAATTAACTAAAACCAATCTTATCTACAAACTCATAGAACATATTGATATTATATCGAACTGTTCATATAAAACCACGAATGATTCATGTACATGGTATATTCAGTACATTATTCTATTCATATCTCTGATACGCAGTTGCTATAACTGGAGGCTGCGTCCCAATCCGTGATCACAGGCACTCAGCAGTAGGCAACCTGTAGCGCGAGGGCAACCTCGGGACCGTTAGCCGCGGCGTCCTGCTTATCGATACTACGTAGTGCTCTAGTATGCAATTTGGGACGCAGGCGGAGCTGGGTAGCGAAGAGCGGTACTTCCGGTGTGCTGATGACGGAGGGGGCGATGTTAATTACATAAGCAAAACGTAAACGCTTCGCGGGAAAAGGTGAAAAAATGGCGACTCGCACTGAGTCTGTTTGCGCGTTCAGCTGAAGCTGGAGAAACTTTTCGCTCGGCGGATGGAAATATCGCACCGCGACTGGAGCGCCGAGGTTTATTGCCAGGGAGTGTTTTATCCCGCCTGGGAGAGGAGAGGCATCAAGACGGTAAAGAGAGAGAAAATTAAACGGATTTATTTATTTTTATTCAGTGTTACTTTATTTTGGCATGCCATCAGCTAGGCGAAGCTAACTGTAACGGAGTAACTCAGATCAAAGTCAGCGCTACTGCAAGCCTTGGATGCGTTGCAATGTCTCAACAACGTTTCATTTCTTTTCTTTTTCTTTTTAAATTACAAACCAAACTTCACTTGCCTTAACATAATTGCTTTTCATTTCTTTTCCTTTCCATTACTTTTGGACTTTGCTTTCGAGTTGCATTAAAAAGAAGAGAGAAAAAAAAGAAAAGTTTGTCATGAAGTTAGTTGTGTGCTGCTTGAATCAGAAGGAAATATTATTAGCTTCAGAGCTAACTCCTGCCTCCATTTTTTTTATCCCCATCATTAGCATAAAGGCTAACACTGCAAACCTGCTCCTAAAATATCAACCTGTTCTTTATCTAACTTTTTATTCTCTGACACGCATTGTCACTGCACTGACAGATCAACGTGCACTCCACTCCTACACTCACATCATTGTTTATTTATTTATTTTTTATTTATATATAATTTATATAATTGTTAAAGTGGATTCTGTTAAGCATAGAGTACTTGTCATGCTTTATAATGGCTGTGTCTCTGTAGACACTCTGTCCCTCCCAAGTGTGCTCTTTTCCATAACAACATTAACCCCTAGCAGTTCATTCTAAAGCTCATGTCTTTGCTACTGTCTGAGTGCAACACACACACACACACACACACACACACACACACACACACACACAGAGGGTGATCTCTGACATGTCTCTGGATGTTCAGTGAGCGTCACCGTGCCACCCTACATCTCCAGGTTAAATCCTGATTTTAGGGTCTGTTTGTGTGTCCTCCTCATGCCCATGTGGGTTCCTTTTAGGGTTTCTTTCACTTCTTTTTAGGCCCGTGTAAGTTTAATTTCTATTTCTTCCCTGTGTCCTATTGCGTTTGTTCTGTGTTTTTTTTTTTTTTTTCCCCTATATCCATGCCATTTTCATCTAGACATACATTCAGGGATTCACTGTTCCAGTCAGGATTACATTCAGGGGTTCATTGATCCAGATTTCTTCTGGGTTTCTTTCAGTTCTTCTTATGCTAGTTTATTCTGAATTTATTCCTCGTTTCCTTATGGATCTGTTTTTTGTGTGTTCGCATTGGTTCCATTCGGGGTTCCATTCAGGTTCCTTGTGTCTGTGTCAGGTTTGTTCCGGGTTCATCCCAGGCTTTCTTCGAGTTTTTCCCTGTGCACATGTGGATTTGTTCCTGGTTTCATCTAGTTTTTTCAAGGTTCTCCCATGTCCATCTGTTTTTTTTTTTTTTCCTGGGTTCTCCTTGTGTCAGTATGGGTTATATCTGGGGTTCTTCTAGGGTTTTCCATATGGGTTTTCAGCAGGTTCATTCAGTGTCTGTGGGGATTTTGTTCCTGTTTCTCCAGTTTCCTCCCACCTCCAAGAAACATGCCAGTAGATGAATTGCATTTTCTAGGCATTTGCATCCAGCATGTCATCCCACTTCACATCCTATGTTCCCAGTATAGACTCTGCATCCACACCATCCCTGACTGAGATAAAGTGCTTACTCAAGATAAATGACTCTAATCAGAAGAGCTCCATCTCAGACCGGAACTCATCTTAACACTGAGGTTTTATTTTTTAAAAATTCAAGATTTTTTAAAAAAAGCTAATAAATCCAGAGAGTGTTAGAGAATTTCAGAAGTCTCTGTAAGACTTCCTCCCATGCTACATGATTTACATAAATGAACCACTGAACTTTATCTTTTTTGCATACGTTCAACATCTCCGCTACATGATTATTTCAGGTTCAGTCCGTTAAAACACTTTATCGTGGCCGCTCTTGACGACCCTTGGCCTTTCAAGTTTCTGTAACAAAAGCCGGGCCACGATTCATCAGGTCTGTAGCTGACTTCCTTACTGAAACCATGCTGCTCTCTGTCTCACTCATTACTGGTGGAATTTGACTCACCAAACTGTCCCTGAAACACAGAATGGTACTTTCTGGCCATACGTTATGTGCGAAGTGTATGAAACCTCTTAAAAGAACCGTTTGTGGCATGCATGGTTTTTTTTTGCGTTGCTGTTGCAGAGTTTTGTAGCCTTTTTTTGTGTGGTAGATGTGAGACGTGCTAATTAAACAGGAGCTCATTAAATCATTAGTCACAATTTATAATTCTCAGAAAATTGCTCCTGAATCTGATTCTGGTAGAAAGTACGAGCTGGAAAAAATGTTTCATGAAGATGTGTGAAGGCATTTTCATCAGAATAATACTCACTTTAAAATGATCAGCTGGAATTAAGAACATGACCGTCAGAAATCCAGGTGGAAGGAGATCTAAAGCCGAAATCACAGACGTTTGAGAGTTTCTGGGTTTTTTTTTATACTGAGGTGTGGGTGGGGCAGGACAGAGTTCCTGCCTCTTCCTATCCCGTGCTGCTGATTGGTTATTGTTCAAAGAGAAGTCCTGGAGTGGAATCCAGACGTCACACCCACCACCCTGACCAAAACTGCACTGTGAGGATGTTTTTTGCATGTTCATAAAATCCCTAGCTCATGATCCTGTTGTTTTAATGCATTCCCAGAACCAACTAATCATGCATTTACAATGCAGGACACCAAACATGACCTGGCTGTTGAGTTTATGAAGCATGAACGTTCTGGGCACAAATTTTATGTGTTTGACAGACCAGACGTTTGGATGATTTTCTTTGTCTTCCTTATCTTTAATGGCTCCGCTCTTGGGTGTGTGGTGGCCATTTTGGATGTTGCTCCTGCAGATAATCTCACGTAGGCTTTAAAAGGCATTCCTAACCATCATGGGCAGCCTGAAGTTTATATAAACAAAACGTGTTGTTCTAACTGTTTGTTCTTGGTATGGGTTATGTATTGCATAGTGAAGGTCATGATCTCTCAGGCAAAGTTCCTACATCAGGGATATACTTGGTTCTTTTATAAAAGTCCTTGGAATTTGCCATTATTGAAAAATAATCAACTTTGCAGTGGCGACTGTTACTTCTGCTTCACATCAGGCCTGTTTTCCTATAAGACCATGGCTTGAAGTGTTTTATTTAGAGGTGGGTGATATGAAGAAAATTGTGAACCTGGAAGCCATTTCTAAAAGACATGATGTGTGTAAGTGTTTGTAGGCTTGCTCACAAACTTCCAGCAAAAGAGTGCATGAAAAAAGAGTGTTTGAATTTAATGCAATAAAATATTAATCAATATATAATATAATATATATATATAATATAATATAATATATATATAAATATAATATATTTAGATTTATACTTAGCATTGACAGGAGCAGCCCAAAGACTAACAGCAAGTTATAATATTTTAATAATGTATTAATAAGCATTAGGCGGCACGGTGGTGTAGTGGTTAACACTGTTGCCTTGCACCTGATTCCCGTCTCTGTGTGCATGGAGATTGTATCTTCTCCCCGTTCTTGGTTAGTTTCCTCCGCGTCCTCCAGTTTCCTCCCACCGTCCAAAGACATGTAGGTTAGGTTAATTGGCATTTCCAAATTACCCGTAGTGTGTGTGTGTGTGTGTGTGTGTGTGTGTGTGTGTGTGTGTGTGTGCCCTGCAATAGATTGGCACCCCGCCTTGTGCCCTAAGTGTCCTGGGATAGGCTCCAGGCAGCCTGTGACCCTGAATACAGGATTAAATGTTAAAGATGATGAGTGAGTGTAATAAGCATTATTGTTATACATGATTTATTTTCATATTAAAATATACAAATAAAATGTTTCTATTAAAACCCAGAAAAGAGGGAAAACATTTACATATAAAAAATGACAGATTTTACAACAATATTGTTTATATAAACAAGGTTATCTAAATAAAGATATATATTATATTATATTATATTATATATTATATTATATTATAGGGAAATATGGATATGGAGATGGATATAAGGGCTGTGAATTGATTAAAAATATAATATTTGTGTGAATGAATACATTTGTTTTACAAATGTAATTTAAATATGTTAATGTTTTCATAAAATGTTTGTCATGTAATTTTATTTAATATTTTAATATTTAGTTTTTTTTACTTTTAAATAATCTTTGTTTTTATGATATCTATTTATTTACGTAACACTTGTTTAGTAATGCAATTTTAACTGAAATTTAATTTTACTTAATGTTCATTTAAATGTAATAAATATTTGAAAATAATTTCTGAATTATTTATGCATTTTTTAAAGAAAAGTTTCTTTTAACTGGATTTATTTGGAATTACAAATTACAGCCTACACTTCAACTGTCCATCACATATTATTAAAATCTGTAAGGATAGAGCTGAACAGTCAACCAAATGAAAGAAATGCGGTCGGGGGGAAAAGGAATGAATGAATGAATGAATGTGATCGGAGATAATAATATACTATACTTTTAACACTTAGTAAAGTTGCATGTCCAAGAACGGCAGTAGAAATGTGAACAACAGAACATCGGGTGGTCAAACCCCAGCACCAGCAAAAGTGGTTTTGAAGCTTAACTGTGTGGGCTCTGATCGTCATCTTGGCAGGAGCTGACTCCGCTAAAATCCCGTTTAATCCGTAAATGGGTGGAAGAACGGAGCCTGGCTGTTGTTTGGAATCTGCTTACCTAACTCTGTTACCACCCATTTAGTTATCTCTAAAGCAAGAATGAGAGAGAATGCTCTGCGAGGTCTACACCGCTTTAGCTTTCACAGTCAGCTGGTTAACTAAAGTGATGCATAGCAGAAAGCTAGCGTTTTGACACCTGCGGTGCACCTGTCACTCAGCAAACTGGCCCTGCCGCAAATTAAGCATAACTTTATGGCTGAATATAATTCTCTATTTGGATTGACTCGCTTTTGGAGCCAGCTTCCAGTGGACATTTGAGGAACTGCACATTTTGGCACTCACGGCTTGGCCTCATTTTTCAGAACCGGAGGTTGCCCCTTGGCTCTGACCCCGGCCTCCTAACTGAGATATGGGAAAAATCATTTCCCTGTGCTGTAAGGAAAATGTGACAAATAATTGAATCTTAATCTTAAACAGCTGTCTGGCCATAAGAAAACCACTTGTTAGTCAGGATCACTGGAAACAAAGGCTTCATTTTGCTAGGGAGCATAAAGATTGGACTTCGGATGGAATGGAAAAAGGTCATGTGGTTTGATTGACCGTATTCCAGAGAGTGGGTGTGTCCGGGTATGAAGAGAAGCGCATGAAGTGATGCTCACATTATGCATAGTGGCCGCTGTACAAACCTCTGGAGGCAGTGTTATGATCTGGGGTTGCTCAACAATGTTCTGTCGCAATCAAATGAAGTCAGCTGACGACCTGAATGTACTGAATGACCAGCGTATCACGTCTATGGAATTTTTTCCCCCTGATTGCATATTCCAGAACTCATTTTTGGGAAAGAGTGCTGGGAGCATGATGAATCATTTTCACATGAATTGGCCACAATTTTTCATTTATGTGTGTGTGTGCGCAAACATTTCAGATAAATATACCGTAATATAATGTGTCAATATTTTATCATGATGTCACCCAGGTGTAGTTGTGTGTGTGTGTGTGTGTGTATATGTGTATATATGTGTGTATATATATATTGTTTAATATAGATAAATTACTGACAATAAGCCAGGAGTTAAGCATATTTAACAAAGAAAGAATCAGAACATAATGTTTACTGGGAGTTTGTGAGTGTTATGAACGTACTCCTAATAATCATCATGCTCCTGAGAAAAGTGTAAACACAAAGTAATTTCTCACTGACTTATTGCCATTCAAAGAAGGTCATTTTCTGCAAATAAGATCATGTTGACAGAGAGGATGGATTACCGGGAGACTACATTAAGCCTATATACACCAAGCAGGAACTTTACACTTTAATTTAAAGGTGCATTAGATGAGATTAGTCAGCATTTTCCCTTTTTAAAGTTGGGGCTTTAAGGGTTTGGTGGGTTTGACATTTAACAGCCCGGTGCCGATGTTTAAGTTCGTCTATAAAATGACTGACATGAGGCACATTCAGGTTAAAACCCTGTCGCATAATTTTTTTGCATGTGAAACAGGTTTCCCTAAGCAACTTGATATGTCTATGACTTCATCAATTTTTAAACACGCTCTCCCGATCTTCAAGGTTATGTCTAAGATAAAGAATAAATAATCTGCTGTTGAAGCTTTAATGATGCTTTATAATAAACATGGGCAAAATGTCATATGGCAATTTTTATTTATTTATTTTTTCATTTTAAGCTTCATGTCGGAGGCTTTTTTTTTTTTCTTTTTCTTTTGCCACGGCAAGTTCACGGTGCAGACCGAATCCCAGTGTTTGCGCACACACGTGTCGGCTGTGTTTCCGGGTGAATAAATCTCGTTCAGTCAACAGGAGAGGAAGTGTTTTTTTGTTGTTGTTGTTTGTTTGTTTTTTTTCCATGAATGTTAAACATGAAAGCAAGATCCTGACCCGAAACACTGACATGATGTTGTTGTTCAGGGCTGTAATGCCAAATGGACCCCAGTACACAAGCGATTAAGTTCAGGTTCATCCCATTTTCCAGCTTTTCACTCCTGTCAGACCGACTGCTGGGACGGATTTGTTTATTCTCTTTCTTTGTATAATCATTTGCAAAAGTCTTTTCCACACATGGAAAGAAATGCTTTAAAACAACAAAGCATTTAAAATGAAATGAAGTTTTCTCTACATAAAGTGTAAACATTAGCAACCTAAATTTAACACCGTAGATGTTGGATGTCATGACACTGCAGTCTTTGGGACAGTTTGAGTAGATTTATAAGGAAATTGCTTAAGGAAGTATTTAAGTCACAACTGCTTCTTTTTTTAGAGATAAATCTGCATCATGCTATCATGCATTTATTTTATTTTTGCCTGAAAAGTGGTACATTTAAATAAAATGTGTGTGTGTGTGTATGTGTATATATATAATATTATTATTATTATTATTTTATTTTTTTTTTTGAGAAACCTTTTGTGGATTATTTTTGTTGGTTTGTTTAAGAAAAGTGATTTACGTCAGACAAAATAATGATTTATCTAATAATAATATTGTAATTATTAATAATTATTATTATAATACTAATAATAATAATAATTGTTGTTATAATAATAATTAATAAAAAAAACTCTGCTATTAAGGCAGAAGTAAAAATACAAGCACCTAACCATTTCTAACAAAATTTGCGTTAAAAAAATATCCAGGTGTTTCAGATGAACAGCACAGAAAAAGTGATTTGTTTAATTCTCAGCAACAACAACAACAACAAACAAACATCCGTCCATGTTGAACTCATCAAACTCATCATTAAAAATTATATTTCTGCTCTCAGCTCTCTCGCACACCTTTTCACGTTTTAATATTCAAGGATTAAAGCTGTGTGGTTTATTAAATTCTGCAGTTTAATCCTCCTTTTGTTGGTCAGTTCAATAACTGAATTGATGGGTCAGTTTTTGATTCAGAATATATTCATATATTTTATATTATTTAGCTAAACTTGCATGATCTAAAATGAACTAATTCCGTAACCTCTTAAAAGACGAATGTCCTCATATTAGTTCATGACATTTTCTCCCAACTTTGTCTGTCTGTCTGTCTGTCTGTCTGTCTATATACAGTAGCCTTGCTCATGTACCACTCATGGGAGGACTCTTGCGTATAATTATTTTGTCAAACTTGAAGACATTGATTAAGTTTTTGGTCATCAGCTATGAATCAAGAGAAACAGTCAGTAGGAATCGAAACGTACACAACAGTAGAGTCCGGGCTTAAGGAGGTTAAAGATAAACTCCAGCTTTTGCTGAAAAAATTAGCAAATAAACGTGTTTTCCGAGAGTAACACTGCTCCGTCTTTAGAGTGTATATGAGCAACACCAACAGAAAACTTCTTAAATATCTTAAATAGTTCCCAAAAACCTAAAAATCTGACGGAAATATAGCTGCTTTTTTGCTATGCAACTGTAATAACGTGTGCATTACACCATCTGTCCAGATGTTTTACGAGGCGCATGTTTGTTGTCTGCCAACACGCATCTCTCAGGTCATGATGAGAACTCGAATGCTGCTGCTATTACCAATGTTTACATACTGCACAACTTAATTTATTAATATATGCATCCATCCTTTTCACCTTATTCTGCTTTCCAGCTTCTTTTTTTTTTTTTTTTACATTTATTTACAGATATTTTATACAGATGTTTATTGAAGCCATTTGCACTAACAGACTAATTCCATTTATCATCTTTCCAACAGTGTTTATTTTATTTCTGTTATTCTATTTCTTATTTGCGCTGATGGCTTTTTTTCTGTTTCTTTTTAAACTACTCTGCGTGCCTCTCTTAAATTGCCCCATGGGGATAAATAAAGTACCATATCTATTTTAAACCTATGATTTCACGCAGTCAGTTCTCATCATATACAATCATGTACTATTCAACAAAGGAGAGATTTTGGAGGAGATATTTCCCAGGACTCCTTCTGGAGTTAAACTGTCAGACTCGCTGAACTCCAAAAAAAAAAAAAAAAAAAATTCTTCTCCAAAAGTTTCTGACTTGTGAGGATCGAATGCTGAAGTGAGAGCCGAGCTTCCTGTAATCCCAAGCGAGCTGATTGTCGACCACCATTAATTTAATTTTATTAATAAAGGGCTCCACCGAGAAAGTGTATCGATTGATGCCTGAATGTGTGAACACACTATATGTATTATAAACGTGATTTAAAAAAATCCATTCGGTGTAGTGATTCCTGCAATGAGGACAAGTTCATGTTCTCATACGGTATATAATTAGTCACATCGTATATACAAACCGCAGAAATGACTCAAAGCTAATGCTGTAATATCAGTCCTGGAGATCTGGAGTCTCAAGAAGATCAATTTTATTAATTTTTTTTCTGTTTATCCGCAGAGAATCTAGGCGAGTGTGTTTAAGGATGTTGGAGGGAGCGTGCCGGGATGGCTACCTGGCTGTAGGTGAGGAGGAGCTGGAGGCCAAGCGGCTGCTGCCCAAGCACGACACGAACGGCAGTGACCTGGAGAGCAAGCTGACCGTGGGCCAGTACGTACTCTGCCGCTGGTCCGATGGCCTGTATTATTTGGGCAAGATCCAGAGGGTGAGTCAGTGTGTAAGTGGAAGCGCTGAAGCATAGCCATGTGCGCAGCAGTGTGTGTTTCACCTTCACAGCTCTCGCGAAAATGACTCATTCGTGCTTCATCAGATTTAAGCTTGAAGGAAAGCGCAGAGTCTTTTTGATTAAGACACAAGTAGAGCTCGCCGCTAGCGGAAAAGATAATTGCGCGACAGACCGACCTGTGTGGAAAGCTGCACAAGTAATTAATATTTTAATCATGAGAACAAATTTCTTAATTAATTAAGCATAATCACTTGTGATATTGTTGAGCTTCTCCGGAGTTAACTAATTGCCTGTGATTCGTTTTTTTTTTTTTTTTTTTTCATTCTTCTTTCTTTCCGTCCATCTGCCGGTCTACACTTAAGTTTGTTACTTTTTACAATTATTCTTACTGTTACAGCTATTAATTTGAGTCCAGTTCATGAATAATGCTTCCTCGTCTTTTCTGAACAACATGCTTTAAGACGAAGAAACGTTTTAATAAGCTGTCGGACCAATTCGAAGATTTTTTTTTTTTCCACTCCCCGCTTCCCACATAAAGACTATTTCAATGTGCAACACCAAGCAAATTGAAAATGTTGTTTTATTTATATCTAGGGAATAAAAAATGACAATGCATATACAGTCACAGGAAAAATAATAACCGACCCAGCGGTGTGTTCCAGCCCGGCATGAAGCAGGATTTCTGTTACCGTTCCAATTAGGGGAGGGCAATAAAGAGCAAAAGTTTTATCGCAGGGTTTTAGGCTGAATGGCGGAACACCGTATATAGCTGGGGATTTTGTATGTAGTGGGCCAAGTGTTCAGTTGTATGAATCCAGAGTTTAAGTTCCTGTTTGAAAGTAAAAGACAACAAAACAAACTATTAACAATATGCCTACTTCCACTGATGAAGTAGGAAGTAGGAAGGATTTTTTTTGTCTCCCATTTTTAGTCCAGTTCCGGTACATGACATTTCAAAGGAATGTTTCTTGCACCACACCATGACTTATGAATCATTCAAGCTTAATCATGTAACATAAGGACCAGTGAACCAGTGCGGAACAGGGATGATGACGAGAGATGATCAGGCCGGTGATTAGTATACTGATGCTGCTGAATGGTTGGAGTAGACGAGAGGGGAAATGAGGTTGCTGCTGAGGTTACATAAACAACTACATTTTAAATGGCTTGTTGCAGTAAAACGTTGTTCCCATTTAATCTAATTAAATTTTATGTGAAGAAATGAAGGGTGGCTCAAGATTTTTTAAATGTGTGACTCTGTGTGCGAGTCTGTCTGAGTGTATGTGTCTGCGTGTCTGTCTGCGTATTTGACTGTCTGCGTGTGCGCCTCTGTCTGCGCCTCTGTCTGCGCCTCTGTCTGCGCCTCTGTCTGCGCCTCTGTCTGCCTGTCTCTGTCTGCGCCTCTGTCTGCGCGTCTCTGTCTGCGCCTCTGTCTGCGCCTCTCTGTCTGTCTCTGTCTGCGCCTCTCTGTCTGTCTCTGTCTGCGCCTCTCTGTCTGTCTCTGTCTGCGCCTCTCTGTCTGTCTCTGTCTGCGCCTCTCTGTCTGTCTCTGTCTGCGCCTCTCTGTCTGTCTCTGTCTGCGCCTCTCTGTCTGTCTCTGTCTGCGCCTCTCTGTCTGTCTCTGTCTGCGCCTCTCTGTCTGTCTCTGTCTGCGCCTCTCTGTCTGTCTCTGTCTGCGCCTCTGTCTGTCTGTCTCTGTCTCTGTCTGCGCCTCTGTCTGTCTGTCTCTGTCTCTGTCTGCGCCTCTGTCTGTCTGTCTCTGTCTCTGTCTGCGCCTCTGTCTGTCTGTCTGTCTCTGTCTGCGCCTCTGTCTGTCTGTCTGTCTCTGTCTGCGCCTCTGTCTGTCTGTCTGTCTCTGTCTGCGCCTCTGTCTGTCTGCGCCTCTGTCTGTCTGTCTGCTGTCTGTCTCTGTCTGCGCCTCTGTCTGTCTGTCTGTCTCTGTCTGCGCCTCTGTCTGTCTGCGCCTCTGTCTGTCTGCGCCTCTGTCTGTCTGCGCCTCTGTCTGTCTGCGCCTGTCTTCATCTGTGTCTGTCTCTGTCTGTGTGTTTGTCTGCATGTGTGCACATTTGCAATACTCCCTTAAGTCAGGGATAGCGCAACACACTCGAAGGATAGCGTATGTGCCTGCTCTACTTGCTCGAGCTCACAGAGGCCTCTGATTGGCTAGTTTGTGTGATTGACGCTACAGTGCAGCATGCCACCCCTCCCCTCGAGATAGCGTGGCCAGAATCTTCCAGGAATCAAACTCAATCTCCAGATGATTGCGGAAAACCTAAGGCACCACTGCGGCACTCGGGAGCAAGAAGCCTGTGCTTTAAGAGTGAAATGATGGAAAGTGATTTGTTTTCTAAATGGGTTGCACGTGTTAACGTTGCACGTGTTTATTCTTTTAGTTAATGTAGCGCAGCACATCTCACGCGACTCGAAACATTCAGGAATATTAGCATGAGGGCCATGATTAGGTACCTGCCTTCTCCTCTTCTCAGGATCATGTGACATGAACATGTACCTATGAACTGTATGGGTCCAATCTAATGAAAGCAATAAAGACTGAGACTTTTCATGGTGTGTGTGTGTGTGTGTGTGTGTGTGTGTGTGTGTGTGTGTGTGCGTGAATGTAGGTTAGCTCTTCAAAGCAGAGCTGTTTCGTCACGTTCGAAGACAACTCTAAGTTCTGGGTGCTTTGGAAGGACATACAACACGGTATGCAGCGTCCACGATTTCATCTTCACCTGCTCTCTGCTGCAGTTCTGTAGTCGTGTCTGCTGTTACCATGGAGCTCTGAGGAAGCACATAGATTTCTGTCACTTTAATGTAATTCAGGGCACTTGCACTAATTAGCGTTTTGTGAATCTTAGCGTTAAATATAACCTGAATGATCTCACCGGTGAATCGTTGTCTTTCTTTGACGTATGTGTGTGTGTGTGTTTGTGTGTGTGTGCACTGACTATGATGTACAGGTATACATGATGTGAATGTGTAATTATGCTGCACTGTATTTTATTTATTTTTTTATTCATCAACTCAGCTGGCGTTCCGGGAGAAGAGCCCAAATGTTCCGTGTGCTCCGAGATGACTATGGTGTCTGAGAATAAAATCCTTATCTGTGGAAAATGTGGAATTGGTGAGTCACGTCTCGGCACTGAAAAATGGCGAGGTTTTTTTTTTTTCTTTCTTCTTTCTTTCTTTGGGTTTTTATTTTTTTAATTTCCCAACCCACATTTACATGAGGTTAGTCTGTGGAACAGAATTTCATCTATGCAAATCGCAGCTAAGCAGATGCACCAAGCGGGTGAACGGATGTGTGACATTTCAGCACAGCGTACTAAAGGAATCTGAAGTTAAAAACAAGTCGATGTCAGATAATGTTCTTAAACAAAGCTAGCTGGTTAGCAACTGTTGAACCCCAGTGCAATTTTATTTATTTATTTATTTATTTATTTATTTATTTTAAATCAGTTAAGAACTTGGCAGTCGCCGTGAAACAAAACGAGGTTCTTGTGCGGCAGTTTTGCAAAATAAATAAATAAATAAATAAATCTACCACTGGATCTACTTGCAAAAAAAAAGTAAATCGGTCATGCTTCTTATTTTGATTTCAATAGAATTATAATTAAATAGAATTGAACTGCTAAACTGATGCAGTACATGACGCCCGAAGGAGTCAAAGAGATGTTCTGCACATAAAGAACTAGGAAAAAAATAACGACACTTCCACGTAACATTTTAAAACTAGTTTTAGAAATACCCCTACGTAGCGTCACTTCATTGTTCTTCATGCACAAGTGACTTCTCTGATATCCTGGCACTCTGTTAATGTATTTTTTTTTTCTCCCTCTCCATCCTGCTTTGTTTTAGTTACACGGAATGTGAAACTAAATCAAACCAAGCTGCAAACGAACCCAAAGTATCGATTTCGCTTTGATTCAGACTCCAAAGTCAGCTGAATAGATGTGAAACCAGCATTAAAGAAAAATCCCCAAATAAATGTGGAGCAGTAAGGTTAAAGGTAAAGAGTAAAAGGGAAATAAAACAAATCTTAACAAATATTGAAAAGAAAAAAAAAAATCACCTTTATAATTGTGTCTTGAGTGTCTGTGAACCTGAGATCAGGGCAGTACGTCAGTTATTCTTTTATGCAGATACATTAAGTCCCCAACATACGGATGAGTTCCGGTTCCAAGAGCACGTTCGTAAGTCTGATTTGTTCGTGAGTCTTCAACAGACATTGTCCAGGTACTAGGATGCTAACTCAATTGGCTATACACAGTATAAAATCCATGAGCTTGTCCTTGTTCTTTCCAATCAATCGATGGTTGAATGATTCATGTTCACCTCACTCCATTCTCTCAATCATTTTTTTTTTTCACTTTTTTCTCCATCGTTATTGCTCGCCGCTGCTTCTTAGCAGTACCAGCTTCATCGTCGCTGCGTTTACGCTTGCTTACAGGCACTTCACGGGATATAACTCGGGCGAGTGAACGTGCGCGAACGCGTGCTTGTACAGTATCTGAGAAAGTTCGTAACTCGAATGTTTGAATGTAGGGGACTTACTGTAAGCAGGCCATGTTTGTTTGTTGATTAGTTAGGTTTTTTTTAAATAATTAAAAATATATATATAATCAGGTGACATGGCTTCACAGTGATGTACAGTGTAGTCTCCTTTTTAAACTCCATGTTCACTGTTAAGCTCTGCAGTTTCAAGATGCAGAAAAAAAGCAACAACAAAAAAAAAAACAAGCAGTAAACTGGGACAGAGCCGTGGCATCATCAGTCTGGGTAAAAATCCATGCAGTCTTCAAAGCAAACAGAGGAGTATTTTGAGCCTGGGTGATGAGGCCGAGGGGAAGACTGTGCCGCGTGTAATTGCTCACAAGGGACTTGGCTCTCCCTGCACTCTCTCTGCATAGGGATTAATTCAGACTCTTCATATTTACAGCTCCAAAGTGCCTCTGAGACCAGCAGCCTGTCAAATGCCCTCAAATGTCTTGTCTGTTTTTTTTTTTTTCTTTCTTCCTCTCCTGACAGGCTACCACCAGCTGTGCCACATGCCGCAAGTGGAGAGCTCAGCCGACCTCTCGCCTTGGTTCTGCAGAAAGTGCATTTTTGCCTTAGCAGTGAGAGTGAGTGTGTGCGCCTCGTCTCTTTCAGTCTCATTTAGTCCCCTTTTTCCTTTTTTACAATCGATCCAGACCTTATAACAATCTCGCAACCTTATAGTAACAGCATTAAACGAACGCTCCCTATCGACTGCAACAGTAGCATATGGGTGATTACCGCAGACAGGAAAAACACGTAAAGGAAACATAAGGGCAGTTATCGAATTCTCAGAGGTGCCAACGTTGACTGTTTAGCCGTAGCCGTTACAGTTTTTGACCCTTTGCTACACCAACGAAGCATCCGATTATGCTTTCGGGCTTTTCAGTTAAAACGGCGGTCAGATCGGACTTCGGCCTCCGGACTTCAGAATAAAATTCACCAGCTGCTAAATCTACTGAAAGATCAGTGATTTGGAGGAGATGTGCATATGTATTGAGCTGGGTGATTACGGCAAAAAGTTTTTAATCAAGTAAATATTATTCAATATAGAGTCGATACTGATAGTTATTGATGTCTTTAAATTAAAATTTTTTATATCCCATATATATATTTTTTATCAAGGCACTAATTTTCTCCCTCGTGTTCCACACTGCTTGTGTTGTAACGTTTTCTCATTTGGAATTGCGCAGTCTCTACTGAACCAAAATGTACAGAGCGGAACCGCTGTTGTTTAACGTCATGTAATTCTTACTCGCGTTTTACAAAATCCTCTCTCTCAGGGAGGTGGCGCGGTTGCTTAGTGGTTCGCACTGTTGGCTTGCACCTCCTGGGTACAGGTTCGATTCCCACCTCCTGTGTGCATGTTCTCCCTGTGCTTGGTGGGTTTCTATGAAATTAAATCACTGTCAAAAATAATCGTGCGTAAAAAAAAAAAAAAAAAAAGATTTGTGTGTAATTCTGTGTTTTGTCCGAGTTGGATTCCAAAATCTACGACCATGACAGCTTACAGATACGATATTTAGTGTGTTTGTTACAGTACAACTCTGTAAGCGGTCAGAGTCGTATATATTTCAGACACAAAACTCGTTTTTACAACTCCTCTGTTACACGGACGAATTGCGAAATTACGCCCATGTTAGACCACTGTCAAAAATATGTCATCAAGGCCACATGCACAGGCGTTACTATCCGAAGGAGGAGCAATCGATACGGCGCACGCGCCCTGCCACCGTTTTAAACTCCTAAAATCTTACCTGCTATAGTTAAAACATCTCTGTAATTTTACTTCTCTTAAACATGTAAGAATCTGTGAAAAAAAGAAAACTTACATGAGACGATAAGAGAGCGCTCGGCTGCTGATATGCCATTTTGGCGCCGGTGGTTTAAAACGGTGGCCGAATCGATTCCTCTTCCCTCGGATATTAACGCCTGTGCTTGTTGCCTTGATGACGTATTTTTGACAGCGGTTTAACACACTACATTCATAGGCGTAATTTCGCAATTTGTAAAGCCGAGTTTTGTGTCTGTAAGCGGTCAGAGTCGTATATTTCAGAGTTGTGGCCGTAGATTTTGGAATCCAACTCGGACAAAACACAGAATTACACACACACCTTTTTTTTTTTTTACGCACGATTATTTTTGACAGTGATTTTATTCCAAGAGTTTCCTCCCATTGTCCAAAGATATGCAGATTATTCTAATGGGTGTTCCCAAAAATCGCCCGGTGTGCCCAGCGATGGATTGGTACCCTGTCTAGTGTGTACCCCGTCTAGTTCCCTAGGGCTCCTGGGGTCCTCTTATATAGGATAACGTGGTGTACAGTAGACGATCTGTGAGTGAGTGTCTCTCAGGGAGCGGATTTCATATACGTCCCCATTAAAAAAAAAATTTTTTTTTTTTTTTTTACTTAAATGTTTTGTTGTTTTACTTTTATAATATATCTATTTTTAACATCCTTGCATGCTTCTTGCACCATCATCTCTTCCGCAAAGAATCTTGGGACAGGTTGGGCCATGAAGAATACCCCATTGTACTCTTCATTCTCATTTGAAGGAGCCTTTAAAATGTGACGGCCTTAGTCTTGGTGCCATGACAACAGCTGCTTTTATCAAGGCTTTTTTTTTTTTTTTAAATGTGTATGGCAGTATATATAATTTTTCTATTGCTCAGGCCTTCATTCCTAGAGATGTAGGCTTAAGAGATTCCTAAAGAGATACAAGATGGAGGATTTTCACACAAGCGTGTTACAGGCGTTTGATTTGGTCCAGCTCAACAGCTCAAGAAATAATATCCTGAACCAAGTTCTAAAATAAACACCAACTCTCAAGAGAGTTGTCTCAAGAGACCCTTCGAGTCAAGTATAATGCTCGAGTAAAACCGCGCCATTTGTCCAAATACAATATCATCATTGTTCCGGGGTGCAGATTTGATTTCTGTTGTGGTTTTTCTAATCATAATTGATTAAGGCAGTTGGTTAAGATGTGTTAAAGTGCTCATATTAAAGTCACAGTCCTCTGTAGTAGATCACGTCGTGTCACATGTGTGTCTGGATCTCCCAAGGTCGCATACCACAAACTCCCATGATTCTCCATCAGACACTTTCCACTCCAGTGTATCCCACCTCACATTCAGTTGCAATTGTCGAATCAGTGTACGGACCATTACCTGCTTGCTGTAATGATTTAATCTGTGCCTGTTTGCCAGCTGCCTCATATATTTACCCCGCCTCGAGTTTCCGAGTAGTACCCTAGCCCGTTCGATGGCTGCCTTATTGATTTGAACAGAACGAGAAACCCTGCTCTTGCATCCGCCTGAACGTTTCATGGATGCTTGCACATTTTTCGTGGGTGTTAAGTTACATGTGTGTATTTTTAACATGCAAACCTTTTAGTAGAGTGAAAAACTAGTACAGTGCCTTGCATAAGTATTCGTACCCTTTATCATGTTACAACCAAAAATGTCAACGTAAATGTATTGTATTGGGATTTTATGGGATAAAACCAACACATAGTGGCACATGATTGTGAAGTGAAAGGAAAACAACCAAAAAGCTTATTTGTTTATTTATTTATCTATTTATTACAAAAACAAACCTGAAAATGTAACGTTTGGATACAGCCCCCCTGAGTCCATACTTTGTAGAACCAACTTTCACTGAAATTATAGCTGCAAGTCTTTTAGGGTATATCTCTACCCTAATCCAGCTTGCCACAGATTCTCAAATGGATTTAGGTCTGGACTGTGACTGGGCCGTTCTAACACAAGAATAGGCTCTGATCTAAACCATTCCGTTGTGGCTTTGGCCTTTATTTTTAGGGTTGTTGTCCTGCTGGAAGGTGAACCTCTGCTTTCACCTTGTGTCAGTCTATAACATCAAATTTCCAAATACATTTAAAATGCATATTTACGTTTTTGGTTGTGATGGAATACACAAAAAACAGCAATTCTTTTAAGTGACGATTCACATATTGCCGGACTGTTTAAAAAATATTTTTACGTTTATAATGGAGATGTGACCATTTCTTTATGATCCTGCAGGTGGCGCTCTAAACTCACTCACTCACCTTTTTATACCGTTTTATCCTGTATACTACAGAAGGTCACGGGGGGCTTTCACCCTATGCCAGGAGACTTTTGGGCACAAGGTGGCGTATCCCCTGGACGGCGTGCGAATCCATTGCAGGACACACACACACACACACACACACACACACACACACACACACACACACACACACACACACACACACACTAATTCATACAAAACATACATATGTTTGGATTGTGGAGGAAACCAGAGTACCCGGAATAAACCCATCAAGCACAGGGAGAACATGCAAACTCCATTCACACAGACCCAAGGCGGGAATCGAACCAGGACCCTGAAAGCACTAACCACTTGAGTTTGAGCAGAAAACAGGCTAGAGTCACAGTGTATCCAGAGCCTGTGTAAGGCAGGAAGATCGTTTTTTTGTGTGTGCGAGCATGAGCTCCTTTTCAAGCAATTATTCATTGGTGATTATTGCCAATTTAACTACAATATGTTAATGGGAGGAAGGAGGACACCGGTGGACCTTGAGGTAAACCACAGAGAGAATGTACAAACAAAAGTTCAGAATCGAAATGGGGGATCTATGAGGCTGAAAGTTTGTTTAATTTAATTTGATATGAACAAATATTTATTTTCTCACATTTGATTTTTAGACTCATCAAGGTTTTTACTAAACTGGTTCTTGATGATTGTAGTTGTACATGGATGTGGTAGTGATTATACTGTTCAGGACCTAGCACTCATGTTCTAGCTTGTGTGTGTGTGCTTCCTTTAGAAAGGGGGCGCTCTAAAGAAAGGCCCTATAGCCAAAGCACTGCAGGCCATGAAGCAAGTGCTCACCTACAACGCTGAGGAACTGGAGTGGGACTCTCTGCACCGCACCAACCACCAGCAGTGCTACTGCTACTGCGGAGGACCTGGAGAGTGAGGACGCTCTTTCAACCTCCTGTCCTTTTCGTTCTCTTCCTCTCTCCCTCTCTCTCTATCTCTGTGGTTTTGTCTTTTTTCTTCTTCTTCTTTCACTTCCTCTCTTACTCTTACCAGAAATCTGTCGCCTTAAACAGTGTAGCGTCTGAATATCATATATTCTGATTCCCTCCTCACCACATCGGGTGTATTAACTCGTGTTTCAAAATTCCACACTGTCTGGTTTGGCTCAGCGTATAGTCGCGGAGCTCGTAATTGATTTATTAGATATCCTCTAATACGTCGTCTGCCTGATAAGAACACAGAGCATTCATTTCCATTATCTTTTCCCTCCATCTCCTCTTAGATGGTACCTGAAAATGCTGCAGTGCTTCCGCTGCGAGCAGTGGTTTCACGAGGCGTGCACGCAGTGCCTGCAGGAGTCCATGATGTTCGGAGATAGGTGCGTATCTATGTCACACGATCACACGTTCCGCTTTTCAAAAGGATGACTTGTAGCGCAGCAGAAGCACTGATAAGCCTGAAAAAATATGAGCCTGGCCATCAGTGAAACAATGGTTCGAGGGATAAGATTTCCTGATCTACTGAACGTCTGATAAACGTGGTCTGATGATTATTTTGTGAAGGAAATGCTGTGTAATCCAACGGTAGGGGGGTGTGTTTATATGAACGAACACACACACACACACACACAAAACATCATCCTGGAGTGTCTTTATATACAGTGGTACCTCTCTATACAAATGTAATCTTATTCATGTCGGCGAAAATTCGTATTGCGAAACGCATTTTTCCCGTTGGAAAGAATGTAAATGCAGCCGACTAATATAACTAATTTCCAACACTATAATCGTACTTTTGCACATAAAAACAATCCAAAGAGAAGACATGTAAAATAAAGTGGTCTTCTTTGTCTTTCGGCTGTTCCCTTGCAGGGGTTGCCACAGCGAGGATACTATCCTGTATCGTCTTCTCTCACACCAACTAACTTCATGTCCTTTCTCACTGCATCCATAAATCTCCTCTTTGGTCTTCCTTTAGACCTCCTGCAGTTCCACCCTCAGCATCCTTTTACTACTATGCTAACAATCTCTCTCCTCTGAACATGTCCAAACCCCCTCAATCTGGCCTCTTTGACATCATCACCAAAACATCTAACATGGGTTGTCCCTCTGATGGATTCATTCTTGATCCTATCCATCTTGTCACCCCTCAAGAGAACCTCAACATCTTCATCTCTGCTTCCTCCAGCTCTGCCTACTGCCTTTTCTTCAGCGTCACAGCCGTAGAGCATCACTGGTCTCACCACCGTCTTGTACACCTTTCCTTTCATTCTCGCCGATACTCTGTCACTCTTTTGACACTTTTCTCCACCCATTCCAACCTGCACACACTTCTTCCCCACTTCTTCCCCTCGTTTCCACTCTCTCCATTGCTCTGGTTCGTTCTGCACCTTCCTTACCTCTGCTCCCTGTAGCCTCCCTGTTCCACTTGGGTCCCACTCATTCACATTCCTCCACCTCTATGGATTGTCCTCCATCTGTTCTCTGCTCTCACTACAAAGCACAATGTCATCTGCAAACATCATTGTCCATGGGGACTCCTGTCTAACCTCATCTGTCATCCTGTCCATCACTAGAGCAAACAAGAAGGGGCTCAGAGCTGATACTTGATGCATACCCACCTTCACCTTGCACTCTTCTGTCACACGTACAGCACATCTCACCACTGTCTTACAGCAGTCACACATGTCCTGCACCACTCAACATAGTTCTCAGCCACTCCAGTCTTCCTCAAACAATACCACAGCTCCTCTCTCGGCACCCTGTCATACACTTTCTCTAAATTTACAACGGCACGATACAACTCCCTATTACCTTCTCTGTACTTCTCTATCAGCATCCTCAAAGCAAATACTGCATCTGTTGTATTCTTTCTAGGCATGTAAATGAAGTAAATAGACCAATAAACCAAACGTAACCTTAATTTATGATTCTTCTCGGCACTGGCTGCTTCGAAAACCAAACTGAAAGCAAAGATGCAAGATAAACACAAAATAAATACATAAAAACTCATAGCTTGACTTTCCACTGATACAAAAACGTTTTTAACTCTTCCCCCGACGTATGCGCAACTAACCCGGCATTCGATTCAGGTAGGTTCCGTCACTCGTATGCTGAAAATGCTTCGCATGCCGAGGCAAATTTATTTCAAAATTTCAGTTCTTAAGGCGGGAGAAGTTGCTTGTATACCGAGGCACCACTGTACCTTATAGTGAAATCATGACTGACATATCAGTTTAAATGAGATACAGTTTGGGATTACTTGCAAATTTGTTTGTTTTTGTTTAGTGATTTATTTACTACATTCTACAACAAAACTGAGGATGTCAAAACTTTAAAATAACTCATATGGAATTGGGTAATTATGTAACAATAACAGTCAGTTATAAGACACAGAGGTCAGTCCTTTTGGAATAGTTATTTCAAGAACAGTATTGTCAAGTGCGTTTGCAAAACCCGTCAAGCAGTATGATGAGACCAAAACTTACCTCTGCCAGTGCAAGTCCAAAACAATTTATAGCCGGTAAAACTACAGTGTAATTTTTCGCAATCCGTACTGTATAATTAGACAGAACTAAAAAATCTCAACTATGGTCTGGTGATTATTGTATTTCTCCAACTCCACATGTAAAATGACCTTAATCCACTTGGGTCGTAAAATGGGCATTTTAAAATGTACCCTGTGTATAAAGGGGGAAAAAAACTGCTAGATAGAAAAAGAGCTGAGATAATGAAATGTTTCATGGACAGCATCCTGCGAAAAGTGATTTATAACAGTATGTTCAGTGCAGTAGTGCACACAAAGGAAGTGGCACTAGGCATTAGGGGAGAGTTGGAGATCATTGCATTAAAAGTGCAGTGTTTTGCATAGCCCACCATTCATCTCCTTTTAGAGACTGCCCATTTATAAAGTTCTCCCTGTCTCATTTCACTGTCCCCAACCCCCCCCCCCTTTTTTTTTTTTTTACAGGTTTTACTTGTTCATTTGTGCAGTGTGCAATAAGGGTGTGGAGTACATCAAGCGCCTGGCTCTGCGCTGGTAAGTGTCTTTTTGTTTGTTTGTTTGTTTTTCCTCTCTTTACTATTGATTGCTCTTTACAAAAGATTGACACATACTGTAGAACGGTTAGATGTTCTAGACCTAAATTGAAGGTAGATGATACTGGGAAAAATTAATAAAGCAGTTAAAGCAGTGGTTCTCAACCTTGTTCCTGGAGGACAACATATGGGTGTTTTGTCTGCTGTTCCGAGTGTGTTCCAACAGTATGGATATATCACATCATAAGACGAGAGCGATCACTCAGAAGAGCTTTGTATTGATTGGCCGTGATCCTTCCCTGTAAAGTGACAAGTAGAGCATTACATTACAGGCTCCCTGATGCATGTCACATATTGTAGTTTTCCTCTTGAATTATTCAGTTAATGCCCATTATTCAGGAACGATTAAGCGAAATGATCGGCCGTATTGGTCCGAGCAGGAGATATATTTAGAAGTCCTTATCAAATAATTTGCTTGGCTCTAACGCCATTATTCTGGCCTTTAAATTCCCTAATGTCTGTAATGTCATTTCATTCTGACAAGAAAATCTAAAGTTTAACTGGCTCTAATCTCTTGGTCAAAGAGGTTATGGATTCTAGCCAGCCTGTAAATGATTATGCAGATTTATTTTGAGCTGTCCAAAAAAATTTGAGATTTTTGCATGCTTAAAGGAAACGTCCGCTGTATTTATAAGCACTGTGATCGGTTGTGTTTGAGGTTTGTTATTGTAAAAGCTGGTAAATTATTTGATTTGAGGTGTCTACGCATGGTGGCGTAGTGGTTAACACCTCCTGGGTCGAGGGTTCGATTCCCCGGCTCAGGGTCCGTGTGCGTGGTGTATGCATGTTCTCCCCAGTGCTTGGTGGGTTTCCTCCATGTACTTGGGCTTCCTCCCACGACATGCAGATTAGGCTAATTGTGGTTCTCAAATTGCCTGTACTGTGTGTATGTGCTTTGAGATGAATTGGCACCTTGGCACCCAAAGTCTCTTGGGATAGGCTCCATACCCCTGTGAGGGTATAGGTATAGGCGATGCATTAATGAATAATTTTAAATTAAATTTATGTTTATTGTCTGTTTAGCCTTGAGCTGCTATATTTCTTACAGATTTTAAAGCATTAAAATACGTTAGAATATTTGTTAAATCATGTCTCATATACAAGCGATAATCTTTTTTTCCCTGGCAAGCTTTCGCTCCACCCTCCCATCCAGTAGGGGGTGGTATTGAACCAATCTCAAAAGAAGTACAGTGGAACCTTGGATTACGAGCATAATTTGTTCTGGAAGCAGGCTCGTATTCCAAAATACTCATAAACCAAATTTTATTTTGCCACAAGAACGGAACATTCGTAAACCACGTTACTCGCAATTCGAGGTTTCACTGTATTAGCAATATTTTGACAAAATGCATTTGCGAAAGATTGAGACGATTTGTATTTTCTGCAACATATTTTTTTTTTTTTAGGAATTTATCAATTTTAGACCATTTAAAATTTGATTCAATTGAAACGAATAGCTCGATCCTAATTGAAAACTGACCCAACAATTAATTGAATTGAAAAAAACTGTTAATAGAATTGAACTGATCAACAAAAGATGGATTGAATTACATCAATGATTAAATGCTTTAGCTCTAAACCTCTTTAACTGACAAATGGGTCTGCTCATAGTGATCCTGTGTGATTAGCCCACACTTAATTTCCAATTAATGAGAGCAATTACGCATCATTTTACATCCAGCTCTCTCACCTTCTCATCCGTCTCATCTGGTTTCAGCTTGCATGTTAATACCACCGTGCCCACCATCATGTTTGCAAAATAGTAGACATGACATCATATGGCACTACAGTACTTTGTCATATAATTATCTTCATTCTGGAACTTTGCTTCCAACATCTTGACATCTTCTGTGTTTCGATTTCCCATTTAAATGCCAGTTTGCATCACTGAAAAATGGTGAGGGAGAAAGAAAGTGTGCTTGTAGTTTTTCAGTTTTTCGACACTAACTATAAAACCTTATAATCGCTGCATTTGACATTTGAAATTTTTCCTCCAGTTTAAACGCTTTGTAACTGTGAGCAATAACAGGGTCCCATTTTGATGTCAGTACAACAGACAGTTTACGGGAATATCACAGATACGACACCAACCAGCAAATTAACACCAGAATCTCAAAACGCCTTGCACAAAAGTCTGTATAAGCATGTTTCTGTGGTTAAGTGGTACAGTGTAATAAGATGATCTGAAGAGTTCAAAGACGCTAGGTGGGATTTGACTCGATCCCTTGTGTGATGATGATATTTTTCACTAGGCGAGAACATGGCAGTCTCTCTGAAATGCAAACTGAAACATATTATAAGCATATTTGTGTGGTTAAGTGGTTCAGGGTGGAGTTTATTTTTTTACATTAGACTCCCAGATATGTAAGTTTTTAAATTTCCCTGTCCTTTTCGTTCTGCAGGGTGGACGTGGTGCATCTGGCCCTGTACAACCTCGGAGTCCAGAGTAAGAAAAAGTACTTTGAACTGGAGGAAATCCTCAGCTTCATCAGCAACAACTGGGATCACTTCCAGCTGGGCAAGGTCACACAGCCAGAGAGTGCATTCATAAACACATGCAAAACTTGAAGTGGCACACACGTTTGCTAGTATTTAGAAACGACGACTCAACATGTAAAGGAGAGGAAGTGTTTTATTATATTGTACCAGGTAACACACGGTATGTTTCTTAATTGTATTTTTTATTTTTTTTGCTCCACCAGCTTGCGAACACTCCTCCTTCAGAGAGAGGCCAGCTCATCCTCGATGCTCTTAACAACTACAAAAGCAAGTAAGACACGTTGTTCTATCTTTTCCATCTATCTACGATGGTTTTTTGGACAGGTGGTGATTATATCTGTCTGAAATGAGCACGATGAGGGATCGCTTAATGGCGTAGTGAAATCAAATCGTGAAGAAGAAAAAAACAAAAAAACATTTGAACTCACAACTACTACTGTATATGTGTAACAGTTTCCACATCCAGAATGCAATTGGGACTAAACAGTTGTGTAGCTTTAAGAAAACCACTCATCAGTGAGGCTTTCTTGGGGACGGGGAAAGGCTTCAGATTTCTATGGAGCATAAAGAATGAATTGTAGAGGTTTGGAAAAAAGTCATGTGGTCTGATTTCGTCCAGATTTATCCTATTCCAGAGTGGATCAGGGGAGGGAAAAAAGGCGGATGAAGCGACGTACCAATCATGATCTGGGTTGCTGCTGTTGGTCAGGTCTAGGCCCAGCAACATTATGTGGCAATAAAGTAAAGTCAGCTGATGAAGTTTTTTTTTACCATCAGTAGATTTTTTTTCTTGCCTGGGTATGTTCCAAGGTAAAAATGTCTGGGCTCATCAAGCTCAAATTGTGAAATTGTGGTTCAGGGAGCATGAGACTTCGTTTTTCACATATGGACTGGCCACCACGGAGTCCCATTAAAAATCTTTGGGATGTCCTGGACAAGAGTTGAAGCACAGGTCAGACGCTCCCATCATCAGTTCAAGATCAAAGCAAAAGACAGTGCAATTAAATATTAGTGTATATATTCTATTTTTTGTCTGAGAACAATTTTTATTAATGTGCTGGTTTTAAGATATTATTTTTGTCTAAAGTAAAAACTTATTCAAGAAGACATGAATGTTTAGATGTTACAGCTTGAGTGGTTACAAATTTAAGTGGTTAAAAAAATTGTCCCTTTTTTTTTTTTTTTTTCCTTTTTATGAAAACTTGTTTTATTCCTTACATAAATCCACATTCAAGCTACAGTATTCCAACCAAAGTGAAACTCTTGGTTAAAGGAGAATATTTGCACATTTGTAATCTAATACTGTACCTGCTCAGGTACGAGAAGGAGTGTTACTTCCCAAGAATTTTCAGTTCATTATATTTGAATATATATGTGAATATTAATAAAAATATGAAAGAACAAACAAACACAAAAGTAGTGGTATTACAGTACATGTTGGCATATGTCATGCAAATAGTTTTTTCAGCACACATTTACTGTACAAACACAATAAATCGGTATCTTAGCAGTCCACCTGAGACAGATGAGGTTTGAGATTCTTTGCTAATTGCACAAAGTTACAACAAACCTTATTTTTAACAGTACACACTGCACATTCCTATTCTTTATAATAATAATTTAAACTGTGTACTGTATGTTTCAACTGAACAGCACATACAACTGTATGTGTTCATGTGTAGATTGATTTTAACGCAGCGGTACCTCGACATACAAATTGAATTTGTTCCGGAGGCGAGTTCGTAAGGTGAAAATTTGTACTGCGAAACACATTTTCCCAAAGAAAATACTGTAAATGCAGACAATCCGTTCCAGCCACCCAAAAATTATTACCAATATTACCAATTTTATAACACAATGATCACATTTTTGCATATAAAAGCAATCAAAGCATTTAGAAAAGATAAAATATGAAATAAATAGATGTTGAACCTCACTTAACTTAGCTTTGATTGGCACCGGCTGTTTTAACCACGTAACTGAAAGTGGCTCTCTTTTCTTCTTGCTACCTTCCTTGCTAATATTCTTGGGACCAATGGTAATACTATGTCCTAAATAAACCTTGCACAAAATGTAAAAAAAAAAAAAATTACGCAAACAAGCTCTAAACGGCTCCCGGACGTACGCACACCTTAGCCGGCGTTCGTTTTGTTCACTCGTATGCCAGAAATGCTTCGCATGCCGAGGCAAGTTAAATGCAGAATTTGCTGAGGTACCACTATAATGGAATGAAAATGCAATTGGGCTGTAATGTAGAAACATTTGTTTAGGTTTCTATGCGGAAAGGAGATCAAGAAGAGGAAATGTATCTTTCGGCTGAGGACGAGAGTTCCCCCCAACCCCCCATCCAAGCTTTTTCCTGAGAAGGCCCCAAAAAGCGAAGGACGCAGAGGCTGCAAGAAAGGAGTGACCCGCAACAGGTGAGTGGAAGAGGAAAGCGAGGTGACGAATATTATCGTTTAGGACATTACAGGGATAGACAATACGTTTCACAATAAAGCTGTGGTCAGAAGTTTATGAATGTCACAGCTATATTTGGTTGCAAGATTTAGAATTGGTCTTTTTCTTGGGCAGGGTGATCGTACAACATACATTTTTCCAAATAATAATGCATACAGATCACTTAATATTTAGTTGAATGTCCCTTTAACATTTTTCACATTTAGAAGCTTTTGGCAGAATTCTGCTTGGATGTTTGACCACTCTTCTCGGTTCTTGTTGTTTTTCCTGGCACAGACCTAACTTTTAAGCATTGCCTAGACTTGGACTCCAAAAGCTATACAGTATGTTAACTCTTTTCCACAACCAGCTTTGATGTGTGTGTGTGTGGGGTGTCATTTTTCAATTGGAACTCAAGTTTGTCCAATTTCCAATCGTCTAGCTGATGATTTAAGGTTATGCTGAAAAATTCCTTCTTTATTATTTCATCCACTTTGTGCAATACATTAGGTCCACTGGCAGCAAAAGAAGCACAACGCTAAATCAGGCTACTCCATCCCCATATGCTTAACATTTGCTCCAGTGTTCTTGGGGTTGATCGCCTCACCTCTACTCCTCTAATCATGTCTCTGGTCAAAACCTTTCTCCAGAAATCTTTGTCTTGTCGTCAGCTCCATTAGTTGAGTTTGAAAGTAAGGATTTCAGACCAGGGGTTTCTTTCCTATGCAGCATGTGTTCATGAAGCCCAATGAACACACCAGACATGTCAGAGATAAAGGTGTGGAGAAGTTTAATTCAAGGTTCGGTTATAAAGAAAGTATCCCAAGCTTTAACCATCTCATGGAGCACTGTTTGATCCGTTATTTGAAAATGGACGGAGTACGACACAACTGCAAGCCTACCAGGACATGGGCGTCCACCTAAACTGACAGGAGAGCATTAATCAGAGAAGCATACAAGAGGCCCATGGTAATTCTGGAGAATCTGCAGAGATCCACAGCTCAGGTGGGAGAATCTGTCCACAGGACATGTCCATTGTTGAAAGAAAACCATAAGAAGTCCCGTTTCCAGTTCCACATGGCTTGTTGCAAACCTCAAACGGGACTCCTTATAGCTTTCTTATGGCGTTCTGTAGTCATTTATCACTAACTGAAAGTTGAAAGCCTTTTTGTGGGACATTTTGTGACTTTCAGCACCACTGAATTAATAATGTATGTAAGTGCGTGTATGTATAAGTTTGACCCCAAGTTGATTTTGGAAATCCCAGAATGAGATTCTTGCGGTTTTCTTCTATTAAATATGCATGTTATAGATCATTCTGCCTTAGGGGGAAAAAAACAGTTCAAAGAAATCATTGTACGCCCAGCATTGCCATGACATTCACATTCATGGCGAGTGTATATAGAGTGCTTCTGACTGCAGCTGTTTATTGGTTTACTGACGAGCTTTAAGCAAAACATTAGTTCTACATGGAAAATACAAAAAATGTCAACAGAATTTGAACCATCTTCCAATCACTAAAGAAAAATAAAGAAAAAACATGTTTGTTATATTAATAATTCATGTGAATAATAATATTGTACTGTTATATTAGTAATATAATTTTATTATATTATAATTATTATTAATTATCATATATAATATGTTTTTCTTCTCCTAAAGTGTGTATACATTTTTTTAGGTTGACTCTGTATACATACAGTCAAAAGTTTGGACACACTTTCCAGTTCAGTGGGCTTTTCTGATTTTTATTTTTTTCTACATTGTCAAACAATGTACAATAGTCTCATTTGAACAGTTAATATTGAGAATTTGAGTTGTGTGCAACTTGTGCTCCCCAAATCTATATAACGGCTCTAATATGAGCTGCTGTTTGTTAATGCTGCTGTTCTAAGGCTGGTGACTCTAAATGAACGTCTCCTCTGCAGCAGAGGTAAGTTTTGGTCTTGCTTTCTTGTGAAGGTCTTCATGAGAGCTAGTTTCATCATGAAGCTTGATGGATTTTGCAAATGCACTTGACACAATACTGTTCTTGCAAGAACTGTTCCAGAAAGACTGACATCCATGTCTTAAAATAATAATTGGCTGTTGTAGTTGGTACTTAATTACTGTATCTAAAGATGTATGTGTTATTTCATGAAATAATCCTATAAAAATCACCGTTATGAAGGTTTTACAGGACGTAAGTAGCAGACACATCTCATCGACTGTTCAGAGGAGATTATTGCACATTTTATTATACAATGTAGAAAGAAATGGAAATCGGGAAAGACTATGAAGGTGTGTCCAAATATATATATATATATATATATATATATATATATATATATATATATATATATATATATATATATATAATCTTTATTCTCTTCAGATGTGAAAGCCGGCCACGCTCCCTCTAGTGCAAAAGCTTTTCCTCGGATTCTAGCAGCTGTTTTGCTCGAGTTGAATGAAGTGAAATGTTCACACAGATTTTTGCTGGTGAAGGTGTTTGCCATAGCGCTATTACTCACGTCGCACTAACACCTACTGTACGTGATGTCACATGTAGTGAGACACGAGAATCAAGCACGATGACATCATGAACGAATAAATGCTTTGAATTTATTGGCAACTAATTAGATTATCGATTTTAGTCGACAACGTTGACCAATTGTTGCATCCCTAATATATACAGAAAATGTACACAGACTTCAGGAACGAAAAAAAAATTATGATGTATATTGTATAACTATAACATTAATAATATCATCATATTATCATAATATTATCATATCTATCAATATACATCATACAGCAATAAATTTTGTGTTAAAAAAAAAGTATCTTGTGATAATATTCATCATGATGTGTTCTGTATGTGTGTAAACAGACTGCGTTACACTTGATTTCACATGCTAGCATCCTTCACTAGAAACATTTCTTAATGGAGTGCACTTGATTCAGTCCTGGAGTGGTGCCTTCAATGTCCATAAAGTGTTTCTCTCATAAACATGCACGATACTTGTACAGACCAGCCACAAACTCTACATTTGAATTTGAGTTAGACAGTTTGCACTACATGTAAGTAAAAGCTGTTCTCATGAAGCGACAAGGAACATCTGTACGTACCGTACTTTGCATTTTAGCCACAGCGACTCTCGACCAGACATACCGAAATATATAATTGCACAGGTCTCGGATATTAACCTGAGCCCTCGTAAACATGCACCCGCGTGCAATATTGCAGACTGCATCGCTTTATAATTGAAACGATGCTGTGTGTTTATACAAACACCCAGATGAAGCCGAGAGCTCATCATTCTCATCTCGATAGAAAGAAAAAAAAAACGGGGGCGAAAATTGTTTTACTTATTAGCATGGCTTTGAAGTGTTGATTGGGATTAAAGTGCCACGCAGGGAGGTAATTATGGCAGGTATCCCCTGCTGGTTGATGTTTTTCTCCTAGCAGACAAACTGTTTACTGGAGAAACATTTACAATTCCCATATTTTTCTGTCTCTGTTAGATAGACATGTTTTGTTAGTAGGAAATCTCTTATTTGACTAAATGTCTTCTTTATTATTTTTTTCTTTTTGACGTGTATTATTTCTGAGACAATATTAATAAGTTTGTATGAGCTTTTCTATCCACTGAAGGGAATTTAACACCGGCTGTAACGTTGACCTTTTTCTATAGTTAGATGAGTCCATATTTTGCGATTATATAAAATTTCTGTAAGGAGAAGAAAAAAAAATCAGCATTTCTGACTCTTGGGAACAAAGAAAGCACAAGGGTTATGAGAACGTGCACATAACATAATCCATCAGTGAGGACGCGTGTGGCTGCCTGCAGGTTATGAAAGCTTTGCTCTTTGCTCACAGAAATGGATTATTTTCTAATAACCGCACATTCCGAAGTGTTTACAGCAAAACAATTTGCCAGTGATCATTTTTTATTTCTTTATATATTAAAGGAACCACAAAGGGGTTTGTTGTTGTTGTTGTTAAAACTTCCCCATGTCAGAGGAGTTAAGAACATAAAGGTGGCATAAACATCTCCTCAGAGAAAACTGGAGCTTTTGTGGACCTGCCATACATGTTCGTTTATATTCCAGTAGCTGTCACTTAAGAATGGATGATGCATTCAGAAACTGCATTTTTGCAAACTCCAACACCTTAACCACTAAGCTACCCAGCACTAATACATAACTTTTTTTTATTATTATTATTATTATTATTATTATTTTCTTTTTATTTGTACAAGTGTAACATCTGACATGGACCCGGCTGTAGAGCTTGTGTAAATGGTTTGTATCAGACATTCCTGCGGGTTCAATCACAGGTTCCCCCTGTTCGCCCCCCCCCCCGGTCCAGGTCAGGTCGGCTCCGTGCTAAACCAGCCTAAACCTTTTTTTTTTTTTGGTGATAAAATTCTGCTTTTGCTTTCAGCCTGCAAGAACGTAGTTGTTAGCAAATGTTGGCACCTCTGACCACTTGGTGATTAAAGTCAAGTTGTTTTTCCTTTTGCGTCTCCTCGCTAGTTGCGCTCCGGCAGAGAAGCGGAGGAAGAAGAGGTCTAAGTGGCTGCTGGAGGATGCTATTCCCAACGTAAGCTCTGCTTCTAACCACCTTACGACAGTGTGTCAGTGCTCAAGTTAAAGGGTTCTCAGCCTCGCTCCTTTCCTGCAACTGGATTTCTGCCTCTGTCAAACTGTGGCGTGGGACTGAACACGAAAACGATTAGTCTGCTGCAACCCCGGCTTGCTCTTTCACCGCTCTGTTTTGCTCTGTACGTTATTTCATTCAGGTCTATTGTGCGTGACAGCATTGACTTTGTAAACCTCGCCGACTCAAGTTCAATTTTATATATTGCTGCCTCCTCTTTGCACTCGTGCTCGCATTCTGACAGCCCTTTGTGCTTTTGTGGTCTTATTTTCTGCTCCGCTCATCACACTCTTTACATTTCATGTCTCTCTCTCTCTCTCTCTCTCTCTCTCTCTCTCTCTTTCTCTCTCTCTCTTACATAGACACATGCAGACATGCAGTCTCTCTTTTTTTTCCTCTCTTAACTGTCTGTCTACTCCTAGAGCGATTATGCTTCGCTTTTAATGACAAATCCCTCTGAGTTCCGGTCCCTAGGCCTGTTTTTCTTTAACAACAACCTCCTGATACTTTACGCTAAAACCAGCGAAGGGCTAATGGCATCCAAAATCCCCCCGAAACACTGAGCTTCAAAGAGCGCATCAGGGTTGCAGTAATAGCACAGCTGCTCATTGTAGTAAGAGTAATGCTACCTGAGCGTCATAGATTCGGAGCAGGATAATGGACACCGTGCTGGTAGTGGTGGTGTTTAACGATCCTCTCCCCGCAGAACGAGATGACGTCCACCTGGAGCTCCAATCACCACATGGCTAACATCTTCGACTTCACGCTCGACGAGCTGCAGAGCTTAAAAAGGTGAGACCGAGGAATTGCCCCAGCATGATTTAAAGTTCCCCTCGTGATCGGAAAGTTAAGATTTTTCCACGCCTCACACTTTTTTTTATTATTATTATTATTTAAATTGAATATATCAGATTTTTCAGTGTTTATTTATTTATTTATTTATTTATTTTATATAACAGCAGCTCTAATGCGTTATTGTAACGGTTTACATGGGGACCTGTATGGCGAACGCTCCACATAGTAATGATGGTGTAATTGTTAAGGAGATGTTTATCATTTTTGTAAGTCGTCTCCAGTGTCAACAGTTTGTACAACAGATAATAGTAGATAGTAGCTGTTATAACATAAGTGCTAACAGGAACTAAGTTATTTCATGATTGTTCCACAACATTAAACATAAATTAATGGATAATAATGAAAATATGGAAATTATGGTATAAGCAGAATAAAACACTTTAGAACTATACAGTGTGTGTAGTGTTTATGCAGTACTTAAATAGTATTCATGTCAACCTGCTGTTAGGATTTTTGCTGTTAAGAGAAAATCTGTTTTCTACCATCCATGCTCAATGCAAAGGTTTACACTTTCATGGTTTGTAAATGGAACTGAAACTCTAAGGCCGCGTTCACATTACAATCCATATTGTTTGTTTAATTCAGATTTTTTGGTCAGCTCGGATTTGCAGGTATGACAATTTGGGGACAAAGTTAGGGAGGCGTTTGAGATGGTTTGAACAGGAGCAGAGGAGGGATGAGGGGTATATCAGGAGGAGAATGTTCGAGTTGGAGCTGCCAGACAGGAGGAGAAGATCAAGGCTCAAGAGGAGGTTTATGGACTCTGTCTATCATGTCTTGCTTCGTTGCTCCAACCTCCCACATGTCCACCCTCACATGCAGGTAGACAGGGGTCACCACAGCAGATTATTTGTCTCCATTAAACTCTAACAGGAGCAGCGGAAAGAAGCAAATCGGATTTGCGTTTCATGATGGTTCACGTTGGGTTTTATGTGACTTTAACGTTGACGCGTCTGTCCTGTGATACGGCACGCATGCACCCATCGATACGTCTTTGCTCGTGCCATCTGGGTTAAAACCTGCCATGAATTTGTGTGACTGTTCGTTCATTTAAAAAATCAGATGCGATCAGATTTTAGCAAACATTTCCTGGGGATTTTGCTCTGCAGGACGGCAAGCAGTTAGTCGGCTGTAGTTTTGAGGTCAAGAAGAATGAAGAAAGCCAGACTTCGGTTTAGTTGCTTTAGCAGATATTTCAAGCTCTGCTATGAAATCTGCGCGGTGTCTGTGCTGACTGACTGACGTCTGCGAGCACCTACGCAAGCACAAGGGCAAAAAGTCGCCCGAATTCCCGATCTGTCCATTCTCATTCAGGTCACATGACCTTATTTGTATCCAATCTGGAACTACATACCAAAGTAAATCAGATCTGAATAAAAACACCAGATTTGTACATTCAGACGGCCTAAAAACCTGGTGATGTGAATATACCCAAAGTCCTGCTCACAGAAATAAGACGGCAGTCCTAAGCATGAGGCACAGTGTTTACTATAACTGAAAGGATGGAAATAATGTTCAACTGTTTGTAGAGAGTTCATGAGCTTCCAAGTTATTGATGAATGATATTTGAAAAAATAACAACACATTATATATAAATCTATCCATAACTTTATGATAAACTTCAAATTTCCTCTTGGTTCAGTATGTACGTACAGTATTTGCCTCCTTTTATTGTAAGGCTGTGGCAACTTTTGCACTTGATCGTATGTTACAGCACTCTGTACATCGTTTGTGTGCCGTAGCTGTAGCCTTCGGGGTTCATCTTTTTATCCTCGCGCTGGCGGCGGCCTTATCAGTGGCTAGGAAGTGGAACACCGCCTCTCATTGTCCACATGCGTTATAACAATTGAATCTTTTAATAATAATCGAGCGCCAGCTCTGCTCCTTTGACTTTTCCATCTCTCTCTCTCTCTCTCTCTCTCTCTCTCTCTCTCTCTCTCTCTTTCCGTGGGCGTGTATGTCTGAGCATGTTGCGCGCTTAACCTTTCTCTTTTCTTCCAATTGAATTAAACAGCCAGTTATTGACTTCTGAACAATCACTTTAATTTGCATGCGGTCCCCTTTAGAGTAGTCTAAAAGGTTTTGTCGGGGTTTTTTTTATCCCCCCCCCCCCAACCCCCCCAAACCAAAATCATTTTTAGCAAGAAGGAGAATGAAGCGATTTAATTACACTTCTCACTAAAGGTTATCATCTCCCTAGCAGGCTTGAATAATAAGAGTGTGGTAAACAGTGCAGGGACAGTCGGAGCACTGACGCATTCTTAAGCACAAGTAAGGGAGTTTGAGAGCTTGTCGACGTATTGTTGGAAAAAAAAAAAAAAAAGTCTGGCCATGTTTGGTTCGACTTCCTGACCCGTGTAGGGTTCATTTGAATCCCGATTTCTATTACAGGCCGAGAGCTCAGCTGGAAGCGGCCAGGCGGTGTGATGAGATTGAGTAAATGCAGCGTACTGTACAGTACCGAGAGATCTTATTTGCTTTGGGCCTTCGCGTGGTCTCTGAGACAGGAAGGCGAAGGAAAGAACTAATTAATGTTTGCACAAAACTTTTTTCCATCTCCCTCTTTTTATAGTACGAGTTCAGGACGAACGTTCAGCCTGGATCAGGACTCAACAGATGCAGCGAGCACTTCAGGCTCGGCCACTACCAGTGTGTCCTACGATTTCAGGTACGTGGCAAGTGTCACTCACGATCACAACCAAAAAAACGTACCATCTGAAGCCTCTTAAATCATAAAATCTTAAAGAGCGCTTAATATTGAGCCGCTCCACAAAATAGCAAAGTGCTGTGTGATCAGACACCTTTCTCTAAGTACCAGCATTAACCTGTTCAGCAATTTGTGCCACAGTAGCTCTTCTGTTGGATTGGACTCCTTGCTCGCTGTGTAACCCTGGCCACCCATGGACATGTCGCCTGATTACTGGTTTTCCTTCCTTGGAACGCTTTTGGTAGGTCCTGATGACCGCCATCTGGGAACATCGCAGAATAGATGCAGTTTTGGATCCAGTCACCTACCAATTTTTTTTTTTTTGCTTTCAACACAACAGAATGTTCACTTGTTGCCTAGTATATCCCTCCCACGTCTAGGGATTGTACTTGGGTATTGCAAATGTAGTTACTGGAACAAGGCCCTAATTGGGATGCGTAACAACTTCAAAACCGCATCTCTTGTCGGATGTTCCCAGGCTACAGTGGACAGGACATACCTAAAGTGCTCCAAGGAATTGAAACCGATGCACCAGCGACAGGGTTCTGGTTCTGGTATTTAAGTACTTACCATAATAAACGTAGTACTTCTGTAAAAAATAAATAAATAAATAAATAAAAGGTTTTTTTTTTTTTTTTTTTTTCCTACTAATCGATTATTTGGATTATTTTAAAAATGTACCAAATACCAACAAATATTTATTTTGATATTCAAATACAAGGCACAGTACACTTGTTAAAATTTTTATTTATTTTTTTAAATAGAATTTGTTCTAAATAAATTATGGTACAAAAATGAAATGCAAATTGGCACTTGGTGTTTACAGGCGCGCTTGCATGAGATTTACATAAATATCAGGACAAGTGCAGAAGTACACCTGGGATAGGAGGAGGTACCATGGCTAAGCAGGAACACACACACACACACACACACACACACACACACACTCATTTCCTCTACAGAAGCTTTTCATTGCAGAACAAAAATGTTGATGTGCAAATCATTTTCTGTTTGTGAAAGCAAGCGTTGGGTTTAATTTTTTTCTAAATCACTCAATACCTGGACTTGGAGAATCGACTCTTTAGGGGCTCTAATAAAGGATAGTGACATGAATCATTTATTGTGTCTTTAAAAAAAAAAAAAAACATTCTAGCATTTGTAAAAAAAAAACAAAAAACAATGGGATTAAACAAAGTGTTAAACATGAACGTCATTCTGCCCAATTGCGTTTGCAAACTATATAATTTTCAAATCTTATTTGATTTATTGTTGTAGCTGTAATACACAGTATCTTATCTCATAATGATTAGTCGTTCCGTTTCCTTCCAAAAATGAAAAAAAATTCATAGACTTGGCTTTTTCACCATTTTCTCTGAATGCTAAATCTTTTTGCATCAAGTGGTGAGAATGTGAAACTTTTCAAAGCAGTGGTCAGGGAATTTACTTCAAGAGATCTAATGTGTACAGTACAACCAGTCTTCTGCTGCATTTTGGCTTCAATATGACAGATTGTATAACAGAGTATAGGACGGGATTTCATTCTGCAGCCACCTACATCATCCTGATTATGCTACCAGTTGATTCTCAGGAACCATCTGTGTGAGAATACTCACAGCAATGTCAAATTTATCACCTGGCATCATAGACATGTTAGCACTGTCGCCGTGTACCTTCAGGTTGCCAGTTCGATTCCCACCTTTGGGTCTGTGTGCATGAAGTTTGCATGTTTTCCACGTGCTTGGTGGGTTTTCTCCTGGTATTTTGGATTTCTCCCAGAATCCAATAGACATGCAGGTTAGGCTAAATGGCGTTCCCAAATTGCATGTAGTATGTGAAAGATAATCGGGACGCCAGCCCCTTAAGTGCCTTTAGCCCAAATGAACACAGGGAGAACTTGCAAATCGCCACATGAGCAGCTACCAGCTCAGTGATTGTTGCTGATATTAATGTTTTTATGTTACACACATTTCTGTATTATGTGTATATCAGCCTAGTAAGCTACTTCTGAAGTTTATGCAACATGGAAGTGGCTAATTTCAGGTTGCTAACCTTAAATAGATGATTTTAGAGTACTGTATATGCGCTCCCGAAATGCCTTTTTCAGCATCAATCTGTCTCGCTTCAAACAATAATAATTTAAAATGCAAATTGTTCATATTTCTTTGAGTATTGATGCAAAATAACCTGGAAAAAATGCTGTTTGAATTAAAGCATTCTTGTTTTTGGTAAAAAACTAAAAGTCCGTAGTGTCCGTAACCATTTTTACGTTCATGTTGCGATATCTTAAATTTTAATTTTTGAATACTATACTTTTTCAGGTTCATGTTTTTTTTTTTATGTGAAATCTAAATTGGCCAAGTTTTAATTTGAATTAAAAAAAAGTTAGACACTACATAAAAGGGCATGAAATTATATTTAGCAAATGTGTTTTCATTCATCAAAACCGGGAGATAAAAAGTATTATGAAACATGGTTATATGAATATTCAATATGAATATATATGAATATAGTTAATACTACAGTCTTATGCAAAAGTTTAGGCACCCCTTGATAAATTTTAGTGATTTTTTTTTTTATTGAACAGATGTTAACACGCTCTCTCTTGGAAATGGAAAAAAAAATGCACAATATTTTCAGCAAACATTGATGCATAGTTACTTCTTATGCCATAAATTGGACAAAAAAAAAAAAAACATTTATTATGGCACTTTATCAAGGGGTGCCTAAACTTTTGCATAAGACTGTATATAATAAGAAATAATGTAGCTGCTGTCTCTCACGGTGCCAAGTCAGCAATTGTATGTACAATGGTTTAATCAGTCTACAGTTTTATGGGAAATGATGACAAACAAAATGAGCCAAAAAAGCACAGCCAAGTGAGGAAATGAAAAATTACATTTTTTGTGGAGAACTGGGTGACGATTTTCTCAGATCATCGTGGCCGCTGCAGCATCTGCAGATCGTGCCACAAGTGTGGTTTCTTGACTATAAGGTGATAATTGTGACGCAGGAAATCACCCTGATGCACCCCAACAGAAAACAATAGACTGTGCAAAAAAAGCATAGCAGCCAAACTCTCTTGTTCACTTTGTGTGAAAGGAGTGAAAGTGTTCATAAATTTAGGTGTTAATACGCTATATAAATGTCAGAATGACAGTTTTCATAATTCGCATAAGTGTGTGTGTGAGTAGTGACGCCTAGGAAAGCATGTTCTGCTATGGGAAGAGAGAACAGGTTGTAGGCCAGGACCTTTTGTACAAATACAAGAGTTTTAGGTTTAAGGAGCTATACTGTAGACAGTGCAGACTCTATATTAGGGGGGAAAAACATGAATAGAAACCTAATTTTAATAAAAATGCCTTTTTAGATGTAAACATACTGTACATGTTCAACATTTGAAAAGGTTTTTTTTTTTTTTTTTTTTAAATACATTTTTAGTCCTGCGTGAGTCAACCCTCCTGCTGCCTGACTGTGTGAGAAGAAATGACTGTGGTATTGCTCAGCATTGACTCATAGCGTTAAAGCCTCCTAAACTTGATAAAACACAGGCTTTCAGTGGAATTGAGTGTGCAAACTGGCGAAAGCACAAAAAACTAGTGGCGCTTCTTCTTGTATGCAAGAGATTTGTAACCTGAGATCCTTTGTTGTATGTTTAATCCTAACAGTTGTACATTTTATGCCGTGAAAAATGATCAAATCTGATCATTCCTCAATATGCAAAAGAAGAACATGCATCACCGAGGGTTTGTAACGTTTCATATTTGAGTATTTTAAGAATCCTGAATCTTAAAGTGTTTCACTGTTTTAAAATCTCATTTTCTGCCTCTACCATTTTATTCGTCCTGGTTTCAAAGCAGCCAGATAACCAAGGCCAGGCAGATCCCTACTTTTATCACACTCTCTGGCCATGATTTCCAGCCTCATGCCTGCAGGGTGTTTGAGAAAAGGTAGACCAGAAAGATCCTAACTCCCTCCACCTTCACTGCCGTGGGGGCTCCCCACACGCTCGGCGCTGCTCTCGAGCAAGAGACAAGGAAGAGCTGTCCATCAGCTTACTGAGCACCGGATTAACCACCCCTGGCAGCTTGTGGAGAAATATGATGACACATTATGGATTATTTAGTGTGACGGAGCTTTATAGATCAACATGTCTCTGGACTGGAGATCAGGCAGTCTGTGAAGAGAATTCAGCTTCCAGCCAATGGAAAAATGTGCTCTAGGGATTAGTGAGCCGTGACTATAAATGTTTTCCAGTTCAAGGCTGTGAGAGCATTTCGCTTGATCACGTAAGGATTAAGGAAGGACAGGTCGTACTGTTCTAGAGAAATCAAATTCAAAAAGTAGCGCCTCGCATTTGATACTTTCCTGAAAAAAATTCCCCGTCCCAAAATGTGTTATTTTTCTCGCAAAGTAAGTCCCCAAAATATGAACAAGCTCCATTCTGAGAGCTTGTTCGTGAATCCATTTCTGCGCAAGTCCAACAAACATTGTCTAGGTACTAGGATACTTACACGATTGGCTACACACACTATAAAACATGTTCCATGATATTGTCTTTTTTTTTGTCTTTTAGAATTTTTAGCAAAGAGAGAGAATTTTTCGAATGGTTGAACGATTGTCTGACATTTTTTTTACCTCGCTCCATTCTCTCAAGAACCAGCGTCATCGGCGCTGCTTTTATGCTCGCTTCCGGACATCCTTTTATGCACGCTGCACGCACATGACAATGTACGCCGGACATGCAATCTAACTTTCGTGATTGAACATGCGCGAATGCATGCTCGGATCTTCGAACGTTCATAACTCGAATGTTCGTATGTAGGGGACTTAAGCAATTCCAAGAACCTCATAACTCAAGGCGTTCTTGCGGGTGTAAGCGTCTTTTCTTTTTATTCTTTTTTTTTTTTTTCTTCTTTCTAAACAACTAGTCATGGAAAAAAAAATACACTGAACATGTCCACATAGAAAGCTTCAAGTTTATTAAATAAGTTTATGTAGGGTGCCTGCTGTTTAAGTGGCTGCGTACGTTACTATAGAACTGAGAGCTATTTGAATGAGAGCAGATGGGACTACTGTCAGAGCTGCTGCTATAGATTAGATTATAATTAATCAACACCATCTGACTGATCAGAACACGGGAATTTAACGGCACCATCGTAGATAGAAAAGAAAGGGAAAAAAAGTATTTTGTCATTTATTCCCTGTTCTTACCATTGTTGCTTCTTATGCTGTTGTGGGGGTATAGATTTTCTCTGATGGAACTGATGTTTTTGTACGTGTGTGTTTTTCTCCTTCAGTGCTGCAGGTTATTCTGGGCGTCTCGAGATTGTCTATAACTCCCAGCTATAATGCTCAATGTCCCTTGGGTCAGTTCTCCATGTAGTCAGTAAATGGTTTTATTACCTTAGGTGTCTGTCAGCGCTACTACATTCAATTTGTCATTAAGACAACCTGATTTTTTATTTATTTTTTTTTTAAAGAGGAATAAGGAGAAAGAATAGATCGTCCTCCCGTCATCCTTTCAAGATGGATGAACAATCCCTCCGATGCCATGTTATTTATTTTTGGACGTATTCTTCCTGGCTATTCATTAGCAGTCATTCTGCGCTCAGCGTGTTTAGGGAGGATGTGTACGGCTGAAAACACGCGGCTCTGGAATCCCGAGAATGCCCCCTGCTGTGGGTGCTCACTGTGGGATAGATCAAACACACCACTTACGAGTAACTGCTTCCCAAGCGCCTGCTTTCATCTACTCAGACTACAGCCTCTAGTTCCTGTTTTAGCAGCTCTAATCATCATCAAATGTAGTGCCACAGTGTGCGGGTTTAAAGCCTCGCTCCGCGTAACCCTCTACTCCGTTATCTCAGCCTACAACCGTACTATGCCGAGTAAACTCCCATAAGTGGAGCGTGGAAAAAAATAAAAAAAGAACAGCGGGACATCCGTCTGTAACGTGACCTTTAAATGGCACACGCACCCTTAGAGCCAGGCGCTCACTCCAAGAACAGGAACGAAAAAGCTTTTCACTGAACAAGACAAACATCTGCTGGCAGATGATAGTAGTACAACTAGTTTAAGGGGTTTGTGGGGAGCTGAAATCGGCCTTGTATGAGCGTTCAGTATTAATGCTGAGCATGTGGATAGAATGTTGTAAAGTTTTCCACCTTCCACTTTTCAGATTTGTCCCCCCCCCCTTTAACCAGCCCCCTCCCCATTATATAACAGCGACCGGCTAGGGAGGGTGAAGGCTGACATTTGCTTCCTCTGTGACACGTAAGGCTAGCCAAGCGCATACTTTTCAAAGCCGCTATTCATGCTGCATTGCATCACTGGACAGTGTAACACACTCTGAGAAAAGTGCTGTCTGCCTTCATTCATGTCGAAGAGTTTACAGGTGCATGCATGTTCGGCTACAGTCTCTGTGAATGACGGTATCTGCAATTGAGCTAGTGCTGAACAATTATTAGCATAAAAATCGAAATCTCAGTATGGACTTGTGCAGTTCTTAAGTCACTAAAGGCTGCGATTTATTATAGGTAATATACAGTATGCAAAGTCGGGAATTTGAGTGAGTAAAAAAATACTTGACAAACTCTACATACTCACTCACTCACTCGTTGTCTATACCACTTATTCCTGTATACAGGGATGCGGGGGGGCCTCTAGCCTATCCCAGGAGACTTGGGGCATGATGTGGAGTACATCCTGGACAGGGTGCCGCACATACACGCACTCATTAGCACACTATGGCCAATTTGGGAACACCAATTAGTCTAAATTGCATGTCTTTGGACTGTGCAAGGAAACCGCAGTACCCAGCGGAAACCCACCAAGCACGGGAGAACATGCAAACTCCATGCACACGGAGACCGGAATCAAACCCGGACCCTGGAGGTGCAAGGCGACAGTGCTAACCACTAAAGCACTATTCGGACGGGACTAGTTTTACTGGGGGAGGTTTTGAGTTCGATTTTTTTTTCAGCAGACGTCTGTTATCTCATGTATGGATTCGGACGGGACTAACATCTCCGTGTTTATTACGGACGTAGGCGTGTCTGTGTTTTACATATGGCCGTTGCACAAGACCACGTGTTGAGGATGCGTGGATTGCGTATGGTCATACCGGCGCGCTAGAGATTGTACGGTAGTTCACGTTGACCAAAACATACAAGAAAACGCGTTTCGAAAAAAAAAACATTTTCGGCAAACACAGACATTTGCATTCGGAGGGGATTAGATTTCTCAGAGGACCGGCGAGTTTGCTGAAAAACAGTAGGTAATTTGCTCTGGAATTTTTTACAAAGGAAGGGATTAAAATCCTGTGTGAAACAGAAATTTCTCTAACGTCCCCCAGTAAAACTAGTCCTGTCCAAATAGTGCTTAAGCCACTGTGCTGTCCAGTATTTATTTAAATTTTTTAAATACTTTTCAGTTAATAAGTAGAATTGGAAAACATCATCTTAATGAGATTTTTTTTTTTTTTTTCCCCCGATTTTCTCCCTAATTTAGTCATGTCCAATTCCTCCCCGTCACTAGGGGGCTCCACATTAAGGCTACTACTACCACTCAGCCGGGAGGGCCGAAGACTATCACGTGTTTCCTCCGAACCACGTGACGCCAGCCGACCGCATCTTTTCGAACTGCTCGCTCGCGCACCGTTGGGGGCGGCGTAACACACTCGGAGGACAGCGCTATCCGCTCCCTCCGCTGCGCGAGCTCACAGACGCCCCTGACTGGCTGTAGAGCCGTGATTAATGTCGGAGCACTATGTACCTCTCATCCCTCCCCTCTGAGAGAGCTCGGCCAATCAGCTCTCTCTAGACCTCCGGCTGCGAGAGGTTACAGCATCACCCGGGATTCGAACTAGCGATCTCCGGATGATGGGGCGAGCGCTTTTACCACTGCGCCACTCTGAGGCCCTAATTATTTGATGTTGGCCTGAATAAAGGTTTAAAAGCAAATTGGTGCATTTAATAGTTAAATTTCACAGTGTAAATTGCAATCACAAAATGTGTCAAAATGATCGTAATGCGATATATAGTACTGTGCAAAAGTCTTAGGCGCCATATTATCTGTAGTACAAATTTTATTATACAAGTGTATTATGTCTTAACTAGTGCAGCAGTATATAGTATATTATCATAATAAATATCCTGCACCTCCTTCAAAATCTATTTAAAAGTTATAAAGTTGGTGCAAGCCATTAAAAGGGAAGTAGACACCACCTACAATGCTTTATTTGAGAATACAATTTATTTAGAGTGTTGGAGGGGTTTTGCATTGATGATGATGATGATGATAAATAATTTTGTCTTTCATAATAATTGGAAAGCTGGCAGCTTTCTTGTGGTCTTGTGTGTCAAATTACATTAGACACTAGATTAAAAAAAAATGTATGTTAATGTTTTGCGAGTTATCTTTTGACTAATTGGGTCACACCTCAACATCTACAGAAAGAACGTGGGCAGCCGGAAGAGGAAGCTTCCTTCATCCAACTACAGCGCCCTGGCCAGTAAGCGGGAGGTGATGGAGAGCGATCTGAGTCCAGTGGGTACGCCAGTGGCCGAGACCGGGGACGTAATGGGCGGGGCCATCGACAGCCACACTTTTGAAAGCCTGAGCGAAGACGACACATCCCTCTCACACCTCAAGTCTTCTATTACGAGTTACTTCGGCGCAGCAGGGCGACTAACGTGCGGAGAAAAGTACCAGGTCCTGGCACGCAGGGTCACGCCCGAGGGCAAGGTGCAGTACCTGGTGGAATGGGAGGGCACCACGCCTTACTAAATGTCACTTACCTGAGGGCATGAGAACGGAGATGAGGTTCAAGACGAGGTTCTTCACTCCCAGGCCTGGGGAGTCACACTGGTGCAGAGATCACGATAAAAAATAAATAAATAAATAAATAAAAAATGGACAGATTAATTAGGCATAGAACGAATGCCTAACTGGTCAAATTGTCCACCATTGTCCTGTCTTTAAGACTCTCTTTAAAGCACTGTGACCTTCCAGGGTTGGGATTGAAGAACACTTGAGCAAACAGTTATAGAATGTCACATTTGCTTATAGTAGTTTTTTTTTTTTTTTTTCTTTCGTTATTTCTTCTTTTTTGCGTTACACAAATATCTCAACAGTTGAGTTCCAGAAATCTAGTATTCTAGTGCAATTGTAGTTTTCTAAAGGATCTTAGAAAAAAATATATATGGGAACGCATATAGGTCGAGCACTTACCCCATGTTGGGTAATGAAGTGTGTTTTCTTTTCTTTTTTTTTTTTACTCATTTTTTTTGTCAGTGTCCTGTTGACAGGGCACTATAAACAGCACAGAACTCACTTGTCTGATTTAAGCCAATTAACCTTGTAGGTTCTCAATGTCTTTTAGACTTTTTTTTTTTTTCTTTCTGTTTTTCTTTTTTTTTTGGGGGTGGGGGGCGGGGGGAGGTTTGTTTTCTAGTTTCAGTTGTCGCACTTAGAGGCTGTTTAAATTTCCTTTTAAGGTCGGTGAAATATAATGACGTACTATTATACATCCATGGCATAAAACATTTATTACATGTTGACCCTCGAGGTTGTTAAACCCATCATCAGTACAAAAAGTGGACAGGGTTTAGGGCGGTGTGCCGTCTCAAGGGTGTCAGCATTGAGATCTTCTTCAATCCCTTCAAAAACACAACTGAAATTTTTATTAACTAAGTTAATGCATGTGTTTTTTTTTTGTTTGTTTGCTAAATAAGGCATGGTGCATGCTCCTGTAAATGAAACTAATTTAAGAATGTGGTCTCTTCTACACCCACTGACTACACCCTACTCATTCTGATGGCTTTACAGGGAAAACATCTCTGTCTAGGGGTCAAAAGTGCCACAGTTTGAGGTTTTCAAGAATAACAGTTTTGAAATTCAGCAAGAACAGACACACGGTTCCTGTGAGTGGACGCTCCATGCATAGGGACCATCTCTTCTTTTCATAAAGGAGCATGCTTACACCCTACATGAACACCATGGTATGTGGACTATGGGTTTGCATCATGTAGTCACACACTTTCACATCAACTCTCAGGGGATTTTACCTGCTGTGCAAATAGGAGTCCACTTAGTTTCAGTCCTTTCAGTAATGATGGGAAAATAGACAACATTTTGATCCCAGTTTCAGTGCAGCTAAATTACTTATGCAGGTAACATTTAGATATTAGGGCTGCAGAAATTGATTTTAAAAAATTGCAAATCTTTTCTTATATAATGAGTATAATTGAAACTGCCATATATAACTACTAAATGTACCATGTTGTATTCAGACATACAGTTCAGTGCAAACATCTTGAGCCACCCCTCATTTATTTATATGAAATTTAAATAAATAAATTTTATATATATATATATATATATATATATATATATATATATATATATATATATATATATATATATATATATATAATATATAATAATTATGTAGATTAAATTAAAGAAACGTTAAGTAATGTTTTACTGCATCAGGCTGCAAAGTGCCTAATGTGGTTGTTTATGTACCTCATTTCCCCTTCAACCTCCAAACACTCAGTATTCAGCTTCACCAGTATACTAATCACCAGCCTGGTCACCTGTCATCATCTGCACCTGTTTCTCCTGATTTTTTTTTATTTTTATATATATATATGCTTGAATGTTTCAAGGTCATTGTGTCCTTTAGCAAACATTCCTCTGAAACAGCTCAGGACAGGGACTAAGAGACAATTTTTATATTTATTTTTTTTTAGGTTTCAGGATGCCTGGAGAACTATTCATGAAGACTGCATTTATAAAAAAAAAAATATATATACATATATATATACAAAAATTCTGGCTCTTTGGAAGCAAAATATAAAGAATTAAGGGGTGGCTCAAGACTTTTGCACAGCGCTGTATTTATATAGGCTTAGACAAATGATCTCATCAAGAGGATGTTTTCCACTATTTATTTATCACCGCAAATTTATGTAAAAATAATTCACAAACTCTGCATAAATTTCAGATCATGGGTTTAGTACCTGTAATAAATCTCAGCCTTTTTTATTTCAATTTAATAATTGCACAGGTCTAAATCAGGTCTTTCTTTCTTTCCCATCATTATTAAACAATAACAATCAACCGTTGATCACGAATGTAATCCAAGCGTCTCCGATTTTTAAAAAAAGAAATCCTCGGCTATAAGGATTTATTAGAAATCAGATTTAGAGGATGTGTGTGTGAACAGAGAACATAATAAATTGCTAGTGCTGTGACCTTGAAACGCTCCACCTGCCCGTTAAATCCCTTTGTCTAGTCCGTGTGCAGTAGAAAACCTTGGCACGTTCTACGCTTATATACTGATGTACACAGTTTGACCTTGTATCCCCCCATCCCTCACTAAATGTCCTATCACTTCCAAAGACTTTCTTCCTCCTCGATTGTTTCATTATAAATGTGTGTACCCTTGCCTAATCTGCCCAAGTTTCACTTGACTGGAAATGTTTAGCTAGTTTAAAAAAAAAAAGAGGAAAAAAAATCAAGTGTATCATATTAGTATGGCGAGTTTATTTGACATTATTAGTCTTTTTTTTTTTCTACAGTGTTAAAAAAAAAAGAAATATACTTTATTATTTACCTGTATATAATTGGACAAATGTTTAGCCCCCTTTATTGTATTGCACTATAAACACGTTTTTCTCAGCTATGCAACTATTATTGCTTAACTGATTTGTCATATATTTTATAATTGAAAAAGAATCAGAAGAGAAAAAAAAACTTTTATACAAAGCACTTATTTCGTGCATCTTAAATGATGATATAAAAAAAAAAAGTTTTATGGAAATATTTCCCCAAGTACGAACGTTTATGCAAATTTACACAAATTCAGTGACGTAGTTCAAGCATAATAATTAAAGTCATAATCCAAAACTTTAAAGTCGTCGCTCATCACATTGAACTAATGCTTGGTAGTTCAGCTGCTGATCTTGAAGGGTTTCTTTCTTTCCTTTTTTTTTTTTATTTTCTTATTATTTTTTTATTTTTTATTTTAAACTTTATCTTGTGTTAAAGTTCCAGTAAAGAACTCTCATGGCTGTTTCGCTGCCAAACACCTCCATGGTAAAACTGCATTTAAAGCTGTATTTCATGCTGCCTGTTTTTTTGTTCGGGATGGTCGGCGTAGCCATCGAATCCATCCGCTATCCTTTCAGAGTGAACTGTGAATAGCTTCCTGAATCTGATCTACTTCCACAACATCCTGATGTGGCTGAACGTAAAGTTAGTGAGAGAACAGTTCAGTGTTTCTTATAAATAACAGTGTTGTGATGTAACATGCTTCAAGCTGTGCGTAAAGGAACCTTTCTGCTTATATTCAGCATATGTTAGATATTTAACATAGGTTTTGCCATGTGTAATTACCGGTGTGTCACTCATGAACCATTCACTCCAGTTTTTAAACAATAAAAAGCATTTTGCCAGAATGTATAATGTATTGTTTTTTTTTTCCACCTCTCAATTTCTTCCTTCATTTTCCTACATTTTTTTTTTGTTTCCCTTTCTCTAAATTCCTAATTTCCTCGTTCTCCCTTACTGCCATGCCCGCTTTTCTTTTCTTCTGTCCCTTCCCTTTCATTTCCCTTACCTTTTTCGTACATTTGATGTGTATGGGTACGGACTGATGTGTTCACTGTCACAGACACTAGATGGCGACAGGAGTACGTGGCAGTCCTAAAGATAAAGATCTGTAGCTGCAAACGCACATAACTATCTGTCTCTCTTTCTCTCTCACACACACACACACACACACAGTGTCATCTAAACACATTATTATCAATAAGTACTGTGTAATGTCTCACAACTTTGTCTCATTACTCCTAATTCAGTGTTTCTCTATCCTGGTCCTGGAGGATGCCATTTCCTGCCCATTTTAGTGTTTTCCCTACTCGACCATGCCCACTTCACTCCAGATATTGCTAGTCTTTAAATTCAGTGACCCGGGAGCTGAGAAAACACTAAAACATGCACAGTGGTTTGGTGGGTCTACCATGACCAGGGGTGAGAACCACTGCTCTAATCCAAAATGGTTCATCTTCATGGGTTGCATCAAAGTCAAGCTTCCTGGCACGCTCCACACTTCTAATCCAAGTTGTTTTCAAAGTTGTAGGTTGTGCCTCAAATTGCTCTATATTTTTAATCCAAGTCTTTTTAGTGATTGAGGATATCATTTCAAATTGCGTCATACTTCTAATCCAAGTCTTTTTTAGTGTTGGAGGATGTGTCTCAAATTGCATCATACTTCTAATCCAAGTCTTTTCAGTGCTGAAGGCTGTGTCTCAAATTGCATCATACTTCTAATCCAAGTCTTTTCAGTGTTGAAGGCTGTGTCTCAAATTGCATCATACTTCTAATCCAAGTCTTTTCAGTGTTGAAGGCTGTGTCTCGAATTGCATCATACTTCTAATCCAAGTCTTTTCAGTGTTGAAGGCTGTGTCTCAAATTGCATCATACTTCTAATCCAAGTCTTTTCAGTGTTGTAGGCTGTGTCTCAAATTGCATCATACTTCTAATCCAAGTCTTTTCAGTGTTGTAGGATGTGTCTCAAATTACATAGTACTTTTAATCCACGTTTTTTCCGTGTTGGAGGTGGTGTCTCAAATGGCATCATACTTCTAATCCAAGTCGTCTTGTCTTCATGCGTCTTGTTTCCCAAATTGCTGGCATGGTTTAGGTCCATGCATCCTCTCTTGGATGTATCTTTTTCCTTGGTTACCTACAGCTGTATACACACAACCATTCAAAGACGGTTTCTAGTCTGGGCTGTATGGCAAACGGTTCCATGTTCCTAATCTAATTCTGAACCTTTGATTAAATTGCTAGAACCGTTTCTTTCCTAAGGGCAGATGAGTCGCTCTATAAAACCAGTCGTTCTTTAAAGAATTGAGTAGGTGGAAGACTGAAATAAATAAATAAATAAATCTGCAGCTACTCTCCTGTAAGCCGTTAATCTAATTAGGGTGCTGAATGGTGTTGGGACACTGTAACTGCTGTGCACTTTGTAATTCGAGGTAGTCATGTAGGCAAGACTTGGTTTTTTCCTCTTGACAGCCAGGGAAGTCTCGGTATTTCACAAGTTTTTATGGCTCCAGGCTAGGTGTCAGTTTCATTAGGCATGGAGAGAGATCGCTCCTGCTGTTCTGTTCGGCTGCTGACTCGGTAAGCTCTGACCTGCTAAGACAGTAAAATAACCAAAGTTCTTCGTAGAAAAGTGACAGCGAGATGAAGAAGTAGAAGACGACGCAGCGCAATGAATAGGGTGATGACCCGGTGTCACTGCCAGGGCTGGAGGAAAGTGATTGGTATGTCTGCATTGATCTTGATCATTTCTGTATCCTGACAGCTCAGTCTGTTTCATTTAAAACTTTAATCATGTTTTGAATTGGTTTGAAGACGGAATCAAGTCTGGCTTAGTTAGCTGTAGAATGTCTGCTTGGGCTTTGCCTGTAGGTATTTTTGACTAGGGTGCATCAAAGATTATCCGCACTCGGGTGGTATTCATTTTTGGAAAAGACAAATACACCATTTATTCTACATAATCTCCTTGCTTTCCTATACACTTTGTGCATCTGTCAAGCTTTCGATTCCCTCGTTAGAAAAAAAACAGTTTTAGGCTTTGAACACTTTGAACTTTTTCTCAGTGCCACATACATAAATTAACAGAAGCTAACTAGCTAGCCAGATTTACACCATACATTGTCAAAAACTAGTCTAAAGTTCTTCAGCACCAGGTACAGCCTCAGAGCACAAGAAACCAATCACGGCGCGCTGAATCAGAAGTGGGGCGCTGAATCATTTTTGCTCACACTGCAGTTAAAATTGTTTAGTTATGCTACTTTTTATAACTTCTGATTCAAGTTTGACATGCTTTCTCATGGATACAACAGATTTGCATGTTAAGAGCAAAATTCAATACTCGTAATTAGTAGGGATGTGAATCACCAGGGACCTTCCCGATACGATATTTTCACGATACCCAAATGCCGATTCGATTTGTTTTCCACGATTTCAATCTCTTTTTTTTTCAGATTTTGTTTAGATTCTCAACAAATTTAACAAATGATTTGTCCTCCCATACAGCATGCTGTCCCCCCTGCCAACGTGTGAATAATTTAGAGGGCACCACCTGCAGGATTACATTTTTAAGCGGAAACATTTTACCGCTTCAAATGCAAACTTTTATAAATTCAAAAATATACACATTTTATACACATATATATTTTATAAAGTCAACTTTGAAATTTTCAAATTTTGTCCCCAGATCTCTAGTACAGTAATAACTAGATCACTTATAAAGATGAAAACAGTGACCATTGACCTGATTTATGACATGGGTCTTTACAAGACTATTATTAAATTTATCCGATATACAGTAGATGTAATGTACGTCTTTGCTTTGCAGATTTGACCGTCTCATCAGTGCACTGGTTATCTTGTGGGAAGCCACTAATGGAACCAGGTAGCTGGAAGGTGAAGCTTTGCCTGTTGGCTAAGTGTGAGCTGGTGCTGTTTGACAAAGCAGAGGTGGGTGCTTCCATGAATATAGAAGACCCACATTGTCACCTGTGATGAACTCTAAATACTAAGGACTAGAAGTGAGGTGACTGAGAGGCTGCATGACGATAAGTGCCTTGCACCTCGAGGGTCCGGGTTTGATATCCACCCCGGGTCTGTGCGCATGGAGTTTGCATGTTCTCCTCATGCTTTGGTGGAATTCCTCCAACGGTCCAAAGACATGCAGATTAGGCTAATTGGCGGTCCAAATCATCTGTAGTAAGTGAATTCGGTGTGTGAGTGTACAGTATAGACAGTATGTATGTGTGTGTGCCCTGGGATGGATTGGCATCCCAAGAACTTTGTTCTTTTTAACTCTTAAAAGCTTTCTTAATATAAGAACCTTAAACACTGGTCTGAATGCTGATGCTCCTGTAGTGCATCCAGAACGTGATGCTTTTCTACTCTAGAGGGCAGCATATCACAAGATAGCACATCTGCACACTTTTTTTTCCATGAGAAATGAAACCACCTGTTAGGAAGTGCGGTTTCTCCGTCATACCTAATACGACTGCTTGAACTGTCCACAGATCAGTTGGTTACCGCTGGGAGAGCGAAAAGCCGAGTCATGCACTATGTGGCTCCTGAGGCACAACATCAGTGCTCCAGAGAAACAGCAGCTCTATAAGGATCAGAGCACCCAGACGCCACATAGCAGTGAGTGCACCAGTCAGACTCCGGATATGTATAGCAACGAGATCTAGACGTAATCGAGACGTACGTCAAACAACTCAACCATGTGTGACTAGGGGTTACAAATTACAAATCTACTGAGCATTCCAGCTTGCAAGTGGAAACTCTGGTCACATGTTTTGGTTCCAAGAACTGATGTGCTGTAGGCTGGCCATAATGTAATGAGGCATGGCAAAGGTGGTTAGCTGGGGAAATCCTTTTATAAGTGTAAAACAAAACAAAAAAAAGTCACCAAGTCAAACAAGTGGCCAAAGTTTGACTGTTATTTATTCTGCACATTTTACACACAGTTTCTTCATCGCACCATCAGCCTCATTTTTAGTTGACGAAGTTTGACGTCCAAACCTGCATTACGTTGACGCCAGTTTAATGATGCACAGTTTTTCCAGTTTGTTTTGCCTGGCAGTTTCTAATAAAATGGCCGGTTTAAAAACTTTCAGGTGGTTAACCTGGAACATTACTGGTATTCATTTTTAGGTGGAACTTCTATGAACTGGAAACATGAGCAGTGATCTTATAGGCCCAGTTTAAACTTTGCATCATTTATATTATATTTGACTTGAAGCCCTGATGAGGTTTTCTTGAATCTATTGTATGCAAATGTTTTGCCTCAGTTGGCAAAAAGATTTATGGAAATGTGGAAATGTGGGCCAAAGTCACATGATCACATCACATTGAATAAATAAATAAATAAATAAATAAATAAAAGCGAGACATTGCATTTGATATACATTTTCAGCTATAATGCTATAAACCTTGTAGCTGTTGCAATATATCATACAGTATGTACAGCACTGTGCGAAAGTCTTAGCCCCCCCCCATCATTTCTTCATATTTTTACCTATGACCTACGAATCACTCAAGCAAACTTCGCAGCCTGTCACAGTCAAACATTTGTTCAAGTTTCTACATCATTTAATTGAATTTAACATGAAGAATATGCAGATGTTTAAACAGTACAGATGTTTAAACGGTGCAAAGCACATGCAAATTCTTTTTGAACTGCTGCTTGTGCTATATAACATGTTCAAAAAGAAAATGCCTAGTCCTTCCTTCTGCATACATGAACTTCATACAGATGCTCATGATTGGCTATGGACACACACTATGGCGTCTCTCCCACATAGAGAGCACAACTAATGTTGCTCTTTGAAATTGTGGCAAAATCCGGACTCCAGGTTGTCATCACCAGGTGACAGAATGACACATATGTGTTTTTTTTTTTTTTTACGTAAATAACATTTACATCCATTTTGTATAATATTTATTTCCATCAACACAGAGGACACAAGGCTAAAACCAGGCTCATGTACCCTGACACACAATAGAGTGTGTGTAGAGCCTCCTGACAGAATGAATGCTCTGCTGCTTTCCCCGCTGTCCAGTTTAACCTCCAGCAGGCCGCCGAGCACTAATCTGCAGCGGGTGGAATAATCACACTGCTGTCACAGGATGCCTTTGTTTAAAAGTCAACAAACCCTCTACATCTCTCTAGAAAAAAAAAAACGAGTCCTCTCTGAGCAAATTATGCAGTCTGTGCTCTTCTGCTACTGCGTGGGAACAGACTTCAGACTGAATATCGAAATGTCAGTCCGCGCGTGCAGCCGATCAGTTTACTGAGCCGGGGAGAGATTGTGAATGAAAGGGATTGATGTATTGTAATTTAAAGCAATGTACAGTAATCAACATTAACCAGCTTTGCAGTGGGTATTTTAATGGCATATACCGTTTAGTGTACAGTAGATGCATAATGGAGCACATTTTATTAATTGTCTTATTAAATAACCTACTCTGTAATGATGAGTTTATTTCATTTTAAAGCAGCGGTATGCATTTGTACCACTCTAAGAAAAAAACAACAACAGGTGAGCCTCTTCTCAACTAATCCCCCCCCTTTAATCCTTCTCTTGATTTGTACATTCTTACTTTTAAGAATCACAAATGGCACCTTTTAAATGCATTTTTAACGATGCAAACCTCGTTAAAATATCCGAAAAGTCAAGTGCGTGAACTTTTAAACAAATAAACTGTTGCGACAGCACAATTTTCCACAGCCTGCTTTCAGACGGGTCCAGGATCGAGTAATCGTTGCTTTATTTCCGTTTGTTCTGTCCAAGGATTAATGTTTAAGGTTCAGTTTAAGAGGCTGGAGTAATGCACGCAAAATGGGAAACTGATCTGCCTCTTTTTTTTCTTTTTTTTTTTAACAATCTCTTCAAACCAGGCTGTAATGCTCTCAGACATTACAGCTCTTAAAGATTTTATTTCATGACAGCCATTTGCTGGCTCTTAGGAATGATTTGATGTCGGAGGAAGATTCTGAACGGATGTTAAGGCAACAGTCCTTCCGAGAGATGGCTCGAAAGTAAGTGAGGATGACAGTGAGTAGTAGAGAGAGAGCGAGCGAGGGAGAGAGAGAGGGAGGGAGAGAGGGAGGGATGGAAAGTGTGTGTTGGGGAAACAGGAGGCAGGCACAGAGAGAGGAGGGAGGTAGACAGAAAGAAATGAAGAGAACGCCAAGCTCTGTGTCTTTAAGAGTGCTGGAGCGAAGGGGTTAGAAAAGTGTGAGGCCCCTGAGAAGCGGCGAAGGCCGGCCTCGTCCCAATTCCTCTCCAATCCACTCCACTGTAGCTGTCAGACGCAGCAGCTCAGCCAGCGCAGCACAGAGGCAGCACGCGACCTGTGTGGATAAACAGACTTCTCGGATCACTGAACTCCCCCAGCACTATGTCTGATTTTGATTTCACACAGCTTTGAAGTTATGGAGCTGGACGACGCAGCCGTGCTGGACATCCACCATGGTAAGAAGAGAAATGTGGAATCACTTTTAACAAGGCTGCTGAACTCTTCAGAAGCAGTGGAGTGCTCGTACGTGTGTGTGTGTGTGTGTGTGTGTGTGTGTGTGTGTGTGTGTGTGTGTGTGTGTGTGTGTGTGTGTGTGTGTGTGTGTGTGTGTGTGTGTGTGAGTGTGTGTGTGTGTGTGTGTGTGTGTGTGTGTGTGTGTGTGTGTGAGTGTGTGTGTGTGTGTATGTGTGTGTGTGTATGTGTGTGTGTGTATGTGTGTGTGTGTATGTGTGTGTGTGTATGTGTGTGTGTGGATTTTAGGTCTGTAAAAGAGATCACTGGCTCAGCTCAGGCTTGTTCTTCTCATGCGAGTTTCTTTTGTCTCAAACAGAGTAACTCTAGTTGGCTGCACAGAACGTGTGTAATTCCATCCTGGAGCTTGTTGAGCTTTACTCATACAGTATGTCAAAGATCCAGGACATGATGGATAAAAGGTTGGATAAAAAATTTTTTTTTTAAAAACACAGGGAACATTTTTCTCATTCTTATTACTGTAAGAGTGGGTTGCATTCTAATCGTGCACTACATGTTCCCAACAAAACAACAACAACAACAACAAACCATTTCCTCACAACTTGCGAGAGCTGAGTGTTTTTATGAATAGAGCCATAAGCATATTAGGCATATGGGGGAAAAAAGTATCATCCTATATACAGTATCAGGGTATTAAAGACATTTTCATGATGCGTGAGACATTTAAACATTCATATAATAATAATAATAATAATAATAATAATAATAGTATCATAATATTCTATACTGTACATATGAATAAATATGTGTTAGAACACGTGGTGTAATTCTATCATCGTAATGTACGAGTTATACTGCAAATCTTTTTGAGCAACTTTATAAGCCAAGACAAATACGTTTAGCTCGTTTAAAAGGAATCGGTGCGTTTTCTCGATGCAGTGGCTGGGCTGCATTATTGGAAGTTGTCCTGTATGCTTCTCTTTAGGAGGTGCTCTTTCACTATTTAATACCTTTTTTGTTTTAGTAAGCAAGTCTGTGTGCTTTGCCTGTTATGGAGTTTTGTAGGTGTCGCTAAATCAGCTACGCCACGAACACATTTGATCATTTCTGAATGATTTTTAGATGAAAAAAATGGATCTTTTTTTGTAAATAAGGTACAAAGACAAAACATGTAATACAAATACACTGCCTGGCTATAAAGAAGTCGCGTGTGATTTGAAATGATTCTTTATGCTCCCAAATGATGCCTTATGCACTCTATGACAATCAGATCAGAGTCCGGGATTATACCCGTGCCACCATGGAAGAAAGACTCCCTAGATGTGATGATCTGGTCATTCAGTACATTCCGGGCTTCATTTTTTTTTTGTTGCCACATAACGTTTCTGAGCCTAGATCATAACCTCGCCTCCAGAGGCTTGTACAGTGTGCACTATGCATGACGGGTGCATCATTTCTTGCCCTTCCCTTCTCACCCTGACACAACCATCGCTCTGGAATAGAGTCAGTCTTGACTCATCAGACCACATGACCTTTTTCTAGTGCTCCAATGTCCAATCCTTATGCTTTATGCTGAAGCACACTTCATCATGTGTTTAAGTGATCTCCATTCATGATTTTTTCCAACTACGAAGTTAATGGTTCAGCACTATCCTTCCAGGTTTTGATAATGGGTTCTTAACCCAGTTCCAGGAACGTCAAATGTCCTTAGTTGTTTTCTTTGCTTGATGCAGCCCAGTAATTTAACCCTTCTGAAATGGTGACTATGGTGGTGTACTGGTTAGCACTGTCCGGTTGCACCTCCAGGGTCTGGGTTCGATTCCCGTCTCTGTGTGCATGGAGTTTGCATGTTCTCCCTGTGCTTAGTGGGTTTCCTCCAGGGACTCTGGCTTCCTCCAACAGTCCAAAGAAATGCTGATTAGGTTAAATGGTGTTCCCAAATTGGCCATAGTGTATGAATGAGTGTGTGTATGTATGTGTGCCCTGCGATGGATTGGCACCCTATCCAGGATGTACCCCGCCTTGTGCCCTAAGTCTCCAGGGATAGACTCCCCTGAGTACAGGATAATGCGATTTGGACGGTAAGTGAAACGTTTTTTTGTTTGTTTGTTTTTGCCCAGACGATATTGTTTCCTTCTATTGGTCATGATTAAGCCTGGGATTTGAATGACGAGATGAGACAGGCGCCTCTCTGGCTTGATCACGCACTAGAACCGTGACGTCCTTTCTCTTTAACCGACCGAGTGAAACACTGAGCTCTTTTGTGTTGCACGGTGACGAAGAAAAGGTCAGTCTGGTGACCGTCATGAGGACAGACCAACAGTGACCAACAAACCATCCAAACGCTTACTGAAGCTTTTCAGCTCGTATTTCAACAATTCCCCTTTATATGTTCTGTCAGCCTGCTCGGAGCTTATCAGCATGTTCTCTCAGCTTTTCTCACTTATTATCTGAGAGCGTTCCTGTAACATACTGTAGAGGCGTTTGCTTCTTTATCAGTACTTTTCAGCTATTTTGTGCCTAATAGGTTAAGCGGGTATGACCAAGTTTCCCCGAACAAGATTTTCTTTAATTGTACGACGGGCGTTCAAGTCAAACCAGGACTTTTGATCATCCTGAATAACAGAACACAGTTATAGTACAGGTACTGTATAGAGAGGAATAATTACCTTCATTTCTCTGTATAATCCCCTGCTACACTAATGCGCTTATCACATTGTTTCACTGCTGCTTGGATGCCATCAAGTGATCAGACTGATTTACATTTGAAACGCCGGCCTCCCAGGAGCTCCTTTAGTGGCCCAAACATGCGGAATTGGTTTGGAGCGATTACAGATCAGGGCTCTGTAATCGCCAGTTGTAATGTGGAAGTTGTGGTGGTGAATGGTTGTGTGTACAGATCCCATAGACCGAAACGTGGAAGACTCTTCCGTGAGTTAGCGACAAGGTACTGTGTCCGTCCATTTTTACGGACCAGGATCTCATCCAGGATCATTATTCCTGCAGGTGTGGCCTTCTGTAAAACGTTTTGCACCACTCGAATATTTTACTCTCATCTACAGTACGTACTGTGCTTGAAGTCATTTTCCACCTTCATTCACGAGAAATGTGAATCCCCCCCCCTCCCCCTCCCCCAATGTACAGTATATACAGTATACTTAGGTAAGGTTATGAAATAGGATTTTTTTTTTTTATGTGTTATATAAGAAAGATTGTAGAGTTCTTGCATGTGATGTCGGATCGCCATCGGTTGTTGCGTCTATAAAACTGAAAGGTGTATTAATATTCACGCTGACTATCTGTAACAAGCTGAAACTACAGCAGGTTATTAATGCTGAACTTGCCGGCTGGCTCTTGGGCAGCATTTTTAAAATCGCATTTTCTTTTCTGCTCATAGCTCCGAGCATTTTGATTATTGAGATAAAGGTGAGAACACATTCCTGCGTCATCTTCATCTTATTAAAACAGATTAACGGACTATAAATGATCTGGATTCTTTGTAATGGTTTAAATGATGGCAACCGGTGTTGTTGAAACAGGACCAGAGGATCGGCATGCCTTTTAAATCAATACTAAAATGTTTCATTTGATTAAATACTGGAATTAGGTTAATGCACGCCAGAGATTTGTAAGGCATTTAGTTCCGCCTTGGCTTAGCCTTGAACTTAAGAAACCCAGAACGCACAGCACTACATGAGACATTTCTTGGTTTTGTCTGTCTGAGAGCGAGTGATAAGTTGAACATTTAGGCAATGAGGCGATGAAAGCTATTTGTTTTTTGCCGAGATGCGGGAGATTATAATCCCAGACGGAGGATTCAGGAACGTGTGTATTCCCGAGGTCCAGGATACGAGCGAGACCTAATGGTGTCATATCATCTCACACTCTCGGATCTCTTCTGTCGTCTTCTCATGTGGCACTTGATGGTATTTGGTTTGATCAGGGGACAAAACTCCAGCTCCTCTTTTGTTCAGAAATCCAGCAGAGGCATTTTTTTTTACACTGTATCGCATCATGCCGTTCTGCGTGGATGTGTCAACAAATTGCTGAAAGACTTTTGTGTGAAGTGCTTGCAGTGCCTGTTATGAGACAGAGGTCACGAGGCACTCGGTAAAAAAAAAAAAAAAACGGTCCTGGTAAATTGCTCAGCTTGAGATCGAGCCGTCGAATGTTTTCGCTTTGAACGCTCCGTCACTTATCTGCAGCAGTGGATGGACGGGCCACGGTCCTGTTCTCGCTGGAGTGAAGGTTATTTTCTTTTTGTGTACGACTCTTTCAGTCTGGGCACTTAAACTTTAATTAGGTTTATTGTCACAGTTTTAGAACACTGAGTTGGCCAGGTACTGTAGGAAGAGATATGGTTTTAATTGCACTGTAGAGCATTTTACAGTTTCTTATAATGCACGGGCTTAAAGGTCCCATATTTTACCACTTCTTTAACAACTTAACATAGGTCTCTGCTGTTCACCAATTTGGTCTGTTAATGTTCCGGGTAAAATAGCCCTCGCATTTCACTTCACCTCCAAATGTGCCATTTTAGTGTGTATGGAAGTACGATAGTGCTGAGCAACAAGTTAGGGGAGGGGCTCTCATGTATATGAAGTCGCATTAGGGGGCAAAATCAAATTGGCTTGTTTAAACCCACCTTACACCTCCTGTGTCTGGGTTCGATTCCCGCTTGTGTGCATGGAGTTTGCTCTTAGTGCTTAGTGAGTTCTCTCCAGGTACTCGGGTTTCCTCCCACAGTCCAGAGACATGCAGACATACCAGAGGCTGACCTTAATGTTCAAAAGGTCCCTTTTAAGATAAAAATGTAGTAATTAGGGCCTCAGAGTGGCGCAGTGGTTAAAGCGCTCGCCCCATCATCCGGAGATCGCTAGTTCGAATCCCGGGTGGTGGTGTAACCTCTCGCAGCCGGAGGTCTAGAGAGAGCTGATTGGCTGAGCTCTCTCAGAGGGGAGGGATGAGAGGTACATAGTGTTCCGACATTAATCACGGCTCTACAGCCAGTCAGGGGCGTCTGTGAGCTCACGCAGCGGAGGGAGCGGATAGCGCTGTCCTCCGAGTGTGTTACGCCGCCCCCAACGGTGCGCGAGCGAGCAGTTCGAAAAGATGCGGTCGGCTGGCGTCACGTGGTTTGGAGGAAACACGTGATAGTGGTAGTAGTAGCCTTAATGTGGGAGCCCCCTAGTGACGGGGAGGAATTGGACACGACTAAATTAGGGAGAAAATCAGGGGGGGGGGGGAAATGTAGTAATTAGATAATAGTAGAAAAATTACATTTGGTAGAAAAATCGATTCAGTTTCATATCATAATTCTTCTGTGTGGCAATATCAAAAAGCTTTTTATTTATTTTGTAATTTTTTTTACATTTATAAATGTTTGCTTTTGATGCAAATATTGACACACTGGCACAAATAATTTGTTAAGTCTGTTTAGAACTATGACAAAATCTATACATATCCATCTATCTAGTAAACTTTTGTAAGCCAACCAGGGACTGTGGCGGCCAATGGAGACCATTCTATTTATTTCCATTTTTGTACGACCGTGGTAGGACCTCTGGTCAACATTTATACACTTCTTTACATGCTATGGGCAATTTGGGAATGCCAATTAGTGTAATCTGTATGTCTTTGGACTGAGGGAGGAAACCAGAGAATCTGGAGGAAACCCACCAAGCACGGAGTGCACAGACCTGACGCGGGAATCGAACCCGGACCATTGAGGTGCAAGGTGACAATGCTAACCACTTAGCCACCGTGCCGCCATATAGCGAATTGGGATATGGATGAAATCATGATACCTACAGAATCTCAGGACAAATCGAATCGACACCTAGGTATCGTGATATTATCGTGTGAATCGGGTGATCCGTCATACAGTACTGTATATTGTAATTCCCATCCTTAGCAGTAATATAGTTTTTAGTCAAGAGGCTATAAAAAAACCTACATTACTGTATTTTTGAAACCGATATAATACGCAATAGTAGAAAATATAAACAGTTTGCTTAGATAAATAGTGTTCTGTAAAACAAAAAACAAAAAAAGATTGAATTTGGTACTCCTGATGGCTTAAAATATAGCGAATACAGAAATCTAGTGAAATGTAGGAAATAAATCTAGACGGACTGAGCGGGAAATGAAAGGAGAAGGCGGATGGTTCCAATAACTCTTGGACTTCCTCGCTTGGTATTGTTTTACACGGGACTCGCGCCGTACAGTACATTCGGCCTGTCAAGTCGAACAGATATACAGCTTCCTTCTGAGAGATTTGGACATGCTCCGAAAGACGCATTATGTTTTTATAGTCTGGTAAAAACCTTATAAATCATTTATGGAGAATTTTACCGTCACAGATGTGGAATGGAGATGTTGGACATTTCGGACAAAACTTCTTCACCAGCTGCGCAAGCAAAGTGCTTATGTAGCTGTAAACTGTGCAACTGGTTGATTTAAGGAATACAACATAATCGTTATACGTTGATTGCTTTCCCATAACAGCATTATTATCTTCTTCTTCCAGTTATACCACATGCATTTTTAATCATGCCTGATTTGTAAGAACATAATTCATATGAGACTTTGTTTTTTATCTGTTTAATGTTAGTTCATTTTCTCACCAAGGTTCCAACAGCTATGAAGATTTGTTCCGTCAGACAGCTCTGTTTTTTTCCCTCTCTTTTAAAGTTACGTCATATTACTGTGCCAAGCAACCAGGTCCTACATCCTATTTGCTCCCATGTAAATGACATTGGAGACTCCTTCTGAAAATGCTGTATGATTTTTGACTCCTTGGGGGGGAACACGCATGTACCCGATGTCTCTTGCGCCCCCGAACGGTGGTGGTCAGTACACCGTACTCACATTGCATTGTCACATTCAGCGTCCGCTGCACATTCGGCTCACTCCCGGATTCCCGGGCTAAGCTCAACGCCTCGCTTTCAAAGAGCGGAGCAAGCCCAAAGTCCATTAATAACTTTCTCTCCCCAGCCGTTCCAGATTATTAAACAATACAGTCTGAACGATCACAGCTGAGAAGGTCGAAGTAATAGTGGATGCATTGCATGGGGTTAAAGTTTATATATTATACAGAAAATGCTTGGGGTCAAACGCAACTATTCCAAAAGCTTTCTCATCCTACCCTGATTTTACTGTATATGCGTGCGTAAGCCTCATCCTCTCCGCACTCTGTCCTCTTGTGTCTCCTGCTCTCTCTTTCGAAAAAGGTCATTATGTACAGTAACATTATCGATTCCTAGAACACGACAGCCTGTTCTTCACCCAGCAGATAAACCATCATCACTCAAAGGATTAAGTGATGATCTCACGACCACATTTCCTGTGTGCATTAGCACTTGTAGTGCTCCTACATCTTTAAAGCCGCTGTCGTATCTTTCATGTTCCGCCTTTATATCCTGTCTGCATCGAGGATCTTACAGTTTCTGAAACTGATTGAAGTTTTTCTTAAAAAAAAGAAAAAGAAATCATGCAACAGTTTACTTCGAAATGTACTGTAATGATTCATGGAGGTTTGTACGCTTAATGTTCTCGCTGTGCAATAATATGTTTTCGGTGGAGAGAAAAATGAATGAATACGATAATCCATAATGAAATCTGGAAGGACAAGAGTCAAAAAATAAAATCGATCTGTATAGAAACTTTATTAAACTTAGGTGTTCGAGTCAAACCGGGACTTTTGATGACTTCTCTCATGAATAAAGGACTAAGACTACAAGCACAGTATTATGAGACTCTCCGCTGCAGTAAAACATTTGCATGGTACAAACATTTTTAAAAAGGGTGGACGGCCGTGAATGACGATTTTGTGTGAACATCCAGCGAGGGGAACGCTTCATATTTGGGAATCGGCGGATAACTGGTCGCCAGCTTGTAGAAGGGATGCATCCGTCCGTGGGAACTGTACAGACAATAATTTACCAACACCACTTGCATGTTACAGGAGCTCGACTAGGAGATATTGCGACATGTCTGGGGCATTACAGGAGTTCCTGGGAGGCCGGCATTTCAAATGTGAAGCAGGCGGTCCGATCATGGCTCTGGCAGACTGACGAAGAAACTTTCGACCTTGATGGTATGGAAGTACTAGTGAAATTCTGGGATGAGTGCATTAGTGTAAGAGGGGATTATTTCGAGAAATAAAGGTAAATTTCTGTCATGCTGCACAAATCGAAAGTCCCGGGTTGACTTGAACACCTTGTACATGTTTAGAAAGCTTTGTATTGATTGAAATTTCAAAACAGTGTCTGGGTCAATAGGACATGGAGTCATGAACAGAACACAGAGGTCAAAGGTCAGAGATGTGTCATCCCTCTCAGGCAGTGACCTTTAAAACTGAAATGCTTCCTTTCGCCCAGAGTTTTTGCTCCAGCTGTGTGTCACGCTGCTGCCGTTTTGCTGACCTCATACGCGCCACACGAGTATCTTTGTGTGAATCGCAGCAGCTGTCCAAATCCCAGAGCTCCATCCTCTCTCTCTCTCTCTCTCTCTCTCTCTCTCTCACTTTCTCTCTCCGTTCTGGAGGACTCAGAGCAGGGTGTTTAGGCGAGTGCGAACTGCAGCTGGTCGCATTTCACGGTCGGCAGAGTGCGTGATCACTTCATCTACGTCTCCACGACCTCGAAAGACAAAAGAGTGGTGCGGCGAGGAAAAAAAATAATAAAGCGCTGACTGTTACGCTGCTCTCTCCGTACTCTTGGGTAACCTTTAGAGAAGCAGTAACACACATTATTCAGTAACGCTAAAATCTGTGCCGCTCTATCATGTGGCCGATTTGGAAATGATCATTTTCACTAAACTTTGTTACTGTTCGAACTGATTCATTTAATTGTTTTTGCATATTTGTCACAATTAAATGATTGAGATCATCAAACAAAATGACAATTTCAATTATTAACGGAAAAAATCTGGCCAAACCTAAAAAAGTTATTGCGCCTTGGCGGCAACACCTGCAGTCAAGCAGAATTTTGGCCCACTCTTCTTTGCGGAATAGTTTTACTTCTTCCACATTACATGAATACCACATGAATACACTCTCATATACCGCTTTATCTAGGATAGTGGGACACAGGAGGCATGGAGCCTAAAGCGGGGGTCACCCTGCACGGAGTGCCAATCTATCTCAGGGCACACACGCACACGCACACACACACACACACACACATATACAAACACTCACATACACATTCTTACACTTCAGGGCAATTTGGGAATGCCAGTAAGCCTAAGCTGCATGCCTTTGGACTGTGGGAGGAAACTGGAGTACCCGGAGGAAACCCACCAAACACGGGGAGAACATGTAAACTCCATGCACACAGAGCCCCGAGGTGGGAATCGAACCCGGATCCTAAAGGTGACAGTGAAGGCTAACGGTACCAACCACAAAGAATAAGAAAGAAAAAAAAATCTAATTTTCCACAGCTGTAATTAGTGCCAGCTTGTCATGTTGTCTAGAAACAGAAATTCTAGAGGCACAAATCCATCGCTCGTGCAACAGACAACTTGCTGACTGTCGCAAAAAGACTGGAAAGAACGTCAAGTAAACATGTTAGACAAACATTTATATCGATAATTTATTCATCGTTTCACTGTAGGTTATGCCTGTGTGAGTTACATCCAGAAATGAGGATGAATGATGAACATAATAAAACTATGATTAGCATTAATACTGTTAATAATATTGTCCTGTAGAACCCTGGGATTTGTCTTGTAGCTGGAACTAGTGTCAGCTTTCTGAGCTACATTTTATGTCCGTGATCTGCTGTTCTGCTTGGCTTCTCCATCCTAACCGCGAGTCACTGAAGCCTCCTAAGTGTTGCTAGGATGTTTGGTGCTCGGGGCTTTTAGCACCGTGGAAACTTTGTTTTGGCTGCCTTGCGTTTATGTGCCGTGTTCGACTGATTGTGTGGTTTTGATTCGCACTGATGTGAAACAGATGTCACCTGTTTATGCTTTAAGGAGACATGCTAGAAATGACTTGCGGTCTTAAAGTACAGATAAAAATGAGCTATTATGACATAAAGTTGCCGAAGTTGTCAAATTATCGTGAATTTTACCGTCAGGTGACTACTGAACTTCTTAAACCCTTGCTAAAAATGTACACGGCTTGGAAGCATGATTTAGTAGCTCATGGCTATTAAAAAAATGCCACTGATGTAGCAGCAGTCGGTTGTGGTACTGCTGTAGCTGTAATAGTGCATTAGGGTAAATTTGTACAACGGGATTAAATGCATGCACAGTTTGCATACCCAGAATCCATTGCAGGAATGTGTGGAGAGCGGCATCACTGCTGATTTGTTTTTACACAGATACATTTCTTCCAGTCGTAATTTTTAATCCTAACCTTTCTCGTCAAGTTTAATGTTTGTATAATAACTAATGTTTTTTACATGTGGGTGTTACAGGGAAAATACAGTATACACAACATTTAAAGCGAGCTATTTGATACAGTTGATACAGAATTGATATTTGAAATGTGCACCGTGATATTCTATGTCACAGTATTCAAATATATTCTCCTATTACCCAGCTCCATTTCACTCGTATACAAGAAATCATTTTTAGGGGTTTAGTTTCACTTCACAATGAGAATATGAAACGAGACTTCTTAGCAACTGACATGGTGACTTCTTATTCATTAAGGAACTGACTTAGTGACTCCTTAGAATTCAGTATAATAATAATCCTTAATAACTGCCATATTAGCTTCTTGATAACTGTCAGAGTTGGTCCTTAGTAACTCACAGTAGCTGCATAGTAATTGAAATAATAATTCCTTAGTAACAGCCATATAAGCTCCTAGTACCTTAGTAGCTCATTGTAGCTCCTTAGTAGCTCCCTAGTAACTCAAAATAGCTCCATAGTGACTGATAGTGACTCATAGTAGCTCCGTACTAACTCATAGTAGCTTAGTAACTGACATGGTGGCTCCTTAGAACCTCATAGTCGCTCCTTAGTAACTCACAAAAGCTCCTTAGTAACTCGTAGTAGCATCTTATTAACTCATAGTATCTCCTTAGTGACATAGCAGCTGCTTAGTAACTCGTAATACTCCTAAGTAACTCATAGCAGCTCCTTAGGAACTGACATAGCAGCTCCTTAGGAACTGACATAGCAGCTCTTTAGGAACTGACATAGCAGCTCTTTAGGAACTGACATAGTAGCTCCTTAGTAACTCATACAGTAGGAGCTCCTTAGGTACTGACATAGCAGCTCTTTAGGAATTGACATAGCAGCTCTTTAGGAACTTACATAGCAGCTCTTTAGGAACTTACATAGCAGCTCTTTAGGAACTGACATAGCAGCTCTTTAGGAATTGACATGGCAGCTCTTTAGGAACTGACATGGCAGCTCTTTAGGAACTGACATAGCAGCTCTTTAGGAACTGACATAGCAGCTCCTTAGTAACTGACATGGCAGTTCTTTAATATTTGAACAGCAGTTCCTTAATAAATGATGATGTGACCCCTCAGTATTTAACACTGAACTTTTAGTAGCTGACATAATGTCTCCTTACTAACCAACATGGCATGCTCTTGGCCGAAAAAAAAAAAAACGTTCATTCCTTAATTAACATCTGTCTTCTTATAAAACATGCTTTGCAACAGCATACCCAGCTAAAAGAACATGGTTTATAGAGTTTAAATCAATTCCATGGTTCATATTAACATTTCTATTCCCAAAACAGTATGAATAGAGCTTAATGACTTAATTAATGAAACCTATTTAGAGTTAAGGTTAAAATAAGCTTATATAATTAATAAATATAAAAAAAATAATAATAATTCTGTGGATGTAATGCTGAGAAAGCAGATTGTTTTTGGAGTCTCCGAGCCGATAGCTGTTTAAAGCGTACGCCGTGGTGTTTAAGCAGCGTGGCTGTAGTGGTGTGTGTGGTTATGGAGGTTCTTCCACATTGTTGGCTGATTAAAGAGTGGGAGAGCAGGCTGGGCCTCTGCTCACCACACTCCCAAGAGCCAGCACTATGATTGGCTAACATTCCTGAGGAATTCAGGCCGCCAAAGTGGCTCGTCCCCAAAACAAAAGAGAGAGAGAGAGAGTGCGTGTGTGTGTGTGAGAGAGAGAGAGAGAGAGAGAGCTGTAACCAGGTCTCCTGGTTAGTCATGAAAGAGTGAAAAATTTGCCACTGTCCCCCTCTCGCCTTTTCTTTTTAAATTCCAGTTCTTTTTGTGTCGAGAGGGAGGGACAGTTTGTAGCCCTGAGCACAGGGCACACTTTGGGGCTTTTTTTTTTTTTTCCTTATGCACTCTGACTGTGAGACAGGACACAGCCGGCAGTGTGTTGAAGTAGCAGGCTGGTTGTGCGCTGGCATTTTTGAGACTGGCAGTGTTTCTTAGCTTTTCTTTTAAGGAGACCTACCTGCTCGTAATTCCTCCCTCCTGCAGATCAGACAGGGTTTTAAATTTGTTTCTGCCATCTTGCAGGGCATCTGAGGTGAGAATCTACTTCTAGGAGCTCAGGTGAGCTGCTGCATTATTTACATATACTGTATGTGTGTGTCGGGGGTGTGTTTATATATTTATTTTAGAATTACACTGTTTTGGAGGGGGGAAAAAAGAGAGAAGGTGGTCGTGCATGCATGCAAGCAGTGCCACAGGATTGTCCTCTTTCCCATTAAAAGTTTCCGTCTCTGTGTGGATGGCTGCAATGGTGGAGCGCCGACGTGCGGTGAAGTTCTAATCCGTTTTATGGACTCGCATTCCAGTCTTCGAAAAACAAGCCGCAGAAATGTGCTGTAAAGTCGCTGTAAATTTTTTGGTGTAACATGGAAGCTTCAGAGCTGTGCGTCTTAGCTGTATCAGCTCAGCAATTAGCACTTTATTGGATTTAGATGGTTTTTTTTTTTTTTTTTGCACAGGATGGTGATTAAACTGGTCCTGTTCGGCGGCTGGTTTTCCTCTCTTTTGGCTTTTTGTTCTTTCTCACACTCTTTCTCTCTTCCTAATCCATCATTTCTGGTTGCAGGTATTCCCAGGCGCAGCACGCTAACGGCTGTTTTTTTCTTTTCCCCTACTTATTTGTGTGGAAATCCTCCAGGCTGAAATCTGTAGACAGTGTTGGACTAGTGACACATCACATCACATCACATCACATCGTTCTGTTGAATCTCTAAATAAACAAAGTGCAGAAATATTCCTAGAAATTGATGTCAGAAATAAATTTCGATAAAGTACCTGTAATGTCTTGTCATGTACCTGCGCTTCTTTTTATTGCGATGTCTTTTTCGGGGTTTGGCTTTTAAACACGGAGCGGTGAGACAGCTACCCGTAGTGCTCTATTGATCCTCTCTCCAGGCAACATCACATGACATCTAAATAAAGGGACAGAAAATAGAACTCAGTATTGCACTCAGTGAACACTCCTTCTGAAAAGTTAAGTACAGACTTGTTCTGGCCCGGAGCTGTGTGTTCTGGCTGCAGAGGCCTTTTTCATGGCACACTCCAGCTAGCGGGTTTTCAGGCCTCAGGCGGGTTTTTTTTTTTAGGCGTCATCACCAGTAGAGCTGTGAATCACGCTCTAGGTAGACTGTCGATGCGCAACTAGTAGATTTACAGGTTACTAAAAGTTACCATGTATATCTAATAGAGGGATTGAAATGAACTTGATTGAATGTAACTTGCATGTGCTTATTATTATTTATTATAATTTTTTTAAATATTTTTTTTTCTCCCTGATTTTGTCCCTAATTAAGATGTGTCCTATTCTCACCCGTCATTACTACCACATCAAGGCTACACCCACTAAATGCCTCCCATCCCACCCCTCTGGGAGGCTACAGCATCACTCTGGATGACAGGGCGAACTTGTTACCGTTGCGCCACTCTGGGACTTTGGGAGTGTTGTTTGTTTTTTTTTTTATTTTATTTTATCTTATTGGTCATACAAAGCGATTTATTTATCTACCCGTATTTTGCTCCACACTCCAGTCCAGTAGGTGGCAGCCTTGCACCAACTGTTCATAAAATCACCACGCTACTGTGAATGTTCTACTCTACCTGTATGACAGCTGGATCTGATACTAGATAAGGGAAACGCGATCATTAGGGTTCATGTCACTTGCTGTGTAAACGACCTGACCGTTGCATGAGTGTATAGTCTCGGCTAGAAAGAAATCCAGTCCCAGCCTTAGCGTCTTCAGATCATTCTTTGCCTTTTCCTCAAGTTCAAGTTGATCCTTTAGATAAACCCCATTTCCACCGCATACCCCTGCTGAGTAATGATATCTACAGTAGTACTGTCATCATAACAAGCATTTTAGTCCGAGGAGGTGCCCTTGATGTTGACTCGAACACAGGGATGTTGTTTTGCATGGCTTGCCAGGACTCTGTGCATGGATCACTGCGGCCAGGTTAATACAGCCCCTGGCAGGCCTCAGGAAGCTGCTGGAGGGAGCAGGTGTTGTTTGGCACATTTCATCCGTGACACTTTGACAGCAGCTCGGAGGCTCATTGTGCGGGCAATAAATAAGCATCGCGCAGAAACGCAGGCATGTTGTTCTTCCTAGCTGAGAAAGCAAGGCGGCTGAGCTTGTGTGCGTCTGCGTTCATCTCTGTGCTTGTGTGTGCCTGCTCCTGCCCTGTCGAAATGCCACGCCACGCCACACCACACGAAACTCCACCACACGTCTCCAAGCATTTTAGCCAGTTCCGTACATGGTCTTAATACCGAGGTCGGGATCGATTCTAGGCCCAGCGACTTCATGCAAGATTTATGTTCTAACAAATATATATTTCCATTCCCAAGACAATTTCTAGAATATTAGATAATGTGAACACCGTTTGCTAAATCAGCTGTACTGTACCATGGAATGCAAACCACCGGCAAGGCCACATTTTGTATCAGATTGCATTACATTCGGTGGAATATACTTTCTTTGGCTAGAGTATTTCTAAGTATTTATCTCGATTTTATCTCGATTTATGCTCGCTGTTGTCTTTCTCTGTTTTTCTTACACGGCATGAATTCTTCCTCCCGTTTACAGAATCCAGGAGTGTAATAGATCCCCCGTCTTCATTTCCAACCTGAACAGCACTGACAGCAGCTTTTAACTTTGTTGGAAAAGTATATCGGCATTGCTCTGGTGAATCAGCCTGTAAAAACCGCATGGAATCATTTTGAAAGAAGCCCTTCAGGCCCTGTCCACATTCATCAGAAGTGATAAAGCATTTTTTTTTTTTTTCTGGCTTCTGTTTGGCCAACATAACTTTGCACTTATAACCAAGTGATTTTAACCACATCACTGCCTGCTGGTTCGACATGCTTTGACAGCATGTTTTTGATTTTCATGTGGATTATGATATTTTGTTTTTCTTTTGTGAATGGAGGGGGGAAAAAATCTTTTTTATTATTATTATTTTTTTTTTTTTTAAATACTGGCGTATGTGTGGACTGGATTCCTGTACGTTTTCTGCTGTGCACCAAAACTGTCAAACTAATTTGTTTAAATATTTAACAACATGAAATATATGAAATTTTTTATTTAATTAGTAAATCTATGATTTAGGCTAGTAATCTGTAAAAAATGCATAATAATAATAATTTCTCTACATCTTGAATATTAATCGAATACTTTTTTTTTTTTTTTTTTACAACTTTTTATTTAGTATTCACCGGTCCCATGCCTGGATAATATGGGAAGGTTGCATCTGTGCCAAAGTTATGCACAGACCCGCTGTGGTGACCCCTTGATGGGAGCAGCCTAAAGACTAACAAGAACATGTATCAATAGTATAATAATTTCTGATGTTATCAGTTTATCTTTCAATAAACATTAAATATTTAATTTCCGTAGTGTGAAATTTCCACAGTAGCACCAATAGGTATCCGTGTTACCAGGGTGATGCACGCAGGAAGTGACGCCTGCGCTAGTGACGCTGCAGTAGTGATGGGTCGTTCCTGAACAATTTTGTTCTTTTTAAAAATAGTCTTTAACATGACTCAGAAGAAAGAGTAGTCATTCATTGATTCATTGATTCAGTGATTCATTCATTTTCTACTGGGCGTGCATGCGGAAAGCATAGCAAAACCTCCATAGGTCATGTACAAGAAACAGAAATGAGCGGTTCTTCTCATGAGTCTTCTAGTCTGAAGAACGACAGAAGAACGAGTGATTCGGACCAGAATATATGAAAGGTGATCTGCTCGTTCTATTCATAATATTTTAATTACTGGAACTACAGTATAGCCAACATTTGTGTATGCAGACGTGTTGGGGGTCTGTTTATTGAAAATGTAACATTTTTATTTTATTTCTGAACAAAATGACTCCAAAAAAAGAAAAAAAGATTTGTGCATTTTGATGAATGAGATTCAAAGAACCGAGTCACTAAAATGATTCAAATGTCCCATCACCACGTTGCAGTGATGGGACATTTGGTGGAATTTTGTAGAGGGAATTCCCTTTAACCGACATTCCCTACACAGGGAGCAGGGAAGCCCTCTTTAATCTGAGCATAACCCATGTGGTCTAGATCTAATTCAAATCCTTTTCTCCATCCGTGACCTGCCATTGGTTAGTCTGATTGCGTTAGTCTGATTGCGTTCACCTGTTCTGGGTTTAGTTCAGATTAACCCGTCTGTTTTTATGCCATGTTGCATCATCTCATGCATTTCTGTTGTTAAGTCCAAGCCTTGTTTTCTTTGTTGTCTGAGTTCCTGTATAGTGTCTTTGTGGGATGCGTTGCCACTGTTGATGATGATCACTCTGACCGCGTGTGTTTTGAATTTTGCTCATCCCTAAATGAAGCCTGTAGCGTATTGCATTGTCAACCTTAGTTATTTTTATTTTAAAAATTGTTCCATTATAAAAGAGAGGATCCTTGAAACATAAGTTGTACTGTATGTACAGCGAAAAGATCTAGTACTGGAACAGCTGTTTACGTTTAGCTGAGATTAAGAGCAGCGCCCATTGATTTAAACCCTGTGAGCACAGGCAACGAGCTTCAGGAAAATTAATGACTGCTGATTAGATATAATTACCTAACTGTGGGGTGTGCTTATTATTTATATTAAAATGGAGATAAGACTACACAGAGACTAGACAGGAGCAATTTCACTTAATAGCAATGTAAATATACGAGGGGCATTTAAATCAAACCAGGATGGTTGATTGTGCAGAATAACAGAACGCAGACATGAGAGTAAAACCTCCCTTTATTTCTCTGTATAACCCTCGGCTAGAGGAACGCACTCATCCCAGTTTCACTAGTGCTTGGATACCATTAAGGTAGAAAGTTTCAGGTCCCCTGCTTCATGATTGAAAACTCTGACCCACCGTGAACTCCTTTAATACCCCAGACATGTGGAAATCCCTTGGAGCGAGGGCTGTACGGAGGATGTGTGTGACTGTACTCTGGACTGCATGAGGGATGCGGTGATAACTCCCAGCTGAGTTCTTGTAATATCCTGAGTGTTTGTAAATGATTGTGTGTACAGTTTCCACAGACGGACGCATCTCTTCCACCATTTGGCAACGAGTTATTTGTGGATTTTCAAGGATCAGGCGTTCCTCTTGCTGAGCGTTCAGAGGAACCACTGCAGTGGGCTCAGAAGGATGATCGGACGTCTTTAAAATGTTTGTACCATTCAAGTCTCATCGCCATACTATGCTTAAGCTCTTCTGTTAATGTCAGTCAGTTTTACATCTTGAATTTTCATCTTGCGTATCAGTGAATAAGGGTCAACAAAAATAATAATTCCTTAACATATATAATAGTTGTATTTACTGAACTCTACAGGGTCTGAGACCAGATTGAAATAGTAAGGAAACGAACATAAGGTGCGTTCCAATCGGCCTGAGGTACCCGGCAAAATACACATCACAGGGTGTTCAGCTACATTATGTTAAGTGTGATTTCAAACCGCAGGAGCGACAGTGTTCAGATCAAAGGGAACTGCAAACGGTGTAGGGAACAAGTGAACTTCAGGTGTTCACTTCACCGGAAACCGGAAAGAATGGAAATTTCCCATAAGTCATTGCGTCTCGCTGGAGCGTAAAAAGAAATGGAGCTCGAAAAAAGTTTTATATATTTAATATCATTATTATTGAGGACGACATCATCATAATAGGACACAGTAATTAAACTTTCAATTGAATCGAGAAAGCCTTAGTATTACATAGGCTAGTAATCTGTGGAAAAAAAATCTCCGTACATCTTTCATAAATGATTTATTAATTACTTTATTAATTATAATATTCATTATAATATTGATTATTATTATGATTATTATATGTATAAGTTGTACACATTTAATAGTGCATGTTTTATAATGGTATCAATTTTTGTCTCCATAAATATTCAATATTTAATGTCCGTAGTGAGAAATTTCCACAGCAGGGTGTTCCGAATGGTGGAGTTTTGTCGATGGTGGATCCTCAGTTAGCCCCGGGTGTGTGATTCCTGCTGAATGTATATTAGACTAAAAACAGTAAGCATGCTTCTGGCTTGTTGTTACAGCACTGAAGAAAATGCTTAGCCATGATTGCAGGAAATTGATCCGACATTAAAATAAAGTTTTACTGTTATTGCAGCTTGGGGCATGTTTGCTGGAACAGTGCTATTATAGGAGAATTATCCGGACTCTCGTTATATTAAAAGTTCTGTTGGTCTTATCAGTGTTTTCTGTTCAAGGCTGCTGTCTCCCCAGTAACTTCTGTGTACAGCAGGTGTGAACGTGTTACATTGATCTGCATAAGGAGAGCAACGTCCAGTGATTGTTTTTTTTTTTTTTTTTTTTGTGGTCTGAGTGTGTACCTGGTGCTGAAACTACGGTGGCCGTGAAGTGCAAAACAATTTAACAAAACCGAAAACAAAATAACATTCAAAGACAAAATAACAAATTCAAAACCAAATTAACAAATCCGAAAACAAAATAACAAAACCCGAAACTAATTGTTAATTTGGTTTTGAATTTATTTTGTTTTGGGTTTTGTTAATTTGTATTGCACTTCTCGGCCAGTCAGATACGAACCGGAAAAGGTAGAGGTATAGTTTGCGAATTAAATACTTACCGCTGATTGGACGAGACACCTGTCATTCAAGATAAACAGGAAGTAGGAAATTGTGTCTCTAACTTTGTTTCTTGTGTGTTCTGCTTCATTAAAAAAAAAATCGGTGTGCAAAACTAAGAAAATAATTAAATATTTCATTACAAAGCAAGGAAATGGAATTTATTCAACGTTACTTTGAGGACGGACATTCGTATGCCGTGATTTTGGATATGCTGATGACATATCACGGTATAAAGATTAGTTTGCGAACTGCTGTGTCTCTTTTAAAAGAAAAAAAAATCCCACAATAACTGCAAAAATTTGGCAGAACGCCATATTTGAAACCACAATAAGGACAGTACATGTTTGCACGTTCATACACACACGAATCTACCGCCGCTATAGTACTTCCTGCATATCTTGAGTGACAGATGTCTCGTCCAATCAGCAGTAAGAATTTCATTCGCAAACTATACCTACCTTTTCCGGTTCGTTTCTGTGAACGGCCGAGAGGTGCGAACCAAATGAACAAAACCGAAAACAAAATAGCAAATTCAAAACCAAATTAACAAAACCGAAAAACAAAATAACAAAATCAAAATAGCAAAACCGAAAACAAATGAACAAAACGCAAAACAAAACAACAAATTAGTTTTGGGTTTTGTTATTTTGTTTTTTAATTTGTTATTTTGATTTGGGTTTTGTTATTTTGTTTTTGAATGTTTTATTTTGTTTTGGGTTTTGTTATTGTGGTTTTTGGTTTTGTTATTGTGGTTTTTAATTTGTTATTTTGTTTTCATTTTGTTAAGTTGTTTTGCACTTCTCGGCCACTGTATGAAACAACTAAGTAAGAGCATAGTGTTTAAAATGAGATATACTGAGATAAACTGAGATATACTGTAGAATCATCACTAATGGCAAAGAGTGGAATCGAAACAACCTCAACCTTCTGATGAAGAAGTGAAGACAGCAATGCATTCATGGCTCACAGCTCAGCCTAAAACGTTTCTAATGAAGCAATATACAGTAAAAGCTTGTTGACAGATGGACAAAGTGTATTGAAGAGCAAGGAGATTATTTAGTAAAATTATGTATTTGTCTTTTGTTATTTGACTCGCCCTCATACGGTACATTGGACACTTGATTATGTTTACAACTTGTTTAACTCTTATGAAAATAAACTATACAGTAGATTACTTAGATTTTTACTGTGTATTGAGTTGTATCTAGAGTCGTAATTAAATTTCAATACAGTTCAATACAGCGATAAAGCAGAAATAAACAATGCATGAATATGTGCTTTTCGGTTTTCTTGTTTGATTGTGAAATTTACAACCTTAAGTCAAATAATTGGAGCGTAATGATGACAACAGCGTTTGCTGACACTTTATGGATTATATTTAATTAATTATATCAAGTAAATATAAGCTTTTACTAAGTAAGCTTTTACTAGTCTGACTATGAAGAACAGAGCCTTATCCTGTTGTGCTGTCAGAGTTACATAGCTCTTAATATCTATAGATGTGTTTTTGAAATCGGCATCCTTAACTACTGTGCAAATATGCACTTCCAAAGCACTTTTATAAGTTATAATGTCTAACTGCATATGTAATACCGGTATATTAAGCACATTATGACATTTCCACCCCTGGCCAAAATGCAGAACTGCTCCCAAACACCAAAACCTAAAAATTGTTTTATATTTTTTCCAGTTCAGTTATGGACATAATTGAATTACCACCATAGAGGATGGTGAAAAGTGTGAAAATCTTGATATTACTTGGTTGGACCACTTTTGCCTTCGGAACTGCCTTAATTCTTCACGGCCTAGATTCAACAAAGGCTGGAAACATTCCATAGAGATTTCGGTCCATATCGACATGCATGCAGATTTGTCAGCTGCACTTCCATGAGCTGAATGTTCCATTCGACCACATCCCAAAGATGCTCTATGGGATTGTGATCTGGTGACTGTGGAGTGTATCTGAGTACAGTGAACTCATTGTCAAGTTTCAACAAACCAGTATAAGATAAAGGGATGGAAATGGTAAGCAACAATATGGAATGATGCTCAGTTCATTCTAAGTGTTTTAATTCAGATTATGCAAAATGTGTGAATATCCTCCACATCCTTATACCACCACCAGCAGCAGCATCAGCATGAACTGTTGATACAAAGCACGATGGATCCATGCTTTCATGTTGTTTACTGCAAATTCTAACCCTACCATCCCAGTGTCGCAGCAGAAATTGAGACCCATCATGCAAAGCGATGTTTGTCCAGTCTTCCCTTCCCTTGTTTAACTGTGGTGAGCCCATGAGAATTGTAGACTCCAGTTCTTTCCTGCGCTTAGCTGATAGGGAGCGGCACCCGGCATGGTCTTCTGCTGCTGAAGTCCAGCATTCCATGCGTTATGCATTCTGAGATGCTCTTTGCCCTACCTCGCCTGTAACGAGATGCTATTTGAGTTGTCTTTCTGTCAGCTCGGACCATTCTCCCCTGACCTCTGCCATCAACAAGGCATTTTCGCCCAGAGAACTGCTGCTCATTGTATATTTTCTCCTTCTCAGACCATTCCCTATAAAACCTAGAGATGGTTGTGTGAAAAAAATCCCAATAGGTGAACAGTTTCAGAAATACTCAGACCAGCCTGTCTGAAAACAAACAACCGTGCCATGTTCAAAGTCCCATAAATCACCTTCCTTTCTCATTATAATGCTCGGTTTGAACTTCAGCAGATCATCGTGATCATGTCTACAAGCCTTGAAGCATTGAGTTGCTGCCATATGATTGGCTGATTAGATTTTTGCATTAACGAGCAGGTGGACAGGTGTAGCTAATGAAGTGGCCGATGAGTTTATATTTTCAATGATTTCTAAATTTGTTAGACATTATCCTGTTACTTTAGTTCCTGTGCTGAGTATCAAGGTAAATTCTAACATAATCATCTAAATTTTTATTAAAAAATATATATATATATATATATATATATATATATAAAATTAACATTAAAGAACAAAGCGAATGGTGTTTTCGTTATTAACTTTTCCAGACATAACATCTGACATGAGCTGTAGACCAAATTGTTTTACACGTCGTTATGCTCTCAGACTAACACATTCATTTTCTTTCATGTCTCTTCAATGCTACAGTAGCTCACTCTTTACCCCATACTGGTCCTGTTTTTGTTCCTGATCCATTTAGCTAAAAAATCATTAAAGTGTGTCATTCTGATGCAGTAATAAGAGGTAAAACCATGTGTCTGCCACTGACACATCCACTGCTGAGCTATGTTTCGCAAAGTGATTTCAGCTGCCTGTTTGTGTTGGTGTGATGAAATAATAACAGGGTTTGGCTCCGGCGGCGCTGTTCGTCTGGGTGGAGGTAGGCAGTCTTGGGAATGGCAGCCTGGCCAGAAAACTGCTGGGCTTGATTTTGCAAGAGGGACGTTAGTGAGAAGTTCTTCCTTGGCTACAGTTAGCTACTGTTTAAAGTTATGATTGGTTTAAAACGATCTGTCCTGTGTCCTCTACTGATCAAAAGTTTGGTGGTTTGAGCCCTGGCTCCGCCAAGGTGCCAGCTTTGGGCCCTTAAGCAAGGCTCTTAACCCTGTCTACGTCCAGGGGCCCATATAATGTTTGACCCTTCGCTCTGACCAAGGCCTACTAACATACCTGGGATAAAGAATTTCAAAGTGTGTAATGTATACACTATGTGACAATAAAGGCTGAATTATAAATCGTGTTAAATTCTAGTTAGTGTAGTAAGTTCATTCTTCTTTCACAACAAGAAACAAAAAAAATTGTTCACAAGCATGCAAATAACTCAAACTAGGTAAATGCAACTATATAGGTTTTTATATAAAAAAAATAAATAAAAAAAAAAACACCCCCTCGATCAATAATGTGTATGTACAGTAGCAGCTGATGGGGTTAGGTCTCATTATTTCCCCATCACATCTGTTTATGATTTGCTAGGGATTTAGCTTGTTGGAACTGTCTAATTTCTAACATGAAAAATAAATAAATAAATAGAAAACTTACACTGCCTGCCAAAAAAGTCACACATACTTATATTTCATTCAAACACCTTTAGCTTTCGTGGCTAGTTCATGTGAGCAAATGATTCCTCATGCTCCCAGAACTAATGACTTTTTACATTTTAAATGCATGCAATTTGATTACAGTTACCAATGTCAATAACATTACATTACTAGCGTTACAAATGTATTGTTTAAAAATATATCAAAATGCATTTAAAAATCACGTTTCAGTTTTAAAAAAAACCGTTAACGCGCATGCGCTTTAATCAATCGTCGTAGAGCGTTGTAGTTTTACAGTTGATGTTGTAACGGGTTCACTATTTTTTGCACCACAGATACACAGACACGAGGCGAGGACTTACGGGAGAAGTGGTGTTTTTATTTAGAGAAAACGGAGAAGAGTTAAAGGAAGGAGGAAGGGGTAAACGCTGAGGATTTTTAACGCAGAGAAAGCCGTTAGCATTATTTATCGCCAGCCGGCCCGACCTCGCGGCCTCGCCCCTTCACACACCTGCAGAAGGGGAGGACGCGTACGTAGGGAGCCTACGGAGTGAGCGAGGAGCGACAACAGGTTGAGACGCACGCTCATTACAGGCGCACGCGGTGACAGATGTTTTCGAAGTAACTTGAAAGTAACGTAATTAGCTTTTACATGTAATAATTAGGAATGTAATCAAGTAAAAAAATTTTATTAGTAACTTCCCCAACACTGGTCATATGGTCATCAGCTGGCTTCATTTTATTGCCACATAATGTTGCTGAGCCTAGACCTGACCAACTGAAGCAACATTATTAACATCAGAACACTGTCTCCTGAGGCTTGTACAATGACTACATGTTTTATTACATAAATAACATTCATGGTTTTCTTATGAGTTCTGATCACATTGTGTGCATATGGAAATGCATCTTACTTCTCAATTAATTAATTAATTTTATTTATTTATTTATTTATTTATTATTATTATTGCGATTCAGCTTCACCAAGCGTTTAAGTGATTCATGATTTTTTCCCCCATCTTTATTTTTGTTCTTAACCCAATTCCAGTCATTTGAGCAATCTCATTGTTTGCTTGATGAAGTCAATAATTTAAACATGTTTTGTTTCCTTTGGTAAGAACCTGCATTAACTTTTTCATTACCATCTAATGAAAATAAGAGAACAACAGTTTATAGCTACTTTTAATGTACAGTGGAACCTCGGATTGCGAGTAACGTGGTTTACGAGTGTTCCGCAAACCGAGCAAAGATTTTTATTAAATTTTTTATCGGAAACCGAGCAAGTATTAGTTTACGAGTGCCGAGTATCATGTATCACGCATGCGACTCTTATTTTGACACCGAGCGTCACTCTTTCACCTTTTCTTCCACTGTGTTTGTGTTTGTTGTGAAACTTAAAAAGTGATTCCGTTAATATGCGCTCATGCTAGTGTCAGTGATATTTCTTTTTTTCCTGTTAAAACGGTGTTTCCGTTGTGTGTGTGTGTTTCTTGTGAATCTTAAAACGCGAGGTGGCAGAGGGAGGAGGAGTGTTACTGTGTAAAACGAGGCGAGGGAAGGGGCTAATTCCACACACGCACACACACACACACGGCGCACCAACGGAAACACTTATCTGTCGGGATTTATTTGTACTTTTTTTTAAAGGTAAAGTGCAGTTTAATTTGTTTTATTTTCATTTTATAGATTGTATAAATTATTTTTATGTATTTATTTTTTTGGACTGTGGAACGAATAATTTGAGTTTTCATTATTTCATATGGGAAATGATGATTTGGTTTACGAGTGTTTTGGAACACGAGCCCACTTCCAGAACGAATTATGCTTGTACTCCAAGGTTCCACTGTAACTCTAAATGCTAAATAGGATTAATGTACTTCTAAATGGATTTAACATGAAACATGTAATTTATTTAAACATGTTTATTCACATGTGTAAAGTTCTGTGTTACTGTGTAATATAAAACACTTTTTGGCATGTGCTGCCATAGGAAACTTATTAAGTTCCCAATACACTCTTTTTTTTTATCATATCGATTTACATTTTGTATTTCCCACCAATTTCCTAATCAACATGCTGAGAAATGTAATTGTGAGTTTTGTAGTGACCGGTTTTATGTTGAAATGAAATAGTAGGAAGTGATTTTATTTATTTATTTAATTTCAAGAAAATATAGTTGATGTAAATTTTTTATTATTCTCATATTAAAATGCAAATAATACTTTAATATAGTGTAGCACCAAAGTCAGATTCTCAAATAATATATCTCCAAGTTCTCAAAATAATTCAACACTTCTTTTTATTTATTTATTTGCTAAAAGTGCAATATTAAATTTTTTTTAGAAAAACAAAAAAAGATAATTCTATTTATGTGTGGTCTGAAATATAAGGTACACACTTCGCCAAATGTTTTTTTTAATGACTTCAGCAGTTGTTCATACCTCTGTTTATAAATGTACATTAGTTTCATCAGCTGCTCAATACTTCTGCTCCTTCTCTATACTGTTTACCTGCTCATTACGTGAATCCAAAATCAATCAAGTTGTATTCTGTGCTCAGCAATTTTCACGTACGGGATTAGACAGACTACGGTTCTCTGTTTCATAAACATAAACATATTAATTCAATGTAGCTTCTGGTATTTGCTTGGATTTTATAAAGAAGGATTGAAAAATAGAAGCAGATCATTTATTAAGAAAAGTAGTTTCAGAATGAGTGTGATGTGTAGTTCTGCTCTTGTGTGATGATAATATTTTATTATTAATGGATCCCAAACATACTCTGTGAATTTTCTCTACAGCATACATATACACTGTGTATATAATATGCACACACTGTGTGTAGGAACACACTGATATTCTACTGTAATATGATCTAATTTGAATTGGTATAGTAGATATGAGCTGTCAATCAGAAATATTTAACAGCTTCCTTTACTCTAATCGGTTCACATTTATTCCAACAGGACAGGTTTTATATCACTGGCAAATGTTCCTTCAGACCAGAAAGATAAATCACAGGAAAAAGACACAAAAAGGAATGTAGCAGTGTTGCAATACATATACATATATATATATATATATATATATATATATATATATATATATATATAAAATAAAAGCATTGCACTATACCAACATTTATCAAGATATCTAGCTCTGGTGTTTTTTTTGTGTGTGTGTATGTGTGTGTGTATTTGTGTGTTTTGTTTTTTTGAGCAAAAATGAGCAATAATCAGAATTAAATCATGTAGTGTGTGGACAACTGACCACGTAACCTGTATTGTCGGACACACCTGATCACAACAGGTTTTGTGGTAAAACAGGATTCTAGCAGAATGAAGCAGGTCTAACAAGCTTTAAATTATGTAAAGGTGCATTATTATGTTGGAACCGGTTTGGTCCCTTAAGTTCCACATTACTGCTGCACAACATCCTTGATAGATACCTGCTTTAACCCCTGTGGTGGCAGTTTAGGGAAGTGTTGTGTTTGACAATATAGGAGAGATAGCTTAGATGTTTTGCTTCTGAAAAAAAAAACAATGTCAACACTGATGTTGACCTACTGTTAATTTGCATGGTTGTACTGACAATATTGGCACAGGTTTTGGCACTGGTACACTTTTTTTAAACAACCTCTCAACATTAGGGCCAACATTAAAATTGTGGTTTTAAAACTTGACTGTCTGGTTGCTCTGGTGACCCAACATTGGTCCAACAAAAGTACAAAAGTGTACTTGGTTTACACTTACACCTAATGTTGACCCAAAAGAATATGCCTGGCACTACCCCAAACCTCGGTATGCTTTCTGGGCAGCAAGTGTTACAATAAATATTATGGAGCAGGGGAGGCTGAGTGGTTAAGACATTGGGATACTAAAGTTTTCAGGTTCAAATCTCAGCACCACTGTTGGGCCCTTGAGCAAGGCCCCTAACCCTCAACTGCTCATATGTGTAATGAGATAAAATGTAAGTTGCCCTGGATAAATTCCATGAACATAAATAGATTTTACAAATCACATTTATAACAACTATTTAGTTTACGCTGTGATGGATAGATATGGGTAGATATTTTGCATCGGTCAATTTGAATAATTCGTGAAGCACTAAAATAATTATCATATTTCGAAGCTGAGGAAAGTCAGCTTTTTGTGATTAGATTTTTTTTTTTTTTTCAGAAATCAAGATATTATCCATGTATAATTACATAATTGTTGCATCAGGCTATGCGTACCTAGTTATAATGAACAGTCATAGAAGAGTAGAAGAGAGAGATGTACTCCCTGTGGATGGTGTTGTATTCCAGAACAGGAAGTGAAACCATAGAGCAGGCAAAATTGATACATCTTTTTTTTTTTTTTTCTTCAGACACGTCAGATATTTTCAGACACGTCAGCATCTTCTGTAGCATTTGACTCGTTTTGTATCTCTCTGTTTTTCTATGTACATGGTTGTAAAGTATAGGTAAAAGTCCTTTAAGTGTCCTTTATGGGTCATCCATTATAGGACATGAAAAATTCATTTTCAGGTCCCAAACATTCATCCCTGTTACCTGAACACATTCACCCTGATGAAAGCATAAATTTTTTAAAATCCTGAAAAGCTCTATATTGAACAGGAACTGGCTTCGTACAAAACTTCTCAAAGATTAAGGTGCAAAGAAGACGAAGCTTTACATTGTTTTTTGATATTGATTGATGGGGTCACTTTGAAAGTGTGTCTCAAATAATACAAAGGGGCGTTCAAGTCAAACCAAGACTTTTGATTACGCAGTATAACCGAACACATTTATAAGAGTAAAACCGGAGCCATGATCAACCTGGCTCCTTTACTTCTGAAACACTGGCCTCCCAGGAACTCCTTTAATGGCCCAAACATGTTGAGATGGCTTGGAGTGAGGTCAGGACTATACGAAGTACGTTGGCAAAAACTCCCAGTCAAGTTCCTGTAATTTGCAAGTAGTGTTGCAAGTTAGCATCAAGTTATCCATCAATTTTTTTTTTTTGATGTGAACACCACGTTGAACACAACAGGGTGCCAGTCCATCACAGGGCACAAGCATGCACATACTCACATAGTCACTCAATAAAAATTTGGAAATGCCAAGAAGTCAATAGTCTAATGTCTTTGAACTGGTGGAAGGAAACCCAGAGTTTCCAGAAGAAACCCACCAAGCACTGGGGAGGACATGAAAACTCCAAGCACACAGACCTGAGGCGGGAATCGAACACTTGAACCTGGAGGTTAACATGAGACCACAGTACCACCTTTCAGTAAACGTAGTAAAACAAATTTTAGGCAGGTCCTTGATGTGTTTAGACAAGTAGCATCATCATTTTATGTATTTGATCATTTTAGTAAAAACAATGTAGAACAAAGAAAGCAAAGAAATCTTGTCTGAGACACATTCCTTGAATAGTTACTGTACATACACATCCTCTATTCAAGCTAGGAAAAGGTTTTTTTTTTATTTTTATATAAAGGTTTTCTGGTTATACATGAATTTTATAGTCAAATGTGAACAAGTTCATCCTTTTAGGACAAAATAAAGTCGACTAAATCAACAAAGCATTAAGTATTTAAAGCATGCGATGATCTTTTTTAATCATCAAAGTATTAAAACCAGACAAAGGGTGTGTGTTAAAATATGAACAACATGAGTTCATAAGTTTCCCCTTTGTTCCCCCCGTCCTCGGGAGGACTCATTTGTTAAACTTTTTAGATTAATTATAACTCAGAGGTATAATTTTCTCTTTTTCTAACCGAGGAAGCGTAATGATGCAAACTCTGTTTACTGTATTTTTCCTTTATTGCATCATTGAGTGTAACGCTGGCTGCATTATGGACCGTAATATGATGTACAGTTCCTCTGCCTGCCAGAAGGGGTCACTGATTGTAAACCTTTAAGTCGCTTTAACACTCTCAGCCGTGAGTACTGCGACTAACGGAGTTAATGTGACATTATCGTGCGTGCTGAGTTTGACTAAAATTAGCCTTAATGAAGGTTAGGATTGAATAGTTGAATTAAGAAAGCACTAAGATGAAGGAATAAAAAAGCTGTATAGAAAGATAGTGAAGATTTTTTCTGCTGTCCTGTTCCTGACCCTGTCCATATACAATGCTACAGTATGTGATTTCTGGAATTTACAGGTTTTACATTCCTGTACTGCAAGTGCTCCCACAAGTCAACACTCATATTTACCATCGTGGACTCCTTGTGCTCCCAGGCAAAACAAGAACTCTGCAGCTCCCGAGCCGATGCTTGCCACAATATATATTTGTGATTTTGAGCTATTTATGAGCTTTATAAATCCTGAATCGGACTCTGCTACGGACAGACGTCTCCTGTGGCCTGTGCTGCAGAATATCCCCGCAGGTCTCGCGCACGTTCGCGGCTCATTGATAAATCCTGCGATGCTGCTCATTTTCAATCCAAGGCAGCTTCCTACGCCTAGCGCTCGCGCAGGTGTTAAACTGTTCCCGCGCCACAGGAGCTGGCAAAACTATCCATTCACTAAATCATTTGGCTCTACTTAAAGAAAGCGTGTCATTTTTTTACGTGGTTCTCGCTTCTCGGCCTTCAGCCAAGAAATATCACGACCACAGCAGAGTTTTCGTTTCCTTTGCAATAGATATCTCCTGTATCTACGCTCCCGGTCGTAAAATCTGTCATGGAAATCTCCTTCGATATTATTCCACTCTATTCATTAAAATTCCCTTTAAGAGGTTTCTCCTTCAATTCGTGTGAATTTCCTGTAATAGTCAGTTTCCAAACATGCAGCTTATTAACTGTGCAGTGATGGGATGTCTCTGGGGAAAAGGTGTGGCTCCTTATTGCTTTACTTCCCTCTTGAATGTGATCGTTTTGCTGCTTCTTATGAGCATCCAGACAGATTAATCCGATCTGTTTAGGCGTGTTAGGATTGAGGGCGATTAGGTTTGCAGTGTTGTGGTAGTGTTTGTACAGTACGCTGATCCTGGTCTGCGGACGCCGGAAATACATTTTGGTTTCATGGTACAGTAACATTGAACCATGGAACTGAGGAGTGCTGTGGAAAAACTATGGAGAAATTATTAAGTAATGTTCCTAGTAATTAGGACCTTAAGGCAAGACACTACAGGAAGAAACTGTTATTATTATTATTATTATTATTATTATTTGAAACGCATCCACCTCTAGCATGGCTCATCATAAACTGTAGTAATAATAATCTATAACAATAAAAATTTCAATTTTAAAACGAAAAAGTTCAAAAGTTTATGCTCGTTTGTGACGACCCTGTTATCAGTTCTGAAAACGCAAAGTGCTAAAATGTGCATTTCCTCAAATGACCACTAGGTTGCTGGCTTCAAAAGTGAGTCACTCCCTATAGAGCCCCGTGTTAAAATGTCCAGCTTTATAACAGAAATTAACACCTGGTACAAAAATCTTCATAGCTGTATTTATCAGTCATGACAACTGTACAGGGAGTGATTTAAAAAAATATATTTTTAATTAACTCTTTAATTAGAATTGCATTAAGCCATAGAATTGTTTATAAATAGGGGTGTGACGGATTTGAGTGACAGCTGCATTGGAGTTGACCCGGGATGATGTGTGGGATACTATACAGTATGAATGAGTGAGTTCAATCAAATACAAAGTAATGTTAGCATATAAATGAATGTTAGCCACCTTAGCATTTTAGTTCATTCTAAAGCTAAAATAAATTGACGTTCCAACGTCTTTATTTGGATAAATTGATTATCCAAAATAATAAACATAATCTGCATTCTGATGATCAATAGCGCTAACACTTTATGAATGATGTAATATTACATGCAGCTGTATTTTTTCAATGCCAGGCACCTTTTTCCGCAGTAGTGATGTTTCATACCCTATAGCTTTTGGTGGTTTTGCATGATAACTCTGTTATTAATCATTCAGATCTGTTTCTCCGCCAGGACAACTTGTATCCATTTCTCTACTACTGTACATTATTGATGATAAAGTAAACACACAGGTGTGTCCAGACTCAGATAAAAGCCATTCGATGCATTTAAACACTTTATCTCTAGATGTTGTAAAATGAAATCTTTTATATCATTTCGATTTTCTGTTGTTTTAATGTGGGATTCAATCCTATTAACATTTGCTTGTATAAAACTAAATCAGCATGTATGCTGAACACCATGATGCAAACCGTTGTCTCAGTGTCCACATGTGAAGCAGGTCTCTAACTGAATGGACGCTTTCATCACTGTAAAGGCGCAGGGTTTTTAATTCTCCACTGATGATGTTCGTTCGCTGTGTTCATGAGCTGAGCTGAATTCTGGAGCTGGAGAATGTGCACATGGGCAGAAAGAACATGCAGTGTTTGCTTTTTCTTGTTTTCTTTCCTTCCTGTCTCATATTTCAGGCGAATCGAAGCAGAAACATTCATCATTTAACGTTGCATCGACTGTATGGCTGAGCTAAAAATGTAATAAAATGTGTGCTTAAACAGGCGTTGCGTTTTATTTCACCAACTGAAAAAAAAAGAAAAAATGAAGTCTATGTACACTGAAAAAAAAAAGGTCTGATGCTACTTAAAAAAAAATACTTAAGTGATCATTTGAGTTAATACTATTACTACTACAGTGAAAATCTATAGGAGGTGGTTTTTAGCTATACCATGCAATGCATTTTCAATTACTACACAATCAAAAGTCAATCATTTATTTGAACAAATGGCATTCAAAAAACATTAAAATATTACAATCATCATCCCCTTTCTCTTTTCGCACCTATCCAATATATAAGATGTTGTTAGATGTCACATTGTTGTTAGATTGTATATATGAATTGTATATAAAATTGCATTAGTATAATGGACATCACCATTTCTTGAAATTCCATATTTAGAATTTCTGCCTAGTAACTGATACACCTAGTATATCAAAAGTTACCTGCAAAATTACACGCTGGGATACTTTGCATGTCCTCCAAAACTTTTCTTCATTGCCCTAAAGTTCTACAGTATGTCCCGGTTATTTATTTATTTATTTATTTGATTAAATAAGGTGTGCTCACTTGTAGTGAAAAGGTGCATTTCTGGCCTCCGAGTGGCGCAGTGGTAAAAGCGCTCGCCCTATCATCCGGAGATCGCTAGTTCGAATCCCGGGTGGTAACCTCTCGCAGCCGGAGGTCTAGAGAGAGCTGATTGGCCGAGCTCTCTCAGAGGGGAGGGATGAGAGGTACATTGTGCTCCGACATTAATCACGGCTCTACAGCCAGTCAGGGGCGTCTGTGAGCTCGCGCAGCGGAGGGAGCGGATAGCGCTGTCCTCCTAGTGTGTTACGCCGCCCCCAACGGTGCGCGAGCGAGCAGTTCAAAATGATGCTGGCGTCACGTGGTTCGGAGGAAACACGTGATAGTCTTCGGCCCTCCCGGCTGAGTGGTAGTAGTAGCCTTAATGTGGAGCCCCCTAGTGACGGGGAGGAATTGGACACGACTAAATTAGGGGAGAAAATCAGGGGAAAAATCCAAAAAAAAAAGAAAGAAAATGTGCATGTATTGTCAATATTTCTGCACAATTCAATAAATCCTAACCTGCATTTATGCTTTTAATTAAACAAAGTTTTTAAAGTAGCCTTTTGTGTAAAAACGTCCTATATATAATTGCCAAAGTTTACTGTGTTCAATAATAATAATGTTATATACAGTATTTTTTTTTACAGTGTAGGTCGTATACAATCGCCTGATTTAAAACTATAAGAACAAAAGGAAGTAACAGTTCACACTCCAGTTCATGACGCACCTAAAAAATGATACAGAGACAGTATAAGAGCTGTAGTTAAATGTCACATCGAACATCAGAATTCGGGTGGGCAGAGCGCTTGAGTTTTGGGACTTAAATCATGGCATAGTTGTTGGTGCCAGATTGACTTGTTTGAGTTTTTCATAAATGGGTGGTCTCCTGTGGGATTTTTACACGCAACAGTCTAAAACACGTTTCAGAATTCAGAATGGCGAGAATTTAGTTTTTTAAAGGTTAGTAGGTTGAAAGGTTTAGTAGGTGAAATGGCAGTGATGATGAGAAAGGTCTGAGGAAAACGGCCAAGGTGCAAAGCTTAATACAGTAACTCTATGACCCTATACAACCTGGTGAGCAGAAAAGCATCTCGACATGCAGAATACATTGAACGTTGGAGTGGACGGGATGTACAGTACGCTTATTTCATGCATCCTGGCTTTGGATTATATTCCGATAAAATTTCCCCATTTATATTTGGCTATCCTGAAAGCTTGTGCAGTAATATGCAAATCAGCTCATTACTTCTGAAAAACCCTTTCCAGTCTTTTCCTTGTTTTTAATGTTTGATGAAAAATGCTTGGCAAATTTGAAAAAGATTTTAGTTTCTCTTTTTGTTTGCGCATATGCACCTTTCTTCCTTCTTTCGTTCCTTCTCTCTCTGTCCTTTTTGTTTCTTTCTCTCTTTGTTTTCATCACTCTCTCTGTCTCTCCCTTTCTGTCTGTGTATCCATTTTTCTCTTCTACTATGTTTTTTTTTTTTTTTTCGTTTCTTCTTTTTGCTTTGACGTCTCTCTCTCTCTCTCTCTCTGTGGGGTCATGCAGGGGTCAGGGGAATCTGGAGGCATGAATGACAGGAGCTTTTACCACTTCTCTTGATTTGGAGAATTTCTCAGTCGGACTCACAAAGGCATAACACGCCACACTGTGACTCTCTTTTTCCTCCCAGAAAATCTACTGCCACCTGAGCTCTAGTTCACTACCCCACACAACCCCACAGCCTCCATCCATCAGTTCCTATGCCACCCACACACACACACACACACTGCAATTAGGCTGTTTAATTATTCTCTGTAATCCCTGCACTCAGTCTAGCTTCAAATACACCGTCTCGGGTGAGTTAGGAGTGCAGAGCACTTCTTCTGAGAACTATTCTTCTAAACTCATCTACGTTCCATTATAATAGTGTAGCATCTGGAAAATCGAATGAGTTTTCATCAGCGTGTGATGGTTTCCATTATGATCTAATATTTTTTAATGATTTCCATCAGGTCACCATGAAATCATAAACCAGTCGAATTCCTTTCCGGTTTATAAAATCACGACCTCACATTAAGAACTAGTTGGAAATCATTCGTTAAACCATGAGGAGAAACGATTACCCTGTGATTATTAATAGCATATTTGTGGAGAACATTGAAAACATTTAGCAGCCCAGCGGAAAGCAATGCAAACCTGGAATTGCTACCATCATACTCTTCAGCTGGGAACTCACAGCTGTCCTGGCTCTTGTTCCTGTTCTTGTATCAGAGCAGTGGGGTTTGTTGATCATGTCTGTTCTTGCAAAGGTAGAAGATTGCCAATGCCAACTCCATCGTGCTCTTGGGCAGCGTGATGCTTGTCATGCCATGTGTTACATTTTTGCGAGACCGAACTTGCAGCCGTGCACAGCTTGTTTTGTCTCCGTGTAATCTTTTTCTTCGGATTCGTGACATAAAGGTATGTGCTGGTCAGTATGACTTCGGATTTAGACTTAAACGCTTCGATTCGCTCCTCTGAGAGAGGGAACCGGGCAGGGGCGGGTTTCCTTTTCATAGCGGTATTGATGTAGGACCAGCTTAACCTTTAACTGTCTGAGCAAACCATTGAGGAACCTTGTTATTTTAAATAATAAATGTAAGTGGTTTTAAATTGCCAGTAATTATAATTATAGACATTGCCAGTCTGTTAATAAGTTTAAAAGCATTGCCAGTCAAGATTGTTGGCCTGAAGTAATGGCGACTCCAAGTTAAAGTGCTTGTAGTTATATTTATTCATGCTCACAGTGGATTGAAGTTGGGCTGGGCATTTAATCTAAAAAAATGTATCGAGAACAACATTCAGAAACTCTAATCGGTATAATTTTGTCAATAGGTTTTTTTGTTGTTGTTTTTAATTCTAAAATACTTTTTATAAATTCTGTTAATCCTTTCCCCACTTTGTCTTTATATACTGTCCTCTTAAAAACTTACTACCGCACGTGTGTAGTCACATGACTCCACCACATCCATTCTGCGACACCCAGCTTCAATGGTTGAGCATATTTACAGTACAAACCTCGTCAGTGAATGATGATGGCTGTTTTATATATATATATATATATACACACTACCGCTCAAAAGTTTAGGATCACTTTATAACTCTATTATTTTTATTTCTTTCTACATTGTAAAACAATAGATGGAAAATTGAGTCACATCGGCAATCTTCTACCTTTGCAAGAAGGCGGTCAAAATATGCCTTTGAAGAGTTAATGAGATACTGTTGAGACGTATCTGCTACTCATGATCTGTAAAGCCTTCGTAACGGCTCTAATCCGAGGTGCTGGTTGTTAATTGGTGATTTCTGAGGCTGGTGACTCTAAATGAACTTCTCCTCTGCAGCAGATGTAAGGTTTGGTCTTGCTTTCCTGGGAAGGTCTTCATGAGAGCCGGTTTCATCATGGTGCTCGATAATACTGTTCTTGCGAGAACTATTCCAGGACAGGATTAGAGTCGTTATGAAGGCTTTACAGATTTAGACGCCTTCAGCATTATTTTACACTGTAGAAAGGAATAAAAATCAGGAGAGACTATGGAATTAAGCTTGTACTGTATCTGTATCTGCGTACAGTATACAGTATCTACATCTACAGGGTGGGCCATTTATATGGATACACCTTAATAAAATGGGAATGGTTGGTGATATTAACGTCCTGTTTGTGGCACATTAGTATATGTCAGGGGGCAAACTTTTCAAGATGGGTGGTGACCATGGTGGCCATTTAGAAGTCGGCCATCTTGGATCCAACTTTTGTTTTTTTTCAATAGGAAGAGGGTCATGTGACACATCAAACATATTGGGAATTTCACAAGAAAAACAGTGATGTGTTTGGTTTTAACATAACTTTATTCTTTCATGAGTTATTTACAAGTTTCCGACCACTTATAAAATGTGTTCAATGTGCTGCCCATTGTGATGGATTGTCAATGCAACCCTCTTCTCCCACTCTTCACATACTGATAGCAACACCGCAGGAGAAATGCCAGCACAGGCATCCAGTATCCGTAGTTTCAGGTGCTGCACATCTCGTATCTTCACACCATAGACAATTGCCTTCAGATGACCCCAAAGATAAAAGTCTAAGGGGGTCAGATCGGGAGACCTTGGGGGCCATTCAACTGGCCCACGACGACCAATCCACCTTTCAGGAAACTGTTCATCTAGGAATGCTCGGACCTGACATCCATAATGTGGTGGTGCACCATCTTGCTGGAAAAACTCAGGGAACGTGGCAGCTTCAGTGCATAAAGAGGGAAACACATCATCATGTAGCAATTTCAAATATCCAGTGGCCTTGAGCTTTCCATTGATGAAGAATGGCCCCACTATCTTTGTACCCCATATACCACACCATACCATCACTTTTTTTGTTCCAACAGTCTTGGAGGGATCTATCCAATGTGGGTTAGTGTCAGACCAATAGCGGTGGTTTTGTTTGTTAACTTCACCATTCACATAAAAGTTTGCCTCATCACTGAACAAAATATTCTGCGTGAACTGAGGGTCCTGTTCCAATTTTTGTTTTGCCCATTCTGCAAATTGTGTGCGCCGATCTGGGTCATCCTCGTTGAGATGCTGCAGTAGCTGGAGTTTGTAAGGGTGCCATTTGTAAGTAGCTAATATCCGCCGAACGGATGTTCGACTAATGCCACTCTACAGTGACATGCGGCGAGTGCTACGCTGTGGGCTCTTGCTGAATGAAGCTAGGACAGCCACTGATGTTTGTTCATTAGAGACAGTTTTCATGCGTCCACATTTTGGCAAATCCAACACTGAACCAGTTTCACGAAACTTAGCAAGCAGTTTGCTAACTGTAGCATGGGAGATGGGTGGTCTCGTAGGGTGTCTTGCATTGAAATCTGCTGCAATGACCCGGTTACTGCGTTCACCAGATATCAACACAATTTCGATCCGCTCATCACGTATTAACCTCTTCGACATGCCAATGGCTGTGAACAAAGAGAAACTTGTAAATAACTCATGAAAGAATAAAGTTACATTAAAACCAAACACATCACTGTTTTTCTTGTGAAATTCCCAGTAAGTTTGATGTGTCACATGACCCTCTTCCTATTGAAAAAAACAAAGTTGGATCCAAGATGGCCGACTTCTAAATGGCCACCATGGACACCACCCATCTTGAAAAGTTTGCCCCCTGACATATACTAATGTGCCACAAACAGGACGTTAATATCACCAACCATTCCCATTTTATTAAGGTGTATCCATATAAATGGCCCACCCTGTATAATCACAGCAAAATGTTCAATTAATCATGATATTAAATTGAGGTCATGTCACCCATCTCTAGATTCAGGCCAATCCCTGTTTAAAATGTTGAAAGTTTAATGTGAGGCAGCTCGGGATGAGATGTCAGTTCATCACAGGCCACCAGGCACACATTTACACCTAGGGGCACGTTTAGAGTAGCTGGCATGTTCTTAAGAGACCCTGCAGGAAACCCATGTTGACATGGGGAAAACTTACAAGACTTCAAAGAGACAGAAATACAGGGTCGGGTTGAGCCAGGGACCCCGGAGCCCTGAGACCTCAATGGCATCCCATCATGCCATCCTCCAATAAAAAGGCTATATGATTGGAGAAGCAGTATTACTACAGTACAGTACAGGCCTGCCACATTCGAGCTGGCCTTGTGTTTGTAATTTAAAGGTACGTGCTCCAGCAGGCCGTTTTTTTTTTCCTTAATAAATTGCTCAAGTCCGCATCCCTAGGGAGATTCCAGATTAAAAAGTACATTTGAAACGTTCTTGCAACCATTCTAATGTTAAAAGAGCACTCACTGGCTTAATAATTTGCCCATCACTAATTGCCTCATCTCGGCACTTAAATTCGCTGTATCCTTTTAGCATTGCAGATGTTCTCTGAAATTCTTTCATAATTGTCCTCTATTCTTGAACAATTCGCCTTTGCTTTACCCTGGCTTATAAACAAGCTGTTCCTGACTTGTCACTTGTCCATCAGTGTGTTCGGGAGTCATTCTCAGATGGCTGTGTGTGTGTGTGTGTGTGTGTGTGTGGCAGTTGGGTGAAACATTCCAATATCATTAGTACATGCATGTGTACTGTACTTACATGATGTACACAGTAGAGATGCCTTTAGTGCTTGAGCTCAGATGTCATTTCACAGCACTGTACAAAATACAATCAACTCAAACACATTGAGTATTCGGGTTATGTGTTCGTCACTTGCGCGTACATACCAGAGCTATACAGCGTAGAGTGCATTTCTGCTCACTCTGTCTGCTCATGGTGGGTTTGATAAGGGCAGGGCAGTGATTTAAACAAGGAGCATACTCATGAATGTTAATTAAACAGCTGGCAGATGCTCAATCTGTGCTGGTATGAGAGGGGTATAATATCTTCTTTGTTTACAGTCATTGCGATCATTAACCTTTGGTTACACTATATAACAGTGAATAATCTTAAAAAAAAAAACTAACTTGTAAGGACTTTAGATATATAATGTTAACTCTAGCTGTGATTTTTTAAAGAAATACAAGCGTGAACGATCTAATGAGGGCTTGAATAAAATGTTTATGCTATCTGAATATTTTAATTTGGTATGATTATTGTTGGTGGCACGGTGGCGTAGTAGTTAGCACTGTGGCCCCCGAACCTCCAGGGTTGAGGGTTTGATTCTCACCTCGGGTCTGCGTGCATGGAGTTTTCATGTTACTTCCCATGCTTGGTGGATTTTCTCCCACAGACCAAAGACATGCTGATTGGGCTAACTGGCATTCCCAAGTTGCCTATAGTGTGTGAATATTGACCGGAGGTTGCAAAATGGGAATACAATGGTCACATCGGCCATCACGTTCCCTAGTTGGACTACAGAGGTTCCAACATGGATGGATGATTATTGTTGAGTATTTAATTATGAATCGTGGTGTAGTGGTTAGCACTGTCGCCTTGCACCTCCAGGGTCCAGGTTCGATTCCCATCTCTGTGTGCATGTTCTTCCCGTGCTTAGTGGGTTTCCTCCCACTGTCCAAAGACATGCAGATCAGGCTAATTGGTGTTCCCAAATTCTCCGTAGTGCGCATGATTGAGCGTGTGTGCCCTGCGATGGATTGGCACCCTGTCCAGGGTGTACCCCGCCTTGTGCCCTGTCTCCTGGGATAGACTCCAAGCCCCCCGTCACCCTGACTACAGGATTAAACGGTACAGACGATGAGTGAGTGAGTGTAAATTCTAAATATGTATTGCTTTATGTGTATATTTCTTTCGCAATGATTCTTTGCAATTCTTTTCAATCTCATAGTCATAAAGATTCAAATAGTTTTATTAATCCCAGAGGGAAATTGCTTATAAACTCGCGTTCACACTGTGATAAATTGTACAGCTAAAATACCCTTAACACAGACTTTATAAATACAGTCAATAAATATCAACTGTTAGCCTTTTCTTTTTTTTTTTTTGCTTCTTCCACCATCATCACAGTCAATTACATTTAATTACTCTGAGTGGGCCAAAAGTTGGAATCACGATTGAAGCGCAAAGAATTGTTGACTAACTCCTCCTCCAGACGCACTTTTCTTTATTAACAATGTTCACAGAGGAGGAAGCGAGTGCCTGCATGAGTCCTGTATACTTTATCTCCCAGCCCTATTGTATTGTCAGTACACACACACTGAGTGTTTTCACTGACCTTGCACGACGCCCTTGGAAAGAAGGCGAAGAGATAAACGAATACTGTGGAATAGTCGGATTTGGAAGCCTTGACTTGGGAATTCCTTGAGTCTGTTACGGATCACGTTTGTCCGAGTGTGTAGTAGTGTGTGGCTCTGCGTTATACACAGGTTCACGGAGTGATTTACGACCTTCCTGGAGTTGTCAGTAGTGCACCAAATACCTCTCCCTCGGGCCTCTGCTTGCAGTGGGAGGAGTAAGCGTTCCTCTCATCTTCTTTTCTATATCTCCTTGGTTCTCTCTCTGAGCCAGGAGCAGTTCTGACTTGCAGGAGACCTGAGGTGTCAGGTTTTCCTGAAGTGCCAGGATAAGCTCAAAAAGTGGAAGGAGTTTTTTTTTTTCTCTTTCTTTCTGTCTAACCTCTGATCTGTGAAAGACTGGAGAAGGGCAAACTGGAGAGGAGTTCACTCCAGTTGAAAGAGTGTAGGAGTGTATGTATGAGTGTGTGCGATTGGGAAGGCCATGTCTGCGGTGGTGAGGAGAGTACTAGGGAGGAGGTGTCACTACTACGGGCTGCTGGCTCGCACCAGGCGTTGGAGGCAGGGCCGCTCACGCAGCCGGAGCCGAGCAGCCAACAAGGGTAAATAACACTTCAGTTGTCCTTCATGCTCCTACTGTGTGCTACTGTTCACTCATTCACAGGAATAACAATACAGCACGGCAACACAAAGTGTTCTGGAAGCTGTAGACTACAGTAGGTGCAGGACCACAATAGACAGTTGGTGTTTAAGGAATGGGACATACGTTCAATGCATCATGGACTATATTGTACAATATTTATGCTAACAGAGACCCTTAGACTTTATACTTTTCTGAAGACAGAGCATGTGGTTCCTCATGGCATCCAAACTTTTTCCAAGTTGCATAGCAGTGGTCAGTGTTTGGTTGCTGGGTTAAGTGGATCTTGGATCTTGTTTATTGAGTCCTTTGGAACCAAATTTTTTTGTTTGTTTCAAGAGTGCGGAATTTACCTAGGATAAGATTACTATAGTGCTAAATTTTTAGTAATTTTTTTCCTAAGTACTCTGTTATGATTTTCTACAGCATGAAGGAACTTCTCCTTGAATGTCATTTACTGTAGGTGTAGCTTGAAATGTTCTTGACTTTTCTTTCTTTAACTTGATTTTGTAGCTACTTCTAAATGTTGTTCTCCCTAACCATTATGCCAAATGCATCATGGCTCCAGTTTTTTTGTTCAAGATCATTCCTTCCACATCGATTTTTCTTACTTATTTACACAGTACTGGTGAATAGCAGCTGGGTTGTGAGAAATCTTAGGTATTAATATATAGGTATTCGGGAACCAACTACTACGCATTAATAAAATTGAACCAAAACTATTACAAATGTAGAAACAAGACGAATCTGCTTGCCAGAATAATGAACATGTAATCTGCTCAAGACGACAAGTGTGTATTGGGATGTTCGTCCCTCAGCCAACAAAAAGTCATGACGAACTGAATGGAGTAGTCAGCTATGAGTCGTATATATAATAACATAACCATGTTCCGAAAGCAAGATGGTCTTCACCTTCCACTAGTGTACATCAGGGTGATGTATGATGATTTGGGCTACTTTGGGGAAAAGAAGCAATTAAATGTAGACCAAATTTAAATATTTATAATTAAAAGCAACCTGAATGATGTAGCTGAGGTTGAGGAACTGTTGTTGCTAGAACCTCCACACCATTAACACATCACAGTGCTGGCATTTCTGCCTTTAAGGCTTGTATTTCCAGGGACATAGTAATAGCTGTAGTTGTTTGAAATAATCCCAGCAATCCATTCCTCGTGATCCTTAGCAAAGTGATTCAAATTTGCATGTCGTTATTTCATCTTTAGAGAATGTAGCATCTTCAACAGTGTTGTGACTTGTATTTCCAAAGCCATACATTCTAGTCTGGTCATGTTGACTTATATAAGACACATTGTTAGATCACCGTCACAGTTTTCTTTCCCCCAAATCCAGACATTCTACTTGTACCATTCCTACAGTACAAAAAGATATAAGATCTGTTGATCCTTGCGTAGTTTTCCAGTAAAGCAAATCTGTCTTGCAACACTTTGGCTCTTCGTGTTGCATTGTACGGTAAATGAAGCTACAAAGCCGTAATAGTTTGCAGGAATTTCTCTTGGCACAACTTTATTGTGAAGCCTGCCCTGTAGTTAAGCAAGCCTTCTAATCAGCGAGAAAGCCTTTGCAGTAGGGATGCTGTGCTGTGAAATATGTGAGATTTCTTTCGTACAGTAGTGGGTGCAAGTACTGTAGATATATTTAATAGACTAGGGTTTCAGTAATGTTAGAACAGTGTGAGAATTGCCTATGACCTCATTTGTTTGGCAGTTTGCCCTCTGCTCTGTATAACGGTAAATAGAGATGATAAGTGATGTCGGTCTGTAAGGAATGTGTCACTGCTGAGGTAACATGGGTGTGTTTGTAAATGAGAATGTCTCCAAATAAACACTATATGTTTAACCATCAAGTTAAGCTTATCATTGCCATGAATTGATAAATTTAGTAGATCATTAAAATTTTTCAAAAGAAAAATAATGGCCAGAAAACCCATTCGTATTGGGTGTTGTATTAAAAAAATGGAGAGACGAAGATCTTTGAATGATGCACTGGAACCATGTTGGTGTGGAAACATGGAAATAACTTGAGTCTCAAGGCAAAATTGCTAATCTTTTGGGAGTTTATACACAATGGTGCATAAATTTATGATCGAATGAATGAATGAAACATCCAGGACGGACCTAGCATCAAGTCACCTCAGAGACTTTTTTCATTTTTTGCTCATATGCTTGCTTCATATTTTGGCTAGCTTTTTTCCTGCTTTTTCAATCTTCGAGTATCTGTCTCCTGTCTTGGTACTCCATGGTCTCTGGTCCGTTGAGACTTAAATGCAGCTCCTAAGTCTGTTGCTTCCCCCATCTTATCACCACTGGGGATTGGTTTTTACATTGATTAGAGCTTTCCTTAACCATTCAGTCCAAGAGTGTTTGTGCTTTACTGTAATATAGAACATGAGGAAAGTAACACATACTGTACAGTACATCAGTAAATAATGAAGATGGGTTGAAACATTCATTCAGTGAGTTATCACAATCATTTTGTGTAGCAATTCATGGGTCGAACCTCCAAACTCCAAATACATTTTAAACAATTAAAAAATATATATATATTTGGTACTGTAAAACATGTCATTCTCTAGAATCCTACAGGTCTAAGCTGTTCACAAATTGAGAGCATATTTTTGGTTTGTAAGTTTATTACAAAATTTGATCTGCACCGATTTGTATTTTGTTTCTGTTAATATCCCAATTTAAAAAAGAAATCCTGATATTAACAGTATCACTTTGGTCACCTTGGTATTGTGATATCAAATAGACATGTTATTAAAAAATACTGAATGAGTTGCTGATGCGCTTTTTGGAAACTTGAAGAATATTAAAGTGGTTTTATAATATTTCTACACAAAAATACAACAACAACGTCAACAACAACAACAACAACAAAAAACACTGCATGTCTGATATTCCTAATAGCCTCAAACTGTAAGATTAGCATAAGCTAGTACCTCATATCTGTCAGTTTTTTTTTCAAGTTAAGAGTCTTAATATGTGGCTTCAAAGCATGTAAAATAATTCTATAACCATTAAAATGCTTAATTTATCGATTAGGTTAAGTGACTTGTTATATGAATGTCATTAATCAATTGGCTCAAAACATTGACTGTTAGCAAGTTAGCATGCTGGATTACCTCAGAGATTCTTGTATTAGCTAAAGGTTTCTGATTTCTGGATTGTTCTCAGATATGGTGGGTCTAAAGACATTGAAGGTTGAAATCTGAGCCATCTTTTCTTTTCTTTTCTTTTTTTTTCTTATGATTTGACCAATGCTTAACAAATCTGCTGTAAACATCAGTTCATTTGAATTGATGCAGACTCTGGAGCTGACAATGGAATTTACTTTTTGCTCCCTACTTTATTAAGGTCACCTCATTTGAATTTTGCGATGCAAAATGTACTTTCTAGTCATTTTTAGTCATTGTGGAAGATAACTAAGCACATTTACTTTGTTATTGTACTTCAGTACATATTTATTATATCTGTAATTTATTTGAGCAGTTTTATTAGTGGATTCGTTTCACTTTTACTCCACTATATCCTACAGCAAATATTTGTACTTTCTACTTCACTAGATTTCTGATTGGTGTTGCACTACATAACCACAGGAGGGTGTAGCATTTGAAGTGGTAATGTCACCACCTGCTGACTGTTCTGCTTAATTGCATGACTTCCCCTCCCTGGTACAATGCAGCAGGTGTTTGAAATCAGTGAAATAAGTGGAGACGGTTGCAGACAGCATTGAAAACAGCATATGCACAGGAGAGAGAGAGAGAGAGAGAGAGAGAGACGTTTACTATGGCTTAAAAGCTACTGTAAGCGAATACAAGATCAGTATATTTGACACTTAAGTATATTTAAAGGTAAGTACTTTTGTAACTTTACTCGAGTATAAATATAAGTGGAGAGCTCCTACAAAAAAAGAGGGGGAAAAAATTCCTACTGGAAATGACACAGGCAAATAGGATTTCCCAATTTGCACCGCAAACGGATATAGTAGCCTTCTTCTCCTCTTAACTTTATCCTCTATATTGTTGAACATTAATGATGTCATGAATTAAAGATTATATTTCATCTTATTTTGTTAGACAGAAATGCCGGAGGGAAAAGGGTGTGAAATGCTTGCTAAGGTCCCAAACACAAACATTTCCGGTCCATGATCGGCTAGAATAATCGAAGTAGTTCATTTAAAAGGGGTCAGGGGTAGTTAGTGGTTAAGGCATTGAATCACGGTTCGGAAGGTCTCAGGTTCAAATCCCACTACCATCAAGTTGTCCCTGTTCTGCCCTTGAGAAAGGCCCTTAACCCTAATGGGCTCAGATGTATAATGAGATAAAAATGTAAGCCGCTCTGGATAAGGGCGCCTGCCAAATGCCTACATGTAAATCCCCAGACCCTGAAACAGAGCGTCATGTCAGACTGCATTATCCGAGTTGTATTTCAGCTGGAATGTTAACGGACACATTTTGAAGAGTTCTATGACATATGCAAACTAATGTTTAAAGGAGTATCTTTTAAATGTGACATTTAACGAAAATTTTTGAACATTGAAATAATGTTTTTTAAAAATTCGTGTTCATTCCAAAATGTGGATAAATGACATGATGCAAGCCACTTAAGTGCAATTTCTCCTCTTTTTCTATCCACCCCGCTCCCTCAGTCTAATAGCACACACTTGTTCACACATCTCAAAGATTTAGTTCGTTCCTTTCATTTTCACCTATAAAGACACATTTCTCAATGTTAAATGCCCTCCCCTTCAGCACTTCCTTTAGTACCACCTTCACACTGGAGTCTGAGAGTTGAGAACATTTATATAGAACTTCAACAAAACTTACTGCACCTTTTCTTCCTGATGAAGACATTCAGAGGTGAAAAGCATGTGTATGAGGCAGAATAACGAGGCTTTATGACTGATAAGAGAAATATATTAACTAGATGCAGTGCTGCATGCGATCAACTGAGAAAAGAGGGCAGATCCAGCCGGAGTAATTGACTTTTTAATGCTGCGTTCCCCATCTGCTCTCTCTGCGGCACTCCTCATTCCAGCTGCAGGGAGCTAACTCTCACTACGCGTGTTTGTTTGTAAAATTGCATGCCTAATGATACTGTATCATATAAAGTTCTTGTATGTGAAGCCAAACACGGCTAAAGAGCTTTTTAAATCTTCAATTATTGTTCACAGGCATACCTGTAATCACCATGTGTTATACTACAGCAGAATTGCATCATTTGTTTAATAGCAACAGCTCTGACAGCAGTGTACATATTTAATTTGCTTTAAAACCCATGCAGTTATCACATGCACAGTACAGTGCCAGCCCTCATTTCTTTATATTCTGCTTCACGAAGACCCAGACACTCTTGTATTTTAATGTCATCTCGAGGACTAGTTCTCCGAGCTTTTTGCAGGACTTTTTTAGCTCACAATTTCAATCCAGTCCCTATACCCGAGCAGTTTCAAAGAAATCGCTTTTAGTTTTTCAAGCCACATATTAAGCAGAAAAAACATTCACCTTAAAGCATGAACCAGTGAGAAACAGGTGCAGGTGATGACGGATGATCAGGACAGTGATTAGTATACTGGTGATGCCGAATGCTGTGTGATTGGAACATACGAGAGGGGAAATGAGGTTGCTGCTGAGGTTGTTACATAAACAAGCAATTTTTTATCTGTCATAGTAAAACATTGTTCCTATTGAATCGTTCATTTAATTCCATGATTTAATTTAATTTGAAGAAAAGAGGGAAGTCTCAAGGCTTTGTACTATACTTATGAAGGACTTCTGTTGGTTCGTAAATCCAGACAGGTATCATGTAACTTCCATTAAAAACATGGTAGGGATTTTAGTTGCGCAATAATGTTGTTCTACCAGTATGCAGGACTGATATTGTTTTTATTGTCAGCACCTTTTTCGCAGCATCTTATTCAAGACAAGTATATTTACCGTCTTTATCTGCCATACTCTGCAACATCTGTGCCTGTCCATAACGCGATGTTTCCTCCTACTTAAGCACCATCCCTCAAAACGATGTGCTACTTTCACTGAGCTGTACTCACATCACTACAGCGTCCATCTGTTCTTCTCTCTCTTCTTCCTATTACCCATTCTTCTCACTTTTCTCATGTTTGGGCTTCATAATTGCTGTGTTTTTCAAAGAAAGTCTTGTTCACTGATGAGCTTGGGCATGGTGTTGCCAGTTTGATAGACAGTCCAGAGAAAGTGGCTAGCACAACCGTCACGCCTGCTTCCGAATGGGTAAACATGGCTGTTTATCAGTAATGAACAAGAAACATGTAACTTCGGCTCTTTGGACACTGACCTTTTTATATCCAGCTGAGCTGACACTGAAATCTCCTTCCATACATGTTGTACTGTACAGTATATTAATTTGATTGCACCAACTTCACCTCACCATCATGCATTCTTCTTCATGAATTCTGTTTGTTATGATTCCATGGAGCGCATGCTATACAAATCCCTTTGTCCATCGTTACTATAGAAACCTCAATCCATAAAGTAAACCCATAAAACTGTGCACAAACTGAAGAATGCACGAGAAACATGCTTTTAGACCTAAAGGAGGCCATGTGCATTTAGATGAAGAACAAATGAGCCAAGTGTGAGTTATAGCTTTGTTGGTCAGCCACATAAGAGCAGGTGACGTTCTTCCACTGGAATTTCTCTGCCTGACGTGACCCTCGCTCAGATCCAGTACATCCTGCTGCACACTTCTTCTATACGTCTCTCTCACTCCTGCTTCTCCTGGGTCATGTGTCTTGATCAGAAGAGATTAATGGGGTTCTAGCAGCAGGCGTTTTGTGCCGCTGTTCTCTGATGGATGGCTCGTGAGCCTGCCTGAGCCTGGTGTGATTAACGTGTGTGTGGTTTTGTTCGGTCATCTGTTCTCACACGCTGTGATTGCGAGTCGTGCCGAGAAACGTTCTGAGAGGCGACTCGGTTCGTCTCTACCTGGAAATGAAAAGATGAACAACTGAAGACTAAGACAGTTTCTCGCCAGCAAGGAGTAACTTCATGTTCCAATTATGCTGCTCGGAAAACTTTTCCCTTGAAGGGAAGTTTTTATTTATAAAGTGATGAATTGATTTAAACTGATTTGTAAGCATAGCAGATGGAGTGCTTGGTCAGCTTACTGTAAACTTCTCTCACATTTCCTTTACAGGAGAGTACAATTTAAGTAAATCTTATGTGTTTATTTTATTAATTCAAATATTTTGTGTCTTTTAGGTGCTTTACAAATTCACGACACTGATTTTGTATCATGTGACTTGGTCATAGAAATTAATTTATTGCATGAGGTCAAGGTGCAACACTTGGATAAATAAAAATTCTAGAGAATCCAATTATAGCTTAAACACTTATGTGAACACATCTGTTTGCAAATAACAATGCAAAATAATATTTTAAAAAATCAAAGTTCTAAGGTAATAGAATGTCTTGCGTCAAATGTATCAAATATTTTAAGATCAACCCTAACCCTGCTTTCACAGAGACTCTAGAAACTGGATCTTTAACAAGGAACCTCTCTAATGACACTTGGTTTTGCTTTACTGTATGCGTGAGCACACATGTGGTCACAATGCTTTAGTAAACAGTATACGTGCGTATGGACATTGACTAGACACTTGACTACAAGCGCACTGAGAGTGAACATGGGAGGCGATTACCCACAATCCCGCATCATGTGAGAGAGATACAATGGTGATCACGTGACGACAAAGCGCATGCATATTACTTGTATTTCAAGACCTTGCTTGTTTATTATGGTAAAAGCGCTCGCAGACCGAATTACTCGCAATCCAAGGTTCCACTGTACTCTCGTTTCTCAGACAGTCCAAAGATTTTCGATGTGGGTTGATCAGTGTTTTCCGAATTTCCTTGTAGTGTGCGGTTGTGTGTGTGTGTACCTAATTTTTTGCCCTGAATTCCACAGGAAAAGCTCCAGGCCTATACAGGATAAACGATGTATACGATGAAATTCTGTCTCTGACACTTTTCCTTAAGTAAAAAGGAAAGTATTTTCATATTTTCTGAGTATATGAGAGTATATAGTATGTTAATATTTTCCACCATAAATATTAAGAAAACGCTTAGGCTTGGAGTGCCAGTCAAAAGTTTGGACACACTTTCTTAGTCAATGGTTCTTCTTTGTTTACTGCACAATTCCTATTCCACAATACAAATCTGTGTTCTTTTATAGTTTGTATGTCTTCAGGATTATACAATGTTGAACAAATAATAAAAAAATCAGGAACAAAAACACAGAAAGAGAATGTGTACAAACTTTAGATTGGTAGTGTACTGTATGTCAGCATCTCAGAATGCACAGGTGAGAACTACTGTGCAAATGACTTGAGACAAAAGATACAATTCAAAAACCGTTTGTTTATGTAACAACTTTAGCAGCAATGTCTTAACTCTTACAACCACTTAACATTCAACATCACCATTATACTAATCACCAGCCTGATCATCTGTCATCATCTGCACCTTTTTCTCACTTGTTTACACCTTAAGTTAGTTAGTGTGTTTTTTTTATGCTTGAATGATTCATAGCTCACTGTGTGGATTAACAATTTAAAGCATTCAACTGAAACTGCTCAGGCACAGGGACTGGACTGAAAATAAGACAAAAACTTGCCAAAAACGAGAGCCAAAAAAGTCCTTGAGGAAGCCTGGAGAACTATTCCTCAAGGCTACATTATAAATACAAGAAAGTCTGACTCTTTGGAAGCAAAATATAAAGAAATGAGGTCTGGCTCAAGACTTTTGCACAGTACTATAGATATTTCAGGTGTTATTAAAACCCAAAAATGTCCAAAGGTTTATTGTTTTGCATGAACTATTTTTATATTCTTTGCCCTGGTGACCATTCATGTACAGTGGAACCTTGGATTACGAACATAATTCATTCCGGAAGTGGGTTCGTAGTCCAAAACACTCGTAAACCAAACCAAATTCCCATAAGAAATAATGAAAACTAAAATTATTCTTTCCACAGCTCAAAAAAAGAAATACATAAAAATAATTAATACAATATATAAAGTAAAAATAAAACAAATTAACCTGCACTTTACCTTTAAAAAAAAAGTACAAATAAATGCCGACAGATAAGTGTTTCCGTTTGTGCGCGAAGGCGCCATGTATTTGTGTGTGTGTGTGTGTGTGGAATTAGCCCCTTCCCTCGCCTCATCTTACACAGTAAAACTCCTCCTCCCTCCCCCCACCTTGCTTTTTAAGTTCCACAACAAACACACACATGGAAACACTGTTTTAACGGGGAAAAAAGAAATCTCTCTAATGACACTTGTGTGAGCACATACTAACGGTATCAGTGCTGTAAAGTAAAAAAAACTAATGAACCAGCAACCTATGAAAAGAATCGAGAGAGAGCAGAGTTTCTGTGTAGAGAGTGTTTGTATGTATGTGAGAAGCCGGCGAGGGGGGTGTAAAGGTGAGAGAGAGAGAGTGTGTGTGTGTGTGTGTGTGTGTGTGTCGGTGTCGAATTATGCGCACGCACACAATAGCAGACACGCTGAAACAGAGAGGGAAATGTTGATTATACAAGTAAGAGACGAGCGTGTTGTGATCACGTGACACTCGGTGTCAAAACAAGAGCGCATACATAATACATGATACTCGGCACTCGTAAACCAAGACTTGCTCAGTTTTCAAGTCAAAATTAGTTGAAAATCCTTGCTCGTCTTGTGGAACACCACGTAAACCGCATTACTCACAATCCGAGGTTCCACTATATTTTGTTTGTGTGAGCACTTACACACCTGCCATCAGCTTCTTTCTTTTTTGGATCAAGTAAAAATAACAATGAATCAAGCATATCGATTTCACATCTGACTTAGACTCGTCAAAGCAGTACCATGTCTTCATAAGTGAATGCTGCTATGTATTGCTAGGTAAACCATAAAAACCAGTATGTGTTAAGCAGGAAAAAATTCTACTTCGTTCTAACACCGATGCAACTTTTCTAGTGTTGTCAGCATGATGATGTGGGTAAACCTGATCTGGGTGGTCAAGAGGTCAGGCTGCATTGACAAGTCGGTGTGATGAGAAGAATGTCTTTACCTGAAAAAGCATTGAGGCACTGTTGTTGTCTCTGCTCATTACGCGAGGAAGCTCGCGAGTACTCGATGGCCTTATCCGGCTTCTAATTGCCCTTTAACGATTTGCATTTGCACAGAACTTTATCTGTCGCGGCTGAGAGGCTTAACGACAAAATAATAGTGGAACCAATTACAGCCGTGCATGCTAATACCGGCGTCACCCGAATCACACGGTGGCTTGTAGTGAACATCCGCGAGACTGCGAGATTCCTGTGATGTCTTGGACATGGTGTTTACACGGACTGGATGTCTTCTCAGGAAATGCAAAAGTGCAGAAATTTAATTTAAGCACTTAGCCGTTTGTTTGTTTCTGGCGCCGCTACACGTTATCAGCGGAATGTTCGCAAGTGTTCTTCGCTTGTTATGTAATGTCATATTTGTGTTAATGAGCGTTTTGTTATCATTTGATTGCGTTCGGGCCCATGGGGCACCAGACTGGTCATGACACCACACTGAGCATATGGATTAAGATGTTAAGATACCAGCCAGGCTAATTAGGATGATAAACAAGAATTGTTGCTTGGCATCCCCCTCCCTTGCATTCCAATCTGTTCATGTGCTGAGAAGGAGAACTGCAGGAATGCTGACAGAAACACACATTCAAACTGAGTAGCATGAGAGTGGCTGTTTTGTTTAATGCTTTTAGACTCTATTATGTTGCACTCATGAAATACAGCTTCACTAGCTACCTCGGTGTTAACAAACGTTAATCAAAGTGAATATAGAAAGCAACTGAGAATCAGACTTCATCCAACTCTGCATACATGACCGTCTAAGCTCAAAGCTATGCTATAATATGTCCAGTCTAATGGCTGATGCATTCATTCAATCGTTCATTCATTTTCAAATCAATTTTCAAATCTTCTTTGAAATTCTTCTTTGTCTCAGTTGATGGTCTCCTACTCTGCTACAGAATGTTGACGGAGATGACACCATTGACCAGAAGCGTAAAGGGGAAACCAGCATTGAAGGCAAAAAAATTTGAGACCATCAACTACGACAAAGAGGATGCGAGAGTTCGGTTCAACGATGATGTAAAAGCATATGTTGTGATATACAGTAGACTATGTTGATCGGTAACTTTGAAGAGAGGAAGAGTTACTCTATGGCCTATAGTGTGTCAGTTACTAAGAAAGGCTTTGTCCACTTTTCATTACTTTCAGTATAATAACTGTTGTTATTTAATAAAAAAGAAATATGGTTATTTATATCCATTTATAGTTACATTTCTGTCTTCTGTTGTTGAATGTCCATGAAACATGATACAGCTTGATTTAAAACTAGTAAGAAAGCCCTGACACTGGAGATACTTTCCAAAAAGTCTAATCATCACCTCAAAGACAATTTCTCCATGTCAACAATTAGACACTCACTCATAGTTTATACCCAGGAGACTTAGAGCATGAGGCAGGGTATAGACAGACAGGACAGAGTGCCAATCTATTTCAGGCACACACACAAACTAATCTGCATGTCTTTGGATTGTGGGAGAACATTCAAACTTCATGCAAAAAGGCTCCAGGCTGGAATCGGACCCGGACTCTGGAGGTGCAAGGCGACAGTGCAAACCATTAAGCCACTGCGCTGCCCATGTTGAGCGTCCATTATAAAAGCCATTGTGTTAACTCAGCATCTTTAGCTTTGATCACACCACACAATGTGGTGGTCAGTTAATGTGGAGGAATGAGGATGAAACTCTTAGAACCTCTCTTTCACAATTTGAGTTAGGGAATACATCTGTGCCATTAGGAAAGAAAAACTTTCAAAGGAACGAAGGATGTGAAAATCTGGTCATTCATTACATTCGGGTCATCAGCTGACTTTGTTTTATTGTCACATAACATTGCAGAAACTAGACCCGCCCAACTGAAGCAACCCCAGATCATAACACTGCCTCTAGAGATTTGTATTCTGAATTTGAATTTTTCCCCAACTTTATGCTCATTAGCAATTTTATGCCATTTTTTTGATTAGCCTGACTAACAAGTGGTTTTCTTATGGCCACACACGTGTTTAATCCCAATCCTGTAAGTGCTCATCATATTATGCAGTATGTTTATGGAAATGCTCTTACTTTCACTATTAAGCGTACTGTGCCAAAGGTTTTTACTTTTGTTTTTCTTTTTTAACTTCACCGAGTGTTTAATTGATCTCCATTCATGATTTTTTTTTTCGACCACGTTTCTTCCACAAAGTTGACGGTACAGTACCATCTTACCTTCCAGCTTTTGATAATGTGTTGAAGGGTTCTTAACCCAGTTGCAGTCATTTCTTTTCTGTGCTTGATTCAGCTCAATAATTTGCATGTTTAAGTTGCATATTTACTGTTACGCAGTTTGGACAAATTTCCATTTCAGTACCTGTCAGAATCCTGAAACCCAAAACGAATCCAGGTTTTGTCAGGTTTTGTTAAATGTTCTCGCATTAGTCGTTTTTCACATTGCCTTTTCTTGGTGATTCACCTGTTCTGTTCCAGAGCCCTGCTATTCACATAATCCTCCCAGCTAGAGAAGTAGAGAGCAAATGCAAGCAAACTGAAGTTCCTGATCTTGTTAGCATCTTATCTTTCGTAGCGAGAAAGGCACTGGTGCAGAGCGAACCAAGGCACCTTTGAACATTAGCAGAAAGATATGAAAGGATGAATTTCATAGAGCCCGTCTCTCAGGATGGCTGCACACATTTTCATCCCCCCCCCCCTTTTTTTTCAAGCAATTGTTCCCTCTATCTTACTGCCTGTTTCCTCCATCGCTATCTATAATGTCAAAGACACAAGGGACAGAAATTGCATTATTGGTGTGTACATTGTTGTGTAACAGTTGTGTAACTATGAGGAGGTTTCGAGTTTCATTCTGCTGGGACCAAGAGGGTATGAGGAGCAAAGCACTCACATTAACACATCTAACAATTTTTAAAATTTTACAGTTCAAGTGGTTAATGTGAAGTGAACATTGTTGCTAGGCAACTTGAACTTACAGAGTAGAGCAGAAGAAAATTAGGGGAAAACAAGCACTTATTATCTCTTAAATACAGTCGCAAGAATTTTGTGGCATTATTGGGCTTACAGATTTATTTTTATTATTTATTTTTTTTCAATGCTGGTCTTTTTTTCTCAGGGAGGATGGTTGTATAACATATAATGCTCATGATGAGTGTGTGTGTACGCACTTTTGCAACTATACAGTATGTACACTGAAATCAATTTTGTTTTGTACCCTACAGTAGCTTGTTAGTACGCTGGGGTCAAAGCACATAGTCAGGCATGATGGGGTGTTCAGAGCCCAGATGGTCCTGGGACTTGGGATAGTCAAAGACCCAGAGCTGGCAGCTTGAAGGTAGTGCAACCTGAACTCATGACCTTTTGATTACGACCACCGAGAAATCAATGTTCAAATGGATCAAATTGACACGCTCCAAAATGTCTCCAAATGAGTAAGAAATAAAGATTAATTTGCTGCCTTCTGTAGTAAAAGAATGATCAGATGGACAGATCTGGAATGTTTCAGAAAAAGTAATAAAAATATATAAATTCTAAGCTTTTATTGTATTTGTTTGTTATTAATTGTATTTCTTTTACCATTTATTTGTGGTTTATTTCTAAAGATGTGGAATTCCATTCGCTAATGATGGAGGTAAGCAAGTTAGCTAGTGGGCAGTAGATCTCAAGTTCTGTGCTTAGGTAATGTAAAGGCAATGTGATGACAAAAAAATCAAAATATGAAATAAATTGAAATGTATTGCTAAGTTTTACTTCCGTTATAAACTCTCCACATGGAGATCACAGGAGTTTGTATGAAAAAGCTTATTATGTTATACATTTTTATATTATTCTAATTTTAGATGATTATGTCTTGATCTGAAATTCCAACCATGAGAAGTTAATAAAATGAAAAGAAATTAAATTAAATAAAACACTTGCACTTTAGTTGATTGCAAAATATGTTACCAGATAAACTAGCAGCTAGCAAACTTGGTCAGACTGTTTTTATTTTTATTTTATTATTATTATTTTATAGCGATTTCGGGCATTTGCAAGCTGAGTCTAACAAGCCAGACTGGTTGTAACTGGTCAGGTTGGTTGTAACTGGTCAGGTTGGTTGTAACTGGTCAGGCCAGAATACCGTCTTAAGCTAGTCTAATCTTTTTTTTTTTAGGTAGCTAGTGTAATTCTTCTATAAGGACAGTGGAAAGGCCGAGTGACTTCAATACATTAAAAAAAAAAAAAAAAATTTTCAACATTTTCTTCAGATGTGTTGGTAAATTAGAAGAACAAGTTAACATCACATATTACAGTAATAATAATCACATTGTGATTAAACATAGCATTGATGGCTAGCTAGACTTCCTCAGGCTCTGACATGAGGACAAACAGAACCAGGTTGAAGGCTACAAATGTGGGTCATTCCTGCAGGTCATTTTGTAAATTTATCCCTGCTGAAAAACAGTAAGTCTTTTCACCAGACTCGTTTGGTCAAAAAGACGTTTTAGTTAAATTTTATAGATATTTTGGACATTTGCAAGCTGCGTCTAACTGGTCAGGGTAAGATACTATATTAGCCTAATTGAATCTTTTTTTTAAGCAGGGTTTCTAATTGCTGGGTTTCATTACACTATGGTGATTCAGCGTATTGCTATTTGGTTACATAGGAAACAGATGCTGGACGCAGGTTCTTTCTGTCACATTCCTATAGGACTGATGACAGGATATATTTATTATTGTATATTTATTAGGATTATTATATATTTATTATGTTTATTGGGGAACGATTCAGTGCCAGTCCCAAGCCCAGATAAATAAAATATGATGGGCCTCGAAGGGCATCCGGTGTGCCATGTTGTGTGCAGATCAGATGGTTCACTGTGGCGACCCCACGATGGGAGCAGCTAAAAAAAAGTTGATCTATTATTTTATTACTGTTTAGGGTATACTGTACAACAGTGCTTAAATTAGAGATAAGCTCTCAAATCCAATATACAGTAGTAGCATGTTCAATGCTAGCATGATTCATGTCACAGAGCAGCATTTTCTGTCGTTATAAACTGTATATTTGATAAAATGATACCAAAAATAATAAAATGGAAATATTACAATTTTAAATGTTCTTTATTTAATTTAAGAGTCAGCCTCTGAGCGTGCGGGCCGCCGGCGCAGCATGCCTGGGACCACCACCATGGACAAAGCTTCATCTACGATCGAGGAGGCCTCTTCTGCGGCCCTGAGAGTCACGGTAAGCCAAGCCAAGAACCGCTGCTTAAAAATGAGCATTTTCATGGTGATTAGACATTTCTCTTATACCGTTCCTCATTTTGCATCCTTTCATCGTGCTCTCATATAAATGGTTTCACAAAACAAGAAAATCACACACCATGTCCTGCAGCACCCTGGACTAAATAATGGCACAATTTATTTATTTATTTATTTTCTGTGCCATTGATTTTGCCCTTGTTCATGATGTTTGGTGACCCCCGAGGGCAGCGGAACTCAGCGGCTAATACCTCACCTGGGTTCACACGAATGAACTGCAAGGTTAATCCCTGCAGATGTGGTGCGTCAGGATAATACAGGTGTCATAAAACGCACAAAGCCGGAAAACAGACGGTCTTTTACTACCTCCATTTTACACTCCCCCCCCCCACTGCTGTGCGGAGCCTGCAGCAACGCCCGCTAAGTCTCCTCTGCTCTGACCCCGGGACTGATGCTTTTCAGGCTCATCTGGCCTCAACAACCCTGTGGGAAGCCCGAGGGGCAGAAATCATTTGGCCCGCTGACAGGCTTAAAGGGATAGTGTGATTGAAATGAAATTTGTGTGATAAAATGGCAAACAGGAGGCAAACGTATCCCTCGGTCCTCATGATGTAAATCACTGCAAGCGGGGTTTCATTGGATTACACTGTGGTATTATATCATTTTATAATGGTATGCTTATTGCATTGTTGCTTGATATCATGGTAATTGCGGTCGTAGTTCTCGTGAGCCATTTTGGCTTTAGTGTTTGTCTATTTCTTGCTTCAAAAGCGCAACAAATGGATTTCAGAGAGTGAAAAAATATGAACGTTGAACGCTGATAACTATACAGTAAACTTATGTTCATAATGAGATCATTATGAAAGAAAATATTATGTCTGTTTGTACTAATGTACTTATTTCAGGCTTGAAGTGATCTTGAATTGAACTGATCTTGTTCCATTCTAGGGTTTTTCTCTATTTATTTGTAAAAGGAAGCGAAATTGTTTGCTAATATAACAAGCCATTTCATGCATGATATCAAATCAAATTTGTGCACGTACGATATATAGTTTTACAGTCCAGATAGAGGTTTTGAGTTTACCAATAGGCTGTATTTCAATAGGATCATTTATTTAACAGCAATGAAAATGTAACGTCCCAGCGTGTCTGATTTATTAGTCTTAATGCAAAGTTTCTTACAACTCCACTGCATATATTTAAGATCAATCAGAAGTCAATGCTGAACAGCACGAATTATGAAACGGATCTGTAACCTTTAATTTCACACTTCCTGTGACTCGTTCATTTAATTCAATCCGATGTTATTCATTCACTGAAGTGAGGAACTTCATTTCCATACTCCAGTGATATAGGTACGGTATGAGTGAGAAAATATTATCTGTAGTTGCTGGTCAGATTATTATAAACATGCCTTGCCGCTATATACTGCCAGATCATTTGTATTAGCTCAACAAACCAAGCTTGGGTACATGAAGGCACTTCCTATAGATTTGGTTTAAATTGAGCAATTATTAAAGTAACGCATCAATGGGCAATGAAAGGCCACTAGAGAGGCTCTTTAACTGAACAGCTTTATTGGAAAACACCTCTGACTGTTACAAAGTCGTCACTGACGCTGACATCTACATCAAAGTTTAATACAATCCTCCATGGAGAAAACTTAAAAAAAAAAAAAAAAAAAAAAATATATATATATATATATATACAGTATACTGTATATTAATAAAGCTAAAAAATATTAGCCAATGAATTAAAACAAAAGCTCATCATGAATATCCCTTACAATAAAAACAAGGAACTGTATAATGTGTATAATGCAGTCAAAGGGATTTTTTTACTGTATGTAAAATTATAATATATATTATATGCTATGGCACATTTGCACTTTTTGCACACCATGGAACTGTGAACTTTGAACTGTGACTTTGCACATTATTCTCCAGAATGTCTCGCTGAAAATGGTTTCTGCTGTACATTCCATTTAAATTTGTTTAATTTTATCATATTTTTCTTTTCTTTTTTTTTACTTAATTCTTTTATTCATCATGTCGATTTAAAATTCTTTTCACAGCTACAGTATAGGTTTCTATCCTATATATTTCTAATTTGTTAAAAAAAAAAAAAAACGTCTCTTATTTCATACTTTAAATTCTTACTGATAATTCAGCTTTTCATATTTTAAAATGTTTAGGTCATCAGCGGTCGTGTTAGCATTTCACTTCATATAAAACTTTTTTTAAATAATAATTGAATATCATACTGTGTATGTGACAAATAAACATCAGTCAGATTTGAGAAATATAACAGTGATGGTTTTATTTATTTATTTACTTATTTATTTTATAGTAAAAACAAACAAACAGTAAAAGTAAAACTGTAGTATACAGAATTTCATTCGATATAATGATTTATTTAGACTGTTACATTAAAATGATCCTGGAATTGTGCAACACGTTGCATATGACTGTATTGTGTTAAACTATAAAATAAACTCTTTAAATGGCTTAAAATGAAAATACCAATATAAGTTATGAAACTTATTGAACCGTCTAATTGAACAGGAGTCGTTCAGATCAAACCGGGACTTTTTAGTGCGCAGAAAAACAGAACATGGTTAATAGAGTTAAAACTACTTTTATTTCTCCATATAATCTCCTGCTGTACTAATGCACTTATCTCTGAGTTTCACTAGTGCTTGGCCACCTGAGCCAAGATTGGACTACTTGCTTCATGTCTGAAACGCTGGCCTCCCAGGAACCGCTTTTATGGCTGGAGTGAGGTCAGGACTGTATGGTGGATGTGGTGATAACTCCCAGTGGTGTTGTGTAAGGTTTCGTTGGTGAATAATTGTGTGTACAGTTTCCACAGACAGATGCATCATTTCCTCAATCTTTCAATGTTCAAGGACCAGGCGTTCCACTGGCCGAATGTTGATGAGAACGACTGCATTAGGCTTTAGGCCACCTTGGTCAGGATTGTCATTCACGGACATAAGTTGTCTTTAAAATGTTTTACTGCGGTTAAGAGTCTCATGACTGCATTATGCTCGAAGTCTTCTGTAAATGTCAGTCGGTTTTATGCCTCCGTGCACAAGAACCTTCATCACAGATTGCACCTTGTATATTTGTATTATCATAATAATCATAAGAAGGAGAAATTTTAGGTATAACATACTGTATGTACATCGGCAGAGTGCTTGAAATGCCTTAAAAACATTTATTAAAAAGGTGCTTTGCTTAATAGCTCAGCAAATTATAAAGATAGCCACAAAAATCTTTCTGAGACATTAGCGTGTAGTGTAGCACTTCTACTGTCTGCTCTGTCTGGGGCAGATAACACGATCCGCTTATTCATATTCAGAGACACTTGAATAATTAATATTTCAGATAATTACCATTTGAGTTTAACTTTTGAAAAGAATTTTATGAGCCTCGTGTGTGTGTGTGTGTGTGTGTGCGCGCGCGTGTGTGCACGTGTGTGCGTGTGTGTGAGCGAGAATCACGGCCACAGCTGGTTGCCTGCCTCTGCTGTCTGCTTTGTCTTGCTGTCGACAGCACATCCTGCCTTTATGGCCTCCTTTCAGTCACACCCATCGCTTAATGACGCGTTACGTAAGTCTGCTATCGGGGAGCCCGTCCTGCATGACGGTCCGCACTGGACACCATGATGACAGCGCAGACAGATTTGTTTCACTTCATTCTGTCACACATTGGTTCCTACTGTGCTGTGCGACAATAGCGAGCAGGATTCATCTCTATATGAATGCCGATAATTTTTGTAGTTATTAAGCAGAATAAAGCATGCTGCTCTTTGATTTCCCTAGATGTCTTTGTTTCTTTTTTTATTTTTATTTTTTTTTTAACATTCTGAAAGATGAATGCGTTTCTCAGAGGATTAAAGCACCCTAGGCATTTTCACACTCATTGTGTTTGCTCCCTTGTTGTATTCACAGTCTGCCCTGCCACGTCTGCGCTATTTACCCTGCAGAGGCTCAAGTAAACAAGCAGCCTATTCAACCCCATGCTGCTCCTAATTACACAGCCAAACTAATGGCAGGATCTATTAGCAGACGCCGAGCCGATCGGCCGGTGTGTACCCTGCGTAAGTGTTGCCGGCAAGAACGCGTCAAGCGCATGCTGATGAGGGATGTGTGGATCTGTATACTGGGTTCCTGTGGGGCTCTTGGGAAGTCCCGCTGATTGTGTCTGCACACAGTGGTGAGGGCCATATTAATGCAGGAGGACCCGGAACGTGTCGGAGCACCCGTGGTGCGCGGAGCACAGCGATGCTTACCCAGGAAAAACCTTAATTCCCCGAACATGCTGAGATGTTGTGTACGAGTATTGCTTGGAGATGAAATCTTGGGCTCCCCTTTCACCCCTAAAGTTTCTGAACAGCTTTCATGCTCCCTCTCAATCACACAAATAGATAAGTCGCAAACTGAGCCAGACCAGACAGTCTGGCTTCCGGCTGTGGATAATGCTGTTAGATGGATTGTTTCCTCGGTTGCGCAGTCTGATATAGGCTTTTAGCGAAAGCATGCTGTAGATTACAATCTGCTCTAAGTGATATTCGATACGAATTCTTTTTTTTCAGCAGCAGGTAACTGATCTAATTGCTTTAGTGCAATTCTTAGCACTTCTTCCCGGAGCCTTCAGCCATCAAACAAAAAAAAAAAAAAAGAAGGAATAAAACCTATGGATAAAGTTTAAGGAGATATGTCCTCATGTAGAACGTATGACAAACAGACCTTAAAGCTATAGCTCATATTCGCCTGGTCTGAATATATGGCGGCATAGTGGTGTAGTGGTTTAAACTGTCGCCTTACACCTCCAGGGTCCGGGGTCGATTCCCGGCCAGGTTCGATTCCCGTCTCTGTGTGCATGGAGTTCCCATGACCTCCACGTGCTTGGTGGGTTTCCTCCGGGTTTCCTCCCACAGCCCAAAAACATGTAGGTTAGTTTAATTGGCATTTCCGGCCATTCCCAAATTGGCCGTAGTGTGTGAATGAGTGTGTGTGTGTGCCCTGCGATGGATTGGCACCCTGTCCTGTGCCCTAAGTCTCCCGGGATAGGCTCCAGGCCCCCCCGTGACCCTGAATACAGGATTAAGTGGTATAGAAGAAGAGTGAGTGAGTGAGAACAAATGTTTTACTGCGAGATCCTGCAGGATACAACTTAAAACTTGGTTGTTACTGCAACAACCTCAGCAGCACCCTCATTTCCCCTCTCGACTGTTCCAACCACTCAGCCTTCAGCATCACTAGTATACTAGCACAGTATACTAGACGCAGCATCAACAGCTTGATCATCTGGCATCATCTGCACCTGTTTCTCATTGGTTCATGCCTTACATTAGATGCTTTTTATGCTTGCATAATTCACAGGTCACTGCAAAGCAAAAAACATTACTCTGAAACTGCTCAGCTACAGGAACTGGACTGAAAATGAGTCATTCAGGAAGCCTGGAGAGCTATTCCTCAAAAATACCTTAAAAAAAAAAAAACAAGAATATATGAAGAAATGAGTTGTGACTGAATACTTTTGCATAGCATTTCCCCCTCTTTTTGTTTATGTATTGTATGTGCTGATGTCTGGCGAACAAGTAACTCAATATGTTCCAAACTCATCAGATATCATTTATTATGTTTTTTTTTTTTTTTTTTTGCTTAGCCTTCCTAACTTTGAAGTGATGAAAATTGCACTTGATTTATAAAAGTACCAAAGTACCACAAGAACATAATGCGAAAGCTGACCTGACAAAATGGACAGAAAGAAAAAAAAGGTCCTCGGGTCCCTGGCTCTCGTGGCAGCTCCTGAGCCGCTCAGCTCAGTTGATTGAGGTTCGCTGTGAACTTCGGGAACTTTTGACACAACGCCGCACACCACCAACTGATTTGATTAACAGAAACATTCCTCTACTGTATATTTTGTAGTTTGACACGACTATAGACAGTGCACTGTTCATCAGACCAAAGTGCCTGAGGCTCGTCTAAAGGATTGGAACAGCCTTAAAAGCCTCATAGATCAAAGTACATGAGCAGAAGCAAGAGGCAGAACACAGTGCGTCCTTAGTTCTGTTATTATATCAAATTGAAGTGCATGAGCGAGTATTGGACGACGCGTACCTCTGGCTTTGATCCGAGTACGGCTTTGTGCTTCGGTGGTGGCATTGTATCGTACGGTGAGAGGGATCTTGGGTGCGAGTGTGTTAAAGTGCACATTTTGGACACATTCCAGGAGTGCTATTGTTTGCAGCATAATGCATTACAGGAGAGAACAACTTAGCGGGTATTATATTCGTACACTTGGACAGGAGCACTGCGGGAAACTATAAAACTTAAAACATTACTCATGAATGAAGTGGTCATTTCATTAATCTATAAAACGACTAAAGACACCTAAATTTGCCTTCAGATAGGATTAGAGTTTAGGATGACATTTATTATAAAAAAAAAATATATATATATATATATAAAAAAAACCCTGCAAATCCCCTGTGTGATAAAACTCTTACATGCGGACTGCTAAGAATTAACACAGAATAAGTGGCATAGGCCGCCATCCCAATTGAATCTAAATTCTTAGCACTTCCTCCTGCTTGACAGACATCCCAGATGACTGCGGGAATGGTAATGAGAAACTTGGAGGCGTTTCAGCGGTTTCCATGATTTGTGCTGATAGAAAATTTATTTTAAGTACCAAATCCTAAAACTCCCATTCACCTTGTCATATATACTGTATGTATAAATTTGCTTAATAATCGGTCTTATAAATGGTTCCTTCAAAGCTAAATGACACAATTATCTCCTTATGCAAATGTAAAATAGTCCAGTGCGGTCGCAGACTTTTGGACCCCACTCAACATATCTTAATGTCAGCCATAACATTGAAACTGCTGACTGATGTCCAGTTAAGAACTTGTTACAGGGCCACCCGTCAAGAAATTGGATACATTACACAGTCTTGTTGAAGTTGTTGTGTTCGAACCAGGAAGAATGGGCAAGCATAAGAATCTGTGTGACTTTGAAGACCCAAATTGTAAGGGCTAGACGCCTGTATCAGGGCGACTCTTTGGTGTTCCTGATATGCTCTGCCTGGCTACCAAACATTGTCCAAAGGAAGGACGACTGGTGCACTGGCATGACAGGGTCTTGACAGCCAATGGGGGTGTAGGCATGTTCTGATCCCACGGTTGAGCTACTGTAGCACAAAATGCTCACTCACAACCTACTCACTCATTGTCTATACCACTTTATCCTGTGTACAGGGTCATGGGGCGGCCTGGAGCCTATCCCAAGAATAAGACATCCTGGCATAAGACAGGGTACACCCCCAATCGCAGGGGACACATATACACACACTCACACGCTCATTCACACACTAGGGGGCAATTTGGATATGCCTATTACCCTAACCTGCATGTCTTTGGACTGTGGGAAGAAACCGGAGCAAACCCACCATGCACAGGAAGAACATGCAAACTCCATGCACACAGACCTGAGGTCAGGGCACAGAATGCTGAAAAAGTCAATGCTGGTTAAGTCAGAATACACCGTGCTGACAACACACCAGCCGAGACTGTCCGTACTGACCCCTGTCCACCACCAGTCGTGCCTACAATGTGGAAGGGTGGACAGCTGGGTGCATGTCCATCACATACCTGGGGAAAGAGGTGGCACCAGCACCCACAAAGGCCCCATTTCACAGCTAGAAATAATGCCTTGGAACCAGATACAGTCCCACAGCACACCTCCGAAGGTCTTGTGGAGGGCATTTCTTGATGGCTCAGAGCTGTTTTGGCAGCACAAGGGAACCTTTCAAATATTAAACAGGTGGTTGTAATGTTTGTTTGTTTCATTTACTTTAAGTGCTGCTTGTCAGACTACGTACCACCGAGTGCTGTTAAAGTGGGAAGATGTGTGCTCTCTTTTGAACCCGTGCTGTACCAGATTCGGGCAAGTTTACGACTGGTGTGAGGATTACAGAGAGAGGAGAAAGAACGGAGATTGTAAGGAAATGACAGGCTCAATAGGTAAGCATGAGAAGAATTTGGCACCTAGACACAACTGGGCTGAAAGTATGTAGTGAGCTGGAGGCTGAGCAGTTGACAGGCAAGCGGTGGTGGCATAACTGAAATATCTTTTTTTTTTTCCCCCCCCGAACATTTTGCTAAATTTACTCTTATTTAAGAAACTTCTTCAGGATTCTTTCCCAGCAAGGTGGTTGAATTTTTCTTACAGTTTCTGCTCATATCTCAAGTCACCAGGTATTGATTTAGCAGTAAGTTAAGAAAGAGCTATAAGACGTTACATTGATCCGGCGCTGTCCTGCAACTTCATCTGGCTCACCACCGCGGGATATTCATTACAGAAATGACTCATCATCAAACATCCGACTGTCTGCGTGATTAATATTTCCACCTGGCGGTTACGCAGCAAATGTCACGGTATTCAAACCGCTCTGAGGAGAGGTTACACCACAGAGAAGTGCCGCATGCAGCTCTGAGCTTCGACTCTGTGCCTCTTCTTATCATTGTTCCTGACAAGGTAATAGCATACATCCTGAAAGTGGCACAGTTTAGAAATAAGGCTCAAAGGTTTTTTTTTTTTTTTTTTTCATTTAGAGCTCATATCCATGAACTCCTGGAGCTCAGAATATGCAAAACCTTCCATCAGACTTTTTAAGATGTCAAAGTGTGGTACTATATGATATCTGAGGGGGAAAGAAATCTGACTTCATTTCAATAGTATTTGAGTTGAAGGTGCGAGCAAAATGCTGTAAATAATTAAAACGCGACAAATTGGAGCATGACTTTCTTTTTGGAAACGTGTCTCAAAAAGGATTTATTTCATCCCTTTTTAAGAATATATACAGGGGTTCCTAACACTTAATTTTAATTCCATTATTACAAGGGGTGTTCAAGTCAAACTGGGACTTGTGATGGAATTTCTCGTGAATTTCTTGTGAAAGTGTAACACTGATGAGACTCTTAGTTTAAGAAAACCGTACGTCTGTGAATGACGATCTTGAAGTCGTTTCCGTCAACATCCGGCGAGTGGAGTTCTCGATCCTTGAACTTGCTAAATTGTCTGTCTGTGCGAAATGTACACAAACATTTATGAATCGTCCATTTCAAGCCATTCCCACATGCATGTTTGGGACATTAAAGGGGTTCCTGGGAGACCAGCGTTTCAGACATGGTACAGGCAAAAATGTTCTAATGTACCATGATGGTATCCAAGCAGTAGTGAAACGCTAGGATGAGCGCATTAGTGAAGCAGAGGATTATATCAAGAAATTTTATTTGGTTTTACTCTGTGTTCTGTTATTCTGCACAATCAAATCTCTTGGTTTGACTTGAACGTCCCTTGTAGTTTTAATTCTTCACATCAAAGTGGGGAAGTGTTTAGTCTGGGACTATGGCTAGCTTGACCTCACAATTAACATAACGCTAAATAAAAGGGTCTGTGGCATTTAATCTCTTAGTAAATGATAAGACAAAAGGCAACTAATTTGACTGAATCTGTGTTCTCTATGTAAAATTCCAACTGTAGCAAGAGTCCCACCGAAACTGTTACTACAGTACTAAAGTGTGAATGAATGAATGAACGAATGAATGAATAGACTTTGAGCTTTACATGTGTACAAATCAGTATATATGAGCGATCATGCTTGGTGGGTTTCCTCCTGGTACCTCCTCTGGGGTTTCATCCCACAGTCCGAAGACATGTAGATTACGCTAATTGGCATTACCAAATTGTTTGTAATGCCCAAGTAAGTGAGCGCCTGACTGTATGTGTTTGTGAGCTCTGTGATGGATTAGCATCCCGTCCATGGTGTACCCCGCCTCGTGCCCTAAGTCTCCTGGGATAGGCTCCATGGCCCTCACGACTCACGAATAAATCTGTATCTACCCAGGTTATGGGTGTGGTACTGTACTGTACTTTCACTAACTGAGCAAAGATAAACAAAGTATTTGGGTGTATTGTTTCTGAGATGTCACTTAATTAGTATTAATTCCTTATTTATACAATTGTTGTGTAAAAATATCGGTACTGTTGGTGCCTACAGCACAAATCGCAGCCATTTTTTTTCCCTTTACAACGTCTTTGCTTTGACTCTGTTTGCTCACAAAGCAGTGAATCTACAACAACACTCATTTAGAGTGTTTGTTAAAGCCAATCATCTATTCATTCCCTCTGATTCTAAACACACACACACAGCCACACACACCCAGTAATTATTCCAGTCAGTAATTGCATCTCTGGTCCTGTTTTCTTAATGAAATCTACCATCCTGTCATTCATTTCTGTCCAGTTCTCCTCCTCCTCTAAACTTATGTCTACATACTTTCCCTAATAAATGATCTAATATTCATAAATCCAGTGATGCATTTTGTAAATCTGGGCGCTTCGGTTCCCTTTTTGCCAAGCAGTGCACCGGTATTTCATTATTTCTTTTCCCCCTGCACATCTCTGTCCTTCCATGCCAACCCACAGTTTCCATGGCAACACCGACTTTGAGGGGCGTCTCACATCAGCAGCATGAGCAGATGTGAGTGTTGTGTGTGTGTGTGTGTGTGTGCGCGTGCATGTGTGTGTGTGTGTGTGTGTGTGTGTGTGTAGCTCAGTCTGCACGGCAACCCACCTCTCTGCCAGACACCACGCATGAGAGGAAAGAAAAAGAAAAAACATTTATTTACAGATGTGCTGGATTGAGTGTTGTTGGATTTTTTTTTCCTTTTTCTTTCCTTTTTATTAAAAGACACATGAGCTGAGTGTTTTCGTGTCTCTGCTGCTTCCTGTCCAGGGCTTCCTGAGCCGAAGGTTGAAAGGCTCCATCAAACGCACCAAGAGCCAACCCAAGCTCGACCGCAACAGCAGCTTCAGGAACATCCTTCCGGCCTTCAAGAGCGCCGACAATGACAGGTAACCCAAACACACACAGAAAAACACACACTCGATTGCTGGCGTATGTGCATTCATTCATTCATTCATTCATTCATTCATTCATTCATTCAGAGCTTTGCTGTATTTAATAGCTGTATAAGGAAATCAGCATTTGTTAGGATAAAGATTTATTTGTCTTTTGTAACTTAATGGGTTTTTTTTTTCTTCTTTTTTTTTTCTTCAAATTATCCGGGAATCCTAACATGTTGAATTGCATAGCACAGATCAGAACATTAAAAATTAAACTCATTGAGCTGCCTTTGAGCTACTTCTATTCCTGTTATTCAAAACCTTAATGAAAAGCAGACGTTTCACGTTCACGTTTACTTAAAAAGTTTCCTCCGCTTGTTGTCTTTCCCGTTCCACGTCGATTTTATCCCCCACATTAGGCCCGAAAACATTGAGCGTCTTTATTACCGCTTTTAGCAATCTTCAGAACGACTTATTACAGTAATAAAGCCTTTGAGTCATTTCTCGCGGATGAATCGAGCTCCGAGTGTGAGAAGGGAATTGGATCACTCTCAGGATGAATGGTCCAGCTGGAGTCTAATTTGTGTGATATAGCCTGTGAAATACGTCTATCCCTTTCTCAACAGCACCCGAGAGCTTTGGAAGAGAGTTGTCCCACACAGGATTTCTTATCTTGCAGGGTGTAGCGTGAGATGCTGATTTATACCTGGATATATATATATATATATATATATATATATATATATATATATATATATATATATATATATATATATAATATATATATATATATATTTAATATCATGTCCAGGTTTGCAGCAAGCATAAATTAATTCAATGGGAGACTCTAACTATGCTTCAGAGTTCTATTAAAATGATGATAATACAAATAATAAAGAATACAAAGGCGTTCAAGTCAAACCGGGACTTTTGATTGCACAGAATAACAGAACGCCATTATGCAGTACCTTTATTTCTCTATACTAATGCTCTTGTTCCAGCATTTTCACTAGTGCTTGAATGCCAGCAAGATAGAACGCTATCTCAATACGCCAGAGCCACGATCGGACCTTCACATCTAAAACGCTGGCCTCTCAGGAGCTCCTTTGATGGGCCAATCATATAAAAATGGGTTGAGATGATGTCAGGACTGTACAGGGATTTTTGGCAGTAACTCACAGACGAGTTCCTGTAATGTGCAAGTGGTGTTGGTGAAAATATGGAAGAATTATCGCGCATACAGGTCTCACAGACTGATGTGTATCGGTGGATTTTTCAAGGATCAGGCTTTCCATTCGTCGAACTGCACGGATGTAGAGCTTACTTTACAACTTACTCCTTCATTCATGAGAAATTTCGTCACAAGTCCCAGTTTGACTTGAACGCCCGTTGTGTAATGATGATGTATAGTCAACGGTTTGAAGGCTGCTATTATTTTCTGTTATTTGATAGAAGCTACCGAAAGTCCCGGTTTGACTTGAACACCCTATGAAACAACCGTCCGCAAAAACTCAGCAGGAGGTTCTCGTGTTCTGGGAAACGCCTCACTGTAACTCATTCATACAGTGCATTCATTCATCTTTTGTAACTCCTTCATCCAGGTCACTAGCCACGATCCTGGTGGACCTGGAGTCTGTTCCTGGAATACCGGGTTGGAATACACCCTGGTGGTGATGATATGCCAATCTATCACCACGCACATTAACACACTCATTCACACCTAGGGGCAGTTTAGCAAAGCCAATCCTTCATTCTGACATGTAGGATAAATATTCTGACAAGCAGTAGTTTGTAGGACCATAATGTCCAGAAAACGTTCTGCTAAGCTAAAATGGTTAGCTGTAAAAATGGGGGGGAAAAAGTTCTAGTAAATATACTTCCTTATGACAGCGCAGTTAATCATCGTGATGAATGTTGGCTTGAAATTAATGCTACAAATTGAAATAGACTAGTACATTTCTGGCGTGTCACTTCCATCCATGGAACCTATTAAAGTGATTGACTGTTTGAATCCAGTTTCAAAAGCATAGACGAGTCCAGTGCAGTGAAGCATCAGGAAATCACCAGTCTACTGTCGACTGTGCACAAGTGTTTGGGAGCAGATCAACACACCGCTGTTCTGAAAGTTGGACACCGGTCGCGTTCATTCAGTGTTGCAGTACATGCATCACTTCACACGGTTCGAGCTCATACACCCATGTTAGCTTTATACACTGTCTAGGTGTTCTGAAAGTGTGACGCAGATGTTTTGCTGTCATTTTTGCATAGTGTTCTCTACAAAAGCACAAACGTAATGTACAGAACACAAACATGTATGAATTTTAATGGCTATCATTTCAAAAAGGGCGTCACGGTGGCTTGGTGGTTAGTATTGTCGGCTTGCACCTCCAGGGTCCGGGTTCGATTCCCACCTCGGGGTCTGTGTGCGTGGGGTTTGCATGTTTTCCCCGTGCTTGGTGGGTTTTCTCCGGGTACTCCGGTTTCCTCCCACAGTCCAAAGACACGCAGATTAGACTAACTGGCATTCCCAAATTGCCGGTAGTGTGTGAGTGAGTGAGTGTGTGTGTGTCATACCTCATCCCTAAGTGTCATGGGATAGCATGGGATAGGCTCCATCAAAAAAATATATATAGTATACTCTTACTATATAACTATATATATAGTGATAATGTATATATATATATATATATATATATATATATATATATATATATATATATATATATGTAGTGATAATATATATATATACACACATTATATATATATATATAATTATATATATATATATATATATATACACATATGGAGCTATATATATATAGTAAGAGCATTTGTCTACAATATAACGAGGCCTGGGACTAAACAGCTGCGTGGCCATAAGAAAATCACTTGTTAGTGAGACTAATCAGTAAAGATTGGACTTTGGAGCAATGGGACATGATCATGTGGTCCTGATTGACCCTATTCCAAGTGATTGTGCGTCAGGGTAGGAAGGGAAGCGATATACTCATCATGCATAGTGTCCACTCTACAAGGAACCCTTGACATTCTAGCTTGTTGCTGAGATGCGGTATGCTTCATGTTCATGCTTTCTCTTCATCATCTTGGCTCATATAATGTACAGTATGGAAATGAAGCTTTGTATGAATGTAAATAGACGCATTATACCGACTGTACTGTAGCATGTCAGTGTAATGGTAAATTAAAATATTCTGTGATTGTTCTTTATTTATCAACTCCACTAAAAAGCTTGCGGTCTAAATGAAAAAAAAAAAAAGATTTTTTTTTATTTTTTAGAGACCGTCCATCAGTCCCTGACTGGGGCAAAAAAAAATCTTTCCCGTCTTAACGCATCTGGACGAGATGTCTTCCTGCGAATTCTAAAACGAACAGTTTGTCTAAAAACGCGTAGGTAGGAGGTTATTATGACTTGAGGTAGGAATAAAAAGCAACACCGATTTTGATGGAAATAAAACCGCAGGTCCAGCTGTTAAAAAAAAAAGAAGGGTTTAAGCATACAACCACAGGATGAAAAAAAGTCTTGACTTCACTCGTCAAATCATGAGACTTAAACAAATGTGTGCAGAAAAGTCCCGAACAGGTCGACAATTTCTTCTTTGTTAGCTACAGCTCCTGGAGTATCATGATTTTTTTTCCCCTACTGATTGCTGTCCTGTTTTTATCCTGATACTGTGTGTATATGTGTTTGTGTGTGTGTATGTGTATGTGTGTGTGTGCGAGAGAGAGAGAAAGAGAGAGCGAGGCTTCTGCCTTTTCATTTCACACACTGAATACTTGCCGGAGACGCAGGGGGAGACGCCGAGAGGTACGTCCCTTATAGAGATTTGTTAGCCGGTATCTGTTTTTATAGGAATAGTAATGGCAGGAGGCTCGTCACTGTCAGGGAGGAATCATGTCGGCTTTCAGGGGAACAGAAAGAGAACAGAGGGTCTGCACGCCAGAGAGAACGGCGGATGTGTCCCGAGATCTCAGCCCTCATTACACCTTGACTGGGAGTCAGACAGTCGGAAACCTGGCTGGGGGGTTTTGTAACAGGGTCATGTGTATGAAAAGTCATGCCTTTGTGTGTGTGTGTCTGTGTTGTCAGACATGGTTGGTAACACGCTGGGTTTAGACTGGGCCATCTTCGTGTGTGCGAGTGAGTAAGCTGATGGTGTCATGAGTAACATCATGACCCTTTTTTGTGAAGGATCAGGACATTACTAATATATACATTACAATACATTACATATAACTCTGACACCATTAATTAACAAGAAATGTCTAGTTAGCCGGTTGAAGACTTTTTTTTGGGATTTTTCCCCGATTTTCTCCCTAATTTAGTCGTGTCCAATTCCTCCCCGTCACTAGGGGGCTCCCACATTAACGCTACTACTACCACTCAAGGGCCAAAGACTATCACATGTTTCCTCCGAACCACGTGACGCCAGCCGACCGCATCTTTTCGAACTGCTCGCTCGCGCACCGTTGTGGGCGGCGTAACACACTTGGAGGACAGCGCTATCCGCTCCCTCCGCTGCGCGAGCTCACAGACGCCCCTGACTGGCTGTAGAGCCGTGATTAATGTCGGAGCACAATGTACCTCTCATCCCTCCCCTCTGAGAGAGCTCGGCCAATCAGCTCTCTCTAGCGATCTCCAGATGATAGGGCGAGCGCTTTTACCACTGCGCCACTCTGAGGCCTGGTTTAAGACTTTCACACACAGCTTAAGAAAATATACCACATGATGTAAATTACTCAACTGTATAAACTCATAACAGCCTTTTTGGTTATTTTTGTCTATTATTGTGCAATTCTTTTTGTTATAATTATGTTTGTAAGGTCTGATGTGTTATAATTAATTAATTAAGGGTACCACAATGGCATAGTGGTTAGCACTGTCGCCTCGCACCAAAGGGATTTCCGCCTGGCGTCTGTGTGTGGAGTTTGCATGTTCTCCCCGTGGGAAATCCGGGTTCCTCCCACATTGTGATGTGTGTGTGCCATGTAATGGATTGATACCTAAAGTCTCCTGGGATAGGCTTCAAGCCCCCCGTGACCCTGCACAGGATAAGCGTAATAAGTACAAAAAAAAAAAAAGATGATTTATTTATTTGTTTGTTCAACACAGCCCTGACGATATGATCAAATAATTCAATTCAATTCAATTCAATTTTATTTCTATAGCGCTTTTAACAATGGTCATTGTCTCAAAGCAGCTTCACAGAAATGAAAAGAAGACTTATGGAAATGTATATATGTGTAAGAAAAATGTGACTAGATAATGAGATTGTCCCTGATGAGCAAGCCAAGGGTGACGGCGACAGTGGCAAGGAAAAACTCCCCGAGATGGCAACAGGAAGAAACCTTGAGAGGAACCAGACTCAACAGGGAACCCATCCTCATCTGGGTGATAGCAGATAACAGAAATTGTATAACATCATGTGTGTTATGCAGATGAAAGTTCCATAAACAGAAGTTAATTTAAATGAACACAAAGTCCAGTTCAGCACAGGGATGAGTCAGCAGGTGCAGAGGGCAGATGGGGGTCTGGATCACTGGGAGCTCAGGAGCAGCATGTGTAGATCCAAACCAAAATGAAGAAGAATCCAGCTGGAGTTGGTCCTTCTCTGGATGCCTCTGGGTCAAAGCAGGGTCGGCCTCTGTCTACTGAAGCTGGCACGATCTCCAGATGCCTCGGGATGGGTGGAAAAATAAAGAGCAGGTGAAAAGAATTAGCGTGGTTGCCATTCAGGATAGATGTACTGGAGTATCAGGTAAAGAAATTAATTATGTGTATGCCAGATTAAAGAGATGCGTCTTGAGTCTACTTTGAAATTGGGAAACTGTGTCTGAGCCCCGAACACTGTCAGGAAGGCTATTCCAAAGTTTTGGAGCTAAATATGAAAAGGCCCTACCTCCTTTTGTAGATTTTGATATTCTGGGAACTACCAGTAGTCCGGAGTTTTCTGATCTTAAGGAGCGTCCTGGATTGTAACGTATCAGAAGACTGGTTAGGTATGTGGGAGCTAGACCGTTTAGAGCCTTGTACGTAAGTAATGCTATTTTGTAATTAATTCTAAACTGAACAGGTAGCCAGTGCAAGGATGATAATATTGGGGTTATATGATCATATTTTCTGGATCTAGTGAGAACCCTGGCGGCTGCATTTTGGACTAACTGTAGCTTGTTAATTGAGGATGCAGGACAGCCACCCAGTAATGCATTACAGTAGTCCAGTCTGGAGGTCATGAATGCATGAACCAGCTTTTCTGCATCAGATACAGATAAAAGTTCCTAAGCTTGGCAATATTTCTAAGGTGGAAAAAGGCTGTTTTTGTGATGTTGGAGATATGATTTTCAAAGGATAAGTTACTGTCTAATATCACACCCAGGTCTTTCACTGTCGAGCTGGTGGTAACAGAACATCCTTCTAAACGCAGGCTGAATTGTGAGAGCTGGTGTGTACTGGTTTTTGGGCCAATAAGTAATATCTCTGTCTTATCTGAATTTAGTAGAAGAAAATTATCGGTCATCCAGTCTTTTATATCTTGAATACACTCAGTTAGTCTAGACAATTTGGGTATTTCATCTGGTTTTGTGGAAATGTATAACTGAGTATCATCAGCATAACAATGGAAACTAATCCCATGTCTTCTGATGATGTTACCCAAGGGAAGCATGTATACTGAGAACAACAGAGGTCCTAAAACTGACCCTTGTGGCACCCCATATTTCACTGGCATTACACCAGACTGTTCTCCATTCAGATCTACAAAATGGAATCGATCAGACAGGTAGGATCTAAACCATTTTAATGCCTGTCCCTGAATACCAATGTGATTTTGTAAGCGATCTATTAGAATATCATGATCTATAGTGTCGAATGCAGCACTAAGATCAAGTAAGACAAGAATTGAGATGCAGCCTTGGTCTGAAGCTAAAAACAAGTCATTTGCAATTTTAACTAGTGCAGTTTCTGTACTATGATGGGGCCTGAAACCTGACTGAAATTCCTCGAGGATATCGTTTTCCTGCAAGAATGTGCATATTTGGGCTGATACTATCTTTTCTAATATCTTTGATATAAACGGAAGGTTTGAAATCGGTCTGTAATTTATTATATCATTTGGGTCTAAATTAGATTTTTTAAGAAGAGGCTTAATAACTGCCAACTTGAAAGGTTTAGGGACATGACCTAGACATAATGAAGAGTTGATAATATTTAGAAGTGGCGCTCCGGCTATACTTATCACTTCTTTTAAAAGTCTAGTTGGGATTGGATCCAACAAGCATGTTGTTGATTTAGCCGAGGTGATAAGTTTGTACAGCTCTTCCTGTCCTACACCTGTAAAGCTCTGAAAATCAAATTGTGAAGCTTTAGACTGGACTGGATCATGAGATGTTAGAGGTTGAATTTCCATTATTTTCTTCCTGATACTATCAATCTTTTCATTGAAGAAGTTCATGAAGTCTTCACTTCTAAGCTGTGATGGGATTCTCCCTGCAGGTATCTTAGGGTTTGTTAGGCTAGCCACTGTACTAAATAGGAACCTGGGATTGTTTTGGTTTCTTGCTATGAGTTGGCTCAGATGCTCGGCCCTAGCCGCTTTTAGAGCCCGTCTATAGCTGTACATACTACCTTTATACGCGATTCTAAAAACTTCTAATTTAGTTTTTCTCCATTTTCGCTCGTGGTTACGGGTTGCTCTCTTTAGGGCGCGAGTATGACTGTTGTACCATGGTGCAAGTGTTTTATCTCTGACTTTTTTTAATCTGATGGGAGCAACAGTGTCTAATGTACTGGTAAAAATAGTGCCCATGCTGCTAGTCACTTCATCTAGATCGTCTGCACTTAGGGGTCTGATAAGAAATTGGGACAGATCCGGCAGATTACCTGTGAATTTGTCTTTAGTAGTCGGATTAATATTTCTACTGAATTGATAACGTGGGGAGGCACAGCTACGTTGTTCTACAGGTAGAGTATATACTAAGAGATGATGATCTGTGATGTCATCACTTTGTGGTAGAATGTCTATATTAGAGACATCTATACCATGGGATATAATTAAATCTAGCGTATGATTAAAGCGATGAGTTGGTCTATTTATATTTTGTTTAACCCCAAAGGAATTTAGCAAATCTATAAATGCGAGTGCTGAAGTGTTGTTAGCATCGTCTACATGAATGTTAAAGTCTCCTACTATCAGCACTTTGTCAGAGTTAACCAATAGGTCTGATAGCAGATGTCCAAACTCTTTAAGAAAATCGACATATGGCCCTGGGGGTCTGTACACGGTGGCCAGAACGAAGTGTTGCAAGGGTTTATTATGTATTTCGCTGAGTGCAACATTAATGATAAGCACTTCAAACGAGTTGAACTTGGGCCTTGTTTTCTGGGTAACAGTGAGAACATCACTGTAGATAGTTGCGACACCACCACCACGACCAGTTTGACGGGGTTCGTGCTTATAGAAATATCCTGACGGAGTAGACTCATTTAAACCAATATATTCATTTGGTCTGAGCCAGGTTTCAGTAAGGCAGAGTGCGTCAAGGCAGCAATCTGAGATAATTTCATTAACAATCAGTGCTTTAGGCGCAAGGGATCTGATGTTGAGAAGCCCAAACTTTAGAGGTATATTGTGATTACTTACTTGGCCTTTTTCTGGTTTTATAGTTATTAGATTGTTTCGAGCAATTTTAACAAATTTATTCTTTTTTCTCACTATTCGGGGAACAGACACAGTTTCTATAGGACAAGCTATGTGTGCGCGTCTATCTGTATGGTAAGTTGCATTGTGACTATTATGTTTGGAATCTAAGACACGACTTACCGCCAGTCAGATGGTTCGTAGTGTCCTGGAGATGTTGTCTGAGAGGACTGCTGCTCCAGCTCTGCTAGGGTGCAGTCCATCGGTGTGGTAGAGCCTAGGACGCTCCCAGAAAACATTCCAATTATCAACAAAGGGTAATCTCTGTTGCTGACACCAAGATTGTAACCATTCATTAAAAGCGAACAATCTACTGAACCTCTCGATTCCTCGCTGGAATGTGGGAAGCGGTCCGGATACGATGATCCTTGTCGTGGGTGATGTGCTGCGGACCTTCTCAACCAGACTCCTGAAGTCCTTCTTCAGGATCTCCGTCTGCCTCAGCCTGGTGTCGTTCGTGCCAGCATGAAGGACCACAGCTCCAAAGTTCTCCCTCAGGGCCGCAGGCACCTGTGCAGCAACATCGAGAACACGAGCACCAGGTAAACAGCGAGTGCGAACCTTACCTTTAGCCGTGGTAGCACGGACGTGCCGGACGATGGAGTCTCCGATGACCAGCGCGTCGTGTACCGTCTCGCGAAGAGGAGCGAAGCGGTTTCGGGTCGGGATCTCGAAGACGGGTGGCGGCGGAGGGGGAGAGGTCCTCGCCCGGGGCCTAGCGCGCGTCTTCCGCTGCTGCTGTATCCAGGCTTCGTGGTATCCCGGCGCCGGGGTGAAGGAAACCTGGGCGGGCTGCGTCCGTGGTGCGTTGGACCTGGACAGAGAAACACGCGGAGTAGAGGTTGTGGAAGGATGTGCGTCATGCTGAGAATTTACCTGGGACAGGTGAGCGTCGGTCCGTGACGATTCCAGCGCGGCTTTCCGCTGTCGTAGCTGGGCCAACTTCACCTGTAGGTCACGGATCTGCTTCTCCAAGGCCTCCATCTCCAAATCCGCCGAGTGAAGCTCCAATGTGTCCTCTCCTGCACTCAGAGGCAGACACACAACCGACATGGTGTAAAAAATAAAAATAAAATAAAAACCGAATATAATCGGTGTGGAAAACGCGTAGGCAAACTTGTGATAGCCGGGCTAACGGGCTAGCGATGCTAATGGGATAGCCGGCTAGACGCGGGTGCGTGGCAAAACTATTAAAACTTAGCAATATAACAGGAGTTTCGAGTGAATATATTATAAATACTTATCTGTTATATGTTCGCTCTTCGTAAGAAGACAAAAAGTTAGAACGTCAATCTGGATTGAGCTGGAAAATTGGTCAGTCTGCCGGAGCTCGGAAAAACGCAGCCTCTCCTGAATGAATAGCTTGTATGCTTTTCAATAACACTATAAATCAATTAATAACCAATATTCTTGTGCAACATTCAATTACTATACTTTATCACTGCTGGTACACTGTACAACGTTTAATCTTTTTAAACAATTAGCCTTCTTACACTCAATCCTCGGAATGAAGAGTCGTTCCATTTCACTTCAAGTTCACTCCGATGTGTAACACGGCTATAAACTGTGATCCTCGCTTTTATAGGTTTTTTTTTTTTTCCCGTAGATTTTCCTGTAATTGATTCTTCTCCACCTTTCTTTTTTAAATAGTAAGCAACTTCAAACAGGCAAAGCAATTTCCCTCTGAGGTTAATTAAGCTCTTTGAATCTTGACTATAAAGATCACCATTGAGCCAAAAGCAGAAACAAAACAGAAAATCTTTTTAAAAAAAGATCACATCATTTAAAGGAGACCTATTATGCAAAATTCACTTCTTTGTCATATTTCGACATTTCCGAAGGGTCTGTGCACTGTGCATGAATACACAAGAATAATATATATATATATATATATATATATATATATATATATATATATATATATATTTTTTAATCCTGTTTTTAGATTTAGAATTAGATTTGCCCTCCTATTGTGACTTCATATAAGATACCTTTTTCTCCGGAGGGGCGTGGCTCAGGAATAGCTCATTTACATAAACACTGTAATGGCGCATTCTGAGAAGGAGTGAAATGCAGTGAGCAAGAGGTATGAAAAAACGCATGGTCTGCGGGGGATAAACAGACACTCACTGGGTGACCTTTAATATTGGACCTTTATGGTTTTGCTTAAAGATATTTTAAAATAAAGATTGACATATTTCAATAACTAAAATAATGCATATTTTTCAGTGTGATTTATTAACACCAAATAAAAACCACAATAAAGTTTTAGGCTTTAAACAGGATTTGTGCTTAGAATTATGTACTTTTTGTAAAAACTTGTAGTGTTAAAACTATTTTTTTGTTACTCAAGGAAATCAGCTTGCATCATGTAACCACCCTAAAATCAGGCAATTTTGATTGAAGGAATAGCATCACTTAATTTTGTAAGGCGTCAATCAAATATGTTAATGAACACAATGCTTTTTTTTTTAATACAGGCATAAAATCCATAGAAGAGTCCATTTACTCTAGAAAAAATGTATTTAGAAAAAGCCACTCTTAATATAATGTCATAAACGTAATCCAGATTATTATGAATTATGTTCATAATAATTTATGCATGAAATGGTTTGTTTTGTTGACGTTTCATAAAACTGAGATTGTGCCATATTTGTGCCGTACTCACTTCCCATATAACGGCTTTACACTGAATGCAGCATGAACTTGTTATACTCGGATTTGCACAACTTTTTTTTATTTTTTATTATTATTATAAAATGCTCTAGCTATTTGACTTTACTGTTAAAAAAAGATTGTCTAGAAACGAGCTCCAGCGAGCAGGTCGACCCGGGGCGCAGCTCAGGATGAACAGACGCAAACCTTTTAGCGTTCGAAAAAGCTGTTTGCCGCTCGACTGATTTTTGCTGGAGCAAATGAAAACCGCTGACTGACGTCGCCTTTAGACAAAAAAGCATTATAACCAGGGTCTTAAAAGCGAAAATATACACTTAGCCTCGGGAGGTATGAATGCTTGTCAGATGGAATGGAATATTAAGCTTGAGCGATCGATTTTCCCTCCGTATCCTAACAGCGGTGATCCAGCTGTCCTCCTCAGACCTGTGCGTTTAAAGCGAGCGACCTGCGGCGGGTTTGGACTCGAGATGGGTCGAGCTATTTCTGGAAATCTTCTTCCACAGTGGGGTGGCACGTATCATTTCAGAGTTATTCTTTTCCATAAGACAAAGCATGCTCCATCTCTGAGTGCCGCTTGGCCTCTTCACTAGGAGAGACCGAATCCAGCGCCGTGGGGTTTGGATATATACTGTCTATAAAGATAATCCTTATTTAAGCCCAAATATTCTTATTTACAGTATACCGCAAAGCTAAATAGCACAGAAAGCCTGAAATTCTGGTTACAACCGTCATGTATATTGTGGACGTTCCCCATAAAACAACCAATTTTTTTAAACCGTGTAACTGTTCATATGGCGAGGATTTCTGTATGGAGACTTTAGCATGTTTGGAAGGAGTCTCTAGTTTCAGTACTTGGGAAAATCAGCCGTGAGTTTAAGGTTTTAAAATGGTAGGAACGGAGCCCTTCATTTTGTGTGGGGTCACAGTAAGCTTTAATAACTTAAAATAACTTCAAATAAGGAGGTAACAAAAACAAGAAACTAATGACTGTTTGTAGCTTTAACAATGCTGGACACTTTTATGTCACCTACAGTATCTTTATTACAGTCTCATGAGCCAGAGCTCAAGATATCACATAAAAGTGATTTTTACATTAGTTTGGAAGTGCAACGTTTGGTGTTACATATCAGCCATAACATTAACATCACTGAATGACATTAATGATTAATTATATACCGATTACCTAGTGACAGGATCATGGGTACCCAAGGCTCATCGATGGATGTGGGGACCAGAAGTTAGCTCGTCTGGTCCGATCCCACTGAAAAGCCATTGCAGCACAAATTGCTGGGGGCAAAAAGGTAACGCTGGTTTTGATAGAAAAGTATCAGAACACTCAGCGCATCACAGCTTGCTGTAATGTGTATAGGGCTCAGCAGGCAAAGTATCCGATTGAGCATCGATGGGATGTGCTAGACAAAAAAAACCTGATCCACAGAGGCCCCACCTTGCAACTTACAGCATTTAAAGGATCTCATGCTAATATCCCAGTGCCAGATACCAGAGCACTCCTCCGGAGGTCTTGTGGATTATCTCATTTCTGTCATTAGTAAATACTTATATAACATACTGTATCTATATGAGGCGGCATGATGGCTTTGTGGTTAGTACTGTCGTCCTGCACCTTAAGGGTCTGGGTTTGATTCCCATCTCGGATCTGTGTGCATGGAGTTTGCATGTTCTCCTCGTGCTTAGTGGGTTTCCTTCAGGGACTCTGGTTTCCTCCCTCAGTCCAGAGACATGCAGATTAGCCTAATTGGTGTTTGCCTGTAGTGTATGAGTGATACAATAGTGTTCCGCAGTTGATTGACACCATTTTCAGGTTGTATCCCGCTTATGCCAAGTCTCCTGGGATAGGCTCCATGCCCCCCGCAACCCTATATACAGTACAGGATAAACCAGTATAGATGATACAGTAAGTGTGTGAGTTTGTGAAATAATTGTCCATCTTTGTAGAAATAAACAGCTGAAATGACCAAACAGGTCCATGAATATACTACAAACTCATCTGATCATATCATCAGTAAGCATATACTGTAATCTCATATCTAATATAAACATTCCAGATAGCTTTAATGTCTAACGTATCATTTTGTCCTAAGAAGTTACAGTTGATGCTACACGTGCAACTAGTGTTTGCTTGAAACGTGTACAGGGTGGGCCATTTATATGGATACACCTTAATAAAATGGGAATGGTTGGTGATACTAACGTCCTGTTTGTGGCACATTAGTATATGTCAGGGGGCAAACTTTTCAAGATGGGTGGTGACCATGGTGGCCATTTAGAAGTCGGCCATCTTGGATCCAACTTTAGTTTTTTCAATAGGAAGAGGGTCATGTGACACATCATCAACTTATTGGAGATTTCACAAGAAAAACAATGGTGTGCTTGGTTTTAATGTAACTTTATTCTTTCATGAGTTATTTAAGTTTCTGACCACTTATAAAATGTGTTCAATGTGCTGCCCATTGTGATGGATTGTCAATGCAGCCCTCTTCTCTCACTCTTCACACACTGATAGCAACACCGCAGGAGAAATGCCAGCACAGGCGTCCAGTATCCATAGTTTCAGGTGCTGCACATCTCGTATCTTCACACCATAGACAATTGCCTTCAGATGACCCCAAAGATAAAAGTCTAAGGGGGTCAGATCGGGAGACCTTGGGGGCCATTCAACTGGCCCACGACGACCAATCCACCTTTCAGGAAACTGTTCATCTAGGAATGCTCGGACCTGACACCCATAATGTGGTGGTGCACCATCTTGCTGGAAAAACTCAGGGAACGTGGCAGCTTCGGTGCATAAAGAGGGAAACACATCATCATGTAGCAATTTCAAATATCCAGTGGCCTTGAGCTTTCCATTGATGAAGAATGGCCCCACTATCTTTGTACCCCATATACCACACCATACCATCACTTTTTTTGTTCCAACAGTTTTGGAGGGATCTATCCAATGTGGGTTAATGTCAGACCAATAGCGGTGGTTTTGTTTGTTAACTTCACCATTCACATAAAAGTTTGCCTCATCACTGAACAAAATCTTCTGCGTGAACTGAGGGTCCTGTTCCAATTTTTGTTTTGCCCATTCTGCAAATTGTGTGCGCCGATCTGGGTCATCCTCGTTGAGATGCTGCAGTAGCTGGAGTTTGTAAGGGTGCCATTTGTGAGTAGCTAATATCCGCCGAAGGGATGTTCGACTAATGCCACTCTACAGTGACATGCGGCGAGTGCTACGCTGTGGGCTCTTGCTGAATGAAGCTAGGACAGCCACTGATGTTTGTTCATTAGTGACAGTTTTCATGCGTCCACATTTTGGCAAATCCAACACTGAACCAGTTTCACGAAACTTAGCAAGCAGTTTGCTAACTGTAGCATGGGAGATGGGTGGTCTCGTAGGGTGTCTTGCATTGAAATCTGCTGCAGTGACCCGGTTACTGCGTTCACCAGATAGCAACACAATTTCGATCCGCTCATCACGTCTTAACCTCTTCGACATGCCAATGGCTGTGAACAAAGAGAAACTTGTAAATAACTCATGAAAGAATAAAGTTACGTTGGATCCAAGATGGCCGACTTCTAAATGGCCACCATGGTCACCACCCATCTTGAAAAGTTTGCCCCTTCACATATACTAATGTGCCACAAACAGGACGTTAATATCACTAACCATTCCCATTTTATTAAGGTGTATCCATATAAATGGCCCACCCTGTATAATTTCACTAGTTTTCAGAGATCCGTGACACATCTGTGCACTATTCAGTGCCAACAAGCTGCTCCAGATTTAGGAGTAAATCACACAATGCACTGAATGCAGCGTAAGTGTTCTCAAAGGGTTAGCCACATTTGCAGTATAACTTCCTGTCATCACATTAGGGGATATGTGTGGTGACATGGGAAAACCCTTCAGACGGTGACACTTTGACATTTCCTACTGTTTCTACAATTACAGGATTTCCTGAACTTTCGCTCTTTCGCATGTGTCTTAACCGCATGATCTGATTACCTTCGAAAGTGCGATGTGAGAAAATCGTATTTAAGGATTTTATTCCGAGTGCAGCGCAGGAGAATCGCTGGCATTTTCAAAGCAGGTATCTGATTCCAATCTGAATTCAATGAGGCCTGTATTTGTTTCGCTAGAGAGCATGGATGAATTATCAATGGATCAGCCATAACATGAAAACTACTGACAGAGCAGTCTGAGTGCCCATGCTGACCCCTACCCACCATGGGCAACTGAGCATCAGGACAGGACAACTGTGTATGTGACGTTCCTGGGAAAAACATGGCACCAGGATGCACTATGGGAACAAGCTGGTGTAGGCAGTGTGGTGCTCTGGGAAATGTCGAGGTTTAAGAATCAGAATGATCAGATTGTTTCTGATGAGCAAGCCAAGAGCGACGGTGGGAAGGAAAAACTCCCTGAGATGGCCATAGGAAGAAACCTTGAGAGGAACCAGATTCCACAGGGAACCCATCCTCATTTGGGTGAAACGGATAGCAGGGATCGATCTGCAGTCATACTGTGTGTTAGGCGGCTGGAAGTTCAGTATAACAGTTGATGTCTTCAAGTTAATATTCAAGTAATAACTATAAACATGCAATTATTTTTTTAAGACGAGCATTTCTCCATTCAATCTATTGATTGGTAAACTCCTTGCAGTAGTAATATGGTGAGCCCTGTCTGCTTCTATAGTGGTGACCGTGTCCGTTATCTCCTTTTCGACTTGGCTAGTGCAACTGGCTATCGCATGCTTCGGCAAAATGTCTTCCTTATGTTTCTAACACACCCAAAGTGAATGAGTGCAATTGCCATTTGTCATAGATTACAGTATATACGATGTTGCACCGAGGTAGTTACTTACTGATGTCCAGCGTTCTCCAGGAAGTGCAATAAAAGTAGCTTCTGCCAAGTGCCTCAATTTCAAAGCCTTTTCAGTGTAATACAGTTCATGAATTCTTGTGAAAATAGTTCCCCATGAAGGTCGCTTCAGCACACACAACGTTGATTTTATCCAAACTTCCATCTAGGAGCTGTTTATAATGAAACTCGCCATTCAGCACACCTGGTGATGTTTCCTCAGTCATCTTATTACCCGCGTTAAACAAGCAATTATTACACACAGCAGGATAACTGCGCGGTGATCATAGAAAGCCATTAGGGTCAGATTAATTTGGGTTCCAAAAAAAAAAAGGAACGCTCTAAAATTCCTAGATTAATCACGTGCGTTAAAATGCGTCAAATATTGACAGCCCTCATTTTGAACACCTTTGAATTTTGGACATCGAGAAACATACGGTAAGGTCCGGCTGGACAAAGCGAGGTTTCCAGGTCACCGTTTCCCCATACTGTCCCCATAATGTTACGGCCCAATTAATTACACACCCGAGAGTCATGGAGGCCATTGGAACACATGGCTTCTCTAATACCAAGAGACACGTAGCTCAGGGCCACACACTGCCCCCCCACTATAATCCCCACAACAGCTCAGAGGCTTGTTACAGGTTTCTGTCTGTAATGCGTTTTTTTTTTTTTGTTTTTTTTTTCCCTCTTCCTCTGGTGGTGTGGCTTATTTTGTCTCAGCGTGAAATGTGTAGGTGTGTATGTACTGTATGTATGTGTGAAACTGTAAAGCAAATGAGAGACTGTTGGTTCATTGTTTATTGCCATATAAGTCTGTGTCGGTTCATAATAAACAGTGTGAGCCGGCATTTATTGCTACACCTCACATCTATTCCTTAAACTCGGCAAACACTTGATTACCGAGGATACGTCTGTGTCTGAGGGAGCTACAGATTTATCACAGTTACCTTTTAGATGCTGTTCTCCTTCAAACCCTAATCCCTTCTGGAAATCTGTCTGGAGCTTTTTATGGACGGGGAGGTATATGTGTTTGTGTGTGTGTGTTGGACTAGGAGACTGTGAATGAGTGATGTTCACTGGCTGATGGTGAAAACTGTGGCTTTCTGCCCACGGTGGCTCGGCCTCATTAAATCCATTCTTTCTAAAGCAACACTACAGCGAGCGTGTGTGTGTGTGTGTGTGTGTGTGTGTGTGTGTGTGTGTGTGTGTGTGTGCGTGTGTGTGTGCGTGTGTGTGTGTGTGCTCCATTCTATCTGTCTTTCTTCCAGTGGCGAATATCTGTCTATTGTGCTTCTCCTTTCTGTCTATTATACAGTAAATTTCACATTAACCAAAAATATCTCCTGATTTTTTTTTTCTCTTTTCTATATTTTAATAGGTGGTAAAGCAAAAACTGGCAAGAACCAAGCGACCCAATTCTCAGTGTTTTAGCTAAACAGGATGATTAATTCGTTGTGCATTGGAGCAAAATGATGGGCGTTGAAAATGTCATCGCTCCAACTAACCCCCCCACCACACACACACACATACACACACACACACACACACACACACACACACATCCCAGCTGCTCCTCCTCCATCTTGACAATGAGGAAGCTTACGCACTTAGCATTTCCAGGAAATGAGATATCCGGCACTGGGTGACTGGAGTGTGCGCTCGCGTTAGGAAGGATTGCGGTGTCAGGCTATAAACTGCTAGCATTATAACAACAGTTAGTGGAGCGAGAAAGACAATACGTCAGTGGGTCTCAACGCTGGTCCTGAACAAGAAGAGGAGGAGCACCACCTGCGCCGTACATTTCAGAGTGCTCTACCACACCCACTTCTATTCAGAAAAGCTGAATATTTAAATCAGAGCCGAGAAAACACTAAAGCTGAAGGGTTAAGGTTTCTAGGGTTTTTTTAATCGGATTTAAATAGGCGACTCTCTGTGTTACTCGCTCTCAGGGTGCCTGTAGAAGTTCTTCCTCAGCTTTAAACAGAGGAGGTCCTGCTGCCGTTACCTTGCTATGATATGGAGCTTAACTGCACTAAAAGCACATGCAACATTTAAGTCCTGACGTCTTGTTCTAGGATTGGTTCGCATTTAATGGCTTATAAAGATCTAATCAGTCCTAGATTCATTCTTGTAACCAATCACACTTGAGAAGACAGGATTTGGGGAAAAAAAAGGTCGTTTTTTTTTTTTTTTTTTACATCTTGCTGCATCTGTGAATGTAAGAAAGAGCCCAGTGGTGCAAATTGTACTTTGAGATGCTTTAGGTATGTTTAATGTGGTTCAGAAAATCTGCTGATCTCATTCCTCAATCTCATTCGCTCCTTCAGTTCATTGTTACTGGTGCATGATTCAGTATGATGTCAGCATCGTACGGCAGAAGCATTTTATATACTGTGAAATATCGATCAACCTACTTTAGATTTCCTACTGTACTGTATGTTTCAGCTAAGTTGTGATCTCTGAACAAACTGAACAAAAAGTTCAGAGTAAAGCAATTTGAACTGATTATAACTCTCCGGCTTACTATACACCATTATGTACCATAATGCAACAAGGGCCGTTCAAGTCAAACCGGGACTTGCGATGAAATTTCTCATTAATGAAGGCATTTACAGAAGATATCAAGCACAGTACGGTGATGAGCCACATAACCGCATCAAAAGAATCGTTTTAAAGAACGCCGTACGCCCGTGAATGATGATCCTGGCTGTGGGTTTGGAGCCCGTGTAGTCATTCCCATTAACATTCATCCTGATCCATGAAACATCGACAGACTTCCAAGACAAAGCCATTTTGCGCGTTCACTTACATGTCTCTTTGCACTCATTCTGGACATTCTGGACATTCAAGGACACTTATTGCACATTCATTAAGAGTCTTTTATTTTAAGGTCACAGACGGACGTCTAAGCATTTCACTGCATATCGTACTGTGTATGACTGTGTATGTGATCATTTCAAATTTGAATTTGATGGATTTGAAGAGACGCATCTCACCCTGCAATCATTCACCAAAAACCACGTGCACATTACAGGAGCTCAGGTGGGGGTTATCGCCACATTCCCCTGTACAATCTTGACCTCGCTCCAAACCAAACCCACATGTCTGGGCTATTAAAGGAGTTCCTGGGAGGCCAGCGACTTTCCGACGTCAATCAGGTAGTCTGATTATGGATTATGGCTATTATGGCTTGACGGTATCCAAGCACTAGTGAAACGCCGGGATAAGAGCATTAGTGTAGCAAGCGGTTATATAGAGTTACTCTCATAACCGTATTCTGTTATTCTGTACAATCAGAAGTCCTAAATTGACTTGAACATCCATCGTAATTAAAGTGTGGTGAGATAGCTGAAATATCACATGATGTCAGAGTTGATCTCTGCCGCACCTCGGCTTTTTATTAAATTGGTGCCACTGCTGTCGTGTCCTTTCGGGAAACCTGTTGCTTAAGGCGTACTAATTTTCTTCTCAGCTCCAGGATATTTTTGTATTTTTGTATAAGCGGATTTGTCTGAAATTAAAATCGTTTGGCTGTGAGTGACTTCACTTGCGTTTTACCACATCATTTCGCGAGAGCATCGTCATTCAGTGATCAGTATTCCTCCGAAGTGTCTATAGCTGTTTTGTTTCACCTGTCTAGACAGAACCAGAGTGTTCATCCAAAAATGATGCTATGAGCCATAATAGTGTGAATATTTACTGGACCTCTGGCTCATCCTTGAAGAATGGAGCTTGTAGAAATGTTTTAATATGAATCGGAAATGACCGATATGAATCAGCATCTCTCTCAAAGCAGGAACGTCTGGTGGCTTTCTGGCGAAAGACCGGGAAAGATCAATAGGATTGATCACTTCCGGCGCGAATGTTAATGAATAAACATATCAGCGACACCCACACTGGTGTATCTCATTACAAAACCATTCCTAACAAGATGACATTGTTGACCTTTCGGGGTCGCGCTTATCGTTCCAATTAATACCGATCCTCTCCGGCTGCTGCGCTAATATTTACCAGGGCCCATTGTTTCCACGGGCGAGGTGCCACGTTCTGACCCCGCCACCTCTTGTTTATTGACAAGCATGCATCTTGTCTCCATTTGTCAGCTGGCCATGGTGGATTATATTACGTCCCCGGGATGATGAAGAGTAATTAAATTTGCGGGGACGTGCTGGTGTTTGTGCCAGCCATATCACAGGCTATAAGAAGATGATTTGTGAGTTGTGAGCTGTGGACCCGTCTCCTTCTGAGGCCCGCTTGATGTAAGGACATCCTCACCTTCCTGTTGAGACACGTTCCCGGTTGAGCGCCGTCCTGAATTCCAATTCCGTCGGCCCTGACTCCGACACACCGCGGCTGCTCCTGGATATTTCAGAGAAGGTGCTTCGCTATTCAGTCGAATATGCAGTGGTGGTGATTGAAATTCCTTACACTGCTATGAAATGATGGAGTTATAGAGACTGCCAGAGAGGTTTTTTTTTTTTTTTTTTTTTGCAAATGTGCATTGTTTGACCTGCCTGTGGTCTTAATCCGTCGTGAAAGAGGTAGCGTGACAGCACTAGCGCATGGAGGATGGGGATGAGATCTGTTAAAGCCGGACTCCAAAAGCCTTGCATTTTGTATTGTGTCCTTTTTTACAACAAATAACTATAGTTCAGTGTACTATACTTTTACTGACAGGACGGCTCATTCACAGATCTTTCCCATCGGCCCATGGTGGCGAGCTTTGGATTGAACTGCAATAGGTGCATTCGTGATTTGCATTTAAAAAGCGCCATCAGCTTTGTACAGTCGCGATAAGAGGAGAAGGCTGTTTAAGCTCCATAATGGCTCTTTCTGCGATGACCTTGCGATTCAGTCCACAGAGCGAAAGTGTGTGGAGAATTAGAGTGCGAGTCCCAAGAATGCTAGCGTCGTTCCTGTGAGCAAAAGGCCATCAGCCTGCATTGTAATGTCAGCTCTCGGTGTTCCAGTAGGCTTCAGATTGTCTTTTGAAGGACTTGTAAAAGTACTCTAACCTTTCACATGTCTCTGACATCTGCTGGAACTCTCCTTCACTCCCTATCCTGACGCCTAAACTTTTTGCAACTTTTTTTCAATAAAAAAAAATAAATAATTTTTTTATGTCGACTGAGTCTATTTATGGCAGCATGAGTCAGACAAATCGTCCCTGAATCTAGATAATCCAGCAGGTTGCTTAACATTCCGCCAGGTTCCTCGCTGCTATTTTGGATGGACGGGCTGACGGCGCCCCAAAGGAATGCTAATGTCGCCGAGTTTTGATTTGAAGCACGTCTCTTTGTCTCGCGCCGAACCCATTTCATTTTAAGTGTAAATCAAGTTGGCAAATGCATTCCAGCATCGAACATTACGCGGACTTCGGCATACACGAGGTTGGGCTCGAGCACTTAGTTTTGTCATCACGTAGACATTTTAACAACGCCATTTTTCTGCTCTCAATAGAGAATCGTACACGACTGTAATTAGTCCGTCGCTTGACATTGTTTACCCGGGTAACATTTTCATTACTATTGAGAAGCTCAATCAATATTATTGTCTGAACTGAGCATTTAGCAGCAACTGTATGCAGTCGTACTTCTTCTTTTTTAAACCTGGAAATTGAAATTAGTTATCGAATATTATTAAATATGCGAAGACTATTCAAAAGTTTGTAGACACCTGACTTTCAGTGCAGCAAATATCTTAGCCTTTGTCAGTTGGAAGCACACAATCGTGCCATTGTATAATTTAATAATACGTCATTTCCCACAAAGCAAGCTCCATGAGGACATACTTTGCCAAGGTTGGAGTTGAACAACTTGAGTGGTTCAATGTCACTGAAGACGACTGGAATGAATTGGAAAGTGACGGCACCCCACGTCTCCTCCGTCGCTGAATGATCTTTAACCACCACAGCCACCGTGCCAAATCTAGTGAAAATCCTTTCCAGGAGAATAAAAGTTATGGAGAGTTAATCCGGAATAGGATTTCCAAAAAGCAGATGTGGGTGGCATGGTCAGGTGTCCAGACGTAAAAGCATGAATGGCAATAACAGTGTGCATTACTGGTTCCATTTGTATTTATCTGCATTATACAAAACTATTAAACCAGCCCTCATTTCTTTACTTTAAATTAAAGGAGTACAAAGGGAACCAATGTGTTATTGTGACAAGGTTCAAAGTGGTACGTTTTTTTTTTTTTTTTTTTTGGATTTTATTCCCCGATTTTTCTCCCTAATTTAGTCGTGTCCAATTCCTCCCCGTCACTAGGGGGCTCCCACATTAAGGCTACTACTACCACTCAGCCGGGAGGGCCGAAGACTATCACGTGTTTCCTTCGAACCACGTGACGCCAACCGACCGCATCTTTTCGAACTGCTCGCTCGCGCACCGTTGGGGGCGGCGTAACACACTCGGAGGACAGCGCTATCCGCTCCCTCCGCTGCGCGAGCTCACAGACGCCCCTGACTGGCTGTAGAGCCGTGATTAATGTCGGAGCACTATGTACCTCTCATCCCTCCCCTCTGAGAGAGCTCGGCCAATCAGCTCTCTCTAGACCTCCGGCTGCGAGAGGTTACAGCACCACCCGGGATTCGAACTAGCGATCTCCGGATGATAGGGTGAGCGCTTTTACCACTGCGCCACTCGGAGGCCTGAAGGTACGGTTTTATAAAAATTGCCTGTTTATGTAACAGCTTCAGCAGCAACCTCGTTTCCCCTCTCGTCTGTTCCAGCCACTCAGCATTCAGCACCACCAGCATGATAATCGGTCATCTGTTTCCCACTGGTCCCAATGGTTTTTTAATGCTTGACCGATTCATATGTCACTACGAGGCTTAAGAAAAAAAAAAAAAAACATTCCTCTGGAACTGTTCAGGTACAGAGACTGGACTGAAAATGAGAGGCTAAAGCTTGCCAAAAGTAAGTGCAAAAAAAAAAAAAAAAGCCCTTCAGGAAGCCTGGTGAACTAGTCCTCAAGACTTCATTAAAAATACAAGAAAGTCTGGCTCTTTGAAAGCAAAGTATGAAGAAATGGGCTCTCAAGACTCAAAAAAGTAGTTTATATGGAAACTTCTTCCAACGGTATTTTGCCATTCGCACCACTATCACCAAAAATATAATAATTAAATACTTTCTAAAACGTAATTTCTTTTTTTTAATAACTTTTTTTGCATGGAGGTGGCACCGTGGCTTAGTAGTTACAGTAGCATTGTCGCCTTTCACCTCCAGGGTCCAGGTTCGATTAGGGTTTGCATGTTTGTCCTCCTGCTTGGCGGGTTCCTCTGGGTACTCCGGTTTCCTCCCACAGTCATGCAGACATGCGGATTGGGCTTACTGGCGTTCCCATATCACCCATAATGTGTGAATGAGCGTGTGTATGTGTGTGTCCTGAGATGGATATGCTCCTCGGATAGTGATAGGCTTCAGGCCCTCCACGACCCTGTGTGGGTGTTTTGCATGAATGTATAAATATAATAAATATCTCTTTTTTTCCCTAATATATTTTTCTATGCATCATCCATCCATTTTTAATGAAGATACATAACATGTAACATCAATTTCAGGGTCCCACAATTATCACTCAACCTCGTTACTTGTTCAACAGAAAGTGACAGAATCAGGCCTTCCTTTAAATCAAGGAGGGATAAAATAGAACAATGTTTTTTTTTTTTAGTAATACTGTAATAGTATATCTTGTATCTGTAACAAAATATCAACGTAAAGTAAATTATTGATTTTATTTAATTTGCTATGATGTCCATAACCCCCACATGCTATTAGTCTGGATGCTCATTTTGTGCATTTGCCGAATCGTTTTAGGATGAAACCCCAACATTGCTACTTATATAAGAACAAAACGCAGTCATCTTCTGTGAAAAAGCCTTATATATTTTATAAAATTATATTTTTGACAATTTAAATGTATTTGCTTTTACGATTCAACGGTGAAACATTTTAAACCATTATTAAGCGAGACAAGGACTAAATGGCACCACAAAGTTGCGGAATCATGCATACAAGCAGGCCACATTACATAAGCATTGCTAATGAGATCACACTCTTGACCTTTTGCTTTTGCACTTATCATTCCGATTAATTCTCATCCTCTCATTCTAATGCGTCAATATTATTCACAAGGCATTGTTTCCATGGTCATGTTAACGGATCCTGACCCTGATGCCTTTGATTTATTAACAGCCGGCATTGAAGCCTTATGCATTTTTATTTTCCATACCCAAATATCATGTAAATACTGTCTAACTTGTTTGCTGAACACGTAATTCTGGCCACGATGTCATTTTTCACTTCCTCTAGCAAGCCACTAATCAATATACGTAGTACCTTCGGGTGATTTATGAAAGATCCATACTCATGCAATGTTGTACAGTACATTGATTTATTCTGGAGGTGCCTTCATGGGAAACAAGATGTTTGTTGTTGTTACTGGTTGTTAATGCTGATGATGATGATGATGATGATGATGATGGTGATATGGACACAAGTGCAGGTAAAAGGCAAGGGTCAGGCAATGTTCAAACAGCATGAACAAGGTGAAGCAAAAACAAGGAAACCAGGACAATATTCCAAACCAGAAAGACTTTCTGAACAGAACGTGTACGTCAACCAAGCTCAAAACTCGTGAAAATAATAGTGATGTACTCTAATAGGTGGAGAGAATGCCTGGACTGTACACTGTAATCTGAAGCAATGAAGCATTAAACTGTATCAAATTTGAAACATTAAGCGCATGTATTAATGGTGATAAAATCGACGGTAGCGCTCCCGCGAAGGTAATAAAACATGCTTAGCACTATTTTTAATCAATTTGAGCACACAGTGCCATTTAATGGCGAAGTAATCTGTGTAAACCACTTGCGTCCTACGGAGGTGAAATTGCTGACTGAATGGCTCAGCCTCCGAGAGCCGTCATTTTCCAGGCACAGCGGAGACCTACTTTACCTGCCTCGAGTTGCCATAGTAACAAAGCAACGTAACAAATTTAATCCAGCTCATTCCACATTCGGGCAGCACGGAAGCGCAGCAGGTAGCGTTTGTCCCTGACATCTCCAGGGTTCTATCCTGAGACCACTTAATGTTTTACTGTACGTGCGTCTACAGTATGTAGATTTCCACTGAGGGTTTTTTTTTTCTTCCTCTCCATCTCTTATAAAACAAGGTATGTTAGATAACGTGCTGCATTTCATTATATCTAGCGTGCGCTATTTTGTTATTAAATTTGTTTAGTACCCGAGTGTGATGATGTCTAACAAATGCAGATGGTCTTATTTTCTGAAATACACTGCCTGGACTGAGGCACCTGGCACACATTAAGATTTCAATCAATCACCTTTAGCTTTAGATACAGCACACAAACTGGTGACCAGTTCGTTGTTGGAAATGATTCCACGTGCTCCGAGAAACCATCCGTCTTTATCTATCCATCTAAGAACCTCTGTGGTCTAACTAGAGACCATGGAGTCCAATGGTGACCGTTGTATTCATTTCCATTTTATGACTGTGGTAAGACCTTCAGTCAAGATTTAAAGGAGCATTCACACTATGGGTAGCTGGGGAACGCCAATTAGCCTAATCTGCATGTCTTTGAGACAAGTCTGTGGGAGGAACCTGAAATACCTGGAGGAAACCCACAAAGCATGGGAAGAACATGCAAACTCCATGCACACAGACCATGTTGTGGGAATCAAACTCGGGTACAAGGCAACAGTGCTAACTAACTAAGCCACCATGCCGCCGCTCCCAGGAACACTCCTTCACCTGGTCATTCAGTACATTCGGGTCATCAGCTGACTTCATTTTATTGACGCATAATGTTGAACTAAAGCAACACCAAATCATAGCACTGGCTCGAGATGCTTGTACAGTAGGCCCTATGCATGACCGCCTCTATTCCAGAGCAACAGGTCCATCAGGGTATGAATGGAAACACATGACATGCTGCAATATCACTCTGGAATAGAGTGAATCTGGACTCATCAGGCCACATGACCTTTTTTCGTTGCTCCAAAGTCCAATCAACATGCTCCCTAACAAATTGAAGCCTTTTTCTGAAAGAAGTGATTTTCTGCTGTTTATAGGCCCCATCCTGCGAGTTCTCGTCACATTGTGTGGGTATGGAAATGCTCTTACTTCTACTATTAACTTCACCATGTGTTTACGTGATCTCTATTCATGATTCCTTTTTTTTCCTCCCCGACCACATTTCCTCCACAAAGTTGACGGTTCAGCACTATCCTTCCAAGTTTTGATAATGTGTCGATGGGTTCTTAACCCAATTCCAGTAATTCCAAATCTCCTCATTTGTTTTCTTTTCGTGACAGCTCAATAATTTAAACCTTAAGAAACGGCGAATTTATCTTGGCCCCTCAGTGTATACACAAACTAGTAGCTGAACCACCCCGAGTCTGACCATGCAGTTACTACTCATGCTGCAAATGCATCTTTCTGAGTGCTCGCTCACGCCCACAGAAACGTAAAAACCCCGTCTCATTTTTTGTTGCTTCGCCCCGAGTTCGAGTCCTGGTGCACGCTAGTCTCAACCCGAATTGCACTGAATATTTTGAACAAGTTTTCTATGAATACATATCATGCTCTGCTTACAGTATATTCTTATATTTCTTTAAAACAGAAGATTGAGTAAAATACATGCGTTCTATCCAGTTCTTTATTTCATTCAGTGTTTCATTTTTGGAATGAAGTAACCGGCATTCACATTCGCTCCTCCTCGGATTCGCACCTCCACTTTACTGCCAGTCCGCGCATGAAACCTGTAATGGTGTCACGTTTAACTTCCTATGTAATCCAGATCTTTTTATTTCAATGCGATTTTTTTTGTTTTGTTCTTCCTTCAGTAATGGGATGACCTTAGATGTCTGGAGAAATAGGTCAGTGCAGTGAGTCTTATTAATGCAGCCTGCAAGGCAGAAGGGCGTCAGGGGGGATGGCGCCACTCAGGGTGCTACTGTATGCTCGCAAGTGTGTAATCGTCTCTAATGGAAGAGAAGGAACAGGAACAGTGGCTCACCTGTAGGAGGTACAAGGTTATCCTTACAGCTGAGGGCCGAAGTGCTCAGAGCACAAAGGCTGTGGCGCGGTCAGAGACTACAGAGGAAATGTGTAAGAAATGATGAAAGGTAAGTTAAAAGTAACATGGGTTTTTAGGGTTTTGGAATTACCTTTTCGGTTTTACCGATCCTTTGGGAGCAGTTTGTGTCCGAGTGTAAAATCTTAAACTATTGTCCGGTTTTGAGGTGCCTCAGAATGAATTCCGATTCTCCAGACCCAATGCTCTAATAGCTCTCCTCTTCAAGGACCATGTTTTGAGATGCCTTTCTGGTCGCGAAGGTTGGTTGTTTGACCTACTGTACCAGAGCCTTCCTGAGAACCTGAACAGGGCTGGCCATTCTGCTGCCACCTTACTTGGTTCATCTGCTCTTTGATGTTTTTGTGCCATTCTTGGCTTAGAATTGCTTTGATTTCTGGCTGATCGGTGTACAGTATACTGTAGGTATGTTCTTGTTTCATAAGTGAATACTGAATGCTGAGTGTATATCTTTTTCAGCTTCACTTCAGCTTATCGGTTTGCACCAGCTTCACCAGTTTATAAAGCCTGGATAGATGCGAGCCATTAGATTATCCATCCGAACGACAGTTAATTGATGTTATGCACGCACGCATAGACACGCATAGACACAGCCGGGGTTTGAGTACGGGGCTGGAAAATGGATCACAGGCTGGCTTCAGGGGAGACTGTCAGAATGAATCTTCTCCCATGCTCCCTGCTCGGCTTGCCACACGATGGAACAGAGCACCGCCGATTCGTTAGTTGACAGCGGATCATGCATTCACCTATTTTGTGCACATTATGAAGGAAAGGAATGAACTTCGCAAAGAGTTACTTTCAAAATAGGCTAATATGGAAATTCCTCTGCGACGCAGCCCATCTATCCGTGGGATTATTAGGCATACCTCTGCATTATTCAGCTCCTTAATGAATTCAGCTCTGGAAAGCCTTCAGAAACGAATGGCATCTGAAAAATTCCACACAGAACGGACGTGAATCGGTTGCGCAATGAGCTCGATTCCTAACGTTCGGTTCTAGTCTGTCTCTCCTCTCTCGCTCTCTCTCCGTAAGCGGAACATGACCCACCACATCAGCCCTCTATGGGTAGCGTACGACAAGAAATTTGACCTTGATGTCCAAGCCGTGAAGGTCATTTTTAAAAAATGTTTATTATTATTATTATTATTATTATTATTTTTATTGAACCTGCATGGACAGCTTTATAGCAGTGAAATGAGAATACATTTGAGGCTCGGGGTATACGAACAGATTTCTCCCTTTGAGCATGGAGTACCGAGTGTAATTGAAAGTGTAGAGATGTTCGAGACGGTGACATTTTGCACCAGAGGCTTTTTTACTATCTTGTGTCAGGATTTTGTTTGTGCAGCAGTGCAAAGCTCTTTGAAATGTCTGCTTCATTAAAAGACATTCATGGATCTTAGGGGTGCAATATAATACAGATATGTTGCTATGTTGTTAGGCGATAACTCGCTGTATTATTTGTCCCCCTGCCTATTCATGCAAGTATCCAGTAAAGGCAATCATGTGACAGCAGCTCAGCGCATAAAATCATGGTCTTTTCCAACCTTCAGCCGCCCCGGATTAATGAGCATGTACAGCACCCACTGCAGCGTTGGATTCATGTTTCTGGCTGAGAGGGAGAGGTGGTCTGCTGTTGTAGCCCATCGGCCTCAACTCCAGTGTGTTGTACATTCATGACATGCTTTTCTTCTCATCACAATCGTAAGCACAGGTTACGATTTGTAAAGAACAAATAACCAATAACCATGCCACAGTCAAAGTCACTGGGATAAATAATTTTTTTCGTTGTTATTGCTCTCATAATTACTGTTAAAACATTCACTGAAGTCGATAATACGAATCTCTCTAAAGAAGCTCATATTAATAAATTGTTATAGTCTGCGTAGGTTGCAGTGCACCGGTGTGTTTCTTTTTTCCATTTTCACACATTATAATATTTTCATCCTTTTTGTATTCTGCGAAGACAGAAACCTGAGTTTAGTGTATTAACAAATGAATGTTTATTTATATGTGGCCTTGCACTACTGCCCTTCTGTTGCATTGCTATTACGCTCTTATTATATCTCTTTCATATTTGAAGTTCTATGTTTTTTTTTCCATTGGAATGGATGGGTTTAAAGACAGCAGCAGATCTCTTGTTTTCTCAAGAATAGCAGTTTGTTGAAATATCAGGGCTATACCGTCTCTTTTGAAAGTATTACAACGGCAAGGTGCTGTACATTGAAACCTCTACACTAAAATAACTTTAGACTATACACTTCATATTGCACACTATACACTGCATAATGTACACTCTACACTATACACTGCACACTATACACTATAAATATATAAATATACACTATACACTATGCATTGCACAATATACACTACACTGCACAATATACACTACACTGCACAATATACACTATACACTGAACAATATACACTATACACTGAACAATATACACTATACACTGTACAATATACACTATACACTGCACAATATACACTATACACTGCACAATATACACTATACACTGCACAATATACACTATACACTGAACAATATACACTATACACTGCACAATATGCACTATACACTGCACAATATGCACTATACACTGCACAATATGCACTATACACTGCACAATATGCACTATACACTGAACAATATGCACTATACACTGCACAATATGCACCATACACTGCACAATATGCACCATACACTGCACAATATACACTATACACTGAACAATATACACTATACACTGAACAATATTCACTATACACTGAACAATATACACTATACACTGAACAATATGCACTATACACTGCACAATATGCACTATACACTGCACAATATGCACTATACACTGCACAATATGCACTATACACTGCACAATATGCACTATACACTGCACAATATACACTATACACTGCACAATATGCACTATACACTGCACAATATGCACTATACACTGCACAATATGCACTATACACTGCACAATATGCACTATACACTGCACAATATGCACTATACACTGCACAATATGCACTATACACTGCACAATATGCACTATACACTGCACAATATGCACTATACACTGCACAATATGCACTATACACTGAACAATATGCACTATACACTGCACAATATGCACTATACACTGCACAATATACACTATACACTGCACAATATGCACTATACACTGCACAATATGCACTATACACTGCACAATATGCACTATACACTGAGCAATATACACTACACTGCACAATATACACTACACTGCACAATATACCTTACACTGCACAATAGTGTATAAATATACACTATACACTATGCGTTGCACAATATACACTGTACAATTTACACTATGCACTGAAAAATATATACTGCACAATATACACTATACACTGCACAATATAAACTATACATTGCACAATATACACTATACACTGAACAATATACACTACACTGCACAATATAAACTATACATTGCACAATATGCACTATACACCGAACAATATACACTATACACTACACTGCACAATATACACTAAACTGAACAATATACACTCTACACTACACTGCACAATATACACTACACTGAACAATATACACCATACACTGCACAATATACACTACACTGCACAATATACACTACACTGAACAATATACACTATACACTACACTGCACAATATACACTACACTGAACAATATACACCATACACTGCACAATATACACTACACTGCACAATATACACTACACTGAACAATATACACTATACACTACACTGCACAATATACACTAAACTGAACAATATACACTATACACTACACTGCACAATATACACTACACTGAACAATATACACCATACACTGCACAATATACACTACACTGCACAATATACACTACACTGAACAATATACACTATACACTACACTGCACAATATACACTAAACTGAACAATATACACTATACACTACACTGCACAATATACACTACACTGAACAATATACACCATACACTGCACAATATACACTACACTGCACAATATACACTACACTGAACAATATACACCATACACTGCACAATATACACTACACTGAACAATATACACTACACTGCACAATATAAACTACACTGCACAATATACACTACACTGCACAATATACACTACACTGCACAATATACACTACACTGCACAATATGCACTACACTGCACAATATACACTACACTGAACAATATACACTACACTGCACAATATAAACTATACATTGCACAATATGCACTATACACTGCACAATATACACTATACACTGCAGAATATAAACTATACATTGCACAATATGCACTATACACTGCACAATATACACTATACACTGCACAATATACACTACACCGAACAATATACACTATACACTACACTGCACAATATACACTAAACTGAACAATATACACTATACACTACACTGCACAATATACACTACACTGAACAATATACACCATACACTGCACAATATACACTACACTGCACAATATACACCATACACTGCACAATATACACCATACACTGCACAATATACACTACACTGCACAATATACACCATACACTGCACAATATACACTACACTGCACAATATACACTACACTGCACAATATACACCATACACTGCACAATATACACTACACTGAACAATATACACTATACACTGCACAATATACACTATACACTGCACAATATACACTACACTGCACAATATACACCATACACTGCACAATATACACTACACTGAACAATATACACTACACTGCACAATATACACCATACACTGCACAATATACACTAGACTGCACAATATACACTACACTGCACAATATACACTACACTGCACAATATACACTACACTGCACAATATACACTATACACTGCACAATATACACTACACTGAACAATATACACCATACACTGAGCAATATACACTACACTGCACAATATACACTACACTGAACAATATACACTATACACTGCACAATATACACTATACACTGCACACTATTATACACTGCACAATACAGTATACAAAGTACATAATACATTTACACTATACACTTCACAATATACATTTTACACTATGCACTGTACACTATACACCTCACAGTATAAATTGCACATTGTACACTGCATGCTATAAACTGCACACTATGCACGGAAAAATATAACCTGCACAATATATGCTATATACTGCACAATACAGTGTATATTTATTTATTTAGTTTACTTAGTTGTTTATATATTTTCAGACACAATACTAATAATTTTTGAATGATGTTTGAACAAAGATAAAGAGCTTCTTTTATTTCCAGAGGAGATCAATTGAATTTTTTTGCATGTAAAGTTTAGTTCATTTACGCAATCATATTTGCCTATTTTTATGAAGGGCGTCAATAATATATAAAGCAATGATTAATATGGCAGTTTCAGAATTGCCTGTGTATATATGAGGAGTGTTGTTCCCTAAGCTCATTAGGTAATCTAATAATTGATTGGTCTTATCAAACTGTGCCAGATACGAGTGATCGTCTTTAATTGGAAATGTTATGCAACTTCGGTTCTCCCAGGTCAAGAGAGGATTGTATCTCACCCATCAGCACTCCTAGACCTAATGCACCATTCGAAGTTTCGAGCTTATTTCTTAAGGGACTTTCCTTCTGGGTGTTTTATAACTCCTGCTGCAGGAAGAAAGGGGCAGGTCCCGGTGCAGGGAAGAGACCATTGTATGACAAAGGAGCACAGGACAAAGACCACACACACACACACACACACACACACACACACACACATATACAGAGGGCTAGGGGGCAGGGCCAGCTCACACTGTGCTCAACGCTCCTCAGTATACAGGAACAAACAGCGACAGTGGAGACAGAAAAGAGACAGATAGCTGGTGATGGGATAATGGAGTGACAGAAAGAGAGGGTGGTGTTGAGAGATGTCTTGTTGGTGCAGCGTGATACAGGAAGCGAGGAAGTTGTGTCCCACTTAAGGGAGAGGGGCGGATCAGACCAGGGTACGCTCTCTCTCTCTCTCTCTCTCTCTCTCTCTCTCTCTGTGTGTGTAAGAGAGTGGGGGGAAAATAAGGAGGCTGGACCAGTCAAAGAGAAGGTGGGGTGTGTGTAAGAGAGAGAGAGAGAAAGAGAGAGAAATCCGCCTGCACGTGTTCTCTTCTCCTCACCATCACCACCACTACCTCATCCTCATCCTCAGCTCCACACGAGGATCCGTACAGAATGCCAGGTGAGTGTTAAGATCAGGATGGATCGTTCTGCACGAAGAACCGAGAAGCAGTAAGAAAGGAGGACGAGGGCTGTTTGTGTCAATGTTAGGCAGAGAACGAGGAACAATAGGAGGCTGCTGGTTGACTGAAGGCCAGGCGCGAGGAACGAATTGGGAGGCTATTGACGGCGTGGAGCATCCATCCGTGCACTCTCTTTTGTGTGCGAGCAGAGGTGGAAGCGCATGCTGCGAGAGCGATGCAGATGAGAGGAGGACGTGCCATCTGTAATATCTCTGCACTGTGCTGAGGGTTCATTGGGAGGGGTGGTGTTGAAGCAGAGCTTCACTTTTACGACACCCCTCTGGAACTGGGTGGTGCCAGCGGTGCACGCTGTACGAGATGTAGAATACGCTCATAGTCTTCTGGGTTTCCAGAGGTAAATTGTTGCTGCTGTTGTTGTTATTGCCGCTGCTGCTGCTGCTGCTTCTAGTGCTGTGTGTGTGTGTTTGGGTGTGAGTGTGTGTATAATATAAATGCATGGGCTTTGATGTGAGATTAATGTAAATGTTAGCAGGACAGCTTTGTAGAGCTCCAGGCAGAAGCACTGCGTGAAGATAAAGACTCTTCGCTTTGATATGATGCAGAAACATTTTGAATGGATGGATGAATTAATGAATAATTTTTTGCAGTTCCGAAATGAAATCGATGATTAGTAACGTGTCTTTTGGGGGTATGAGATTTTCATTCTTGCATTCTTTAAATAAACCCAGAATAATGATTTTTAGAAAATGTTTAGTCACCTATAGAAAATGCTTTGATGTGCAACAATCATTGAAATGTTTTTTTTTTTTTTTTTAAAGGAATGCAATAGAAATCTAATTATGTGTCTTTTAATTAAACCCTTTTAATTAATTGATGGTTCTGTCTTTCTGGTGACAAAATGAACTGAACTATCAATCTGATCAGAATGAACTGATCTATCAGAAATATGATATTACGTTGCAGGTCCTCAGTTTGTTCGGGCGCTAGCTAGCTAGCTAGAGTAAATTCATAAATTGCCGGATAGATCGACGGATAGATTTTGCTGCCTTTTTGATAACAAAAAATGTTACTTTTATACATTTTTTGCTATTTTTTATTATTACTAATGTAATTGTCAATTTAAAGAATACTCGAGCTATAGTTCTAATGCTTCAGGTACCGTTTTAAAAATTGTCTCTTCATTAAAAAATGGAAAACTGTAAGTCTGCAATATGTCAGTTGGGTTAATTCTTTATTTCAATGGCCTGGGAATAAGCTCCGCCCCCAGTCAAAGCCTTTGATTTTTTTTTGTTTGTTTGTTTTGTTTTTGTTAGAGGGAAAATCAGGATGTTTTCATCATCAATTGGTGGGGTCATTTTGGGGGAAGGAAAAAGATTTATTGCTTTCTCATTTCTGAGATTTGATTTCGAGTCCCTTGTGTTTATTAAAAAGAAACGTCACAGTCAGATGTTTGCTGTAATTTCCATCGACATGGATTGGTTGTAAAAATAGAGTATGTAGAATAATAGAATAGCGCTCTGTGTGTGTGTGTGTGTGTGTGTGTGTGTGTGTGTGTGTGTGCGCGTTTGTTAAGCTAATCGGGTTCAGATGATCCGTCTGGTCTGGCTTGTTTCTGGCAGGTTTGTGAGGAGGACAGGCTTTACACTGACATGCAGGACAGTAAGCCTGTCTGGCCTTTATTGCTTTCACGGTTGTGCCAAGAGGAATAAATTAGGTGGAAAACAGTCATGGTGAGTGAGAGTCCAAAAACTGCAGAGCACTTTTTAAATTTTTTTCAGAATTTTTTGGGGGGTTTGTTTGTTTGTTTGTTTGTTTGTTTGTTTGTTCTATACCGTGTCCCGAACGCCTAATCTGCCGCCTCTCAGATCTGACGTGGCTTCTTTCACATCACATTCTATCCAGTCCGGTTTGATAAACAAATGGTTTGGAAGCATGCGAACTCCAAAACCCTGAGTGAGGTCTTGCTTCATCAAACACTTGGCCGAGGTTAGTAGAGATATGGCAGCGCATTTTAATGGGCTCCCTGTTGACAGAGCTGTGCTCTTTGGTGTTGCTTCCGTCTGAGTTCGAGTACTTCTCGATCAGAGGATTAGAAATAGAAATGAAGTTGTATTTTTAAGTCCTGCTGATTTTGATCACGATCGTAGCTGATTTTGTGACTGACCGGCGAATAAATAATGCAAATGTTTTGCACCATTCGTCCTTCTTAAATATTGACTTGCTCTGCTTGTGGTCGTTTTACAGCCCAGCATTCTGCCACAGACTGAGCGGCTTTGAGAAAGAGGTTTGTCAGTTTAAGGGCTGACCCTGTCAATAGCTCGCAGGATTACGTAAGCCGTCTGGGATAGTAATAAACTCAGCTGTGTGCCCTCGCTGGCTTTGGAATAATTGCGTCTTTATTATGGTGATGCTCGGTTCACAAGTTAATGAAAAAAAAAAAAAAACAGTTCAGACCGTGGTGCTTCCATTCATTGGATTGGATTGGATTGGATTTGATTTGATCTGATTGAGTATTCATGCACAAACCAAATTATTTATGCGTTCCGGTTCTATTCCTCCTGATATCTTTAAACAACGAATCAGACCTACATTTTTCTTTCTCAGTGCCAAGCTGTCTCTCCTTCTTTCTGCCTGCGCTGCTGATTTCCTGACGTGCAGGCTTAGCATGGCAGTCATTTCCGATTTTAAGCAGAGGTCTCGAGGGAGGTGTTCACTTCCTGTCAGCGACTGTGGGAACAACGTTCTGTTAGACAGAGAACCTAGGGAACACGCTCAGTCATGTGAGTTTAATTAGACGCCACAGAGGTCGACGTCTCGGCCCTCTCGGACCACTGCTATCATGCGTGTCGCTTTTGTTCTTTAAAACACTTGCAGATTCTGCCAGGGTTTCGCTTGTTTTCCGATTCAGTCATGGACGTTTTCTATCATTTGATGTTGTGGAGTGAACTAAAGCCTAATGTTTGGCCCATTTTACTTTGAACCCATACGCCCCACTTTCTACAAATCCTCCTTCTTTTTCCTCACACACACAAACTAACACACAAGCAGAAATCTTGTGTGAACCAGAAATGACCGGTACATTAAACAGATTTGACTCCCGACCAAAATGCCATGATTTGAAAATAGAAATGCTTGGGGAAGGGAAAAAAAAAAAAAGAATGCTCAAAGGGTGTGTTCATGGCAAACAGGATCGTTCCCTTGGGTGCGCGGAAGCAGCGCTGCACTGCAACCTGACTGCTCCAGCCAAACAGTGTTTGAGATCTGCTATCGAACCTCATCATCGCATAACACTGTAGCAGGAAATCAAGGATCGTTCCGCTAATGTATTGAACCGATCCTTCAGTAGCAGTCTCGTGTTTCGGTGAGATCATGGCCTATCGCTACGTTAAGCAGTAAGTACTGGAAATGTGGCGTTTCTCTTCATGCACTGTTTATCTCTGTATATGTCTGCAGTTCCTGCACAACATGTGGCTCTAGTTAGCAGAGTAGCACAAATTCGATTGTTATGGCTGGTATGTCATTGTTCCTGTTGATGCAAATCATGGCTATTTTAATAAGAATGTAAGGAAGCGTGTAGGCTGAAATGTAAACTATAGTCCATTAACACACCATTAAAAGACTTGATCAGATTTATAATAATAGTCGGCGTTGACTCTCTTTTTATGCATGTGAAGAGTATTTGTATTCTGCAGTACTAAACATCCCCCTTGCTTCTGTGCAGCTGGAGTGATGTCATCGTTAAGGGGGTAGACCTTTAACGAGGCCATTATGTGCGATAGTAAAATAATTAATCACTCACATCGAGCTTACTTTTATAGAAGATTATATAATAATAAAAAACGCAACAGCAGAGACAAAAACACAACCACAGACAGCAAAATGCAGAAAGATTAACGCATAATTAATAGCATGTGCTTGGTGCTGGTTGGACGAGGCATTTTATTCAGGCTGTTTAATGCTGTTTAAAGTTAATATGTTTTTATAATAAGCAATTATCCGTCTTTCTAAATAGTTTGCGTGCTCACATTATACTGACTTGTAGCTTTTTAAAAAGTAAAAGCACGTAATTGCAACATAATAAGAAATAAGCATTAATAAAAGCATGGGTGAAATCATCAAGACCCAGATTTCCTCTTCTTCTAACTGGAAATGAAAAGGATGATGGTAGAAAATCCAAAATGAAACAGCAAATTTGGAAATTCAAAAGTAAAACAAAAACATGTGAATTAAAAAAAAAAATGCGCCAATGAAACAAAAAAATCATTTCAAATCAGATCACACAATAACTAAATCTCCAGCTATAAGATGTTCAATAAACACCTATGTTTTATAAATATTTGAATTAAATGCTGCAGTGTTTTCATTTTTTTTCGTTGTTGCATTTTCACTTTGTTTTAGTCATGTTTTTTATTTTTCCTGTCATGTGTTTTGGAATTTGCTGCTGTTGTGCTTTAGATTTTCTCATTTTTGCTTTTTTTGTTTGTTTGTTTGTTTGTTTGTTTGTTTGTTTTCAGTCGCCTTGTTTGTTGTTTTTTTGCCACCACCACTGATGTTCATTGTTGCTTATGTTTTGCTGTTTGTTGTGTATTGGATGATGTCCTTTTTCTGTCTAGTTTTTTTTTTTTTCCCCTCATGTTCTTGTGACTTTGCTTTTGTGTTTTTGTGTTTGTTTGTTTTTTGTCATGTTTTTTATTTGAGTTTTATGTTTTTGGTTTTGCTCTTGTGTTAATGAATTAGCTGTTGTGTTTTTGATGTCTCGATTTTGGTTTTGCTGTTTTTTCGTTATGTTTCTTTTCTTCTTGCATTTTTTTATTTTCTGATGCATCTTTTTTGTCATGTTTTTTTTTTTTTTGTCAGTTTTTAGGCTTTATTGTTATTTTTCTTTTTACATATGCTTTCATGTTTTTAGTGCTGTGTTTTGTGATTTTGTCATATAATCTTAGGTTTTGCTGTTTGTTCGTTTACTTTGTTTTGGTTTGGGGTGTCTTTTTTTTTCCTCCTTTATTTGGTTTTGTTATTGTGTTTGTGAATCTTATTTTTGTTTTGCCACCATGATTTTTGTTTTGTTCTTTGGGTTTTAACCTTTTCTGGTTCTTTGAATTTTGCTGACTCTTATTGTTTGTCTGCTTGTTGCATGCCTTTTATTTGCTTTTGCTCTCTCTATTTATTTACTTTTTTGTGAATGTAATCTGTACAGTAAATCACAGCTGAACCTACAGCTGAACGGCTGTGAGTCATAAGCAATAAGTCGACGCTCTCTTCCTGGATGAGTGTATCGCAGCAGGAAGGGAGGGTTTGGGGAGGATTACGTTATCTCGGTCGGGCCTGGCCTTGATGTGCCATGATCTCAGCGTGCTGGAGTGAGTGCGTGTCATATTCACAATGCTCCAGCAGGTCAGATCGTCTCCGTTTAACGTTTCGGGGATGGAATGAAGTTCCCCTGGCTGTCTGAACGGCCCAGTCTGCTGACTCACCTCATCGCTAAACAAACAAAACGAGCACTAAATTTACCCAACTTATTTTTAAACATTTGAAATTGTGCTCCACTGTACTCCATTATGTTAACTCTTAAATAACATGGTTTTAGTCTTATAGCACTCGTAGACACTCAGTTCATTTGGATCGGCCCATGAGCCTCCGGTGCACTACAGTAAATTGCTCCGGATAAAAGCTTCAGCTAAATGCTGTAAATGTTCGATGCTGGAGCCACAGTGATGCCGAGCGCTCACATACGACCGATTGATGGAGACCGATTGATGGAGCCTTTTCTGATCTGTACTGATAATCTCTATAAGGCTGTTTTACATTAGTGTATTGTGTATTTCTTCTGAGTCAGCAGGTATTCCTGGTTTAGAGGACAAATGAGTGTCTGAAATTGTGTGTGATTTCCCGGGGGGTTGACGAGATCTCTGGAGAAAGTCGTTATTTTTTAATATCAACTGTATGTCACGAGTTGTTTGTCACTCTTTCAATTGCACCGAAGCGAAGGAAAAATGGGGTTATATCGAGTCAGCGTTATGTATTGCTATGAAACGATGATGAGTTGTGCTCAGGCCATCAGCGGTATAATGTTGCAGTCTGTCTGGAGGCTTTGATAGAAAGTGCTTTTATTGCCTTCGATCAGGACTGAGGTTGAAGTTGGCATGGGTTCTAGAGCCTCCTATAGCGATCCGCAGCATTTCGAGGACGCAGCGAGAGCACCAACCTGGCGGATGTATTTCAGTTGATTTAGTTTCACGTTGTAGGTGTTGCTTCTTGGAGAGTTTTAATCTGCGGATGATATTTGATGGCCCACGATCTTGATCCCAGATTCATTTCCGTCCACTTGCCTTATTAATTCAAGACTTGTTTATTTAGTTTTTATTGCCATCTACTGTACAGGCTTATAATATGATCGAATCGTTTTAATCGTCCTTCCTGGCTGCGTTGCGTAAGAACCAGGAAAATGAGCTCACCGTTGTTTCCAGCACTAACTGTACTTCTTTTCTTCTTTACATGAGATGACTTTAGGTGGCACGGTGGGTCAGTGGTTAGCACTGTCGGTTCCAGTCTCAGTTCTGTGTGCATGTGCATTGTACAGTTTGCATGTTCTTCCCATGTTTGGTGGGTTTTCTCCGGGTTCATTGGTTTGGACCGACAGTCCAAAGACATGCAGATTAGGTTAATTGGCGTTCACAAATTGCCCGTAGTGTAATGACTGACTGAACGTATGTGTGTGTGTATGTGGCCTGATTTGCACATTGTCACATTGTGTATATACAGGATACACAGTATTGGCGATGACGACATATCTTCAATTCATGGTAAGGATGGAGTAAGCGTGCAAAAAGCCAGCTCTAAGCAGGTGCTTAATTGCCATGGTTTACTCCTCACATTGATTAGGACATGAGCTATTGAACAGCCTTTCTTCACTGAGCATGATGACCCGCCAGGAGATTGGTGAACAGGTCATTGATTAGTAAAGGAAATCTAAGTAAGTCTAACAATCATGTCTTTTGGTTAGCTGTATTGCATCAGCGAAGAAGTACGGATACATGAAATTAACTATGCACTTCTCATATGCTTCTGTTGCATAAAATCCGATTTTCTCTGTGAAAGTCATTATCTTCAAGTTTCCTGTATATCCCAGGGGTGTTTTTTTTTTATATATATATATTTTTTTTTTTACTCCATACACTGAAAGACCGAGCATTTGTTTACCTCCACATTGCGGTTAAATCAGAACTGTTATGTAAAAGTTTCTGAAAATGTCTGGTTTCAAAAATACATAATTAAAAACTCACACAGATTGTCTCAGTTTTCAGGGACAAAAGGATAAACTGTCATAAAGATAATGAAGATTACCTTTTCTTTTTTTCTTTTTTCTTTTTTACTACACCGGTCATATACAGTACATGCACTACATACTGTAGGTCTTCTTTTATTGGCTGTTGTTTATCAGCTCCCATATACTCCATTTATCAATAGAAAAGGACCTCAAGTGATTCGCTGACCACATTTTATTTGGGTCGCTACCATGTCAGGGTCACTAGTGCACCGAAGATGATCCACTGTCCCTATAATAATAATAATAATAATAATAATAATCAGGCCTGTCATGGTCCATTTGGAACCACTGGACTGGCGCTGGACAAACTGCACTTACAGCAAGCTTGGTCATGCAGGATTTCATTATCTAATCAACCAGCCGTGTGACTTACAGTACAATGCAAAACGTTGTCAATATCATGCAAATCTGGAGCCAGAGCTTCTGGTAATATTTACATCAAACAACAGAATAAAGGGAATGTGTCGTCTCTTTGACCGTAACCGCAGAATGTTTCTTGGTACTAGATGGTCTATTTCAGAGAACTGTTGATCTCCTGGAGTCTCCATCTGTCCAGGTTGTGTGAGTCTGTACTGCCGATGGAGTTGACAGGCGTGGAACCTGCTGTGGTCTTCCGCTGTTGTAGTCCATTCAAGTCAGGGCTTTCAAGCCTAACATCATGCCTGCATAAGCTGCGATCAATCCAGTGGTGTCTATAGTCCCTGCTCATATGCTTTTCACAGGCACCAGTGTTTCTCAAGACCAAATACTAAAGAATCCCTCTCCTCTCCTCATTGCAGATCCCATCTGATGCCGAGGCTGAAAGAGTCAAGGTCTCACGAGTCGTTGCTCAGTCCCAGCAGTGCAGTGGAAGCTCTGGATCTCAGTATGGAGGAGGAAGTGCTCATCAAACCTGTGCACAGCAGCATCCTGGGACAGGACTTCTGCTTCGAGGTCAGTCCCCTGAGCTCCGATCTTTCATCTCAGCTTTATTAAGCAATTTAAACTAATGTCTATTAGTGATTTGCGGGCACGCTCGGCTGCTCAGGCCAGCACCGTCAGCGTGGCAGTTTATGGTCACACACCGAGTATTACTGTATGTACTGAATGTTCCAGTGTCTTGTCGGAAAAGTGGGATTGTCTGGGAAATCATCTGCATGTGCTCTGGTTTACAATAGCACAAGGAAATATGTGAAAGATAAAAAGGGGAACAACAAGGACTGTATGTCTGACATTTGCATGCATGCCAGTTTTCAGTCTGTTCTTTGTGCTGTACACAAATCTTTTTAAGCAATCAGGAGTACCGTGTCTCAGAGATCAACCTTTCCTATTCACTTCTACTAAAAGTCTTAAATCGGGTCAGTCTCAATAATATAGAGGAGCAGTGTGGTGGTTGAGGTTCTTCATCATCATCATTAAAGGAACTCTCTATTTCTTTTTTTTTTTCTTCCTCCTCAAATAATCTACCGCATCCATAATGTACATGCAGTTACCACGGATAGCAATTTTAAGACGCTGTCCTGTACTAAAAATAGAACAAGAAACAATTTACTCAAGACTCACTTAAAATCATCACCTCAGGACAGATGTTTGAATCTGCCAGGAAGTGTTTCATGCTCATTTAAAACTACGGCATTTCCACCCCAAGCAACTCAGGCTCACCAAACTTGTTTTCAGTAGTTTAATCAGTGGTGCGATGGACAGTACTTAAGAGTTCCTTTTGGTATCTGTGACATCCATCAGATAATCATGGCTCAAAATCATTACTCTGGCTCAAAGTCGTATCAAATTATATATCATTCTAAAAAATGCTTGGTGACTGCGAACAAGTCAAGGCATTGGTGGCTCAGGGTCAGGTTTCTCACCTGCCATGCGACAGGTCCGGGCTCACTTCTCACCCAATGCCCGAACCCCAGGCACCGGTCCCAAACCCGGATCAAATGGCAGGGTTGTGCATCCGGCATTAAACCCGTGCCAAGTTGCATGTGGATCGGATGCGCCGAGAGACGACTAGTACAAAGTTTTTAGTATGCGGGTTCAAAACCATTTTGAAGCCAGTTTTATGGTGATCAAACACATGCTACGGATTCTGTAGTTAAAAGGTCATTTCAGCAATATCGAGCATTTCTTTAGAAATCCAGCTTTGTCCCAGAGAACAAAGAGAATATCTGGCAGCATCGCTGTGAATCCCTATGCCCCTCGGCTCCGTGCGCAACTCCAACCATTTGTCCAGATCTCCCCTGTTTTTGTCCTGATCACTACTCACTGGAGCTAAGCGTGGCCCAGCAGGCTGACATGGTCTCGGGTACACTGCGGCCAGCTGGCAGCTGGATGCCTCATACCCTGGAGGAAGGGAGGAAGAGACGGTACGGAGAGGTTTTTTACATTTTTTTTATTATTCAAACAGAAGAGTAAAATGTAAAAGAATTACAAGATACACCAGATTTTTTTTCTTCCATATATCATTAATCATGTCTGTGGAAGAAATGATTACAGGGTAATGGGAAGGAAAGGGATAGTCTAATCAGGCTATATGGATATTGCACTTATTATCTCCTGCTACTTGAGCAAAGCCCAATGACTGATCACAGACCTATTAGGTGCTCTGTGATTGCATGGTTTAATCCACACCCATATAATGGATAATATTATGATACTGTACAAGGGGCCTTTCGAGTCAAACCGGGAATTTCTTGATAATGAAATTTCTTGTGGAAGCATAAAACCGATTTTACAGAAGACTTCAAGCAGAGTCCGGTGATTAACAGTCGAATGGTGCAAACGTTTTAAAGACAGACGTGTACTGTACGTGTCCGTGAATGACGATGCTGGCCGAGGTGGCTCGGAGTCCACTGCGGTCTTTCAGCGGGTGAACATTCAGCGGGTGGGACGCCTGATCCTTGAAGATCGAGGGATAACTTGTGGCCAACTTGCGTGTCTGTCTGTAGGAACTGTATACAGACACTACTTACAGGACATTACAGAAAGCTGGCTGGACCGCACTCCAAGCCTTTTCCGCATATTCGGCCAAAGAGTTCCTGGGAGGCCAGTGTTTAAGACGCGATGCATGCAGTCCATAATGAGAAGATTTGCCAGCTTGATGAAATCAAGTGCATTAGTGCAGCAGGGGATTAAATATGAAATATTTAACTCTCATATCTGTTCTGTTATTCTGCACATTCAGAAGTCCTGGTTTGACTCGAACGCCCCTTGTAATAAAGTCTGTCTGAAAATGCGTGCTGAAATGACAAGAATACTTAATATAGAAGTAGGACATGTCATATAGTCTTCTATTTTAATATTATATTCATGGTTAGTGAAGTTCGAAAGATTTAAATCCGAAAGGCACATCAATATTTATGCTGGAAAAGTTATGTGTATTCAGAGACAGATTAGGCATCTGCTTAAGATGATGTTCGGGGCGTCCCATCCTGATTATGCAAATGACCGGTTCGTACGTTTTATGTGACTGGACCTTGAAAAACAGTTGAATAGCTGGTAATGAGGCAGATTAATGAAAGCATGCAAAGGATTTAGAAGAAAGAAAAAAAAGCCTTGTTGACCAGTTTGTCCTTGATCAGTTGTTTCTTTTACTATCCAAGTGTAGGAAGTAACAGACTGTGGTAAGGTTTGTGCTATCCTACATGTAATTCTAATAAGACTTTATAAGCATTAGCATATGAAGAGAGCCAACAATCTTGTTACCGTAATGAAAAAACCATTATTGTTTAAAGAAAAATAATCTGCAGCGTAACCATTTTTCCCAATCGATTTCAGGGCCGTGGTGATGATTTCATGATTTTAGTGCGTTGCTCCCCACCCTTACTCTGTGGTTGCATTAGAAGAAGAAGAAGAAGAAGTGCATTTAATAGGACTGCTTTCAGCGTTTGGGATATTTGATCGGTCTATTCTTTGGCCGACTGTTATTACTCCCCACTTGAGTGGAACCTCTTCAGTGGATAAGAGCTGAGCGCACAATGGAAATCAGTGGATTACCTGAGCTTAATGTCCATTCACCCGTTTTCTCTGCTCTTTACTCTTTCCACGTTAGCATTGTATCCATTGTGTAATTACAGGTAACTACATCAACAGGAAGTAAATGCTTCTCTTGTCGGTCAGCAGCGGAGAGAGAGAAATGGATGGAGAACCTCAGGCGAGCCGTGCATCCCAACAAGGTAAGCTTAAGACTTCAAAGCGGGTGTGGCATTTCAGAGATAAAGGCTTGTCATTACGTTATTTGAATGTATTCTCTTTCTTATTTCGGCCGAACTTTGCATCGTGATGTTTCGTGCATTCGTATGTTCACACAGGACAACAGTCGTCGGGTGGAGAACATGCTAAAATGTTGGATTATCGAAGCCAAGGACTTACCAGCTAAGAAAAAGTACTTCTGTGAACTGTGTCTTGATGACACGCTTTACGCTCGGACTACCTGCAAGCTCAAAACGGACAACGTTTTCTGGGGTGAGCACTTTGACTTCAACAACCTGCCCTCAGTCAAGAGTATCACCGTGCACCTTTACAAAGAGACGGACAAGAAGAAAAAGAAGGACAAAAACAACTACGTGGGCCTGGTGAACATTCCCGTGGCCACGGTTACAGGACGGCAGTTCGTGGAGAAGTGGTACACGGTGAGCACTCCCAACCCCAGCAAGGGCAAAGCGCCGGGGCCCATGGTGCGCATGAAATGCCGCTACCAGAGCATGAGCATCCTCCCTATGGAGCTGTACAAAGAGTTCGCCGAGTACATCACCAACAACTACATGCTCCTCTGTTCAGTACTCGAGCCCGCAATCAGCGTCAAGAGCAAGGAGGAGATGGCCTGTGCACTCGTGCATATTCTGCAGAGCACCGGCAAGGCTAAGGTAAGACGTCCGGTTCTACTACTGGTTAAATCCCATTATACTGTATGTCTGATAAAGTGCACTGAAGTATGCATTCTATCTAGCACTCCCAAGAGTCTTTAACTACTATTGTTCATCAAGTCTGGATGAGGCCCAGTGTGGCCTTTTACAACGTTCGGAAGTAGAAAAAAGGAAGTTGTCCAAGAGGTGGTTCTCCATTGGGAACCTAAGAACCCGTAACTATCCCCCAAAAAAGTCTTTATGGCACATGGTAAGATTAATTTGTTTCAAATATCCATTGTAGAACCCCATGGTCCATAATGAGCCATAAACCACGTCTGTCCTTACCATCCAAGGTAAATACCCACCTTGCCCCCAGTGTTTGCTCAGAACAGACTCCGGATCCATAATCATCACTGATTCGGGTAAAGCTGTTAATAAAGAAGAATGAGTGAACAAAGTATTTCTCCGAAAAGTAAAACTCTTTTATGAAGTGTAAACCCCCTCACCAATACAAAGAACCCTCAAGGAACCCCAGTTTATAAGAGCTTAGCTCAATTTAAATTGTTACGCTTGTTTCCTCATTACAATATTTTACAGTGTGCCAAGTCTCCTTTGTAGTGCATCTCAGTTTTCCACAGTTTCCAATCTGATATTGAATCAAGTCTTCTAAATTGAAAAGATGCTGAAAGAAGTCCATAATACAGCTGCAAAGTAGACATCAACTTGGATGATCAGACACCTCAGCAGAATCTGCCTTTTCTGTGATCTTCATTTCAAGTCCACCCTCTGACAATAGAGTCTATAGACGAGAACAATGGAGACGGGCCCTGGCGCTCCTCACGGAATCGTTGGAGGCGTGAACGCTCTTATTGTCTTCATTAACTCAAGTGCATAGTGTGTTTAGGCTCCGATTGTCTCCATAAATCAGTTCTGAATGAGGTGACAGCATGTACTGTACAGAAGCTCTCAGCCTCACTCTGTATCACTCATCTCACTCCATCGATTGCTCTTGGTGATAGCAGAGCAGCTTCTTTTTTGCCACTCGCAGAAATTTGAAACATTACCCATAGATTCGAAAGAACGGGCGCGAGGTCTGGTTATAAGAGCCGTCGTGATAGGATAGTATCTACATACTAAGCATTTAGAACGATATTCCCATATGGCAAATGAAACAGAATATTAGAATCTGAACAGGACCACTTTGTGTTCCTTAGTCCTCTGAGATGAATATGGCATTACATTTGAACATGTTGCATTAGGGATGTGTACTCGAATATAAAATCTGTAAAATTACGCTATGATTCCATGATAAATTTAAGTAATCAATTCAGCGAAGAACAGTAAATCACTCACTCACTCATCATCGACACCGCTTTATCCTGTATTCAGGGTCACAGGGGCCTGGAGCCTATCCCAGGAGGCTTAGGGCACGAGGCGGGGTACACCCTGGACAAGGTGTCAATCCATCGCAGGGCACACACACACATACGCTCACACACTACGGGCAATTTGGGATCGCCAGTTATCCTAACCTGCATGTCTTTGGACTGTGGGAGGAAACCGGAGTACCCGGAGGAAACCCACCGAGCACGGGGAGAACATGCAAACTCCATGCACAGGGAAGTGACGGGAATCAAGCCCGGACCCTGGAGGTGCAAGGCGACAGTGCTAACCACTACACCACTGTGCCGCCTAAATACTTAATACTTAAGTAAATACTTAATAAAATCAAAGTTCATTATTGACATTGTATTTCACCAGATTTTTTAAGTCTACAGTATAGCACTGATTTGAAAGTGCACTATTTGGCCAAACTTTTGTGAACATCTGACTGCCTCATTCATATGTGGTTCCCCCTCAAACTACTTGCAAAAAAAGCCAAGAAGCAAACACTTGTCGCGAAAGTTTCTGTATGCTGTAGCATTACAGTTTTTTATTCCTGGAACCAAAGAACCCAAACCTGTTCCAGCGAGACAATGGTCCTTGCTGCGCCAATTTGGAGTGGCCTGCTTCCAGTGGTGGCCCAAAGTATTGACGCAAAAGTGAAGTTCCATGTTCATCAATTGTAAAATATTGACAATCGAGGTCAAGAGAATACTTTGTTATTTTATGCAATGATGCAACAATCAATATCTAGTACTGATGAGGTCCTTTATTCTTCAAAACCTGCTAAATCTGGCTGGGAATACAGTCAAAAAGACGTCTGCAGTACTCTGGTATCACTTGCGCAATCCATGTTTGCTTTAATGCTTCCTGAAGATCTGAATAGAAGACGGTTTATTGACTGTTACTCCCCTAGCATTATCATACAGCCAGTTTTTCACTAGTTTTTTTTTTTTTTTCTTTCAGTTAATTAGTACAACTCTTCAGTCAGATAGGCTAGAACTAATTAGTGACATCACATTTTGTGCACATGGAGAACTATAATACACGGCATATGTTGTCTTAAAATGTTTGGCTATCACCTATGGAATACGCTTGAACATCAACACCCCAAACTTTCATTCAGTGAAGTTCCTGTGACTGAATAGGCATATTTCCACAGCCACACTCAAAAAATTGGGGAAAGCCATTTCCAAAGGGTTGGAGTTGGACATCTAGCATGGGATGTTCAACAAAACACAAATAAATGAGTGTTATAGCCAGGTGTCCACAATCGTTTGCCATTTTGGTCTCCCCCATGGTAGTTGGCATACTGTAAGAACACTTGCCAAACATTATTGTAGGGAAGGGAAGAGTAGGGCGTAGCTGGTTAAGGTATTGGGCTACAGTCCAGAAGGACCCAGGTTCAAACTCCTCCACCACCACCAAGTTGCCCTCTGCTGGGTGTTAATCCTTACCTTAACCCTTTAAATGTATTCAATGATGTGATCTGGTCACTATGAACATCTACAGTAAATTTGGAAGTTTGATTTAATTAGTTACAGGCTGTGAAAGATGATACCTTCCCAGTCCCAACAGATGAGGGTTCATGTGTTCAAAATGTCATGTGGCGCATTGTTTAGCTTACATTTTATGCCTGTCCTCACCGTGCACAATGAAGGACCTTTATTGGCCACCGAAGCTATAATGTAGGATTTCTGAGCCGGTTAAAGTGGTCAGTGGCGGCCCTAGCCTGTCATTATCGCTGGGCTAAATCAGCTATGGTATGCTCTGTCATTACACAGGACATTAGTCAGGGAGTATATCGGGAGTGTATTGTCTTTCATTAGCGGAGGCCGGGGTTGGTCAGCGCGAGTATTGTCTTTCATTAAACCGCGGCATGGTTACCGTAAACAAGGTCAATCAGGGTCGCCTCGCATGCCAGTGGCTTCCTGGCGTTGTGTTCCGGAGGTCAATGCGCAGCCATGAATGAGGGGAAGTATGAAGCCGGACTGCATGAACTGATGTCCGCCGTGGTCATTGCGGATTTCTAGCCTTCAATTTGAAGCAGCTGCTGTTTTAGAAACGTCGACATTATGCTTCAGGGTTTAGACGTTTTTCCGCGTTATAAAACTTCGCCCCGGCATAATGGCTACATTTGCACAAGCGCAAGAAATCATATCTGAGTACATCGATACCATGAATCTAAAAGCAATTACAACGGAGGCAACTCTGACCCAGGATTGAAGAACTATTGTGTTTGTGGAGTGAGTATCGATCATAGCGGAGCAGGGCTGGTCATTGAATCAGTTCCCTGTGGAGGTCTGATGGAGTGTGTGCACAGTGTGACTGAGATGGGGATCCAAAGCCTCTCCCCCCTGCTAATGAGCTCTTATTCATGCAGCCGCTGCCCAAGGGGTCTCACTGGGATTCACACAAGAGTGATGGTGTGTGTGTGCGTATATGTGTATGTGTGTGTGTGTGTGTGTGTCTACAGAAAGTCATTTTTCTGCTGGCCCGTTTTGGGAGGCTGGGCCATTAGTCCAGAGCCTGGGGCTCTTTTTATAAGCAGAACCCCCCCAGCCCCACCCCCGACAAACACATGCAGAAACACCATGCCAGCCACTTAAACTACCCTAAGACAGAGGAGTGTAGCTCTGGAGTTTTGACGATGTGCCACCTTGAACCACAACAGTTAAATTCCTGACAAGCTTTTCACTTGTAATGTCTCATTAGTATGAAGGCAATCCAAAGTGATAATTATAGGATGCGGCACGGTGGCGTAGTGGTTAGCACCGTGCCCTTGCACCTCCAGGGTTGAGGGTTCAATTCCTGCCTCGGGTCTGTCTGTTCCTCCAATGTTTAGTGAATTTCCTCCCACAGTTCAAGCACATGCAGATTATGTTAACTGCCATTTCCAAATTGGGTGCCTCGTGATGGACTGGCATCCTGTCCAGGGTGTATCCCTAGTATAGGCTCCAGCCTTCGCTCCACCCTAAACAGTATAAGTAGTATACAGGATGAATAAATGAATTATAGAGGATGGGTAGGACCTATCAGATTGGTAGACTTCTGTTTCTCTGTTTGTTATTTTTGGTTCTGATATTTATCCCCTGGCGCATCATTACAGCGCCAGATGTTTTACAGCTGGGTGTCGGGCCTCCCAGAGGTGCAATCTGAAGTTTTTTTATAACTGCTATGAAATCTTTAGTAATCATATCTTGCCATGTAATAAACACCGTTATATTATTTGCTTTAGTTTTCTATTGGCAGTATTGTGGCCCAAAATTAAGCCCCGTCCCCAGACAAAGCAGAGACAAACTCTAAGGCTAAAATTAAATGCATTAAATTTGGTTATTATTTAGTAAAAAAAAAAATATAGAATTAGTGACAGTCAGACAGAAAGAGTTGTAAGAGTAATAAAATGCTTTGGGAAGTGCTATTATATTATATTATATTATTTATATTATATTATATATATATTATTAATATTATAGGAAAATAATCAACTTTGATGGTGTAAGGGTGTGTATATTTGCTTCACATGCATTATTAATAGTGCACTCCACAAATCTTGCCTTCATGAAAATGTGGCAAGAAGAAAGCCACTGTTGAAAGAAAGCCATAAGAAGTCCCGTTGGTAGTTTGCAACAAGCCACATGGAGGACACATCAAACATGTGGAAGAAGATGCTCTGCTCAGATGAGACCAAAATTGAACTTTTTGGGATACATGCAACTACTGTAACACTTCACATCACCCTGAACAGACCATCCCACAAACATGGTGGTGGCAGCATCATGTTGTGTGAATGCTTTTCTTCAGCAGAGACAGGGAAGCTGGTCAGACGACTTGAGACTGTGGCGGAAGTAGAATTTCCAACAGGACAACGACCCTGAACATACAGCCAGAGACGCAATGAAATGATTTAGATCGAAGCATATCCATGTGTTAGAATGGCCCAGTCAAAATCCGGACGTAAATCTAATTATGAATCCGTGGCAAGACTTAAAAATAGCTGTTCTCCATCCAGTCTGACTGAGAATGGGCAAACATTTCACAATCTAAATGCACAAAGGTGGCATTTAGACTTACAGGTGTAACTGCAGGTAAAGGTGGTCCTACAAAGTATTGACTCAGTGGGGCTGAATACAAATTTTTGTGTTTTTTTGGTCTATCCTAAAATACATTTACGGTTGTGGGTGTAAAGTGACAAAATGTGGAAAGTCCAAGGGGCATGGACACTTTTGCAAGACCCTCTACACCACGCCAATGGTTGATTATTTTCCTACGGAAACACGTCCCAATCCATCGCATGAATAAAGATCGCATTACCAGAAAGCATGACTTCGTCTGGATCTTAGTGCTTATTGCAATTAATGCAATTAATTGTGCACACGCCACTCTGCTTTCCTGAGTCATCTGAGCTGTTCTGTTCCACTCAGCTCTTTCATCCAATCAAACCCACCCTCCTGTGCGCACCGATGCTCCTTCCTTGATGTGGCCTTTGCTCAGCGTGCTCAAGTGCTCTGAATGCTGATGATGCCGAATGAGGACAGGATGCAGCTGGAGCCTCGAGGGCTTACCAGATTAGCAGCAGGGCTTCGGGTCAGAACCTCGAGTATGCCAGAGCTGAGCTGAGCTCACCAGACTAAGCCTCGGTGGCCATGTTGCATGAATGCCTTGAAACTTGTTAGTGATGAGAATCGTGATTTGAGAGACAGTACAGTACAGTAGCCTTCAATCATTTCCATGGGTTCTTCTCTTTGTAAAATAGCCTACAATCAGTAGTTCACCACAACGTGGATATCTTTAATTATTTCATTTATATTTGAACACCACCATCTGCTTCTGACTTTTTTTTTTTTTTTTCGTTTTGATACCATGCATTTTTTTTTTCTTCTTTAATAAAGTCTGAATCAGTCAGTTCTCTATCTTTTCTGGATTCTGTGGACATAGAGTAGTTAAACAAAAAGAAAGAATAATACGTACAGTAAATAATAAAAGATCAGGATAAGAGAACCATCTGATCAGACTAGATATTCAAATTTCAGTACATCTCCTTCTAGCCAAGATTGGCCGGTTCCCCAGAATAAAAAGGTGCTGACTGGTCACAGGATGGATGATGTGCTCTGTGCTTTGGTGCTTTTCTTAATTCCCACTGTTCTAGCATCATGTTGTGTTAACAGAGATTAGCCATTAGCTTGTTCAGATTGAATTTTTTCACTATGCAATTAGAAAAGTTTGTTATGGTCTGTTTGTGTGTACAAGTTTAAGAACAGCGAAAGGAACATATGTTTCTTTTTTTTCCTTTTGGTACAATTTATCTAGAAGTTATTCTATTTAGTTATTCTATTTACAGAATATGAAGTTTATCCACAGTTTATTAGAAGTTCAATTCAAACATACAGTATAGGCTAAAAGATCATGAATAAGAAGTCACTGTTTTGTCATGACCCCCTGAAAGTGTTAAGTATGAATTAACAGATGTTAAGCAAAAATGTCATAACCCATAACCCTTTTTTAAACGAATATAGTTCATGGACGTGCTGGGAAAGCAAGTGCTACGGCTCCCAGTGGACACTATGGGTCAAGTCTTAGATCACAGATTACAGGGCTAGATTTGTTTACTTCCTGTTTTGTACTGACATCGCCTCTTTTGAGTTTCCCTTTGATGTCGAACACTGTTTATGTCTTTGAGTTTTTCGAGGCTTGCATGCACTCTTTCTATTCGATCTTTGCAGTGGTGGATGAAAAAATAAAGTTACTTGAGTAAAAGTAGAGATGGCACAGGTAACATATCACTCAAAAAAAAAAAATCCTTAATTTATTGTACTTGATAAAAAGTACAAAAGAACGTACCTGTACCTTTAAATGTATTTTTTTAAGTATAAAAAGTTCTGAGATTTTATTTGCTCACAGTAGCATTTAAGTTATAGTAAAGGGGTCTCTCGCCCTCTCACTGTCTCTCTCTCTCTCTAGATTGAGAAAATGCCTGAAACCAAACTTCACATGATACACAACACTGTAGTTATGTACAGTAAGACAATGGCACGCACAAATATAGTGAAGTAGAAAGTACAGATATTTGTTGTAGGCTATAGTGCAGTGAAAGTAAAAAGTGTTAACCAATAAAACTATTCAGGTCCAGCACGTATACATGAAAACTCTCTTAACTACTCTACACAAGGTAAGGACGTAAATGTACTGAATTAATTTTTGTTCATGCTAATGCAATGCTGCGGTAATTGCTAAGCCTTGTTCTGTTTAGTTTGCTTGTCATTTATTATTATTATTATTATTATTATTATTATTATTATTATTATTATTATGTTTCTAACTAGTCACATCCACATTTACATCCTTGCCTTTATCATTCCCTGACAAAACAAAAGACCACATTACAGGTGCAGCAGGCAAAAGGTGAAAACGTCACCCCAGGCATGCCATGCTGGCAGTTGGCACAATTCTCTTCCCACAATCAGTGGACATGTTAATGCAGTGAAACATCCAGTAGATGTCAAAGAAGTGACTGTATTGAATAATTAATATGAAATGTATAATGAATAATTTATATTGAGAAACGCTAATAAACCTCTTCACTGATGGCCAAACAACTCAAAGTGGTGTTCATATTATCAAATGTGTGGTCCATTCATGGTGGAATATTACAATTACATAAAAACAAAAAATGAAACCATGACTTTTTAATAAAGTTATTGTGTGATTTTCTCGTTTATCTTTTGTGTGTGATGCAGGACTTCCTGACCGATCTGATGATGTCAGAGGTAGATCGGTGTGGCGACAATGAGCACCTGATATTTCGGGAGAACACCCTGGCCACCAAAGCCATTGAGGAATATCTCAAACTGGTGGGCCAAAAGTACCTACAGGACGCTTTAGGTATAATATTTGAGCTTTTTCTTTTTTTAAAAAAAAAAAAAGGTTTACTGATGAAACAATTTTCTATTTAAAGAAAACGCTGCGTTCAATCGCACCCTCAATCCAGCATAAAGTCTTTTTAGCTATAAGCTCTAGTGGTCCACTTTTACAATCTAGAGTACATAAAAATCAATAATTCATTAGATTTTGTTGGTTCTTTTTCTTTTGTAAGTCCCAGTGTTCAATTATTTAATTATTTAAGGGATCAGTAATTCCCCGAAGGTTTACTGTTCGATAGCAGGATTGGTCAACAAGAGAAGAGTTCTGAGCTTTGAACCATGGTCTCGCAGCGGCTTGGTCTGTGTTTTTTTTTTTTTTTTTTTTTTCTGTTCAGGCAGACTTTTTTTTTCATGATGTCTACAAGTTGGGAAACTTTTCAGGTTTCTTTTTATGAAACCAAAAAAGAAAAAAAAAGACAAACGGTGTGAAATGTTAACATACATATTTTAGTCATGAAAACATTAATTTCATAGACCTGATATACAAAACTCGGCAAGAGTCTTGATTCATTCATATTAAATTAAATGATGTAGATTAAATTAAACAAATGGGAACAAATGTGTTACTGTGACAGGTTATAAACTGCTTAAAGATACAATTGAAAAAAAAAAAATCAGTTGTTCATGTAAGAACTGCTGCAGCAACCTCATTTCCCCTCTCGTCTGTTCCAGCCACTCATCATTCAGCATCAGCAGTATACTAATCACCGACCTCATCTGCAACTGTTTCGTACTGGTTCATGCCTTAAGTTAGACATGTCTTATGCCTAAATGACTCATAGGTTACTTTTTGGCTTTAAAAAAGTAACCTATCCTTTAGGGGCCTCTGAGTTGTGCAGTGGTAAAGTGCTCGCTCTATGATCAGGAGATCGCGAGTTCGATTCCCGGGTGACGCTGTAACCTCTCGCAGCTGGAGGCCCAGAGAGAGCTGATTGGCCGAGCTCTCTCATAGGGGAGGGATAAGAGGGATATCACGTCTCTACAGCCAATCAGGGGCGTCTGTGAGCTCACGCAGGCGGAAGGGCCGGATAGCGCTGTCCTCCGAGTGTATAATGGTGCGTGAGCGAGCAGTTCGAAAACATGTGGTCGTCTGGCATCATGTGGTTCGGAGGAAACTACATTCCTTTAAAACTGCCCGTGTACAGAGAGTGGACCGAAAATGAAAGCCAAAAAAAGGCCTTCAGGGAGCCTGAGGAACTATTCCTCAGGACCGCGTTAAAAATACAACATTTGGAGCAAAATGGTAAGAGTTGAGGAATGGCTCAAGACTTTTGTCCACGTCTATATTTTACAGTACTTGCAAAACCACACTTCTGTACTTATTTGTTTTAAATTTTCAAAGCCGGATTCACATTTCATAAGAATCTATACTCCCGTAGAATTGTTTCAGCATTCACAAATGAATTTTTAATAATTCATATTCAGGAGACTCGGTGCTATGGATAAGCTAGTTAAAAACAAAGCAGTAAAATCCAATACATGGACAATTATCTTACGGACAGTTTTGTAAGGAGATGGAATCTGTGCATCTGTTTCACAGGCATATCCATTTAGAATGAAAGAAGGAAAATGAAAAAAAAAAAAAAACTTGCTTTTTTGAATTTGACATTTTCTTGGCTTTAAAGTTCCAAAACATTGCTGTTTTTTTTTGTTTTGTTTTGTTTTTACTTTATCAGACAATCTTGACTTTATTAGACATTATTGATCTGTATACTGAATGAAGGAAGGACAGCAGTGATCAGGTTGATGAATGAGGAAAATGTGTTTGATCTCGCAATGACATTTTGTTTAATAGGCGGACACAGTGATCAAATTAGTGCAGTCAATCGATTATAAATTTTAATCTAGTTAATTACAGTCATAGTCTGTGATTAATCACGATTAATCACAGTGTTAAAACACCCAGATTTACTTGTTTCATAAACGTGGAATGTTGGAAATGACAAAATGCTTGACAAACTGCTGAGAGGACCCAGATTAAACAATAACATTTTAATGAATGTTAAATTAAAATTTCTTGAATGGGACAGGCAGTGCATGCAGTGGCAGGGTAGTATAGGCTGTGGCTCGAACCCAGGTCCTCAGATCAGAAAAGCAACAACCAAAAGCCTGAGCCACCATTCCCATAGCTTGCATTTAACAAATGCTGTAAAAATAATCCTTCATGAAGGGAGCTTGAGCATATAACTTTGGTTTTGCCCAAACATGCATCTCAAAGCTTTTATAATGAAACGTGCTGTTTAGCACAGCTGGTCAAGTAAATTTATTGTCCATGCCAAACATGCCGCTATCACACACAGCCGGCGAAACTTGGTGAGTTTATGGGAAGCCATTAGGGTCAAATTTGGTCATATGATTAATTTGCATAAAAATGTTATATTAATGTCCCTAAAATATTTGTATATAAAACAACATATATGTGATCCTGTGGGCTGAACAAATTCACTATTTTATTCACCTACTTTTTCTTTTTCTTGACCTCTGGACCTCATGGTTGAGTGATTCCTTTACACTAATTAAAAGTCAGATATACAGTATTATATATTATGGCTCCGCTGATGTAGAAGACGATTGATAGCACTTTCTCAGATTTCTAAGACTGATCCATGCTTCTGGGTCAGGTCTCACTTAGGTACTTTGTAGCCACACCCCCTATGCTGTAGCCTAGGGCGGGGCCTGACACACGCCTTCCCAGAAATATAATGATTGTGATCAGCCTATCTGGTAGCAAGGCATTTCTGTCTCGTTTGGTTCAGTGGTTCTACTGACTATTTTCTCTCATTTCAGTAAAAGTAACTATTGTTAACATTTACTAAATAAACATTTACTAGCTCCAACTCCAGAAAGGTCCACTTAGTTTCATTCACTACTGTTTGTAGTACATTAGAAAAATTCCCCAGAGAGAGAGAGAGAGGAGCCTCAGCACAGTGGCATAGTGAAAATATCCTAATGTAAAAAACAGAGAAACCTGAAAACGTCAGGGTCTCAATGCTGGCTTTATATAAAACAATCCATGTTTGTTTTAAGGAAATAAAATAGACAACATGTCTATTCAAGCAAAAGAAAAAAAAATGCTTGAAAATATATAATTATTTTTTTTTATTTAAAAAAGATTGAGCAAATTATACAAAGATTAGTTAGAATAATGCAGTATGTCAATTTAATATGCAAGAATCATATTTCAGCTATTCATTATCTATTCATGTCATAGCATCTGCAATTAAATTTTGAACTAATAGAATTTTGAACTAACATGCTGGTTTAGTGGTTAGCACCGTCACCTTGCACCTTCAGGGTCTGGGTTCAATTTCCGCCTTGGTGTTGGTGTGCATGGAGTTTGCATGTTCTCCCCGTGCTTGGTGGGTTTCCTCCCAAACAATTCGTATTTTTAGATCCGCTTTCAGATTCTTTCACACACCCACATGCTGCAGGAAAGTGCAGCGCAAGTGGGTTTACTTTGTTATCTTCTCTATTAAAAGAGGGGAGTAAAGTTTTCATACAGTAAATCTGCTGGGACGATCCTGCGCCTGCCGTCTCGCTCGCATTGCTGCTGCTTCCTACAGTGCCGCAATTTACTGTACTCCACAGGGAAATTAGCATCTTGGGTCAAAGTCGTCTTTTTTATTGGACTATTTCAGAAATGAATCTGAATTTGTGACTGATGAAAAAATATTTGAATGTATAGATCTTTGTTTCGTTTTTTTTTTTTCTTTTGTAAAATGTAAATCTCTAAACTCGTAAAATACGTCAAGACGACCTAGTTTCAAGAAAGTTTTCATTATTAAGTATTTCCTTATTAAGTATTATTAAGTTAATTTCATTATTAAAAATCCTATTGCTTTCAAACTGTATAATGAAGTTAGCAATTGTGTCCACGTGTGTCTGTGTGCGTCAGGCGAGTTTATCAAAGCGCTGTACGAATCAGATGAAAACTGCGAAGTGGACCCATCCAAGTGCTCCTCCAGCGACCTGGCCGAGCACCAGGGCAACCTGAAGATGTGCTGCGAGCTGGCGTTCTGCAAGATCATCAACTCCTACTGGTAATTCTCTACTCTTCTGTCTGTACCAACATTGAAACGCACTGAAACACACCGTACACACAGAAGCGGCACAAACCGGTGTAATGACGTCGGTCGCGCGAGGGGCAGAGCCGCGCATGAACAGTTCTGAGCAGGCAAAGGCGTGGCCGTTTATACACGCGGTTGCCAGGCAACGCCGCCGTCAGGCAATCAGCCTGAACGAGCCGCACCTGGCTGCGTGTTTATATAAAGGGTCCTGATACCGCCGCACTTCGTGTGATCATTAGGTAGGTAGGTATCAGGACCAAAGACCAAGAATGAAAGACAAGCGCGCAGAAAGTGAAGAGACAAGGAGGCAAAGCCCCAGCCTCTGTCTCCCTAAGAGACAAGAAGGCGTATCATGAGCATCATTGATCCCCTCTAAAGCCCTGCGTCAGGGCTCTTATCATTAAAACCATCCCGTGGTGCTGCTCTCCATACCGCACCAAACGTAACAACCGGTGTAATGGAAATCTGTCCCTCTATTCCACTAGTCTGGTCATAACGTCTGTACACAGGCAGCTAATTCAGTCATTTGTGTCATGCACTGAGCTAATCTGTGTAAGGGAATTAAAACTTGTTGAAGTAGCAAAATTTAAAATGTAAATGTCACCTTATTAAAACTATTAATAATAAATAAATAAATAAAAAAGCTAAGGTAAGTGTGACCTTTCCAGAGATGAGGCAGTGATTTTCCGAATTGAACTTCTAACCATTAAACATTTGTTTTATTACTTTGGTTGAGACTTTTGTAGCATGTAGCCGTTTTTTTTTTTTTTTAGTTTGTGTGTTCACCTCGCTAGCTAAAACAGAATCATTTAATGGTCCAAAAAGTTAGAAGAAGCTGAATATTAAAAAGCGTAGGCTGTATTTTTTTGCTAACTTCGAGTAAAAGGGCATAAACTGTAGAAGACAGAAATTACTCCTCAGATTTAAAAAAAATAAAAATAAAATAAAAAAAAACCCTGAGGTAGGAAAAGTTCAAATTAAAACCTTGCCTTCTGACTTAAGACCTCCTAAAGGCATGTTTTCACAAATTAAAACTGAGTCACTGAAGTAGATGGTTAAAGTTTAAAAAAAAAATTTATACACCGATCAGCCATAACATTATGACCACCTGCATTCTGGCACCTTTCTATCACAACCAGCATTAACCTTTTTCATCAATTTGAGCCAGCCTTCACTCCCCATGTGCATTAGTGATCCTTAGCCACCTATTGTATGATACTGTTGCCACTTTTTTACTTCCCTGGATCACTTTTGGTATCTCCCGGCCACTGCAGACCCTTGTCCTAATTGTGTCACTCAAATCCTTACGCTTGCCCATTTTTTCTGCTTCCAACGCGTCAACTTCAGAAAAAAGGTTCACTTGCTGCCTAATATATTCCACCCACTTTCAGTCGCCATTGTAATGAGATATTGAAATGGTAGCTACTGTACTGTGAGAAGAGCTAAACTAGAATAAATAGCTAGACAACTGGGTCAGCTCCAAACTGCAGTTCTTATGGGATGTTCCCAGGCCGCAGTGTTCAGGAGATACCGGAAGTCATCCAAATAAGGGAAACTGGTGAACTGCCGACAGGGTCATGGGTGGCCAAGGATCACTGATGCGCATGGGGGAGTGAACGCTGGCAATAAAACGCTGATGCAATAAAAGCGATATAGTGCAGCTCAAATTTAGGAAAAGGTTAAAGCTGGTTGTGATAGAAATGTGTCAGAACACACAGATCATTACTGTTTTGGTGGCAGAGGGGGGCAGGGGTGTTTCTGGCTGATCAGTGTATATGCAGTCTTTAAATCAAACCCTGGTGTATTTTTCACCTTCGGTGTAGTTCGTGATGTAGGTGAGAACATAGCAATCACACCGCAACAACATCTGAGCGACTCTGATTTGACTCTGAATCAATCTAACTGCAGGATGTGAGCCACCCATGCTACACGCTGAGCCATGAAGCACAACCTGAACCACTGAACAAACTGTTTTTGGGATATTTTGAATAATAATAATAATAATAATAATTTTACAAGTCCTAGATCTGGTACAATGACATGGTCGATATCGCCACCTTTTGTTCTGTCCACCTGTAATAATATAATACTGAGGGTCTGCTGTTGTCTACATCCTGGTGGCTCCAAAGCTTTAGCACTACAGTACCAAGCTGCCACTTCTATGCCTGGCAAAGCCCTTAACCCTCTTTGTTCCAGGGGTGCTGTATCAGGTTTGGCCCTTCACTCTGACCTCAGCTTCTTCAGATAACAGAAGACTCTGATCGTGATCCACAGCAGATGTGATGCGGATCTGCTGGAGGCAAAGCGGATCTGGGGCAGATCCGGATAGGATTCGTCTGCTATCTGATCCTAACAAGCTGGGGGAAAAAAGCGCCGGCATACACCCTGAACAGGGTGCCAATCCAGGCCGTCGACAAAAAAAAAAAGCTTCTTGAATTTAAATGTCTTCATTCGCACATTCTGCATTCACCAAACCGCAACGTTCATTAAAACAGCAGGACTGTACCGAACTTATAATGAAGTAGATGCTTTGAAGCTTAAAAGATAAAGGATGTTTTGCTGCATATTGGTTACCGCAGCCAGGGCCGTGCAAAAGTGTAAAGTGCTTCACAAAATATTGTTCTATTGGTTTTTTGATCAGCGTGTGTCTGAGTGTGTCTGATTTACCATGCTTGCTTAGCATTCCTGGCAACATCCACGCTGTACAAAGACTTCTGCAGGAGCCAGGAATGAAGCGAAACCTCTTCCCCCAGACTGCGTGGGAAACAAATGTAATCCCCGTTATAGCAGAAATCATGCTGAGTAAAGAAATTGGTCCTGCGTTCGACAGCTCGTACGAGTTCAATTTCCTCTGCCTTTGAGGGGAATCTTAATTTGAGTCCCTCAGATAAGTGATCAATTCCTAACTGGGACACTCTTCACTCCAGACTTTCATTATTTATTTTATCCGGAACTGCACTAGACAGTAGATTAGGCCGAAATAGATGCCTCAGTGCAAGGACAGGGTGTTTTAATGCAGATATGAGAATTGAAGCAAGACCATACAAGGGCAATCGAAGTGTCTAAAAAGAATGCCTGATAGAGTGTTGTTAGGACTACATTAAATACACGTTTTGTTGGTTTCAGATTCTTATTTGGTATATTGGACTGATTGGTAACTGGTTCGCGTCCAGTTTGTGCAGAACTTCATATAGTCTAACTAGTGGAAGCACCCATTGTTGACGGGTAAAGAGTTTGTAGAAATAGTAAAAAGGTTAAAGCTAAGAATAAGCTGATGAGCTTTGATGTAAGGCGGCATGGTGGTGTAGTGGTTAGCACTGTCGCCTTGCACCTCCAGGGTCCGGGTTCGATTCCCGTCCCTGTGTGCTTGGAGTTTAGCTGTTCTCCCTGTGCTTGGTGGGTTTCCTCCGGGTCCTCCGGTTTCCTCGCACAGTCCAAAGAAATGTAGGCTAGATTAATTGGCATTCCCAAATTGGCCGTAGTGTGTGTATGTATGTGTGTGTGTCTGTCCAGGGTGTACCCTGTCTTGTGCCCTAAGTCTCCTGGGATAGGCTCCAGGCCCCTATGACCCTGAATACAGGATAAAGCGGTATAGATGATGAGTGAGTGAGTGAGCTTTAATGTAATCAGTAATACTATTATTTCAGGTTGAAGCCCACGTACAGTACATGTCTGTCTGTCTGTCTGTCTGTCTTTCTGTACAGCAGAACTCTCCACCTAACATATTAATTCAAAGAAGTATAATTTGGTAAGGCTGAGTATCTTACGCCATGTTTGCGTTACGTCGTATTAAATCACGCCAAGTTCTGAAAACCGAAAAAGTCGATCAGATAAAGATTAAGTTTAAACGACTCCAGCGTGTTTAAATTCAAATAGTGCTGTTTTTACAAAATATTAACTGATATATTGAGTTTAGCGTTTCTAATTAATATCTACTGGTGTTAATAAGTAGCTTATTTTAAAGTAGCTTATTAACTCAACAACCTAAAACATAACTGTTCATAACATGCAAGTTGATCTTGAGACAGATTTTCGAGTCTCAATAGATGCTGTCCTGAGGTCAGGACGCGCACACGGTTTGACGCATGCACAGATCTCTGTACTGCGGTTTATAATCTGGCACAAAATACTCGATTTCATCCATGCTAGAAGTCCAGCCAGTTTTGTCCAGCCAGTTTTGTGTGAAGCTGCGATCAGTAAAAATCAGGCTGGACAGACGTACATTACTTACAGTATATACAGTACATACATATAGACAGGCAGACTGGTTTCAGGTCCTCCAATGTATGAAACAGAAAGATATCATTGAAAGATCGAGATCTGGCCAATGTACAGACAAAACCTTTTTTTTATTTACTGTATATAGATCTGAAAGCATGAATTTATTGTGGTTTGTTTTACAATTTTGTGGCAACCTGGCAAATCCCTGCATGTGATGATCTCTTTAGGATTTTCTCCCCAATTTGGTCAGCTGCCAATGCCTAGCCGGTAGCTGGCTCTCCCCTATCACAACGACAGCTACCAGCTGGGAAGACTAAAGTCTAACACATGCTTCCTCCTAGTCACGTGAAACCATTTCACTGTTACACTGACTTTTCATATGCAATTCATATGCAAGACTGATGTCTTTCATTTTTGAACCCTTAATGTTAATTCCAACATTGATGCAGCAGGTATAGTATATTATTCTAATCCCCTGTCCCTCTCCTCATTACTGCAGTGTGTTCCCACGCGAGCTGAAGGAGGTGTTTGCGTCTTGGCGGCAGGAGTGCAGTAACCGCGGCCGACCGGACATCAGCGAGCGACTGATCAGCGCCTCGCTCTTCCTGCGCTTTCTGTGTCCCGCCATCATGTCCCCGTCACTCTTTGACCTCATGCAGGAATATCCGGACGACCGCACGGCACGCACGCTCACCCTCATCGCAAAGGTCACGCAGAACCTCGCCAACTTCACCAAGTGAGTGCCAGAGCAGAGCCAGGGAGGCGGACAGGTTCACGTCTTTCCTTGCTCGAACATGCATCATTCAGCTCACTAAGGACTCCATTAGTTTGAGCCCATCGATTCATGGAAACAAATGGAAGTGAAAGATGAGCCCCATCCATCTTTTTTGTTTCATTAGACAAACGTATCTCTCGTAGAGGTTTCATCATTATCTCAAAATCGTTGTTTTCCGGAATATAATCCTATATAATAATATAACTTGTGGCCATAACTATATAATATGTTTACAGTACATATATACATGAAGCACCGTTAACAACCCAAAGTTTATTTTTTTCCAATTAACAGCACATCTATGTGTTGCCAATACATTTATAAAAGAATAAAACACACAAATATTTATCCATTTATAGTTATGTCCTGTGTAACATTAAAAAAGATGATCATGATGGGGATAAGTGGTTGGAACAGACGAGGGAAGAAACAAGGCTGCTGCTTAGTCTGCTACATAAACTAACTTTTTTTTTATTATTGAATCTTAAGGCACTCAGCAGATATATTTCTTTCATTTCATTGACATCATCATTTCATTTGATATGAAGAAATAGTATTAAGGGGGCGTCAAACCTTTTGCGAAGTCCTGTAGTTTCACTATATATATATATATATATATATATATATATATATGTATGTGTGTGTGTGTGTGTGTGTGTGTGTATATATATATTATTTTTTACACTATAACACTATATTTGTCTGATAACATATGGACATGGTTGAGATGAAGGTTTACAAAATGCATCAACTGCTTTTAAGCATGAGTCAGTGAAGCCCTGACCGTACAGCGAAAAACCTCACAGTCAGTCTTTAGTCCAAGATTTAATTAGTGAAGATTTGCAGCCACTTAATGCAGTGGACAGTGTGTTCTCTAAAACAAGCTGACTAAATATAAGCCGTAATTCACCTTTTATTCATGATTGATGCCTCGAGAATATGCGTCCCGCACTTCTACAGTAATGCTACAGATAATTACGTGATGATTGCGGCATCTGCTAGCCAGCCAGTTCTCCAGCAAGGTTCCCCTAAAACCGACCATCATTTAGGCATTTTCCCTGAAAAAGCCGAATCAGGTCCGTCAGAACACGGACGCGTGAAGCTGTGCGGAAAGCAGGGATTCTCAGCATGCGTTGTCTTGTCGTCTCGCGTCAGGTTCGGCAGTAAGGAGGAGTACATGTCCTTCATGAACCAGTTCCTGGAACACGAGTGGACCAACATGCAGCGCTTTCTGCTGGAGATCTCCAACCCAGAGACCATCTCGAACACGGCAGGCTTCGAGGGCTACATCGACCTGGGCCGAGAGCTGTCCACACTCCACTCGCTGCTGTCTGAGGCTATCGCTCAGCTCGACCAGGTGTGTGCGTCTAAATGTAGGATTCTGGTACTATTCTATCCACGGCAATCATCAGTCTGGAGTAGTGACCTGGTACTTCAGTGTTTATTTCAGCATTATTTTATTTTTTGTTAAATTATTCACTCTTTTCTTTCTATACTTAACATACAGACAGTAAGCTATTTGTCTTAACATCCAGATAATTACAGGAACAAAGAAACACACCTTCTCTAGCCATATAAACACATTTACTGGAACACTTAATCTTAATTAATCCTGTTGTGCTCGAGCCTGTTGTTTCATCTGTGACATGCTGTGTTCATCCGCACCCTGCGTTCGCGTTTCCAGGGCACCGCGACTAAACTGGGGCCTTTGGTGCGGATCCTGAGGGATGTAAACGTGGCCCTGACTAACCCCACGGGAGCGCCGCTGTCCTCCCCTACAGAGCGCGTGGGTTCTCCCAGCATGCCCGGCTGCAGCGTCTCAACCGGTCTGCACAAGCTAGTCATGGACTCAGAGCTTAGCGGGTAAAAAAAGTACTTCTACTTTAGCCATTGAAATGTGCTGTTTATTTCTACACGGAGAAATAAACACTACCTGTTAGATATTAAAAGTTCAATTGTTATTATTTGTGGATACGCGAGAGTGTCAGTGAGAGATGGTTTTGGATTTACAGAAAAATATACACCAAATCAAAACATACTTGTAGGTTTGGGTGCAAAAGTTTGCACCCCCTTAGGACACATTGGGAATGCAACAAAACCTCATGCGTGTTGGGTTTTGCAGATTGTCGGCTATTACAGAACAGGTTTTCATATACGGTAACAGGAAGATTTGCTCTTTTTGTATTTGTCTAGTAGGGTGCTTTAAGTAATCAGGACCCCATCTCTTGCCTGGTTTAAAAATAAACAAATAGAGTATATAAAGCATACGGTAGGGGTAGCTCATTGATTAAGGTGTTGGCCTACTGATTGGAAGGCCCCAGGTTCGAACCCCAACACCACCAAGTTGCCACTGTTGGGCCCCTGAGCAAGGCCCTCAATTGCTCTAATGGTCACTATTATAGTGTAACTATAAATCCTTATAATCCCCTCAAATTTCAAGGTATCTCTTATAATTTTCAGCGCACACATTATTCTGACAATCAAACATCTGAAGACCTTTTCAGAATAGATTTTAAGGCGCGATTATTATGTTTACTACAGTACTTTAGCCAAACACATACATTGTTACTGTTTAATATCGGAGAGAAAAATAAAGTTAGAAAGAATTGGACTGGATGGATCATCACCAGTGTAGACCTACAGCTAGTATAAAACTTCATGAGTGTGTCAATATGAAAGCTGTAACTTTGGAACAATTCTCCTAAAATTTCTCCATTTATCTAAAGCTTTAGGCACTGGGTGATGATTATAAACCATCCATTACACATGTGTTACTGCCGGTATTACGAGTTCTCATAAAAATCTCTCTTTTTGTTTATTTTTTTATTTTATATGTGACAGTCACAGATAAACCCAGTACAAGATAGAACTCGAAACAACACAACTCATTATACCTAATTTGATTCTGTTTGCAGTAATGGGACAAAAATACAGATTTAATCAGGGTGTTATAGGATGTAGATGGAGTGTGTACTATGGAGTGTGTAGGAAAGGAAATTAAAAAAATTTTAAAAGCCTCTTTATGGAAATTAATCCACACTCAGAGCGAAGTGCTACTACAGAATTAAAGCTTTAATTATTTAATTGTAACTTTATTTGACACTATAAAAGATCTTTATTATCTGAGCACGCCCTAAGCTGAGCTCTTTTCACAACATTATAGGGCATCATTAAAGCTGCTGATGGTGCATTGTTTTGTGAAGTGCTTAGTGGGCACATTCTGTAGTTTTCGCATTTCCTCACCTCTGTTGGTGGTCAAGAGGAATCAGCTGACATGAGAGATACACAGAGCACCTTGATCGCTGATGTTTTGATGTACATCTAGGGATAATCGCAGAAGTCCAGGTATATAATACCAGAAGGAGCTTCTTCCTTGTGCATCTGTCTTTTATGCTTCTAACAAAACTTTTACCCTACAGACTATTATATTTTGACGACACATGATATTTACATTCCACGGCATCTGCCTTGCTATTTTTCCCCCACCTCCATTTCTCCAGATACAACTAATAAATGTCCCTTCCTGACCCAATGTGATGAGAAAAGTAAAATATTTAAGGAAGATGTGCTCCAGCACCAAGATTAGTAACACTGCTCGGCACTATTAAGATATTCTCTTCAGCATAAATATCACCCACGCTAATGAATGTGGTCAGACAGGTCATAAGCTGAGCTGTGACTTTATTCATTTGCAGGTTGGTGGATTTCACCCGGCTGCCCTCTCCAACCCCCGAGAACAAGGACCTGTTCTTCGTGACTAGGGCCTCAGGAGTCCAGGCATCTCCAGCCCGCAGCTCAAGCTACTCAGAGGCCAATGAGCCAGACATGCAGATCTCCAATGGCAGTAAGAGCCTGTCCATGGTGGACCTACAGGACAGCAGAAGTGTCGAGAGCAGCGCCAATACAGTGTCCAGTGACCCTACCAATGACACCCCGGGTACCTCGGCGTGGGTTGCTCGTACTTTAAAAGGTGGCGCAGCCGGAGGGCCTACTTTGAGGAAGAATGGCCAAACTCCAACTACACCAGGCATAGAGAGTGCACCAAGCCGGCCACAGCTCCTAGCTCCTCTCTGCTTCCAGAACCCTGTGTACCAGATGGCAGCTGCTATGCCAGTGTCCCCACGTGGCACTGCTGATTCAGGTTCAGAATGCCAAAGCTCCACTGGCTCCCAGGGCAATCCTGAGGATGTGGCCACACTAGGGATCAAGCCGACATTCATCACACAAGCCAACATGGGCACCGGGTCTGGAAGCGGAGGAGCAGGAGCAAGTACCAGCGATGACTTTGCAAGACGCTCTGGTGAGTTTACACGAAGACAGATGTCCCTCACTGAGTCCCAGAACCAGTCCAACGTCCCAAGGCAGAACAGCTCTGGGCCGCAGAGGCGGATCGATCAGCCTCCTCCACCAACAGTCACTCGAGGGCGCACCCCTCCCAGCATGCTCAACACTGCACCCTATCCACGGCCCTCTAGTGGCAGCATGATGTCATCGTCTTCTCCTGACTGGCCCAGCAACGGGGCCAGGATGAGGCAGCAGTCCTCGTCTTCTAAAGGGGACAGTCCTGAGACCAAACAACGCACACTGCACAAACAGGTGATGAACCAGCGTTATTCTTATAGTAAATTTGGGCTTCCTCTGGGGAAATCTTAAAGGATTCTATGTAGATGATGATACACAAATATTTACAAATGTAATGTGTTGCTATAATCGAAGTAACTTAACTTAACTTGCAAATATCAGCTAGTAAAACATACTAGCTGATATTTGCGAAAAAAAGATTGACTAGCTGTGTGATTAAATCGATTATGCAATTTTTTAAAATCATTTATTGGTCAGTTTTCAGTTCAGAATCAATAAAAACGTTAAATTGGTCTAATATTAATGAAGTACTTAAAACATACTACAGCTTTTGCAGGTAATACAAACCATTAATATATTCTGCTAATAAGGACTAGCAAAATACTCTAATTTTGCAAGAGTATCACTTCTTTGTCATCTGCTTCTTTTGAATTTATGGGCAGTTATTGCGCCACCTAGTGGTCTGGAGCAGGTGAAAAACTAAAACTACAATTGTTTTGTACGATACATTATATATACTGTAAGTAATCAGCAACACAAATTACATGTCATTTCAGTGTTCGGTTTATTTTTTCATACTTCAAAACCAGTAGGAATTATAGCTTATTAGACAATAAACATCTGAATGGATATTTGATTCACAGCTCAAGCTAACTCAATTGTTGTTGTAAACAATTTAAACTCGAAATAATCTTAGTTTTTTTTTGTTGTAATTTCAAAAGGAATTAAACAAAACCTTTAGATTGATTCATATAAAATGTGATTCCACAATTGGTCTTTGTAGGAGGATACCTCACATCATGGGACCTGTATTGTTCTGAGTTTATAACAGCTTTTGCCTGGGTCATGATGAGATTAGTTTTTTGCTCATGGATGTAATCATACAAGTTAAACACTTTAGCCAAGTTGAAAGTGTGGCATTTAACACACAGCTGGATGAGCGGGTGGGAATGAAGCAGACAGGCTGAATTAATAACCCACGCAGGGACACGGAGCACAGTTGATTAAATGACTGCGCAGATTGGCCAAACTGTTCGTCTCCGGTCTGACAGAATGAATCTTCATTAAAAATTGATCAGGCGTCCCCAGCCGACCCGAGTGCTCTTGTCACCTTGAAAACTTTTAAGACGACATCTAATGCCTTTTTAAAAAGCGAACACGGGTTGCTTTTGGCAACGGCGGCAAACCGTTCAAATGAGCAAACAAACGGGATGTTAATCAAACAAGCGGCCCGGAGACAACGCAATCAGGGTGATAAGTTTTAGTTTACCTTGTAGAGTTAGTTTATCTTCCTGTGTCCTGTGAGAGCACTACCAAAGAGCACGAAGAATATTAAAACTGGAGAGTGGAACCCCGGTAGTGTACAGTACTTCCCAGTCCCCACTGGAAAAGAAAAAAAAAACATTTATTGATTAGAAATGTTTCGGGCTTTGAAATAATTGGACCCCTGTTTAACTGTGTGTACTGCGTGTATTTTATCTGGAATTTAAACAGGCCCCGTCTCCAGTGAATCCCACTGCTCTGGACCGCACGGCTGCGTGGTTGCTAAATATGAATGCACAGTATCTGGAGCACGAGGGAATTGACCCAGATTCCAAGCACAGGGAAGACCTCCTGAACAAGGATGAGCTCAGCCAGGCTGAAAAGGTAACGCCCACTACGCTTATATACATAATTCATCATGACGGCTAATCCTCTAAAGTTTTTCGTTCATTCATGTTAAAGCATACTGTTTGGTACCTGCTGTGAAATAATTAGTGATGTGCTGTGTGTAGTTGCAAGGGTACAGACTGAAACTGACAGGTTGAGCTTTTAGGCCTAACCCGATTTTCACACCTGGAAGTGACAAGTTGTTAATGACGCCTGAGGCCAGCATGTCGCATCGCGGCACTAGAAGTTAAACTGCCCATGGTGCACCCACTGCCGCCGTGCACCTCCAGGTTCCGGGTTCGATTTCCGGCCAGACTTGATTCTCGTCTCTGTGTGTTCATGGAGCTGGCATGTTCTCCCTGTTCTTGGTGGGTTTCCACCAGGTTCTCCAGTTTCCTCCCACAAATACATGCAGACTAGGGTAATTGGCATTCCCAAATTGCCTGTAGTGTGTAAATTAAAGTCTATGTGCGTGCCCTGCGATGGCTTGGCACCCTGTCCAGGCCTTGCGCCTTAAATCTTGTACCCTGAATACAGGATAAAGCGGTATAGAAGACCACTGACGATGGTGCACCCTAAGGAAGCAATGTAGTAGTCGGTATAAAGCTTTCTTTTGTTTGATTTACCTGTTATGTGCTAGGCCTTTCTTCTCGCAGTGAGTTATGTGTTACATACAAAAGCAAATGAATACCAATCTCTCTCTTCCAAACTGTCTCCTGCTACTGTGCACATAAGGTAATAGCTTAGGAACAAAGAAGGTACTGCACTGTATGTACCTGCAGGTGCTAATGACTTACTGTGGTTAAGGGTTATTTTAGTGTGTGAACACTCATCTCTTGCTTGCAGGGTCCAGTTGTCTCCTGACACTCATATTATTAGCTCTGTTCTGGAAGGGAGTGAGCTAATTTCGGGGTCTTAAGGACTGAGGCTAATACAGATTTAATATGAACTCTTAGATGAACTACTTCTTCCATCCCATCCCTAACATACACCGATCAGCTATAACATTATGAATCACTGACCTGTACAGGATCGTAGAAGCCCCAGGCTTGGGCATGCCCATGGGGACCAGGCTAGCCCATCCGGTCCGATCCCACATGAAAAGCCAATGGCATCACAGAAGACCATACACAGAGCCCAGTGAGCAAAGAGAGCCAAATGCCGCCAATCAGGCCTCCAAACCCAATCCATCTGACCACCAATGGTATGCAATCGACGGGGGCCCCATATTGCAATCCACACCATCTAAAGGATCCACTGCCTGGTCCCCGACACTACAGAGACCCCGAGGAGACACACCCTGAGACGCCAGGGCCACAAGGATGACCCAAATTCTAGGCGGATCCAGTGGGTAATGGATTTGTTCTCATGGCTAATCAGTGCATGACCTATATTCTTCTCATCATTGAATGCACAGAAGATTTACTGTGCAGGTTTATAAACTCTACAGTGTACATTTCACCATGTGCAGTGTGTTTTCCTCAAGGTATACGATTCATTTTTTAACAAGTAGCTGGAGATGTGAATGACCTTGCGGCGACAATAGAGTAAGAGAGGGCTGATGGGATATTTTCTTCATGGCTGGTTGTTTGTCTTTCGGCCCTGTCTTACAACATGGCCTTGTTCAGACGGATGATGGATAAAGGCTTTGGGTTATATTCCTTTTTATACAGTACTTACTGCTCACTCACTCTTCATCTCTGAGCAAGTGTAATGTGAACTGAATGTACAGTACTGTACAGTACTAGTCAAAAGTTTGAACACACCGTATAATACGGTTGTTCAAACGTTGTCCTTTTTATATTCATTGATTATATAAAATTATGAAATAGAACGTGCAATTATGTAATTAGGAAAACACAGACACCAGGTCATCATTTCACTTAGGATGACATTCTGTCCATAGGGAAACAGCAAGAACTTTGAACATTCGTACTGTATTTTCAAATCACAAAATCTGTCGAATGCTACGCTGAAACTTTCTCTCATGAGCCCCAGGCGAAGGACATTCAGAGTTTCCAGCTTTACAAATCACCAATTAAGAGTACCTGAAAATCCAGGCTTCATGAACATTTATTTATCCGAACTGTTCTGGTCTAAATAGGTACATTAAGTGGTCAAACTGTCAAAAATGAGTGCTATGAGCATTACAGAATTCTATCTCTGTACGTTTCAGGAGGCCAGACCTGGCATATTTCACCAAATACGCCACCAAATTCCACTAAATTAACGTCTAACTTTCTTGTCTGTAGCTACTTTTAAATGAACAATGCAGAACCCATTCTGCTTAGAGCTTCCGACTTACTGTAGCTGTTTCCATGGATGTGGATTCAATAAGACACGCGTGTACTGTACATGCTTAAAGCATTTAATTAGCGTGTAGTGTAACTTTTTTAATTTGCATGAAAAGAAAAAATAAATACCTATTTTGAGATTAGGTTAGGCTTCTAATCTTTTCCACCTTCTGCATTGCGATTGGTTACAAGACTTCAGCCTCAGCCATGCTCGGTAAGATGAAGGTGAAATCTTTGCCCCTTCCTCGGCTAGACAGCCAGTGGATGAAAGTCCAAAGTAAAGACTGGTGAGAGAGCGTTGGTCAGGAATGTTTCCTTATTCAAAACTCGCCAATGTGGAGCGCATGGTCCTGTGCAAAAGTCTTGAGCCAACCTTCAAATCGTCATGTTTTGCTTACAAATAAGCCAGACTTTCTTGCATTTTTAATGTAGTCTTGAGAAATAGTTCTCCAGGCTTCCCGGAGAACTTGTCCAGTCCCCGTACCTGACCAGTTTCAGAGGAATCTTTTTTTCTGTTTGGTAAGCCAGACCGTGCCCAATGAATCATTCAAGCATAAAAAATAAAAAAAAACATCTAACTTAAGGCATGATTCAGTGAGAAACACTCGATGTGCACCCACTTGTGCACTGCCGATGTGGATGCGTCGAGGTCTGATCGGGGGTTTCAGTAGTCAGTAGCTCGGCCTGATATACCCGTTTTTACATACATACATACATACATACATACATACCCGCATACATGAGCAAATCCTGACACCTGACGCACCCACTCATGGTATGTGGTCAACTCGCTGCTGCTCCTCATGCTACTCCAATGTAATACATGTGACACACTCACAGTATGACATAAAAGTTTATGATTACACTGCCTATGGTTCCATTCTGTACGGAATGCCCATGACACGCCTGTTAAGGAACTACCTGTGCAAACACCGCCCAAACAAACAAACAAACAAACAAACAAACAAAATGTCAGTTTTTTATATACTGCATATACTGTAGATATTCAATCAAGTAATCTATGATCAAAATTTAATTTAATTTAGTTTAAATTGTTCAAAGTTAAAAACTTAAGTTTAAATTATACAACTTCTAATGCAGTACATCATGATGGGATGTAACATAATCAGTCACTTTTAATACCCTGGAATTGATTCTTTAAATTCCAAAGTGTTATAATTACAGTACATTTTGGAAAGTGCATGAAGCTCACCTTTATAATACTGTACAGTATATAATATATAAACACCCATCCTCTGAACATGCTCCCTTTAGGATGCAAAAGCAGCTTGTCATGTTCCACAGAAACCGGAAGCCTTAAGGGGAAAACTAGAGGAAAGCCGACACCGATCCTGAAGACTCCTTTCGTAAATGTTAAATAAAGTTTTTCTACTTTTTTTTGGTAGAATGCCTTACGTGATGTTTGTCCCTTAATCCTCGTTTCCGTGCTCTGCGTCAACTTCTTTGATCAAATTCCGTAGCCTCCCTGACCAATCGCTGTCAGGTCTGTTTACTACAATATATGTGCTTTTATGTTTAGGTACAATTGATATCGGACGTAACTATTCCTCTAAGTGCACCTGTCTGAAAAAACAAAACAACAAAAAGTTCCAAATCAAGTGTTTATATATATTTGTTTTTGTATTCTAACATTTCCAGCGCTGTTAATTGATACTTCTAGCATCTTTATGACGTCTGGCAACAACAATTCCCTTTCTCTTCCTGCCTTTTCATCCAGTATCAGCAGGAGATCAGCATGCTGCAGGAGCGTCTCCGTCTGGCCTTGAAGAAGCTCGAGGAGTACGAGTCCCGCCTTCAGGCCCAGGATGATCAAACGCAGAAAATGCTGCTGGAGTACCAGGCTCGGCTGGAGGATGCCGAGGAGCGACTGCGCCGGCAGCAGGAGGACAAAGAACTGCAGATGAAAAGCATCATCACCAGGTGAACGCGGAGCTGTGCGATTTACTCAGTCCATATAATTACCTTGTTTCGGGTTTCAAGGGCTGTGTCCACCTTTTCGTCTTCTTTTTAATAAATTTAACTCAAGATTCCAATTTCTCCCAAGATCTCATTACTGTAGTTACGTCCTTAAGTTTGCCCGCGGCCTTGGGTCTGTTTAATATCTGGAATTTGTATTCATGTCGCCTTTTATCGTTATAAATGTAACCAGCATGTTTTCTATTTAAATACCTTCTACTCTACGGCTTTGTGGATCCAGGTTAATGTCAGTCGAAGAGGAGCTAAAGAAAGACCATGCAGATATGCAGACCATCGTTGACTCCAAACAGAAGATTATTGAAGCCCAGGTGAGAACCGAACACTAACCCGGATCAGGGTGCGATGCCGATGCGTCTGGCATTGCACTGGATTTCACGTGCAACTTGGATAGAGGGTTCGATAGGTGATTATTTCATTCGAAACGTCTATGACATGGTACAAAAGGTGTATGGTAAGGGCTTGAAGAAAAGATTTCAATTGGAAAATCAGTAGAATACGTAGTCCATGCTACGGTTGCACTGATTTACAAGCCAAGATCTGGAAATTGGTATCAAAATGTTCTTGCTTCACGGATGTTCTCCTTGTCTAAATTGAATCATATTGGATCAGGTCCGGATTGAATCATATGTACTGTATAGCTGCACTGAATATAGACGCGCGAGTGCTGGGATTGCAGTAGGACACAGTTAAATTTAACTACACTGAATCATACCGGAGGCAGCGCTCTTGCCTAATCGTTAGCCCGACCGCCTCGCACTTCCACGGCTGAGGGTTCGAATCTTGCAGTTTCCGAAATTGCCCATAGTGTCTGATTGCGTTTTGTGCTTGAGCTCTGCAATCGGTTGGCACCCCATCTAGCGTGTCCCCTGCCTTGCCTTGCACTATAACTTCCGTAGGATGAAAGGATGAATCAGATCAGATCAGGTGTAAATCAACTCGTACAGGTGTGAATTACCCCAGAACCAAATAATATTGTACGCATGATATCGTATCATATAGTTTATTATGCATAATTACTGTATGATAGGAATGTGGTACATAGAAAATCATACTTCTGGCTAGTATTGTTCTCCCACAGTAATCCATATTTTATTAAAATCTGAGATGATATAATACCAAAAATCTTAAAAACATGTTATGAAGTACAAACAAGCCAAAATGAGTACTGCTTAGGTTTCACGCCAACATTCCGACCTCTGATTTTTTCCGACTGGAAATCCTCGCAGCTCTGAGACGGAAAGTCTTCTTTTCTCCCTGAACTCTAAGATCAGCGAAAGAACTTTTCGGCTGATGAATAACGACTCGTGCGCAACAGCAGCACCCTCTGGTTGCTCTCTAGGAGAACCAGCTCCTTCTATCCTGTACCGTCAGAAGAGATGATAAAGCAAGACATACTGTAGGAGACAGAGAAATATGCGAGTTGTATTATATTTAATGGATTTCAAATATTCCTTTAATTGCATTTTTAAGTTATGAATTTTGTGTAAATAGTTGTGTAAAACAAAGTACTAGCTATCGAGCATCTTTTCTGTATCATTTTCAACCCCTAACAAAATATAATTCATTTCATAACATACGCATAATAATAATGTGCTTAGAAATGTCTGCAATCGTACACGTCAACCCAAGAAAGTACTCTTACCTGGTGATCATCGTTTATGGAATAGCGCATTTTGCTATTTTTGATTTCTTAATGAGCTACATATCATTCTTTTCAGTGTACGTATAAGAAGGCGCAATGCTAAGTTCGTTGTCCTGAAGGCACTGAAGACTGCTTCCTTAAATATCTATTTACAGAAAAGTCCTCCAAATACTGTAGATGGTTATACTGTATATACGTATACTTGTTTATTAATCAGAATGAGTGCATTATGTTGTATAATCTCGTTCTGCCTTACAGCCAGCTCTACAAATACATACACCTTCTGACCAATCAGATTAGAGAATTTGATCACGCTGAAATACATATGAAATATATTAATCAGGCATAATATTAGAACCATTACCATTAAAAGCACCTAGGTTTAAGGGACCACTTGTGCTACTGGGGCAGGTTTGGCTCCACAAGAAGGCCTCTGGTGGTGTGCTGTGCGTCTGGCACCAGGATGTTGGCAGCAGGGTGGGTATCCATGGGTTGTTTGTCTGGCACATCCCATAGTGCTTAATCGGATCGGGATGTATCGAGTTTTGAGGCTGGGTCTCGTGTGCAGCTGACTGTCGTGCACTTGGTGTTCTGGTGCCTTTCTATCATGGCCAGCATTGGCTTTTCTGTTTGAAGGGACCGAATGGACCGGCCCTTAGTTCCCACAGCCTTGTGTGCCCATGACCCTGTGACCAGGTTACGTTTGTATAGTTGGGGATAAATGTTGTTTAGTTCATGTTTTGTCTGATCGTTGTGTATATTCTATTTTACAAGTCTGAATCTCTTAGTGTTTCTCTTCAATCCTTCTTTTCCGTTTTTTCGTCCCTAGGAGAAGCGGATAGCGTCCCTGGACGCGGCTAATGCCCGCTTGATGAGCGCTCTGTCTCAGCTGAAGGAACGCTACAGCATGCAGACGCGCAACGGCATCTCGCCCACCAACCCAAGCAAACTGCAGATCACCGAGAACGGCGAGTTCCGCAACAGCAGCAACTGCTAGCAACGACACGAAACCCCTGTTGGGTACAAGGGCTACGGGTAAAACATAGAAATACAGAAATATGTACATAATTATTGTAAATGCCACATAATGGAAAACAATCTGGACTCTTTGGACCGTCTGAAAAAAATCTGATATCGGAACCTGTTTGTGGAAATTCGAGCAGTTTTGGCTTTGGATGAGTTTAATCGGTCTTTGTTAGTAGTACAAAAAAAAAACAAAAAAACAAAAAACAGGTTTGTTAAACCTAGCAATCAGATCAGCTTTCTTAGTAGACATTACGTCTGTTGTATGCCTCGTTGACTCGTGCGTGTTTTTATACACTATGAAGAACAAGCCAAGCAAAGACGACAAACTGGGTGCGTGTGCGAAAGTGTGCTTTTAATTCGAAAATGATTATTATTATTATTATTATTATTCATTTTTTATTAGTCAATGCACTTTATTTAAGTGTTTTTTTTAATCATTATTTCTATGATTTCTGGTTGGCCAAATAGTAAATTTTTTGATACGTTTGTACATGATCACATTTTTTCTTTTCTTACCGACGACCCTTTCTCGCATGTCTCAAACCAACCAGAGCTAGCAGTAGCACAAACAATAATTATTATTATTTTAGTTTATTTTTTATGTTCGTACTGATAAAAAGGGATCTTAAATTCCTTTGAGGTTTTTTTGGCCTATTGTTTGTAATTTGCGTTGCTTCATATTATTAATGTACATAAAATGTACACTATGAGTTTGTTTGTTTGTTTGTTTGTTTGTTTGTTTTGAGCAGAGCAGAGAGATATTTTGTACAGTGTATATTCCCGTGTTCTGCGTTAAACGTGTCAGGCTTCGGCTGTAAATTCAGGTGCCGCTTTTAGAAAACAGCTCCGAGAACCTGCGCACACGTTCCTTATTCATGACGCTAATCTCGAGCTGTGGCTGTGCTGTGGCGTGGGTAGAGACAAACAGAAAAAAAAGAAAAGAAAAGAAAAAAAAAAAAAACAGACGCTTAGCAATGTCGTTCTTGTGTCAGGGAGAAAACCGAGATCATTTCGCCCTGGATTTAAGGCATCAGTGTTCAACCATTATGCACTTTCTAGCAGTAGGGATACGCACTTTAACCAAAATAAGTACATAAATAAATCATTCAAATGACATCTTGTAATAGAGAGTACCCATGGACACAGGGATGAGCATGTAGCATTGAAGGCGAGTAAGGAAACAGAGAAGGCCGCACGCGTTCCTCGGCCCCCCTCAGGTCCGGTTTGTGTTCTTCCAGTCTTAATAGCATCTGTTCTTACAGTTCCATGAATGCAGGAGGATATTAAACCTTCACAGACGCACCCGTTTTACTCTTTACGCAGTTTTTAGCCCAGGTGATGGTTTTGTCGTGGTGTTGACTGTTTGAGGGAAAGAATGAACAAAATCGATGGGGGGACAAGAAGAAGTTGCTTTCCATAAAATCCCCACAGTTACTTAGAAATCATGAGTTGTAATTCTGAAATTGTGTTTAATTTATGATTTTAATTTATCTCCAGGGTCAATTATTCTATTCTATTCTATTCTATTTATTTCTGTGTGCGATTTGCTCGACTGGCCCAAACGTCTTCGAGCGCCCGTGAGTGTGTTAGTGACGTGTGAATGATATGATAGACGTCAGGTAGCTGAGATCCTCAGACACTGGATTCTCAGTATTGCAAGACTTTCACTCTACTGATAAGTGGTCTTAATGTGCCCCCTTCTGTCCCTGTAAACATTAAACCATCTCTTAAGTAATAAGCTTGATACGGAAATATTTTGTTTACAGAGTTATGAAATTGTTATATAATATAAAATAATATGATATAATATAATATAATGCTCAAACAAAATAAAAGAAGCACTTAGTCCTGGTTTGACTCGAACATGTATATGTACAGGAGCGTTCGAGTCCAACCGGGACTAAGTGTTGCTGATTTGTTTTTGAGCAGCATATGATGTATAAAAAGCCTTGCACATAAGCTTCCTCTGTCCTGTTTCCCAGTTGAAGGCAATAGTACTGCACACACACACACACACACACACACACACACACACACACACACACACACACACACACACTGTAACGTATTCCAGTGATCCTCTTCTGCCACCTTGTGCATGGTGTTTTCTTTTACAAGGTGTAAAGCAGGCCATAACAACTTTCATCTTCATCATCTATTGTCCCCTTTCTGGCATGCAACAAACAAAACACAAAAAGGTTTAAAAAAAAAAAAAAAAAAGCTTTTTTTAATTTTATTCTTACATGTCACAAAGTCTTTTATATGTATGTTTAAGAGTACAATTTGCTCCTTGTAAATATGTCAAGAGAAACAAAAATAAACATACTAGTATATGGAGAGTCATTTGTGTTAAAGAGAATGTTCAGTGCAATTAATGTACAATTGCCACTAGAAAATATTAAAGTTTATTTAGCTATTTCAAAGTTCTGCCAGTGTCATTTGTTTTATTGCGGTCCACACCTAAAAAGCTGCTGCTGTATGTAAATAAAGGATAAAACACTTAACATGTGCTGTTATTTATTAAAGGAGTCCATTTATTAAAGGAGTCAACAGGTCAGTACCAGTCGAACGTACTGTATGGACACAACTTCTGATGGCATGGATTTTCCTGATTTTCATTCTTTCTACAGTGCAAAGCAACACTGAAGGCATCCAAAAAATGCAGTAATCTCTTTTGAACAGTTGATTTTGAGACGTATCTGCTACTTATCCCCTGTAAAGGCTTCATAACGGCTCGAATGTGAGGTTCTGTTAAATAGTGATTTCTGAGGCTGGTGACTCTAAATGAACTTCTGAGGTTTTGGTCTGGCTTTCCAGGGAAGGTCTTCATTAGAGCCAGTTTCATCATGGTGCTTGATGGGTTTTTACAAAATACTGTTCTTGATACAGAACTACAGTATTGTTGACTGTTGTTGTTACTCAAGTAACTAAATCCATATGCATTATTTCATAGTTTTGAAATCTCCATGATTGCTTTAGAATGTAGAAACCAAATCACTAAACAAAAACACTGAATAAGATGGTTTTCAGAAACTTTGACTGGCAATGTAGGCAATGTATACTGACTTTAAAACCGCGAGACAAAATGCATGATATATATATATATATATATATATATATATATATATATATATATATATATGTCTACCTGTTTTAAATATGTCTTCTTATGCTTCTTCTATTTGCATATATATATATATATATACATATATATATATATATATATATATATATATATATATATATATATATATATATATATATATATGCATGCAAATATTTAAGCAAAACAGTATAGGAAGCATATTTAAAACAGGTAGACATATTTTAAAAATACATGAACATAACTAAAAGACAAGTCTGCATACTAAAAACTTTACAAGAAAACTAAAATCCAGTGTTTTGGTTGCTTTGTGTGAAATGTATTGCAAAGCAGTTACTCTTGGGTGTTCATAAGACACTTTATAAAGGTATTATTTTTTAAATAAAAATAAAACTTAAATATTAAGACCGAAAGAGAGAGAGAGAAAAAACAGGTTGCTCAGTAAACTGTATCGGCTAATGTCCTTCTAGAACATGTACCTGAGACTGCTGGCACATTTTTAAAAAGCAAAGGGTGCCACCCAAAATAGTCTTGTTTAGTTTCAAATTTTTAGTTGATTATTTTGTATGTTATATACACCTAAAAACAGGATAAAAATATGTATGCTCAAAGAAAAAGTTATGCACGTTATCCATAATGACAAATAACACACACAAAAAAAAATATGTAGGCACTCTATGCATAGTCAGAATATAGGAATGCTACTGTACTGTATGCATGTTCAAAAAATAACTATGCACACGATGGATTAGACAAAATATATACACATTAATGTAAAAATAATATGCTCATTATTCATATGCAAAACTATAATACATGCATTTATTTTGAAAGGTATTCAAAGCATGCATACTATTAGCTACTAGCTACAACTGTGAAGAAATACCATAGCCTACATTTACTTCAATATATGTTTATTGAAAGCAATTGTTACCCATTGCAATGTGCTGGTCAAATCAATATAATAAGCCTAAATTTGGCGTATTAATAAAAACCCAAGTCCATTTTTTTTTGAAATGCAATCTCGCCACCTGCAGAGTGTTATGGGTAACTGCCGGTGGAAGATCATTTGCCTTCCCACCCTGACCTGTAAACGGTCAAAAGTTCGGAAAAATCTTATCTAAAAATCTTATTCAGTGTTTTTGTTTGGTGATTTATTTTCTACATTCCACAACTGTTGATTTCAAAACTATAAAATAACATATATGGATTTAGGTAATTATGTAACAACAAGAGCAACAGCATTCATACGTTATTTTAAGACATTCAAGAGGGTTGCGTCAGGAAGGGTGTGTATGTTTAAAGGTAAGTACTTTAACACAAGTTACTTTTACACGAGTAATATTTTACCCAATGTAGCTCTACTTCTTCTGAAGTACAGGATGTGTGTACAGGTCCTCTATACACATTTTATGTTGTGACATGTTAAAATATAATTTACAGAAGGTTATTAAATGCATTTCTTTAAATCTTTTTATTATTATTATTATTCTCATTACTTCTGCACTTCAGCTTCATAAAAAGCGCGAGTCTTAAACAGGATTGAGTCACACTACACAGATTAGTGCCATCAAAACAATTCATATAAAACTCAATACAGTTAAAACAAGAAGTTTTTTTATTAGGTCATTCAATACAAGTGAATGTTACAATATTGTAGATTACAATTCAAAATATTGAATACAGTAATATATTAATTTGGATGTGTATGCTTAAAAATGTCATACAGTACAGTAACTGAAAGGTTACACTGAACTCTGCTTAAGAGCTCTCAGAAGCCTGTTAGATCTTAACCAGTGAAGGTTCATAAATTGTTCCTGAACAATAAGCTGCTTTAAATGAAGCAATACCACACAAGAGGGAGTGCTGTTATGATGGATATCAGCACGAGAGTGATTTTATACAACACTTTTCATATGACCAGATTGATTTGTTTGTTTATTCCGTGTAATTAACTACTACAGTGAAAGTAGATTTAAACTCTTGTACGCTCGTACTATGTAGCCATCAAGGTCATCGACACTCCTGTAAAGTTTCTCTTTATAGTTCCATTTATTCCGCTTTAAAATAATAGGCTACGCTAACTTTTGCGTTCCAGGGTCAAATCCCAAATAACAGGAAATGGAAAAACTAGTGCCCTATATAGGGTGTACAATCACTTGTATCAGCCCTGGTGTTGTTTAAGATGGCATAACATTGTGTGTGAAAAGTTGATCACACTCTGGCGGTTATTGCCTGCAGACTGTTGGTCCTCTTTAGGATATTTGGGACGAAAAGCAGCCCCGAAGCTCTCTCGATGCTCTCGATGGGCACCAGGAAGCGCTCGAGCGGGACTTTCTCATCCACAGGGGTGTTGGGCATGACGTAGGGTCGCAGCTCCACCTCGCCGCGCCTCTTCTCCAGAATCACAACCTTGAAGAAGTGTGTGGGAACTGCCACGTGGTTCTTCCCGATCACCTGATACTTCACATACATCTTGCCATCGGGTTCCTGCCTGGAAAAACGCACAAAGACTGGATTAACACCACAACATGGCTCAGTGTGCACTGATGTTTTCTGATGTTTACTGAGTAGCGTACAAACACGTAGGAGAGAAGTATTTATTTAAAGGAGCTCATTCTTAAAGCTACCGTCTAAGAAGTAACTTGAAGTTTTTTCCTAATTTTAGGAACACACCGTTCTCGCACTGTCCGAAAGTCAAAGGGTACTCGTATACAGTATGTAACTGAAGTGAGCATGTTAAATGGATAGCTCACTTAAAATAAAGTAAAGAAAATGCAAGTTTGTCAAATTAATCCTAGAAAACAGTTTAAGTAATAACATATACCTAATACTATATTATGCAAAACAATATACAGTAAACTTAAAATGTTTTTAGCTACAGGAAGCAAGAAAATGCATTATGCTTACTTCATAAGCTGACACAGCTGCATTTTTAAACAATTAATCTAAAACCAGTAACCGTATCGTACCTGGGCAGATAAAGCGGCCCCGAGCACACATACACGTTCTCATAGTGTTTGGTGAGAGAGCGGCAGTACTTCTCCAAATTGTTCCATGCGTTCTGGTTTAAGTGAGGATTCTGTGGAGGGAAACATCAGACAAATGTTTTTAAAAAAATGTCATTTATAACATCATCTGGATAAGGGAGGACGAGGAAGCACGAGAGAGGACGAGGCAGCGCGAGAGAGGATGCGAGAAAATAAGACAGGATGAAGATGAGAGAGAATGTGAGAGGACGAGGCAGCGCGAGAGAGGACGAGGCAGCGCGAGGTTGGATGAGAGAAAATAAGACAGGATGAAGATGAGAGAGAATGTGAGAGGACGAGGCAGCGCGAGAGAGGACGAGAGAAAATAAGACAGGATGAAGATGAGAGAGAATGTGAGAGGACGAGGCAGCGCGAGAGAGGACGAGGCAGCGCGAGGTTGGATGAGAGAAAATAAGACAGGATGAAGATGAGAGAGAATGTGAGAGGACGAGGCAGCGCGAGAGAGGACGAGGCAGCGCGAGAGAGGACAAGAGAAAATAAGACAGGATGAAGATGAGAGAGAATGTGAGAGGACGAGGCAGCGCGAGAGAGGACGAGGCAGCGCGAGAGAGGACAAGAGAAAATAAGACAGGATGAAGATGAGAGAGAATGTGAGAGGACGTGGCAGCACGAGAGAGGACGAGGCAGCGCGAGAGAGGACGAGGCAGCGCGAGAGAGGACAAGAGAAAATAAGACAGGATGAAGATGAGAGAGAATGTGAGAGGACGAGGCAGCACGAGAGAGGACGAGGCAGCGATGTGGGAGAACACAGCAGTGCGAGAGAGGACGAGAGAAAATAAGACAGGATGAAGATGAGAGAGAATGTGAGAGGACGAGGCAGCGCGAGAGAGGACGAGGCAGCGCGAGAGAGGACAAGAGAAAATAAGACAGGATGAAGATGAGAGAGAACGTGAGAGGACGAGGCAGCACGAGAGAGGACGAGGCAGCGATGTGGGAGGACACAGCAGTGCGAGAGAGGACGAGAGAAAATAAGACAGGATGAAGATGAGAGAGAATGTGAGAGGACGAGGCAGCTCGAGGTAGGATGAAAGAGGATGAGGCAGGACCTGCGGTGCCACGTTGCTGAGGTAGAAAGTGTCATCCATGGCTTTCTGGCTCCATTTATGATTAGCAGCGGCGGCCAGATGCCCCCTGTCGAAGCCGCTGCCCCTGTAGTCGCAGTTCGTGGCTCGGTGGTACACGTGCACTGAATCATCCTCTTTAAACTCGCACAGCTTCCGGTCGGAGGTCCCGCTGAGAGCGTCCGCGCTGAGCTGCTCGAGCACCCAGGCTGGAGTCCGGTTCCGCGCATCGTAACAGGCGACATAAGACTCCCGCGACCGGATGTGAGACACGGACGGGAGGCCGTACTTCACCGCCGCGGTGGATTTGCTCGGGCTGAGCTGGCCGTGCTGATACGGGACGACGTCGGACGCTGCGTTCACGCTCGGTATCGGGATGACAGGGACTCTGTGGAGGACGCCATCTTCTGGATGAAGGCGGGATGAAGCGCCGCTCAGGGCGACAGCGACACCAGCGCCTGCTGCCAAGGACACTCCGGAAATAAGCCACCGCTGCATCGCTCAGCCTGACAACCTGTAGACCATCTACTAATCAAATACAGATATCTTGGGTAATTGATATGATTTATAAACTAATTTTATCCGCTAAAATTCAACGTGGGTACAACAGCAGGTACAGAAATGCCGGTTAACCTCTTCGAGTTTGGTCGCAGATTTATGACGTCACAAGATTTCTTAAAGCGGTACAACTGTTTTTCTGGTTTGTGTTGCTTACTTTTTCATCTTCTTTATTTTTTTGTCTGTTTATTTTTTTTGATATACTATTTACTGCACCTTTATCCTCCCTGAAGATGTTGTTTTGAAGTGGGTCTTGTGGTTGCTGTTTTTAAATATAAATAAAATAAATAAACAAAAATAAATAAATACAAATTTTATGGTTTCCATGGAAAATCTAAAATGAAAATAATAATAATAATAATAATAATAATAATAATAATAATAATAAATAAACGTTATCATCATCTTACTGATCTGTGAATCAATAAAAAAAGCCCAATAAATCTCAATGATCTGATTAATTGCGATGAAAAATTAATTGTTAAATTTTAATAAAATTTAGTTAACAAATATTTAAAAATTATATTTATTATAACATTTTAAATTATTATTGAAATGCAATTTGTGTCTGTTTATACCCAAGTCTATCTGTGTTCTCTCTCTATATATACCAGTCCTCTTAAAGCGCTGGATGGTCTTGGCCGCTGTGATGCAGCACAGTTGCAGAGTGTTGGCTATCTACTTATAGCCTCGGCCATCTTTATGTAAAGCAACAATTTGTTTTTTCGGGTCTTCTGAGAGTTGTTTGCCATGAGGTGTCATGTTGAACTTTCCAGGTTGAGAGAGTAGAAGAGCTTTTATACCAAACTTAACTCACCTGCTATCTAATGACTAATGAGTCACATGACAAAAGGGAAGGAAAATGACTAATTGTGCTCAATTTGTACATTTTCACTTAGGGGTGTACTGACTTTGGTTGCCCGGGTTCAGCTATTTTTGGCTGTATTTTTAGTTATTTTGAGGGGACAATAAATTTACACTGCTATACAAACTTTACACTGACTACTTTTCCTTGTGTCAAAGAGTCATTTATGCAGTGTTGTCCTATGAAAAGATAGAACTAAATATTTGCAGGGATGTGAGGGGTGTACTCACTTTTGTGACATACTGTGTGTATATATATATATATATATATATATATATATATATATATATATATATATATATATATATGTATATGTATGTGTGTGTGTGTGTGTGTGTGTGTGTGTGTATTGCACGGACAAGGATCAAGCTTTTAGGAGCGTGCTGCCACCAGCTGGACTAAATCGGGAACGCTGAAGTTTTGCGAGATCACGCGAACCTTTAGGGAAAAAAAAAAATTCAGAGTCAAAAGAAAAATGCAAGGCAAATTTTTTTTTCACCCATATCATGTTAGCCTTTTTTTTCTTTCTTTCTTTTTGACTTTTTGACTTTTTTTTTTTGCTTCACATTTTTTTTTTCAAGGTGGATTTTTTTTTTTCCTCCAACAAAAAGTTTCTTTTTTTTTCCAGCCATGTCCCTTTAGGGGCTCAGTAGATTATGGCTTACAGTTCAAGAAAAAAAAATCAAGTACCTCAAAATAAAACCTAGTCATATAGTAATGACGGGGAAGGGGACAGTCCATGGATGATGACTGAAGCCTTAACAAACTTGTCAACCAAAGCTGATTCGAGAACTTGAGAGAGCTTCACAAGGGGTGGAGTGCGGCTGGTGTCAGTGTATCAAGATCCACGACGCACAGAAGACTTTATTTATGCCTTTAGTCCAGCCTGTTTGTGTTTGATCCCGCAGAAAAGCTAATAAAGCACAACTTGCCGAAAAAGTCAACACTGGCCACAATACAAAGGTATCAGGACAGCCAGTGCATCAAAACCTGCCATGTATGGGGCAAAAACTCTCTTTACTAGGCAAAGATGGATTGCACCGGACAAACAATTCTGATCTGTGGAGGCCTCACCTTGAAACCTATGGCACCCAAGGACCACCACTGGTGTCCCAGTTCCAGACACCACAATAAATCCCCAGATGTCTGAAGGTCTGGGTGCTGATTTATACTCCATGCCAAGCTGATTCATATATATATATATATATATTTGTCAATAGACATGATGTAAGCTTCAAAGTGATGTGGCAAGTTGAACAAGTTCTAAAATGTTCACATCTTATGACATAAAATGAGAATGTAGAGGCAGTCCCGTAAGCCCTGAGCATGAGGTAGGGATGCACCCTGGACTGGCAGCAAAGCAATCTCGGGACATGATGCACATATTCATTCACACCCAGGGGCAATTTAGAGCAGCCAGCCCACATATTGGCATGTTTTTTGGAAGACAGGAGGAAACCAGAGTACCTAAGGAAACCCTTGTGGACACAGAAAAAGAACAAGACAATCTCTGTACAGACAGTGAACTACTAAGCTCTGGATAAAATCCAACACCCTGGAGGCAGCAATGGTACCTGACACACTTTCAGAAAATATGCCAAATGATTTGATATCATGCTTTTGGATCAGTAGACATACACTGCTTTTAAGTTTTTAATCAATCGTATAATATACAGTAATGTAAACATGAACAATGTTTCAATGTCTATATATTTCAATATTTCAATAAGGAAACCTTGGGGGTTATTGATGAATGTTACAGAAAATCGGTCATCTATCTTCTCAAAGCAATTCCGGTATATTTATGTCATTTGAATTACTATATTGTACATACCCTTAGGAACTCCCCTTTGTGGCTGGTTAAAGGTTCAATGTTGAAACATTAGAAAACATTCTTCTATACTATATATTCTATAAAAGTTCTCCTATAACATTTGTGTTGTGCTAGACCAAACCCAATTCCAGTTGTGCACTTGTAATCTCTTATGTTTTCTTTCATGTGATATGATTTATGTATATCCTATTTCTACTGTAGCATACAGTTCAGTTCTGGGTTGCATATTAAGATGCGGCTTTCTTTTTTTAGGACCAGCAGAACCCTTCACCTGGGGGTAGCAGTGCTGACTAAAAAGTGTTTCTCTCTCTCTCTCCCTCTCTCTCTCTCAGTATGTCTCTGTCACTTTGTCTTTGCGCAGGTGGCCTTATGCATTTTATCATGCTCAGCACGTCTGAGTCTGTGGTCATCATAGCCTAGTAATAGCCCACTGCAAAGCAAAACCAGGAATCTAACATTAATCAACACTTCTAATGCAGCTTTCAGCATTTAATAATATGTTTGTGTAGCACCTTTCTCAAGCTCAAGGTCACTTCAAAGAAAACCAACAAGAAACTATAACACATCACAGAAAAATAAAACACTTCTGGAAACTTTATCAGTTACTTCTAGACTTTTTGTGGGGGTTATGGGAGACAAGCAACCTGAAGCAAAGCATTGCAATCCTTTATGGTTAGTGGAAAACGTCAGGATATTTATTGCAAAATTTGTCGGTGTTAAAAAACTAATAAATAACAGCAGTTCTTTTTCCGTGGTGGTATTACATTTGAGAAAATGATCGTTCTTGCAGTTCTTTAAATCAGTGATAGTAGGCTGCCCTGGTGTACAGTATATTAACAAATCATTGGTAGGTTTTATTGCTGGCATAAATATGCCTGGCATCAGTGTAGTAAAACCAGAGATCATGGTAAGGAATAAATTGACTAGAGGAGTGTACTGTAGATACATGCATGACAAGTAGAGGACCGAGTGCTGATCCCTGAGGCACTCCTTGAATGACAGGAAATGACAATAAATGGTTCCCATGATTTTTTAATTGCTGTATATCAGGCGTATCATTCCCTTGAAATGATAAGGTTCTTCCTGTATTCTGAGCACCATTGTACTCCAGATAGCAAAACTGTGCCGTGCCTTTTCATTTTCCAATAAACACCTGACATTATGTTAATACAGTATGTTGTCACAGAATAGGAAAATGTTCACAACTCAAAAGTCACATAGAATCGTATAATTCCAATGGGACGACATGTGATGCAACCCAAACCAGGTGTATGTCTGCGTTGCTGACAGAGGAGAAACAAGAATGCAGTATACAGTACGTATATTTAAAAATAATAATAAAAAAACAGAATTAAGCTCAATAAAAAGGGTCTTTTTTGATTAACTCTATATTAATAGTCTTTGTATTGGAATGGGATATCCAACAAGCTTATATAAGTGTTTGGTCATAACCTGATTGGTCATAGGCCTTTGTTGCTGTTGATTTATTGATTTATTTTCATCTTCGTAAGGCAAATCACGTATTCATAGTAATGATGCCTTATAATGCGCTCTTTTTGAGCGCATTATACATGCGTGTGTGTGTGCGTGTGTGTGTGGAGTTTGCATGTTCTTTTTCTGCTTGGCGGGTTTCCTCTGGGGTGCTCCGGTTTCCTCCAACAATCCAAACACATGCAGATTAGGCAAACTGGACATCCCAAAGTGCCTGTAGTGTGTGAGTGAGTGAGTGTGTAAGTGTGTGTACTTGTATTTATGTATTTATGGAGTGCCCTTGATGAATCGCTATCTCGTTGCCATAAACTTCAGGCCTCCTACAACACTGTTACAGGATACGCGGTGTAGAGAATGAGTGTGTGAGTGAGTAATTTCCATGTACAGTGATTGAAAGGGACTCGTATGCTCGATGCTCTACATAACCTACTGTACTGTATGTCAGCGGAGTGTAACAGTCAATAAAATCCTACAATTTGCTCTCGTAATTTCTCGGTAAACTGACAAGAGACAAAAAAAAAAATTTAAGCACCATAAACATACGTCAGTTTAAAGACATAAAAAGCATCGTGGTGTAAGAGAAATCAAATTCGTCATGCTGTTGTAGGAAAACTATCATCATGGAACATTCCGACATATCACGTACTGTACACCATTACTGAACGGATTGCCTTTGTCATGGAGTAATGCAAATGAATAGCTTAAAAGAGCTCGATGTAGATGACTGGTGTGTTTGTAATGTGTCAGGGTTTCAAAGAAAGAGCGTTCACCACTTGATGTGTGCTTTCTGATTGTCAAGATTTTATTCTTTGGAATGCTGACGGTACACTTTCAGTCAGCTAGTTGTTCCATCATGATCAGGAAAGCCCAAAAAGCAAAGCCTGTAAAGGTGTGAAAAACACAACAAATTCTCTTCACCTTCATTTACAGCAGCCCGACTCGATGCGTTTGTCACTAACACATTGAAATAATCGAATTCACTTTTGTTACCACAGTGATCTAGACTGACAGGGTGAAAGCTGTAGCACACTTCCTGAATGAGGGACGAGGGCCTTGAATGAACTGACCCACCAACAGTCTCATCGCTTTACTCATGGCACATCGTTTATGTTATTGTGTTGTAGTGCTGTTGCTATTAGTGATTTGTCAGATCTTTTCATGTACTTGGTTATGGGTTGGTTATTTCTCTCTTTTCTTCTTTTTTTTTTCTTCTTTTTCTTTTGGCTTTTGAGCTTTGGTTACAGCAGTGATGTCACCAGTCAACGAATGGTGGCTGCACTGAATAAGGCCCTTGAAAGTTTTTCAGGAGGACCAGGCGTACACGATCTATGCATGCTGGCATCCATGTGTGAGGCTTAAACTGAGCTAAAGCTGGGTACCTTGTTGATCCATTTAGCTTTGAATGGCCTTTAAATGCTTTTAACGGGATAAGTGGAGGAACATTCCAAAGCATCCGAAGTATCGTGATATGAAAGAAAAGGTACTGATGTGATTACTGCAATAAAAGGCTTTGATAGAATCTTTATAACGTTTACTTGAAACAAAAATAATTTCTACAAAAAAATAATAATCAAACGTTCATTTTACAATAATTTCTATGTTCTCTCTCAGATAGATAGATAAAGATTTGAAAATTTGGGCATATTATATATATCTATCTATCTATCTATATATATATTTATTTATACTTACCTCCTTCTGATTCCATACATGAACATACTGTAAGCTCGAACACAAACTACACCGATATTCTTTCCTTGAGCAGCACGGACACTAAACACCTTTTTTTTTTTTTTCTTCCTCATGTCTAATCAGGTCAACTGTGTGAAACCAGACACCAAAAAATGTGTAAAGTATTTTCGAAAGAAATTTTCAATAGACGTGTAAATAACCTTGGCCTGAGAAGGCTTGTGTAATAAAGTCGGCTGTTCAGAAACCCCAGATAAGTGCAGTGCCTGAATCTCAGTGAGCATATTGACGAGTCACAACTACAGGAGTGACGAACGAGGAAAAAAAACAACAACAACAAAAAAAACAATAATCATATATGCATCTTCTATTTTATATATACAGCTTTCATTTCATTTTGGTTCGTAGTTTATACTTTTCTCTCTGCTCAGGTGTTCAGGGATGCGAGGAGATGAGCAAGCAGCTTCTCATCTGTGTGAAGGCGGCTATAACCCAGGACTGCGCGGTGCCCTAAAAAAAACACACACTCCGGCCCAGAGGATCTCAGCACCGTGAGGCCTGCTCAGGGCTGCAAGGGCTGCAGCGACCCCTCCTCTGTCCGCTTGGTTCAGTCAGAGGCGGGCTGACAGAGCAGGACCGAGGCTTAGGGCCGAGGTGTAGGACCGAGGCGAGCACTCGAGCACTAGGCATAGGCTTTGAGCACGCTGTCGGTGAGGACGCAGAGCAGCACAGTCAGGAGGCTGAGGTAGCAGGCGGGACCGCCGTTGCAGCCTTTCTCACCATTGCAGCGCGCCTGTTGACACAGGACGCCCTTGAACTCGGGTGGACAAATGCACTTCTGGTTCTGATAGCAAGTCCCACCATTCAGGCAGAGCAGAAGCTCGTCATCGCAGACGTTCTCTGTAGAAGGACAGTGCAGGAAAACAAACAAACAAACAAACAAAAGAAAACACTGGTTATTGACAGGGAAGCGGTTTCAATTTCAGTTTACAATTTCACTTTGAGATGAACTAACGGCCAGAACATTTTCAGATAAGATCATCTTTCGTAATACTTAATGCTTTTAATCACCCGATCCAGGGTTTTTTTGTTTGTTTGTTTGTTTTTGTAAATATGCATAAACATTTATATTTTTATCGGATAAAAAGAAACTTTTGCTAAATACAGTTGCGCGTTTATGTAGTGTCCGTAACCTTTTTGATTCCAAATCTTTCAATGATCCTGATTATCATTCAGATGAAACTTGGCCAATTTAGATTTCATATGAAAAGACATACTGTAAACCTGAATAGAAATGTATCATTCGTAAATGCAGTATGATAAAGCAACATGAATTTGACATGCTTACGGACACTGCAAGCGTTTTGTTTTTTAAGCTTTTCCCAAAAACGTACTAATAAAATATTTGTATCAAAAATATTAATAATTAGCATTTTTAAATATTATTGTTTGAAGCATCCACATACAGTATAACGCTAAAAAATGGCCATTTTGGCGTAACATATAAAATCGTCTCTCTAAAACAGCTGAAGTTAGCAACTTAAAATTTTTATGGAAACAAGATTGGTCACTCCCATGCTGTGTAAACCCTAGGAAGTACAGTAGCTTCTTTGGGATACGCATTGTCTGTATTATATGTATAACATAAAAAAATAATAAAATCAGCACCGATATGTGTCACTCTATCTATCTATCTATCTATCTATCTATCTGTTTAAAAACACTATCAATTTTAGCCCATGCACTAGAACGGATTCTTACCCTAATGTCAGATAAGCTCTTAGGGGGAAAAAAAAGTGCTTTTAGGACACGTTTTTAAGACTCATCTCATCTTCAGCATCATTCCTCATTAAATGCTCACTAAGCTGGTGCTTATTATACTGTACGTCATGATGCGGATCACTCTGACTCACGGACACAGCCTTGTTTCCAGTTGTATCCCGGCAGACAGTCTTCGCACTTCTGGCCCGTGGTGCCTTCTCGACACTGACAGAATCCTGTCTCATTGCAGCGAGCGTGTAAGGAGCCTAGCTGGTTGCAGTTACACTCTGCGGGAAAGTAAGACAAGGTTACCTCATTTCGTTTAAATGAGTTTGGCCTGGATATCCCGCTGCACAATTAATCATATTTTAACTCTTAATAGCTTCAGATTTTCAATTACTGTACTCGTTCGAATTGTAAGTTATTAGAGTGCGGAATGTAAATCTGGACCCACCAGTGCATCCTGGGAGATTTGGAGAGAAAAGCAACCTGGTGCAAGGTGACTGCGTGCCACCATAATGGGTTAGGTGTAATCCCAATTTTGGTGCTCTCCTGTAATTTACCTTTTAAACTCAATAATCATTTTCATCATTTGTATTATTATTATTATTATTATTAATAATAATAATAATAATAATAATCATTATTATTATTATTATCATCATCATCATCATTAATCATCATTTGCATTACATTCAAGTCCTCACTCTCAAGTACACACTTTTTAAATTAATTACTTAATAATTTAAATATAAACTGTGACTTAATCAATTGCTATCCAAAGCCATGCAGATTAGACTAACTGTGTGTGTGTGAATGCGCGTGTGAATGTTGACCTACCACGGTTGTAAAAGTAGGAATAAATACCCAGTGTCCTCCACGGTCCCTAGTTGGATCCCAGGTGGATGATAATAATTCTATACATGTTGAGATCTGTCAGCTGTAGCTATTACATAAATCTGTTCAAAGTTTGCACTTACTGCTTACATGTTAGTTTTCGTGGTGTCGTATTGTTCCTCAGCCTACATGTGTGCCCTGGAACACCTGACTTTATTCCCTCTTGATCAGCAGCTGAATTTAAGCAGGTGCACTCGAAGCCCTACTTCCTTTTAACTAATGTGCTGGATGAGAAGGCTGGATTTAGAACAACACCCTAAAGCACTCTGCTGATGGAGGTACAAAAGTCTTCCAGATTCACAGCGCATTATCTCCAAGCCTGCTATTTTGTCCAACTATGTCATCTGTCAAGGATGTACCTTTTTTTTTTTTTCTTTTTTTTTTTTTTTTTAGGGAAAAGAAAAAAAAAAGATTTATGTTTGTTTAGCCTTTGTGCTGTGATTCTAAGGGGAGGCTTGTTAGGCTGGCAGTGCCAGAGTCTTGATCTGTAAAGGGTACAGTACACAGTCCTGTCCATTTTAGTAGATTGTTAGTATGTGGCTTTATTCTCTCCAGCAGAGGTCAGTCTGTCATTGTGCCATTCAATGTCTCTGACAGTTTCACGATAAGCTACAGCAGCACTTCTGTATCCAGGACCGACGGCATTAAGCACATCAGTTGTTTATAAAACATAGTCATTTTCACAGTTTCGCACAACTGCTCATATGACTTGGAAATGAGAATTGCACTTCATAATGGACTGGTTTCATTTTTATTAGATGGCTCTACAACGTCTAGCACGGTCCTCTTCTCGGATCCTGCAATCCGATTGGTTAGAAAGTAGTGATTCATTTTCTGAGAAAAGCTTCATACTGTAAGTCTAAAGTAACATGCTCACTGTAATTTGCTGTAGGTTATTTAGGAAATCCTCTTTCCCAGGCAGACACCACACATAACCTGATAATAAAGGGACTGATATTTAACAGCGCTGGTGAAGCTAACAGTAAGAAGACATTTATTCAGTGCTTTCATTTGTAGCTAAAGTAAACGTTTTCCATAGCAGGTAAAATCTTCTGGATATACTGTACGGTAGGACAATTTCCTAGTCTGACAGGCTACGTTTGTTCCTTCTACTTATTTTTAGCTTCATAGGAAAAAAAAGATGGAGAGAAAAGACTTGTATTTGCAGGTGCTATAACCTATTGTATGTGATAACAGGAACTGATCTATTTTGTGGATCTTCCATAACATTAAACAGAACTATAAGCAACTAACTATGTGACATGTCATTACGTATGTGCATTTCCATGGAGCCTAATTTTCCATTAGTAAACAGAATAACAGAATAATAAAAATGCATCATTTAATCTGAATGAATTTGTAATCGGAACGAGAGGAGAGGTGTGAACATCTGATAATCAGTTCAATAGGTAAATATTAGACATGATATTATATATAGCCACTTGATCTAATTGTTTCTTTCTGATTAGAATAAACATATCCTTTGTGGTAACTTGTGGTAAATTCCTGGGAATTTCATGAGAACATCTCTCTCCCTCCTGCGTTTAATTTCATGCACCGGGTCTCTGGCTGAGGAAGAGGCACTGGTTGGATCACCATTTTATACATAATAAAGCATCTAACCAATCACACATAATATAATTGTAACCAATCATAATGCAAAGTTTTTTTTTAAGGGGGGAAAAAAAACTTCTTCTCTTATGTCATTCTGCTTTGAGACAATGACCATTGTTAAAAGCGCTATAGAAATAAATAAAAAAATTTAAATAATTATTAAACGATTGAATTTAATTAAATGATTAACCCTTTAACCACTTTATGCATGGCAGAAAAGTTTTATTCTGATTAGCCTTTAATAGTAATGTTATGTTAATGTTATGTAATATTAATAGTCTAACATTAGTAACTAATTGGGATGATTTAATCCGAATTAATGACATATTGGCCATATACAGTAAACGTAGCTATTCTTTACTAACTAACCTAAAAAGATATAATCATTGGCACGTTGCTGTGCTATAAAAGTATATATTTATATATATTTTTAAAAAAAAAAACAGTTATTGGAAAATAATGAATTCAGGGTAATTCAGTAACTTGGCTTTGACACTGGCATGACTTTGTTACTGATTATTTTCAGAGGTGGGAGTTAACTGAGAACATGAGAACACTGACCTAATTTCTTTACTTATTAATTTACTTAACTACATATTTTACATACCTGTACTTTACTTTGAGTAGTTTGGATACTTTTTTTTCTTTTACTAAACTACATAGTACAGCAAATCTCAGTACTCATACTTAACTGCATTTCTGTATGGCGTTGCATAACCACATTGATGTGTAGCATTTGAATTGTTATGCGCAATTGCGTGACTTGCCTTTTCTTCTCCTTTTTACTCTTAGGAAAAATGTTACTGTGAGATAATACAAGCATTGTACATTTTGATATGCAAGTAAATTTGAAGGTGAGGATTTCTGTATTTTTGCTCTTGTACATTTTGTAAATGGAGGACTTCTACTTTTACTTAAGTACTATTCAAGCAAGACTACTAGGGAATCTCTCATTTTCAAGTACACGAATTCCTTTTTTTTCCCCACCTCTGATTACTTTTCAATAACATGTGGTGTTATGTTTAATTCCTTACTTAGTAATAGAATAGTAATGTGGACAGCCAAGAGGATGACTATGGAAGATGGAAAAGGGCTGAATAGTAGTAATTTAGGAAGTCACTGATATAGAACCATTTCCTCCCTTGATTCCTCTATGATTTAAATGAAAGAGGGAAAGGAGGTCCTCTCCAGACATTTCCCGAACAGCTGGTTAATTTAATACTTCAGCTCTCGATTGGACACCAGTCTTTAGAGATTAATATCTCAAACTCCCCCAAACCCATCAGTGAGACCAGATTTAAATTCACTCTTTTTATTCAAATAGAAATTTTAAAAAAGTTCCAGGTTATGTTAACGAAAAGTCAACTTTCAGTGATCAAGCATTATGAGTAGAGAAAAAAAAAAGAAAAAGAAAAAAAAGCACTGACCTATGCAAACATTTTCATCATCCAGCTCGGCTGAAGCGTTCCTGAAGTATCCGAGGCGACAGTGCTGGCAGTTCTGCCCTCTAGTGTTGTGTTTGCAGCTTACACAAGTTACAATGTTGATGAAGTCGATGTAGCTGCAGCGGTTCGAGTGACCGTAGCACTCACAGTCTGGCAAAGGAGACGAGAGAGAGCGAGCGAGAGAGAGAGCGAGAGAGAGAGAGAGGTGTTAGTACAAGGAAAAGAGAAAATATATTCTATGATCAATTTCGAATTTTTAAAATGAGAAAGAAAAAAGCATTTTAGTATTGCATAATCAGTAGTGTAACATTATTATTATACTGCTGAACAAAAATGATTATAATACTTTTAATCTGTATTTCTCCCAAAATGCCACAGCAAGCAAGCACGTGGACGTTTAAATAAACTTTTCATCCAAAAAGGCAATTTACAGCCAAGGTGGATTCAGTAAGCTGTGATTTCTTGACCACTTCTTTAGTGCTTTGGGAGTATAAATAATTGATATGATGTTTTAAAGACGGTGGCCACACGAGGACCTGCTGTGGCACAGTCCACCCAGCTGTGGGATGACGACAACAGCGAGTAATGAAATATACATGCTCAATTATTCGGCAGATCAGCGTTGGGACCGAACAAACTGGGAGTTTCACAAACTGCACCTTTATCTTTAGCAAGACCTAAAACACTTTGGAACAGAAAAAAAAAAAAACGCTTTTTTTTTTCTCAATCTTCACGTTATCTTGCACAAGACACCCATACATCTGAGTCGGCTCACCTTATGAAACAAGCCAGAGCATGCAGTACAGAAATGAAAGGGAGGGGGGGGGGGGATAACATTGGAGATGAAAGATGTAATAAAGAAAAACTTTTTTTTCCCCACAGTTTCTAATATCACTGTGTCCCATTAACTTGAAGGCATGGGACATTATCACCAAATGTCTCCGAGATGTTGTCAAACACAAGCAAGAATTCGATTCTCTTTATCTTGAGGTATTGTCTTACCTTCAGATCTGACATACGCTATCCTCGTCAACTGAGTTCTTGGCCCACCAGGTATCAAAAGCCTTTGAATGACTTTGGAATGAAATCAAGTACCATTAAATTGACTCCCTTCAGGGAATCGACTAAAACTATAAAAAGAAATGTTATTGACACAAATGCACTAAGAGGTTGCAATCAGAAACAATATTGGTGCTCCAAACACAAGCTACACAGAAAATCACGGTGTAGGATTTCGAAAGACAGATCTGTTTATTTCTGATCTCACCGTTGCTCTACCATTGCTAAATCTACTCCTGAAGATCGCAGATATTCCAGCTCGTGTGTGTGTGTGTGTGTGTGTGTGTGTGTCGTTTATTTGGAGTTTATACAATTTCTTGAACACAATACAGGGTTTATACAGACACGTTATCTGAGGTGATATAAATATGTGAAATAAATACGTGGAAAAAGGCTTTATTTTTCTTTTATATGAGAAATAATTTGCTAAAAACCCAAGCATTCCATCGGTTTATACCTTTTATAACTGAAGGTTACTACTGTACCTGTATGTTGGAGTGCTACGACAGTTCTTTAATGGATTCCAAATAAGCCCTTAAATATTTGAACTGAGCTTTAATTATTTTAAGAACCAAGCACAGTAGATACCCAACAGGACACTTAACGTTGTAGCAATGATACGATGGCGTCCACCCTTGGGACAACCAAATTACAGTACACTAGTTGTTGCAATGTTGTGACGATGTCCACTATTTAATCAATGTAGGGACACCGTTGTTTTTAAAAGTTAGAAAAGAAATGTTACTATAATGTTGAATGAATGACCCGTACACAACGTGCTAAATACAACCATTAAACCTTTATTTGGAGCATTTGTGCCAATCATCCATTCACACAACATTTGGCCATGACCGGGCAACATAAGACATTTCCCACACACATAGTGCAATGTCTCGTTCAGGCCTTTCCCCTTCATTTTGAAGTTGTTTTGGCAGCGTTGCATTAGGAGCATTCATTCAAGGTTATTCCGTTGCCATGTAGTCAATGTTGTTCTGACTTCATTTCATTAAAGCAAATTTGTCAATAACATTTGTGTTGACAAATTAACATCACCCATAACTGCTGGGTAGCTACTCGCAAAGATTACACCATTGCACCTACCTACCAATATTCATTACTAATTAAATATTTCAATATCAATGAATATGAATCAATGAATTTCAATCATACAGCAAAAATAAGTTCTCCAAGAATGATATGCATTAAATGAAATTTACCATTTTGTGCCTAACTAACTAAACACAAACTTTTTTTTTTTTACACCTAACACAAGCGCACCTAAGTGCTTAGGCCCCCATGTCCACAGGGTCCTATGTTCCCTAGGTCGTTTTTTTTGTTAACTCTTGTTCTGTTCGAGACATTTCTAGATAAAATATTCCCTGAATATTGTGTTTTATTTTATTGTGTTTATTATATTATATTATATTATATTATATTATATTATATTATATTATATTATAATTATATATTATTTTAAGGCTTCAAAGCTTCAAAAATTTCATGTGGTTCTTGAGGTCTGTAGAAAGAATTCCATCGCACAAATAGAGAGCTGCACTATAGGCTACATGTATATAGAAGAGCGGAACATAGGACCCAGGAATAATTGGACCCTAGAATTGGAGAACATACCGTAGGGCCCTGGGGACATAGGACCCTTTGTCATGCCATATCAATCTGGGACCCTGAGAACATATACAGGGATGACCCCACAACACTAGCTGACTAGGACCAGTCAGCTGTTAGCATACAGTCAAGTGATCTATAGTGAGCTTCAACTGATTTGGAAGGAAGTGGAATATCTGTGTTGACAGTATGACATTTCTAATTACAGATCTACAGATGCCGACATGTAACAAACACATTGCTATAGACGCTGTGCTTCCTAGTTTCGGATACCTTTTTTCCCATGTTCTTTTTTCTCATAATCTTTTTCCTTGTGTTTCTCTGTCTCTTTCTTTTCCTGCTTGGAATGCGTACTCTTTCTCATTTTGTGAGAGTCCTCCTTAGCATTTGTAGATTCTGTGTGCACCAGGAAAAATCAACAAAACACACAGCACAACACATCTCATGTATTCCATTCTGTTTTATTGTTTTATAAATGGGTATGAACCCAGCTAGGCTGACAAAAACACATTATGCCTGAAGATACTGTGCCAGATGTTCTCCCAAAATGCTTTACATTTATCTTGAGCTTTAGCCACTAACATTCTCAGTGTATCTAGGATGAGCGTAGTCATAATAAATCAATGTACCTGGCTTCTTTTCCTCTTTGCCTTGGTTTCTTGGTTTACCAAGTTCTGACTCCTCTTTCTCATCGCTTTTTCCTTGATTAGCCTTAGGAACAGAAGGAAGATCATCAAGAAGAAGTGCCTCAAGAATTCAAATAGCTTTAGATGTGAGGGAAGCTTTGGGACGTACAGCATCGGGTGCAGACATCTCCAGTGAAGGTGGAGGAAGTGCTTCAGAGGGAGGCGCAGGATCACGAGAATTAGATGTAGATGCAGGAATTTGAGGAGGTCCTTCAGGTGCAGTAGGAGGTGGGGATTCAGGTGTAGAAGCTTCAGGAAGAGAACCCTCCGGCAGATTTACATCAGGTAGATTCACATCAGGAGGAGAGGCTTCAGGTACAGAAACCTCAGGAGCATTAGTTACAGGTGGAAGGGCTTCTGAAGTGATACCATAAGATGAGGCATCAGGAGGAATAGTCTCAGCAGATTCTGGTGCAGTAATTACAGGCAGACCTATTGCAGGTGAAGGCGTATTTTTGGCAGGGACGGACGTTTTAAATGTTGAGACAACACCAGGTCCCTGGATCGGATCTTCAAGAGCCAACGTTTTTGAATCTGTTGATAAAGGTGCAATTTCTGTTTCAGGGGCAATCCCACCAGCTGCTGAAATAATGGCACCATTCATCTCATTCATGGGTTGTGCAAGTTCATCAGCAATCACTTCATCTGCTGGATTGAGCAGAGCATTTCCTTGAGCAACAGCTTCTGTCCTCAAGGACGCCACCCAAGTTGAAGGAGAAACTTTATTTAGAACTACCGTTAGTGTATCAGCTGATGGAACAGATCCATGAGTTACCACCAGAGGTGCACCAGAAGAAGAAACAACTGGATCTACTTCACCAGTGAGTGTTTGGACATCAGTGACTGTAGCTGCAAAAAATGATGGTTGGACCACTGTATTTGGTGTTGATGCAGCTGCATCTATTGGTGCGACTGTGGTTGTTATTCGAGAAACTCCACGGTATACACCAGGAGCAAGAGTACTGAGGAATCGAGAGCTTGGGTCACTTGCTTGATTTGTCGTTTCTCGGCTCAACACTGCAGTCGTTGCTGTGACATCATCTGTCGCATTGGCAACCGTGTCAGATACTGCAGAGACCACATCCAATGCTGAGGTAGCTGTAACATTGTACAAACCACAGATAGTCAAAGAGCTAATGTTTCTGCCCAGCTACTGTCACTATAGACGCCTAGGATCAGACAGTGCTGCCTTTAGGGTGTACATATTCGACATTATGGATAAAATTGCACCGGTCCAACCTGTGCCATTTCTACTTCAGCAGTAATGGGATACACGTGCCCTGATAGCATCACAACACCCCCCCCCCCCCAACACACACACCTATCTCTTCCTCCCATGCACACACAACCCATCCTACTCAAGGACAGGTCTTACCGCTCCTTCCTGTTATGGTTTCATGTATCTATCGCCCTCCATGAGTTCGATAAATTGGCCCTTCTTTTTTTTTTGGTGTCCCTCACCATGACCTGGCCTGCTTTCTCGTATGAAATATTTAGCAGCAGTTCATTCAATCGCTATTCAAAAATAGATCTGAAACAATTTCACTTTGGCATTTCAGCTGAGCCCTACCTGCGACGCAGCGAGTCACTGTGTCACAATAACAGAGCATTAAATGATTTATCGCCCGCGTGACTGATTGCGTTCTGAAGCAGTGCGATGGCTGTGGAACACACAGGTGGATGCTGATGAACACCTGGGTGTAACAGGGCTGATCCAGGGGCAAAGCATGATGGCAAACTGGATTTTAGACAGAGCAAATAAATATCATGGCGTTTTGTTGCAGATAATATTTTATTTCATAAAATAAACACCTGCTGGGTCAAACTTGTACTGGCGAAGCAAGAGAGGAGCTTGCTTGAATGTAATTAACTGACAGTTTTAATAGTGGTTAGCTTGTTTATTGTCGCCTTAAATGAGTATCAACTGTGTCAGGATTCATATGCTGATGACTTCCCTTAGGTAATTAAATGCACAGGAAAAACAACAACACCAGATGTTCGGATGCGTCAAAAATATTAAAGCTTCATGTAATTGTGCTTAGCTAATGTACAAAGAGTATCTGAGAGTTGATTGCAACTGCAGGGTAAATAATAAAAATAAAGCCCTATTTGAATAGGATTAGTTTTGTATAGGAAGATAAGATAATGTAATTATCATCGTACTGTAGCATCTCTGAGCTTTTAGTTACTGTACATCCAGATCTGTTCTGTCAGTGCTAATATTTAACAGACTGTCTATTCATGCGTCTGGAAAGAATATGCCGCATTTTACCTTCCATAAAAGGTGCAGTATATATTGTATAATTCCAAGTACTACTGCATACTGTACAGTATTATGCAAAATTCTAAAAATATATATTTTTTTTTGGTTCATGCCTTACGTTAAAGGCCTTTTTTAGAATATAAATCAATTAAGCAAAAAAGGCCTTTAACGTAAGGCATGAGCCAGTGAGAAAAAGGTGTAGATGATGAAAGATGATCAGGCCAGTGATTAGTACTGTATACTGTACTTGAGCTGCAAAATAGTGAGTGGATGGAACAGACGAGAGGGGAAATGAGGTTGCTGCTGATGTTGTTACATAAACAACACATTAAAAAATTATATCTTTAGGTACTTTTTACCTTTTCACAGTAAAACATTTCTTTTTTTCTTTAAAAACAGTTCTTGTTTCTTTAATTTTATCTACATAATTTTATTTAATATGAAGAAATCAGGGGTGGCTCATGACATTTGCTCAATTCTGTACTGTACTGTATACAGTATATCCCATTCAACTTTGCATTCCATTATATCCTCTATCAACATAATCACACTTCAGGACGTATTTTTTTATTTTTTTTTCAATCAACATCTGGCAGTACAGTGGAACCTCGGATTGCGAGTAACGTGGTTTACGAGTGTTCTGCAAACCGAGCAAGTATTAGTTTACAAGCGCCGAGTATCATGTATTACGCATGCGACTCTTATTTTAACACAGAGCGACACTCTCTCACCTTTTCCTCTATTATTGAATTTCTTTTACAGTAAAAAAAATTCCCTTAGTATGCGCTCACGCCAGGTCAGAGAGATTTCTTTTTTCCCTGTTAAAACAGTGTGTGTGTGTGTGTGTGTGTGTGTGTTTGTTGTACAATTTAAAAAGCGAGGTGGGGAGAGAGAGGAGGAGTGTTACTGTGTAAAACAAGACGAGGGAAGGGGATAATTCCACACACACACACACGGCGCCTGCGCGCACCAACGGAAAGACTTATCTGTCGGGATTTATTTGTACTTTTTTTAAAGGTAAAGTGCAGATTAATTTGTTTTATTTTCATTTTATAGATTGTATTAATTATTTTTATGTATTTATTTTTTGGGGCTGTGGAACGAATAATTTGAGTTTTCTTTTTTTTAATGAGAAATGATGATTTGGTTTACGAGCGTTTTTGGAACACGAGCCCACTTCCAGAGCGAATTATGCTTAATTAGGTTCCACTTTAAGGTCATTTTAAGAGTTCCTAGCATTGGCACTGCATACTGTAAATACATGTTACGGTCAAGTCACCTACTAACTATCCAGTTCACAACCATGCACCTTATAATTACCAATTAAGATTAGGTCAACCAGGTCAACCACCATGTTTGTACATAGTGTGTGAGAAGATTTTGCATGCATACATTGTGAAGCCTCTGGGCATTGGTGGCTCAGTGGTGGGCTTCTCACCTAATGCTCAAGCCTAGGCACTGGATGCTGGGCATCCTTAATGCCGGACCCAAGTCCAGGTGGAATGGGACAGTTGTGTCAGGAAGGGCATCCAATGTAAAACTTAAGTTTGTACAGTATGTACTGTATGTGGATCGGAACAACATCATATCTCTTTGATTGTTTATCCTATGCATTTCAGTCATAATCCGTGTTTCTCTGGTGTTTTCCAGGCAGTGGGACAAGCTGGACTCATGAGACCAAGGCCATCCTTACGAGAAGAAATTAACTTAAAAAGCTCAGCACTATGGAGCTTGGCATCCTGGCCTATATACAGTACGTTAATGACCTGTTTAGCGCAGCGGTAATCAGGTTTAATCCCAACGCCTCACGCCACCTCAGGAGAGAATATGGCACACTATTACTACCATCAATCATCTGTGGAATTAGAGTTTCTTCTAAAGCCTGCAGAAGAAAAGAAAACATAACACAATATTCTAGTCCTTTTGTGCTCCAAATGGTCTCGGCCCTGAAGATTTGACTGGTATTATCCATGAGTTCTGGTAAGTATAATACAGGGATTTTACAGTCCCTTGACTTTTCCCTATCATTAATACCAAAGAGTTTTTCTTTTTTTTTCTTTTCTTTTTTTTTATCACCATACTCTATCATAAAGTACAATATTTCCAGGCACGTTCTATGAGCAGACTGCATGCAGATGTGAAGGTGAAGCTTCTGAAGGAATAGTTCTAATATATGCACGCTCACATGCTCTGAAGACAAGGTGTCAGCGTGAAGGTACGACAATAAACATCACCTCTGTTGAATATTACGCTCTTCAATTATTAACACAAGCTCATGAAGAATCCCAAACTCAAATAACTGGTCTTGCTAATTCTTGCTAGATGTTCAGCAAGGTCAAAAAAAAATAATGGTCTAGGGTTATACCCTAAAGTTGTGATTACTTCGTTGTTGGAGCGTTCTGACATTTACACTATATGCATATTGTCTGCTATCCTGTTCTGGCAACAAGAAGGTGCAGAATTTTTGATGGCACCTCTTAAGTGTCAGGTCAGGATCTGAGGGCACTGGTGTCAGCACTTTGAGAGGAAGGTGGCTTAGTAGGCTGGATAATTGCTGCAGGATTATTTAAGGAGGGCCGTGACCGATTCCTTTAATATGGATGGAGAATGTCTAATGGAATGTCACGGAATGCAATCGAACTTTCCGCTCTTTACTGCTTAACACGCTTCTTTGAGGGGAAATTACAAAAGAAATTACGGTTATTTAGCTAAATCGAACATGGAAATTTTGTCAAAGGCAATGCGCTGCTTCCAACTTTATGCCAACAGACGAGATGGGAAATGAGGTTGCTGCCGAGGTGGTTACATATGGAATCAATTTTTTAATTGTTTAGTACGTTTGCAGCCTTTCACAGTGATATGTTCCTGTTTCTTTAAATGAATCTAAGTCACTTACATTTAATTTGAGGAAATGAGAAGTATCTCAAGACTTTTGAGATACACAGTAAGGTATATCAAGGACACATTTCCGCATCCTAAGCAAAAGTTTTAATTGTAGTGCATGATGTAAGTCAACAGTGTCAATTTATTTGAACGTTGTTTTCCATTAACAGTTAACATTAATGTAACATTTTGGCATAAAACGTGTCATGTACAACAAAACCGCATGAGTACAGTATATACTGTACTTTTCCATCTATCCATTCACTATGGGCAACTTGGGAACGCCAGTTAGTTTAATCTGCATGTCTTTGGACTGTGGGAGGAAACCTATAATGAATAAGGAGAACATGCAAACTCCATGCACACATTTCCGAGGTGGGAATCGAACCTGGAACCTGGACGTGCAAGGCGACGATGCGAACCAGTAATCCACCGTGCCACACTATATACCTTTATGGAATTGATATCTGCAGAAATATATTAATTTCTGTAAAAGCCATAAAAGAAATGCTCATTTACAGTAGAAAACTGTTCGACGCAGTAATGGTAATCATTTTTCATTGATTTGCAGTACGTAAGTATTTATACAGTACACATTTTCAGTAAGTTGTCTATCCCCAGGTAATCAATCAAATAGAGCTTTGGTTTATTGTAGTTTAGTGATACAGTCCATATTTATTCTTCTATTGTTTTTTTTTTCCCACCTAAATAATAATACACAGTATTTACATAAACAGCAATTTAGGTCCAGGCGTTTAGTCCAGGCGTTTAACTAGAACACATAAAGATAGCGTGCATTGGCACATTTTAGTTTACGCAAGAAAACCATATAAAGAAAGAAAGAAACAACAACAAACTTCGGAATTCAATTAGGAGTATCCTGCAGGACAGGAGCAATAAACATCTGTCATCACAGGAACTAAGTTAATGCAGACTACTAACTCAAAAGTGCCTAAAGCACTACTTCTATAAGCAGAGCTGGTATATTAAAAACAGCATAGGAAAATGACTATTATTGAAAATGTCACCCTAAAGAAAGCTCCTTTAATTGAAAGCTCCAGCCTAAAGCTAGTTTTAATTCAATAGGCCACATTAAATCAACACTAATCCATCTAGTGGAGTTACTCAGGATGCTAATGCGGTCTCTGCAGCTCCCACCTGGATTGCTGGATAGCAGGTCCGGGACCGAAGAGCTGACTGCAGGGACAGGGGCAGCAGTCAGCATGTCTCCGGAGGGTTTGATGTCTAGTCAGCAGAGAAGGTTGTGAGATTTTAAGCACGCGGATCAAATAGCAAGACCATCTTTCCCATCAGGGGCATTTTAGCCTGACCTCAGCTATTTATGATAGACAAAAGGGCACTAAGGACAAAGACAATATTTTGAGTCTACACGGGCGAGGACGAGATCATGGCAGATGCGAACCCGAGCTGGTCTAGAACTCTAATGAGCCCTGGTGTCTCCCTAGCATTTTAAGGGAGTGCCGATGTTAAGCAGTACATTGGGATTCGGAAAAGCACAACCCGCAGCGTGCCCATCGCCTCCCGCCACTTCCCGCGCCCAGGCATACTGATGTTTTATTAAAGCCGTGCCCCACCCCAGGGCTTCATAATTAAACCATGGCTCAGGCCACAGACTGCCAATTGTGCTTTACAAACCCGCCCACTCATCTAACTCCCACAAATTACCGCATTTGTTCTTTTAGCTAATAGCAAAGCCCTCTCATTATGCTGTTGCTTTGTTTACCAAATGCTGCGCCGTGTAAGAAAAGATTTGCTCATTTAGTGATTCTACTAGATTTATTACACAGAAGCAACGCTCTATTGCGCATCTGTTCAAATTGCGACCAATTGTGTAAAGTGTTTCAAATGGAATTAGCTAATGTTTATTAGCGAATAAATTGTAAAACACGTCCAAAGCCATTAATCGCAGTGTTTATGAGTATTTCGTGAAAGAGACGTGCAAATGAGGAGCTTATGATCAGTCAGCTGTTATGGAATTGAAGAAGAGGCTTGCAGGATGTGCATCCGCCTTTTAAACACCACTAAGCAAATTAACCTTCAACTCACTGCAGTCATTATGCTATTACCAATGTGTTTATGCTTCTGTCTACCACACGCATGCCTGTAAGGTAAGATTTTGGGTCTGGATTTGCACTCTCACCTCTGTACATACAGTATGAACCCGTACGCTCATTTAAAACATTATTGTAAACAAGCCACTTATGGTGGACTTCTGGTTAGATGCTAACTGCATTTCAATGTACATGTTCTTTGCACAATGACAATAAAGTTCAGTCTAGTCTAATCTAATCTAATCTTACTGTATCTAACGAAATGACTTTGGAACAACCTTGACTATAAGATGATGGGAATATATATACTGTAAAAAATGTGATGATGCAAAAATGGCTCCAAAATAAAAAAAAAATAAAGAAATAAAAGCCTGCGCCATATTTGACCTCCAGTCACTATATAGTGAGCGCCCTGTGCAGCAGACAACAGCATTTTACTCTACCAAAATATACATCTTAAAAACTGTAGTCACTTAGTCCTGGTTTGACTTGAACGCGCCTCATATGTGTATGTATTGTACGGTATTGGTTTAGTCAAACTGAGCTAAATTGTTCCATTAAAGATTTATTCAGACTATACAAGTACACAATAAATAAGAAGAATATTTATAAAAAATACTGAGTGATACCGTTATTGTCTTGGCCTTGCACATTTATCTATAGAAAGAAAAACACTAGATGTGCCGATGGCTTCATCTGCGTGGAATGTAATTACACACTCATAAGCATGTTTTAAAAAACGTACTGTTGAATTTTGGAATGAACTAAAAACTTTTATATTACTGTGAAGTGCGCAGAATGAAGGTTTAATCCAATTGCATACTCATAAGCTCCTATTAAAAATGTTCAGCACCATCTGTTGAATTTTGAGATGAACTAATGATTTTTTTCCATGTTGATTTTTTTTATATATAAGGGCGTTTTCCATTTAAATTTCAAATTAGCATATCTTCTCTTCCCGTGGGCCAACTGTGATGAAACAAAGCCTATACTGTATGTTACCTCGGCCAAATACATCTATGAAAACCCCATTAAATTTCGTTCAATAGTTTTTACGTGATGCATGCATAAACAAACAGACAAAAAGACAAAAAATCTTGATGCACTCTATCTTACGTCCCTAATATGTGCAGACACATACTTTCAGTATGCTAATTAGGTGCAACCTGTTTTCCATGGGACTGAGATCATGTGCCCTAAGACCTCATTATAATTTTCTACAAAACAACCATCATGGCGGACACAGGGCCAACTCACAAAAAAAAAAAAAAAAAGATGCAAGAGTTTTACAGAATCTACCAAGAAAAAGAAGACTGGCTCATCAGACTCATTTAGACAAAAGAACAGTTTACATATTTGCAAAGATTTTGAAGGTAGCTTTGAAAGAGCAAGCAACGGATGATCAAGTTGCTACACATTTTTCATGTGACAGTTTCATTTGCATCCTCATTAATATTCATTAGCACCTGCCAAAGATGGGCGTATATACAGGATCAGCCTTGTCTGTGTATTTCATACATGCTTATACACATTATATTTTCTATTATTTCTCTTCATTATAACATACATTCTTACACAGGTATTATAAATTTTGAGAACCATGAATGGTCTTGTGTCACTGTTTAAGTTTTTTTGAGTAGTATATTAAATAAATAAAAAAATTTGTTAAATAAATAAAATCTACTCCGATGGATTGGCACCCTGTCCAGGGTGAACTCCGCCTTGTGCCCTAAATCTCCTAGAACACAGGATTGTGAGTGAGTGAGTGAGTGAGTGAGTGAGTGAGTGAGTGAGTGAGTGAGTGAGTGAGTGAGTGAGTGAGTGAGTGAGTGAGTGAGTGAGTGAGTGAGTGAGTGAGTGAGTGAGTGAGACAGTGAGTGAGTGAGACAGTGAGTGAGTGAGACAGTGAGACAGTGAGTGAGTGAGCGAGTGAGTGAGTGAGACAGTGAGTGAGTGAGGAGTGAGTGAGTGAGTGAGTGAGTGAGGAGGAGTGAGTGAGGAGGAGTGAGTGAGTGAGTGAGCAGGAGTGAGTGAGGAGGAGAGAGTGAGTGAGTGAGGAGGAGGGAGTGGAGAAGGGAGGGAGGAGTGAGAGTGAGTGGAGTGAGGAGGAGAGAGTGAGTGAGTGAGTGAGGTGAGTGAGTGAGTGAGTGAGGAGGAGAGAGGAGAGGAGAGGAGGAGAGAGTGAGTGAGTGAGGAGGAGGAGGAGTGAGTGAGGAGTGAGTGAGTGAGGAGTGAGTGAGTGAGGTGAGTGAGGAGGTGAGTGAGGAGTGAGTGAGTGAGGTGAGTGAGGTGAGGAGAGTGAGAGAGTGAGTGAGGAGGAGAGTGAGTGAGTGAGAATGAGTGAGGGAGTGAGTGAGTGAGTGAGTGAGTGAGTGAGTGAGTGAGTGAGGGAGTGAGGGAGGGAGTGAGGGAGGGAGTGAGGGAGGGAGGGAGTGAGTGAATGAGTGAGGGAGTGAGTGAGTGAGTGAGTGAGGGAGTGAGTGAGTGAGGGAGTGAGTGAGGGAGTGAGTGAGTGAGTGAGTGAGGGAGTGAGTGAGGGAGTGAGGGAGGGAGTGAGTGAGTGAGTGAGGGAGTGAGTGAGTGAGTGAGTGAGTGAGTGAGTGAGTGAGTGAGTGAGTGGGTGGGTGAGTGAGTGAGTGAGTGAGTGAGTGAGTGAGTGGGGGAGTGAGTGGGTGAGTGAGTGAGTGAGTGAGTGAGTGGGTGGGTGAGTGAGTGAGTGAGTGAGTGAGTGGGGGAGTGAGTGAGTGAGTGAGTGAGTGAGTGAGTGAGTGAGTGAGTGAGTGAGTGAGTGAGTGAGTGAGTGAGTGAGTGAGTGAGTGAGTGAGTGAGTGAGTGAGTGAGTGAGTGAGTGAGTGAGTGAAATAAAACCTGTACACTCTCTACAATAACTTTTGAGCTAAGATGCATTTCATGGTAATATTTCTGAAAGATCACTAAACATGACATCACTAAGGCGAACAACATCAGATACACTCACTGAGTGCAGGTAGATTAGAATTCTAAACCTTTTTAGAAACAGGGTTTATAAGGGTTATATTTTGTTGTTTTGTTCAGGTCATTCATTTAACATTCTCTTAACATAATTTTATCGAAGTTTCAAAACAGCCCAGTGTTGTCCCAGTGCTTTGAGATCCTTTGAGAACTTCAGGATAAGCATTGGCTCTGCTCGGGAATAGGCCAAGCTGTCTCCCCTCCTAACAATGTCCTAACAATGTCCCAAAAGTGAATGTCATTGCAATGTGATTATAATATAATATAATATAATATAATATAATATAATATAATAATGATCATCCCAGGTTAGGGTTCCTTTTTTTTTTCAAATAAAGATAATAACATTGTTGTTATTCTTTTTTTTTAATTTATTCTACATGAACATTGATTAAATTTGTTTGTACCTACATTTCTAATGAATTCATTTGGTTTTACTTTATTTCCCCAAAATTGCAAAAAAAAAAAAACTAGTAGCAGTTGTAATAAATTAAGCCTCTAACAATTGTGTCCAGACAGTAACTAAGAATGAATGAATACATTAATGAATGCTGTAAATATATTCACATTGACATTGTCAACTTTATTTGTCCTAAAAGAATCATATCGGACTTTGCGTCCATAAAACCTCCAGTTCACTTGACTGTTTTTTGCTGTGTCCTGTGGGAATCCCATTTCTGGTTCATATCTCTACTTTCAATCAGATGCCATACTGTATGAGCTTTCTAAAAATATTGGGGGAAAAGTGTGCCTCGTATTCATATCTATAGTTGTATCAGTTTAGAAGACAATACTGCACGATGAAGGTGATCGTTTCAGTCCATTGTGCTGTCCAGTGCTGAAATGCTGGTATGGGATGTGTCTATATATATATATGTGTGTGTGTGTGTGTGTGTGTGTGTTTGTGTGCGTGTGTGTACGAATGGGGGCGAAATATAAAAAGGTAAAATACATTACTGGCCAGTTCCTGGCCTTGGTGTTCTCTAGAGCGGAGATTTGCCTGCAGAGCATCAGGAGGGCAAGCATATGGCCGGCAGGAGTGTGTAACATGAGTACTGGCACACTTCAGATCCCCCTCGTCCCAACAACCTTCACCATCTGCCACTATGTTAGAATGGTGACAAAAAAAAACCTGGGTTTTGCCATCCACAGCTCTTCTGTCTTCTCCGTGTTTCCCTCCACAACAAAGCTCTCTGAACAAATCATTCACACACACTCATTGTGTGAATGAGATAATGTGTGTGTGTGTGTGTGTGTGTGTGTGTGTGTGTGTGTGTGTGTGTGTGTGTGTGTGTGTGTGTGTGTGTGTCTCTGCAGGTATGTCTGTTTTTTTATGAAGTCAACCATTAAGTTGCATAGTGTGAATTCTAGGCAGAAAACAAACAGCTTGTGCAATTTAAAAATAGCTGATAAGTGAAAGGTGTGAATATCAGTCATGACCGAAAGGATCATCACAAAAAAACAAAAACAGCCAAAGATTCACCCTTGGACAATCTCAAATAAATGATTTGTTTTTGCTAAAGGAAACATTTTATAAGCTCCAGCCAAGTGATTCCTGGTTTGCATAAGTGTAACCACAATGGAGCCGGAACTTAACACTTCCCTAGAATTACTGTATAGATAACACATCTATCAGACATCGCCCCCAATGAATAAAAAAAATAATCTTTCTTTGCCTCCCTGAAAAAACAATACATGCTGGCTCAAGAAAAAAGAGGGGGAAAAAATAGCTCAAACATTTGGAAACACCTTCTAATTCCATAGTATTTCTTTCAATGATCAAGGCATCCAAGATATGCAATAATCTCCTTTAATCAGTTGATATTGAGACGTCTCTCCTACGTATGCTCTGTGAAGCCTTCATAATGGCTAAATCTGTGATTTCTGAGGCTGGTAACTCTAAATGAACTTCTCCGCAGCAGCAGTTTTCATCTTAGAGCAGCGTGCATGAACTACTGGTAGCGGTGTTTTTTTTTTTTTTTCATGCATCAGCAATTTCAAAACAAAACTCAAATACGTATAAATTTCTGTACATTAAATCCGTTCCTCTGTTTCTAACCCAAATATGATGTTGATCCCATATCACCGAGTGTTGCTTTGACAGAAATGCAAGCAGTGTTTTCTGCGCTGTGGGATCTCGCTGCTCTAATTCCCAAAGACAAGATCTCGGTGAAGTTATTCCCTGAACAGCAAAAGACACCATGGTGCCACCCGTACCCTTGCTAGATCTGTAAGTTATTTGGGTCTGATATGAGGCCCACAAGATTAATAAACATTCATCATCCAAAACATCAAATCTTCCTCATTCTCTCTCTCAATCGCTCTCTCTCTTTCTCTCTTGTCTTTCCTGTAGGAGTAAGGATTGAGTATGTTTATGTCACAGCTCACCTTGGAGAGCTTCGTTCCGCAATCCAGAGCTATGAATGATGGATGAGATTATACTGTATAGTGTGGTGCTTAAACTTCCATAAAAAAAATGAAAAAAACTAAAAAATGATGGATGCCTCACTGGAAATCTATGATTTAAAACGTGTGTTCTTTAATACTTTTGTCTGTGGACTGGCAATCGGCAGTCTATCTTGAGTTCTGCAGTGCTAGCTGGATTTGAGAAAGTGTTTCAGTGGAGCTGAGCGTCAGACTGTCTGTCAAACATGTCTGAATAAATCAGCAAAATACCACCATTGTTGAGGTCTTAGCACAATGAAATGGGAGGGTTGGTTTCCAAGGCCGTGATGAAAAATCCCCACATAATGCAGTTTGAATGAAGGTTGGTGCATTGGGTAGTACCACCACACCTCCCATCTGCAGAGTCCTTAGGCTGACCTTGAGCTCAGGTTACTGTGGAAAGTTCCTCACATTCTAACGTTGTCTACATGGGTTTCCATCAAGTTCTAAGGTTTCTTTTTCACCTCCCAGGTGTAAATGAGTGTGTGCCCGCTGTACAATGCTACAATGGACTGCTGTCCCATTCAGGGTGTATTCGCGTCTCCTGCCTTGTGTTACTGGGGTGGGCTCTGGATGTACTGTAACTCTGAGCAGGATGAAGTACTTACTTAAGATAACAAACGATCAAATGTGGGTTCGATTCATACTGTAGTTCAACATCATAAATTGTATACAAAGGTGAGTCCAAAATTATCCAAAAATTATCCATACAAGACAGTGAAGACAGTTTTAATATAACCGGAGTGCGGATATATTTTGACTCTCATACATCATATTAAGCAACTGTGTTCCAAAATGTGCACCGCTATATGAAATTTTTTTTTGCATATATTTGCGTTTGGTTTTTGCCTTTCCAAATGATGTCACTCAGGGGTCATCTTTCAAGCAAGGAACATCAAAAACCTGCTCCTTCAACAGTTTGGAATTTGTGTAATCACTCTGTATTTGTGTGTGTGTGTGTGTGTGTGTGTGTGTGTGTGTGTGTGTACAGTACTATGAACTAGTCTTAGGTACATGCAAATAAATGCTATAGAGCAAGGATGTGTACAATAAAAATAATAATAATAAACTATAAAGCCCCAAAAATTGTAATTAAAGAAACAAAGTCAGCATTTGCCATGACTCTAAACTCTTTGAGGCCCCTTTAGTCTCAGGTGCAGTTTTATAAGGAAATTGAGTTTTACCGAACATCCTGCAGAACCTCCCACTGTTCTTCTGAGCACTTTTGCATGCAAAATCCAGCATCTATCTTTTTCATATAATGTGCTGGGCATGCTTTTATGGCATTACTATTCCAACACAAAATTAAACGCTACATATAAATGCATGTATCCGAGAAACGAAAGCCGCACATTATAGTATGATTATATTGTATAATAAAGTAAAAAAAAATAAAATGCATAAGAAAGATAGACAGCATTCTGGAGAGTGAAATAATAAATAATATCTGATCGGTCCTGTTATAGTTCCGTTTGAAAGCAAGCTCTTTGAATCACTCCCTCGCTCTGGACCTTAACCTGATCCGAGATATCAATCCAAAATGCTTTTGACGAAACTCAGCTGCATCATCACCGAGCTTGAGACTTCACTGATCCGGTCAGTCCTTTAGTTTAGAATCAGCATCGGACTGTTTAATCATTTATAATGACAAATGAGATGAGTGAAGCTTCATTGTTCAATAGTTCACGCGCGACAAAATGAAAAAGAACCGGTCTCACCTTGGGGCTTAAAAATATTTGGAGCTGTCATGAAACTTTAAGCATGCCGCGGCCTTCTTGCATGCATCCGGCCAAGATGCCTCATTTGGGAAATCATTGTGGCATTGAAAAACGGAAAGTGAAAACAAGCGTGCTGCACACACACACACACACACACACACACGCACACACACGCACACACACACACGCACACACACACGCGCACACACACACACACACATACACGCGCGCACACACACACACACACACACGCGCACACACACAGAAAATGCCGCAAATATTGCTTTCATGGTGCTGCATTTGCTGCAAGTACATTTCTTAAAGCTATGATTTCGATTGCAGTAGTGCAAGCACAAGAATAATTCATGAGGACATGGCACTGGTGTATGTGTGTTTGTGTCAGATATGCAGTATTCTCATGAAAACAGACATACAAATGCTTGTAAATGCAAATCATCACCCTTTGGAAAAGAAGTTTGTGCAAAAATATTCGGCGTCAAACGTGCAGTGAGAAGTTAGAACCAAAATCTCTATACAGCAGTATTCAGGCCATGGAGTTATCTCCTCTATATTTATGCTTTTGAAGTGCAGGAGGTGGAGCTAGATGAAGGAGGAGGAGCTAGGTGAAGGAGGTGGAGCTTGGTGAAGTGGGTGGAGCTAGGTGAAGTGGGTGGAGCCACGTGAAGTGAGTGGAGCTAGGTGAAGTAGGTGGAGCTAGTTGAGGTAGTTGAGGCTAGGTGGAGCTAGGTGAAGTGGGTGGAGCTAGGTTAAGTGGGTGGAGCCACGTGAAGTAGGTGGAGGTCTCCAATAAAGTCAGTTTTCTTGCAAGATATACAGTAAACTTCTCTCTATACAGTATATAATATCGACAATTCATTTATTTTTTTAATAAATAAATTTTATTTGATTATGTTATAATAATGACTTGTTTGCAATATGATTTATTAGACACTGAGGTTATTTTGATTATTTACGGATGAACACAGTTATACATAGTGACAGAGCTATTTATTTAGCCAGTATTTGAAATGACACACACTACTGTGCAAAAGTCTTGAGCCACCTCTCATTTCCTCATATTTTGTTTCCAAAGAGCCAGACTTCATTTTTTCTATTTTTTATTTTTTTTTAGACCACACAGTGATCTATAAATCATTCAAGCATAAAAAACCATCTAACTTAAGGCATGAATCAGTGAGAAACAGGTGCAGATGATGACCGGTGATCAGGCCGGTGATTAGTATACTGGTGATCTGGATGCTGAGTGGTTGGAACAGACGAGAGGGGAAACGAGGTTGCTGCTGTGATTGATAATTAAGGAAGCAATTTTTAAATTGTATCTTTAGGGTCTCTGCAGGGTGTCGCAGTAAATCCTGGACGAGGGTGGCAATCAATAGCAGGACACACATATATACGGTCTATCACACATTATGGGCAATTTGGGAACGCCAATTAATCTCCTCTTATCTGAATGTCTTTGGAGTGTGGGAGGAAACCAGAGTACCTGGAGGAAACCCACCAAGCACAGGGAGAACATGCAAACTCCTCCAGACTATATTTTGAAAAGAAAATGACTGTAGTGTTAGGATTGGACAGGTGAATTAGTGCAAGATTAATGAAATCATTGTGCCAGAGAATTCCAGCATATTAATTTCTGAGCATGATGAGAGATAACTGGAACAATGTACCCCTAATCTGATGATCGACACGCCAAGGATAAGCCACTAAACTACTCCTAAAACCTCTTCTCTGATGGATTTTTTGCTGACTTTCAGTGTTTCTTTGTTGTTGTTGTTTTATCAGCTTGAGTAAAGTACAGCATGTGTGTCTTGCTAATGCAATGCTGCAGAAACCGTAAGTGATTGAAGCTGGGTGGCTCGGGGGATTGTGGGAGGCCGCAGCAGTACACACAGCTGTAATAAAGTGCTTCCACTGCTGAGCTTCTCCCATCTGTCAGAGGTCAGGGATCAGCGAGAGAAACTGCTCACAGTCACATTTTGATGCACTTCTGTTGTATATACTGATCTGAGCCACCGAAACAGACAAATAAAAGGTCCCTCGTCCCTCTCTCTTTCTCTCTCGCGCTCTGTACAGTATCTCTCGTCTCTGTCTCACCCCGTCGCTTTCTTTCTCTCCCACTCTCGCGCTCACACCTACAACATGCATGCCTACACAGAACAGACTGAAGCCTCTCCACCTCTACACCTCTGCTTTATAACACCATCCACAGAAAATTACACGTGATGTCGGCAAGCACATGTCTACCGACGGTCCGAGCAGCATGCCCCTCTGACCTGTGACTGCGGGTTCAGAAGTGGCTCTGCAGTCTTGAATAGGAGCTGGCATCACACCTAGGCCTGAGATATTTATAAGCTGAACGCGGCTTATCATGAACTGCTGTGGGTTTTAGCTGCCTGTGTAATCGTGGTGATAGTAACAGCAGGGTTGGCTCATACCATTCTGAAGCTCTTGACTAAAAAACCATTGTGCTGCCCCTTCTGCAAAGTTTTATAATCCATAAAAAATAATGAAATATTGCTATGCTCAGAGTTTCGACGATTAATATTGGTGCTGTCAATCAACAAAATTTTTTAATCTAGTTAATCACAGTAATAGTCTGTTTTAAATTACTCAGATTTACTTGTATTATAAACATGCAGTGTTGGAATAAAGAAATGCATGAGAAACTGGTTAGAGCAAACAGATTAATTACATGCATTCACACTGTAATATTGACAGTCCTAATTAATATATATATATATATATATATATATATATATATATATATATATATATATATATATATATATATATATACAGAGAATTCCAGCATATTAATTTCTGAGCATGATGAGAGATAACTGGAACAATGTACCCCTAATCTATATATATATATATACTCACCAGCATTTACAGGAGCACCTTACTATATATCAATGTATACCATGATTGACCAATCACGATCAGCCTTTCATCGAGGGCTCGCCACAGTGGACCATCCGATCCACACATAACTCGGCACAGGTTTTACACCAGATCTCCTTCCTAACACAACCCTCCCATTTTATTCGGGAAGGCCAGGTAGTATGGTGTGTGCCACCCCAACCCCACCCAAGCGACGGTGCTTGAACTCAGATCTTCCAATCACCAACCTAGAGCCTTAGCCACACAAGCCACCTCTGCCCAATCATGTGTCGGCAGTGTAATGCATAAAGTCCATGCAGATGAATGTCAAATAAATAGCCCAATTGTCCAGATCTGATCTACTCTTATAGCCCATCCACCTAAAGGTTTAATATGTTCTGAGGTGCTTTTCTGCTCATCGCTGTTGTCAAAAGTGGTTTGTGAACTACTAACAGTGTTTTTACATGGACACTGATATTCCATAAATATCCAGATAATCAGTAAATATTAGCCATGTAAACATTTGGTCAGATCTAGTATCTCTTGCCAGAATAAGTATATGTACAGTACAGTATATATATTTTTGCATGATCTGCATTTACATTATTTCCTATGGGAAAACGCGTTTCGCAATACAAAATTTCACCTCTGGAACAGATCAAATTTGTATGCTGAAGCACCAATTTCATCATTTTTCTTATTTTGAAAAAGCTTCACATCTGGCACCAGCAACCACTTCATTGTCAAAGTTACAGAGACTACAGTTTTCCCCAATTCTCATATCTAATGTGAATATTTAATTGAATCTAACACTTGACCTGATCTTCAAAGTTTTAGACATTATTGTACTGCTGCCACGTGATCGCCTGATTGGATAATACCTTACACAATGTCAAGGTCAGCTGCTTACACAGTGTAACTCACTTGTCATCGTCTACACCACTTTATCACATATATACTGTACAGGAGACTTAGGGCATGAGGCGGGTGCACCCTGGATGGGGTGCAAACCCATGCCAGACACACTGTACCACTCCCCTACATTTGTTCTCTACTCTAATTCATGTGAAATAAAATTGCAGTAAATGAATGTCAACTAGGACGATTATTTACTCCACTATTTATCACCAAAGTAGATATTACATAAAAGATAGAAGTGTAAGCAGACAGTCATTGTGTGTATATCTGTGCATGTGTGTGTTTGTGTGTGTGTGTGTTGCCATCAATCACTCTTCTATTAAAGAGACCTCATGATATAATCAGCCTAATAGTTTTATTGTCAAAATAAATATTGACAAATATTAGATTCTATCCCCTTTCTATTATCATAACCATCTGTTACTGGTAAGGACAATTTCCTCAACGAAACCATAATGAGATAAAAATGTCAGAACCACTGAAACGTCCATGCTTCCATTAAGCATACACCCAGAAGTTAATGTTTATAACTAGATTAATGGCATTAAATTCACCCAGTTCCTTACTTAGGAGCTGCTGCTTATTTAAGAAGGAATTAAAACTTACTGTACAAAAGGATTCAATTCATGTTTTGGCCACATACTGTAAAGGCAGAACAACTTGGGAAATTTGAAAGGAAAAAAAAAATACAAAACCTTTTTGTTCATGAATTAAATTTTTTAAAAAGTTAGTTTAATTGGGAAGTGGTGGCTCAGGCGGCTACGGCTCTAGGTTGTTGATCTGAGGGTCCATTTTCAAGCCCTGCCGTGAAAAAGGAAGTTTGTGTCAGGAAGCGCATCTGGTGTAAAATCCATGACAAAACTTTTATAAAAATAGTTAATTTTAAAGATTTAGCTTCAAATACTCACTCACTGTCTATACCGCTCTATCCTGTTTGCAGGGTCGCGGGGGGGCCTGGAGCCTATCCCAGGAGATCTTAGGGCACGAGGCGGGGGTACACCCTGGACAGAGTGCCAATCCATCACAGGGCACACACGCTATGGGCAATTTGGGAATGCCAAGTAGCTTAATGTCCATGTCTTTGGACTGTGGGAGGAAACCCACCAAGCACTGGGAGAACATGCACACAGACCTGGGTGGGAATCGAACCCGGAACCTGGTGGAGCTACACCACCGTGCCACCAGCTTCAAATACAAAAATTTATAAGAAAAATAAATGAAATAAATGAAAACGGTTGAAAGTCAAATGCTAAATTTATGAATAAAATACTTAAGCCACTTTTTTTTCCCTTTGCCAAGCTTTTCTACCGGATATAATCCACGTTCTCTCAGTAATCACAGACCACTACTATATACAGTAAGACTAAGAAACTGTGGGAAAAACGTACAACAGGTGATGGTAATTTAATGGTAGAGAAAATTAAACAGGAAATAATCATGCAGAGATTGAGAGGAAAGCAAACACAAGCAGGACGGGTCAAAAGCCAGATCAGCGTTTTACTTACTGCCGAGAGTACCTGCCGCTTCACCTGCAAGACAAGAGCAAAAGGCTTTATGAGTATTAAGTCAAATTCCCTTATTGCGAACACAATTTAGTCAGATATAACAACAGAGGATGCTCCTTTTACGATTCGCTGCTGCTATTAGCAAAGATTTGTTCACCATTATTAAGAGTGAAAGGTGCTTGAGTGTAAGCCGAGGTCCTCTCAAAGCCCACAGGGTCTCCCACTGAACTCGAAAATGTGCTCGTGCAGCAATACCTGCACTCCCAGCAATCCTTTACCGACAGACAACACCAGTCTGACCTGCTTTGCGCATCCTGGTATAACAACCAGACACTTGTGTATACTGTAAAAAATAAAACCGACTGTGTTTTTTCTTTTTTTTTCTTTTTATGCTGTGACCCGAATTTACTCAGATCCCAAATATGGAGTACTAATTTGCACATGCATACGATCTTACTGTATACTATTCATGTGTGCATATAGTGGTGTTGATGAGGGTTTTTTCTTTTTCGTGAAGAAGCATAATTTATAAAAACAGATTTTTTGAACATTTGATTTTGATCAGAAGACATGGTGGTGGTTCCATCTGTAATTCAACTCACAACATTTTTGTTTCTGGAGTAGCAGCTCTTTCGAAGGGCGTTAAAGTCAAACCAGAGCAAATCATCTCATGAGCAGAAGGGGGAAGACATAAAACCGATTGACATTTACAGAAAACTTATAAGCATGTTATGGGAATGAGTCTCTTAGCTGCAGTAAAACGTGAATGGTGCAAACATTTTAAAGAGCGAATGATGATCCTGGGCTAAGCTGGGTCAGTATTGAGTGCTGTACTGTACATGTAAATACTTTTCAGTAGTCCAACATTTATGTGCTTAAACTTTTTTTTTTTTTTTTTTTAATAGTTCGTCACCAGAGCTGGGTAGTAACAAGTTGCATTTACTCTGTTACATTCACTGAAGTATTTAAAAAATACTTTACAATACAATACATTAACAATACTTCTTTGAGTAGTTTTACTGCACCATACTATTTATTTTTACTTGAGTAGATTTGTGAAGAAGAAAAGCTACTCTTACTCCACTACATTCAGCTACACTCGACTCGTTCATTTTCTAACCATTTATTAGACACTTTAGATATTCTTTGTGTTTGCCAGAGAAATGCAGCCGGTGGAGCTACCACATGACTGTGTTTCACCAATCAGATGCAGCAACAATAATCACATGACTCCGTTTGACCAATCAACTGCAATCACAATAATCACATGGAGTCAAATCTCCAGCAGTGGTATGAATGACAGTGAAGCAAACATGTCACGGTAAGTTTAGCTTTTTTTACTTAATGTTGCAATAGTAACGTATATAATTAGCAAATGAGCTAGAAGCAAAAAAAAATAAAAAATCATTTTCTTACATGTGTTCTGCTGGGCACAGTTTATGGTAAAGTGAGACCTCTTGTACACATGTTCTAATGTTATTTTCTGCTGAGTCATCTGCAGGGCAACTGAATATACAGCATATCTTACACAGGAAATACTGTGGTTTACACTGTTCAAACATACACATGTTACGTATAGTAGGTATGTGGGTCAAAAGCTTTATGTTGTGAAAAAATGAGATTAGGAAATTAGCGTTTCTTATTCCTTAATTTGCTATTTTGTAAAGATATTTAGTTTTATTCAATTATTTAATTTAATTTAATTTATTATTTGGAAATGTCAGAATTTGTACATCATTTTTATAATTTTGTCTGGCTGCTTAAATAATTTCTAAAAAATATATATTATCTATATAATATACTATATGAGTTTCACTTTTTGAAGTGAATTACTGAAATAAATCGACTCAAAAATTCATGGAGATGCACCTGTATGCTTAAATTTTAGGTGGTGAAACGTCGCAGTTCCTCTATAATCCTACAGGTGGTGTGCTCTAAACTATTCACACATTGGCAGGCAAAACACATTTTGTTTAGAATTGTAACAAAAAAACAAAACAAACAAACAACAACAAAAAAATATATGTATATTATAGAAATATTTTTAAAATTGTTATATTTACTGAATCGCAATACTGTACAGTACACATCGTAATGTCACGTACTGTAGGTATCGTTCTAATATCGTATCGGGTGATTCTCGTCCCTAGTGTAGATGTTTGATTCTTGCATGTCTGTATATAATGTCCAAATGTGTGTTGCATATCTAACCTAAAGCCAACACTACCAAACCAAGTTATCATTTTCTTTAGAACTCATTCAAATTCACAAAAGGGACAAGACTTAATATTCTGTTCAGATGCAAGACAAGCAAGCTAACCTTCACTAAATCAGAGCCTATAAGAAAATGACTGTAGCTGTAGACATCTAATTATACTGATCAAAGGGGGGGGGGGGAATGAACCTCTTCCAAGACAACAAGGGTGCGATAGAATATCAGAGAGGGTTATAGAGAAAGGAAATGGGCAAGAGGGAGCGAGTGAACAGCACTTGAAGAGAAACAGGAAGACCGAGTAACCAGGGCGCGAGAACAAATGAGAGATTTCCTTTTTTTTTTTCTTTTTCTTTTTTGGAAAACACAGTCGCATCTTTATCTCTACATCTGCCGCTAAGATGTGCCAGCAGTATCCTCAGAGTGAAAACGACAAGCCAGGGTTGAATCGCTGTGAAGTGGGATTGAGAGTGTGCACATGCATGTGTGAGTGTGTGAGTGTGTGTGTGTGTACACTTTTGTTGTCTGCCTGCCTGCCTAATTTTACAGTGGCATGACCAGCTCCTACGTTAACGCTCATCCAGCTTGTTCTCTCATGCAGGTGTGATAATTAATCCCATACTCTTACACTGTCATCTCGTTCTCATGTCTGTGTGTGTTTGGCATGCAAACGGTGCTTACAGGTGTTTGGTGATCCATTGGGAGTGGGCAGGTATGAGCCGGGCTTCCACGACCTGGCCTTGAAGCCCCGTTCGCAGCGAGCGCAGTCCTGCCCCGTGGTGTTGTGCTCGCAGTCACACTGGAGGCTGCCATCGCGAAACGTACACTGTCCTGCGTGAAGGTTACACTTACACCTGCGTGCACACGCACACACATACACATGCACACACACACACACAGGGAAAAAGAGAGAGAGGCAAGCCAATTAACACTCTACTCACAGCATTCCTGCTGTACAGCCAAGGGCAAGGACTACCCTACTGAGGAAACCCTGCCCTGGGTATTCACTCCTGCCCCCTGAGATATCTCATTAGCTCACCAGTGTGGAAGAAGCTACGTGCTAATTAGCTGAATCAGATACGGTAGCGAAAGTTTCTGCAGGGAGCTCCAGGAGGTGTAGCGGTTCTGCATGAAAATGCATAATCCACAGGGGTGAAACCATTCTGAATCCCTAGTTTGTCATGAGACACCCTGAAGCCAAAGCAGTGAAGAGAGTCAGACACGGTGGTAACTGAGAAATAGCATGTTGTTTAAAAGCACTCAATGCTAAATGCTCTGCTTCTACAGGGTTCTGTCGATGATACCAGGATCACATTTCAATTTGATAAAATATGGTGCAGAGAGCAGGCTGGTGTTTTGACATGGCAGGTTACCTCATCACTATGATTAGCACCGATTCACTAACAGAATGCTATTTGCTAGGGCAGCATGATGGCTTAGTGGTTAGAGCTGTTGCCTTGAACCTCCAGGGTCTAGGTTTGCTTTCTGCCTTTGTGTGCGTGCAGTTGCACGTTCTCCCTGTGCTTGGTGGGTTTGCTCCTGGTACTCTAGTTTTCACCCATAATCCAAAGACATGCAGATTAGGCTAAGTGACATTCCTAAATTGCAGATAGTGGTGAATAAGTTGTGTGTCAGTGTATGTCTGTGTCCTGCTATGGATAAGCAACCCGGCCAGAGTGTACCCTGTCTCATGCCCTAAGTCTCCTTGGATAGGCCAGGCCTTAAAGGAGGTGCTCAACCTTTAAGCAACACACACTGTATGACCAAAAAAATGGGGATATGTTACAATGGGGCCACCCTGGATGCATTTCCAACCCATAGCTGAGTAAAACTGTGCACCACTTTTATTCAGGCTTACACCAGTAAGCCTACAACACATGTCTTTGGACTGTGGGTGAAGACAGAAACCAAATTGTCTTCTGGTGGCGACCCGGGAGCAGCCGAAAGAATAAGTAGTATTAGTATTAGTATTAGGAGTAATATTGGGAAGGGAAGAGTAGTAGCAGTAGTAAGATTAATAGTACAAAGGAATCCTAAAAGTCAGGAATCCTACTGTCCCTACTTCCCACATCCGTGTTCAAAGGATTATGTAACAAACTAAGCACACAAATAGATTCATAAACAATTAATGGCAAAATTACAGCACCAAAGTCCTGGACATACTTTCTGAGATGACGTTTAACAGGGTTCAATTAACAATACGCCATAACTGCTAATGTACGTTGATCAGGACGTGATTCTTATTTGAACAAAGTCTTGTACCGCAGCAAGACCTGAAAAAAACAAAGACAAATACTGAAATAAATTACATGCAACTGCTACGCTTCAGGGGGAAATACACAGGAAAATAAGAGAGGCAGAGAGATAGTACGAGAGAGAGAGAGAGAAAGAGAGAGAGAGAGAGCGATGATTTCACACCTAATTAAAATAAATGGGAGATACTGAGGTGGCATCTGCTGTCAAGTAGAGTTTTTTTTTTCCTTCTTTCTTTCCTTATTGTACTTGCTCAGTGTTATAAGAAAAAAAAAAATGCAAAGTGGCAGAAAGCTAAGCATCTGGCCTCCCGGCTTATGACCAATCCTCACGCATACGTCGTCTCATAGTTGAGATTAAATAGGTGCAGAGAGTAAAGTGGGTTTGTATGGAAATGATGATTTTCAGAATTACGCTCTACGTAATCAAATAAATGAGTGAATCCTGATGCTTTTCTTCCCACTGGAGGGAGCAACTCCACTGTCGATTTGCATAAAGGATGGCACGGGCACATAAGCATTTGCATGAAGTATTTATAAAGCTGACCTATATATACATTTTCCATGACAACACCTGGTAAGTAAACCTTACATAGGCGATGAACTGCTGTATAATAAGATTATAGCTCACATTTGTCATCTGTAAAGCGAAATGAAAAAGTTGACGCTGCCAGAAAGTACACCATTCTTCAATAATTGGTTAACTTTTGCCTCCTTTGCTTGGTACGTGAAATCCTCGCTTGGTGTTGTCCTGTACCATTTAAGATATACTTAACTTAAATTTTATGTATCTGTTTTTGCATTACTGCTCCAAATATTCATATCTGGGCAATTTGGAAAGGTCAGTCTTATCTTTTGGGGTGTGGAGGGAAACCAGAGGAACGAAATGTGCAGACTGGACAAACAAGCCCAGGTTTGAACCCCCAACCCAAGAAATACGAGGTGACAGTGGAAACCACTTTCTGCCTGGAGCAGAACCTGATAACCACAAACTCAATCAATGTCTTCAAATAGGAAGAGGTTTATCAAAATAAAACTACACAATGGTCCTGATATGGAGATCTTACAAGGATTTACACACAATGAAGTGTAATCGGGAGAAAAATATCATGTCATTAAAGTAAGTTTTATTATCCCGAAAGAAATCATTCACCTTCATGTCATATCCGACCAACTGAAATAAAACCTCCTACTGAGGTGAATTATTTGTGACGTCCTACAGAATCCTGGTCTGAGGCACACTTGTAATGTCCACCAGATGCCATATGAGGTGGTATCAAAAAGTTTTGAGACTAGTTTTGCAACACACCAACAGAAGGCAGTCCAAGGCTGCATGCACAGTCACAGGGAGCACTGACCTTCATAAGTCAGTGTGCTTAAAGAAATCATCCTGTGTACATCAGGAGCTGTGCAACTGGTGCTATTCTGACCACGTGCATTACCACGTCTGGTATTTCATCATGGACAGTGAGTTAGAACAAAAAGCAAACGTGAAATTCCACATGAAACTGGGCAAATCTGCTACAGAGACATCTGCCATGGTTCAGCAAGTTTATAAGGATACTGCAATAAGTCATTTGAGGTGTTTTGAGTGGCACATGCTTCAAGAACAGAAGAACGTCAATAAAAGACAACGAGAGATCAGGAAAACCTTCAATGAGCTCACCCCCCAAAAATGTAGAAATCATTCGGCAGCTTGTGCATGATAATTGTCGGAGAACAATCCACAACGTTGTTGCCATTGGCGGTGTGTCATAAGGAACAGTCCAGGCAATCCTCACGTTAGATGTTGCTGCCATGTTCGTCCCCAGACTGCTGTCCCAAAAGCAGAAGGAACATCAAGTGGAAGTCTGCCAAGAACTGCGTCAGCGTGCCATGGATGATCCGTCCTTCCTGTCGAAGATCATTACTGGTGATGAAACCAGGGTGTAAGTGTACGACCCTGAGACGAAGCAACAGTCTTTACAGTGGAAGGGCCCATCATCTCCACGACTGAAAAAAGCGAGGCAGGTCCGCACCTCAACCAAGTGCATGCTCATCTTCTTTTTGACATTTGCTGCATTGTGCATCAGGGATTCATCCCCAGGGGCCAGACCATCAACAGCAAAATCTACTGCCAGGTTTTAAAGCGTCTTAGGGAGGACATACTGTATGGTGAAAGCAACTGAATCTGTGGCGCACGAACTTCAAAACTTTTTCATACCCCCTTGTATGCCCTATCTAGTACACTTAAAAAAAGAATCATGCACCACTTGTATCTGCATATGTACTGTATTTATTTATAACACATTACACATTATACATTTCCTACAATGACACTGGGAATTTTTCCTGTTCCCAGGACTGTATTCACCATGTAAAATTCTGAGTTCACTTCGTAGTACAGAACAGTTACTACAGTACCAGTCGCAATGTCATCAACAAACATTTTCAGGAATATTTTTCAGGACGTTTTACTTAAAATATAAAAGCTCATCAGAAGAAGAGTACTGTAAGAATGGGTGCTAATTTTACTAGAAGCACCATCAAAGCGAATGTGCCAATTAGTGTGAACTATCTAGATGGCTAGCTATTAAACTATAAAGTGAGTGTGGATACTACGGGATCTTTTTCTGTTAACAAAAATAATCAGGACATTTGACTATGTTGGGTCCAAAATGTCGATTGCTTAATATAAAGTTCTTTATAGTTTATAGAACTGTTTTACATATCACAGTCGCGCCGTTATAACTGACTAATTAGCTACGTCCCTCTCTCTGAGGGCCCTGGACGTTAAATCACAGCTGTGTCGATATTCAGTAACACCACACTCTTGCTTGTGTCAATCTGTTTCTTCCAAATAAGATACTTTTATTCATCCTTACTTTATGATTTCAGCCAAACAGCATGCTATCCAAGAACACAATACACCGTATTTGTCAATTCTTTGGCGAAGAAGACGTATTTCAATCTGTAACTTGCTTTTAATATAAATGAACTTTTACTCAGACTTTAATGATGACTTAACAGCTACAGAATCCTCTCATGGGCTCTGGTGTCCACGTTCCATCTGTATCCCACTCTTACTGCATCATTTCATGTCCAGACACTCACAACATGGCAGATAGCGTTGGATAATTGACAGAGTGGGGTTTTATTCCACTTCATTTACTTTAATTAAGCCTGTCTAATTTTTTTTCCTCAAAGGCCTCTAGAGCTAAACCAACACCACCCTCCAGGGCCCTGAAGCCATAATTAAAACTTGATGTCAATCACAATGTCTTTCATTCAGGGATTTTTCCAAGAGCACATGCCCATCAAGTCTCTATCACAACAAATTAATCAGTGGCGGCTCCCTCCATGTCTTCTGGGACAACAGACTGCGACCGGACGATTCACGACTTCAGCAAGCCATTAATCAGTTACAGAAAGCTGCGGGCACTTACCAATTTCTGACCGAATCTACAGTGGGGAGGGGGCGCCACAATCCTATTAAGCAGCAAAGATTATTAAAGTGTAGAGATCTTCGGGGTCTGATGATCTCTTTCACGAGTCCCACACGCATATTATGTCTGTAAAGAAAATTATACTATATTTGGTGCATAATATACATACTTATACTACAGTGCTGTTGAAATTGTGAATCTGATTGATTGGTCAGAAGGTGTTGATCAATTTTTATTTTTAATGGTATTAATTAATGCACTCATTATTTTATCATCATTTAGATTGTTGTTAAAAGTAACATATCATTAACAAATTTTAATGTAATAAATGTATTTTATGATCATCATAAAGATGATCATCGTGAAGAGGATTTATTTATTTATTTTGCATTATCCATATTCTAGTTCTCTTGGACATAAAGCAATATGCACCAAAAGCATAGTTTTAAGTGGGGTTAAATCTGTGTAACGGTACACAGATTCGTACCATTCGTTTCAGAACAGGGCGTCACTTTCAGTGTGTGTTGTGATCCCAGTGGTCTAGCTTTACCTAGTACTGGGTTGTTTTCCCTATTAACTCAGTTAATGCAACTTAATGTTTAGCATGATTTTCACCAATCATACATAACATTAAAACCATTAACATAAAAACCACCTAGGTTTTTTGTTCCCCTTTCCTCTACGAGGCAGTTTTGGCCCCTCGGGGCATGACTCCACAAGGCTTCACCACAAGGTGTGGTGTGGTGTCTGGCACCAGGACATTAGCAGTGAATCCTTTCAGTGCTGTGGGTTGTGGTGTGGGGCCTCCATGGATCGAACTTGTTTGTCTTGCGCATCACATGGCTGCTCAGTCAGATTGAGATTGTTGAATCAACAACCTTGAACTCTTTGCCTGCTAAGCCCCATATACAGCAGCCGCCTTTCTATTGTGACCAGCATTGACTCTTTTCAGTACTTTGCGCTACATCAGCTTGTGGGATTGAATTATACGGGCTTTCCTATGATCCCTGCAGGCACAGAAGGGCCATGGGTGCCCATGATCCAGTCACAGGTAATTAATAATCAATATTATTCAATTCACATGGCGGTGATGTAAGTGTTATGGCTGATTGGTGTATATAGGACAATTAATAATATTGATCAGCTACAGGTTACAAGACATTTGGGTTTTCATTTTACGCCTATATCCAGTATACTCTACATAATTTCTTATATGAGAGACAAAAATAGGTGCATTAGATGCTGAATGAACTTCCCCTTCCTCTTTTGTTTTAGATCTTACATGACATTTTGCTTATACAGTAGGTACAAAAATCTATATACAAATATGGTGAAGTTAAGAAGCAAGAAGCAATACATCAAAATGCCTATGTTTCCAATTTCCTATTATAATATAATGTATACATTACCCTAAAATGAAAACCCAAACTGTTGCCAATCAATATTTTTAACTGTTGTTTTATTTAAGCTCATCAAAATGCATAATAATTAGCCAATTATTAAAAAATAATTAGCCATGTAGCTACAGTACATTTGACTTGATTAGCTACATTAGCTACTTGTTGAGATTCCTATCAAGCATGTTAATATTGGCACAGTAGAGTCTCTTGACAAATGACAATTAAAAACCCTTTTTTTTTTTCCATCAAACCAAAAATGGTTCATTAATGAGTTGAGGTAAACAGGGTCATGGGGGGCCTGGAGCCTATCCCAGCAGACTTAGGGCTTGAGGTGGGGTACACCCTGGATGGAGTGCCAATCCATCGCAGGACACACATTCGCATGCTCATTCACACACTCTGGGCAATTTGGGAATGTCAATTGGCCTAATCTGCATTAGACCATGCAAACCTCATGCCCGCAGACCTGAGACGGGAACCTGGACCTGAGGGTGCGAGGCCACAGTGCCAAACACTAAGCCACTGTGCCGCCTTTTACCGTACAGGAATGGCGATTCTTTTGGTGAAGGTTAGTAAAAGGTATGCAGTTATAAAGACAGAATGTGTTAGCTGAAAGTCAGTTTAATGAATTTCTAAACAACAGGCTTTTGCGAAATCAAGAAATGATTCATATGTATATATTTGATGAGTCATCGGCACTGGAAAATGTGTGATTAAATCTGAGAAAGTGATTGCTAGAAGCATCAAATACAGACACATAACGTAGACAGGCCACAGTGCGGTCCGTTCCTAAAAAGCTGCAAATATTCTTGATGCGTCTCGTGTCACCTATCCCCACCTCCATCCCAGGAAGAGGCCGCGCTGTAAATGATTCAATCACTGTTTAGACAGGAGGGAAAAAGCGCCGGGAAAAAAAAGAAATCTGTCTGCTCTGACAGTTGAATAAATGCCTGCTGGCATTTTGTAAATTTGCTTGGCTAGTGGGTGCGAAAGCACATGCAGAATGCGTACCAGCGCCGAGATTGGTATGCACCGTCGGCGTCATGAATATTCGAAATTATTGACACCTCATAAAAAAAAGTGCAAAGTGGACACTATAGGCACTTGATTAAAAACCAAGGACAGAATACATCATTTGCTTCACTGTAAAGGGCAGTAATGCTTGTTGCTTGTAGAGCTTTACTCTGTCCTGCACTGTCCTGCTTTAAGCAGGTATAGGAGAACATAAGTGCATGAAAGCTATTTCTTGAACACACACAAACACACACACACACACAGCAGGGAGCCTAAAAGGAGGGTTGTTGCCACGGCTGCAGCTCTGGGGTGTGAACTGAGGTTTAACAAGTTCTGCATAAACATGGTCTGCTCGGAGATCAGATCCAGCTCAGCGATATCAAGGCCACAGTGTGGACACCCCACGGACTGACACAGGAAAAAGAACTCACGCGCGAACACGGTGCCAGCGTTGACATCTCTAACCTCTCTCTAACCAATTTCTGTGAATGGATGATGATGAGAATAAGTTCCACACATCTCGCTCAGACCCGAATCAAAAGCGGTGGGGGGTAGAGCAAACATCTCAGAAAGCATGCTATAACTCTCTTTTTTTTTTTTCAATCGAGTTCAGATCATACTGAACTCAATTAAACTGATCCACAGGATGCTGATCCAGCACCAGTTCTCTTTGATACATATGGACTATAGGGAAAATGAAGCATTGATCCAGCACTATGGGGCTTATTCCACTCATTTCTCAATCCAAAGGCAGGCCACAGGAGCGCTCTCACTAACTAACCTCGCCAAGCTCGTGTTCATTTGGCTCTTTAATCTGTAACCAGTGTAATTAATTCGCAGTCGGTTTATAATGTATGTCTCACCGCTTGAAACTAGCAAGTAGCACTGGTAATTCAATTCAATTTATTTGAATTAACCAAGCATGCTTTAGTCATCAACCAAGGCAACACAAGCTACATTTATAGTACCCATGAGACAGTTTGATCATGTGTGTAAGCTGTTTTTAAAACCTAGGTGCAGTCCAGTCTTTCCGCTCTATCTGAAATTGGAGGTATATTGATGTCGGAGTTTGAATTACGTGTGGTATTTATGCAGATCACAGATATACATGTAGCTGGGACTTAAAGGGCCCATGTTTTGCCAGTTCTTTAACAACTTGTATATAGTACTTTATATTTTGCTTGCAAAGAAAGAGCAAGACTTTCCTGTATTTTAATGTATTCTTGAGGAATAGCTCTCCAGGCTTACTGAAGGTTTTTTTGGTTTCCATTTTTGGCATGATTTTGGTTCTCATATTCAGTCCCAGTACCTGGACAGATTCAGGGGAATGTTTTTTGTTTGTTTGTTAAGTCTCACAGTGACCTATGCATAAAAAATAAAAATAATTTCTCTTCAAGGTGCAGATGATGACAGATGATCAGGCGGGTGATTATTATACTGGTGATGCTGAAGGCTGAGTGGTTAGAATGGATGAGAGGGGAAATGAGGTTGCTGCTGAGGTTATAGTAAAACATGTGATCCCATCTCTTTAATTTAATCTACAAAATTAAATGTATTTTAATATGAAGAAATACATTTTTTTGCATAATGGGTCTCAGAGATTCCCCAAAATGTGTGTAATGATTCATTCCTCTCCCGACCACTGTGTAAATGAGCTACTGCTAAGCCACGCCCTGCTAGAGAACAGCAGAGCTACATTACAAGCTGGGGGAGGGGTTGTGGGCAGGGTTGTCTTCTTATATGAGGTCACATTAGAGGAAGAAAAAATCTAACTGCTTTCTTTAAACGCCAGCAAAAATAAAAACTGGAAGTTTTGTCTTAGTTGTTTTTTTGTTTATACACTACAGGCGCACACGAAGGAGTCCATATGAACGTTCAAAAATGACTAAAAAGTTTATTTTGCATAACAGGTCCCTTTTAAGGCACTATTTGGCCGGTGAGGCAAGTGGTGGCTTAATCAGTAAAAGCTGTGGATTACTGAACATAAGGTCAGGGGTTCAAGCCCCACCCACCACTGGGCTTCCACTGTTGAGCCCTTGAGCAAAGCCCTTCACCCTATCTGCTCCAGGGGTGATGTATCCTGGCTGATCCTGTGCTTTGACCTCAGCTTCCTAACTGTTATATGTGAAAAAATGATCTCACTGTGCTATAAGGTACATATGACAAATTATATATATATATATTTGTAAATTGTGCTGAGGTTACAGGCATAAGTGAAGTTTGAATAAAAATAGAAGTATGTTTCAGTAAGAAATGATGGAAGAGGGGAACAGTATTGAGTCCAGGGCCACTGGCTGAAATTGACATTCAGGCGTTTCAGGTAGGAAACACATTTAAAAAATCATTAGAATGCCTACTGAGGTCAGTTATAAGAACATAAACATGACATTTAAAAAATAGTAAACAGTATTGTCTGTTTAAATGTGCACAGAGGATATCAGAAGAGAGAGCAAGTGTACAATCACGAACAAGTGTAATCATAGGATGTGTATGGGCATGAGAACACATGAAAAGCACATCAAATGAACAAAATTTGACAGGAAACAAAAAATAACAGATTATGCTATATGGACTGAAGTGATTTAAGCAGGCTTGGAAGTTTTCCTTATAGCCACCTTACTCCGTATCCCACATGTGTAAAGAACAGGAAACATTCAGCTTCATGCATGAAGAGATATACAAATAAATTTTCTCTTATTTTTGAATGTATCCATTATTTTTCTCTGGGTTGTTCATACCCATTCATTTTTAGGATTCAGCAGTATTTTCTTTTTTTTTGCTCTTCTCTTAGGTAAGAAAACACTTTACATGTGATCGAGAGCCAAGATAGGAAAAAACACTTTTAATAATAATTCTTTTAAAATTAAGAAACATAAAAAAACTGTATGATGTAATCAAATCTAGATTATTATATATCGATTCATATTGATCTTTGATGTTGTTTGATGTTTAATTTGAGGGCTAAAGCGATCTTATTGGTCATTTGAATGGTCCTATTAGGACTAAGTAAACCCGTGAATGGTTGCATGCATTCTGCTTCGGAATGGCTGGCACGACATCATCCCAGCTTGCATCACAGATCTTTCGCCTTAGCTGGCTTTTTGATTGATCGCCAGGTCACACGCGTCGGAAGATCACAAGTTAACTTTGTTACGGTTGATTGCAAAGTGCTTTGCACCTTTTTTCAGTGGCATCCCTCCAATTCTTATGCCCGGTTTACACGACACAACATGGTCTTTAGGGGCGATACCTTGTGCTAATTGCATGCTAATCTTTGCATCTCCAGTGTAAGATCAAGTAAGATCCATCGTTCAGCTCAACTGGGCAAGGGCAGATGGAGGTGATTAGGAACATTTGGTGCATCTGCAATTGAATTCACTTATTTTTATATTTTATAAAGAGAAAATTGAAGCGAAATTTAAGATAATGTTTCTGCATGACATCCAATGTTCACATGTAGGAAGTGACCGGGACTCAAATATTACTCTTCCACTTAATTTTAATTGGTACATCATGTATATCATGTTATATATAGAAAAGTCCCCTTCCGACGTGATGTAATGATCCATGATACACGGTCTACTACATTCTGAATGTTATCATGTCATCTAAGAGGTTTTGTACAGTAGTTGTAACCCCTGGATAAGCTCTGCTGTAGGTACCGTAGGCTTGTCTTAAAATGACACATTTATGTAGGAGTGTGTATGTGGGTGTGTACTGTATGTATTAGCTGCAGAATTTAAATACGGAACAGCTGGGGTCTCTGCAAACAATGAAACAGAAAGTGCGTCCGATTATGCTTTTATGGCTCCTGGACTCCTTTTAAGACGTAAAGACAGGGACGGGTGCAGGTGAACCGAACACAGCATCCAGAGAAATAAACAGCCCAAGCGAATAAACGAATGTGGAAAAGCAGATAAAAGGCCAGCGTATAAACACTGGGTTCCTGCAAGGCACCTGGCGACAGCTGCTAATGGGACCCATATTTATTGGCCCCCTGTTCCTCTGCCTTAGCGAGTCTTCGTCGTCCCAATGTGCCATTTATTCTCATTTGAACAGGAATGCTGCCAGTCTGATCATGAGGCACTTACGCATAGCAAAACGTGCAGAGGTAGAAGGACAAGAACAAATGGTGCCCCAAGAGTCACCCCAAGAGTCACACCGAGATCCGTCATGATTACCGCCGCACGTCTTACTTATTACTTCCAAATGGCTGCGGCTTTAAAGGACCAAGGAGAGAAACAGGCCGAGATTCCACATCCATTAGTGCTCATAATGCCTGGGGATTTTAAATCAGTGCCAGTTGACTGTACGAGAGATGGATATCAGCGTGTCTTGTTAACGAGCACGAAGTTCCTGGTGTCATCGTACTACTTTTGCATGTTGAAATACGGTGCGACTAAGTGTGTCTTCAGACTACACAGAGCAAATTGGACATGACAGCTCCCTGACAATAGGATTTTATTGAGTTTACACGTGCTAAGGAAGAGAATATTGATTTGTAAGGAACGGCAGTGCCCGGGGTATTACTCAGACCGAGAAGTATAATTGGCTTCGAATTCTATTTTTCCCCTAGTCTTAATCCATGGCTTGAGCAGTGTAAGCTCTGTACAAGGCTAATGATGCCTGTTCTCCAGCGGTGCTCCTCCGAAAGACCTACTCTTACTAAAGAGACCCTTTTTTCATACTTGTCCATTATCTTGGCATTTTGAAGGGCAGCTGCAAAAAAAGGAGAAAAAAAAAAGTCCCCTGAATGTTCAAGCAGTCTGTGAAAAGGCAGTCACGAGGAGTTCGGTGCAAATTTTTTTTTCCCCCTGCTGCACACATGGAGGTAAAAAAAAAAAAAAAAGCTTCTCACACAAAAGCCAATGCTAACAGGGATACACACAAGAGACTGTGCCTTAGTAGCCTTTCCCCTTCACCTTCTAGAGCAGTATCTGAAAAGTTGAAAGGGTTTTCTTTTTTAGACGTGTGATAGAGAGAGAGAGACAGAAAGCGAGACAGTGTGAAAGGGAGAGAAAGTGGGCAGCTACTATGAAACGAGAGGCCTTTCCTCGCACCGAGGCTGCAGAACGTTTCCCTTGGAGTTGCCTGGAACCTTGAAAGCTTTGGCACCGGCGGCCATGGTAAATTATTCAGATGGGAATGGGGAGGATTTCCACAGTGGCAAAAATGTAAATGTAAAGCATCACCTGCTGCGACTTCCCATACAGAGCATTAGCGGCTCAGAGGTGGTCGGAGAGAAAGTTAGCGGAAAGGGGAAGATGGAAAGAAAGACAGGAAGGCAGTAAGAATTTTTCTTTTTTAAGAAATAAAACTCGATGCCAGTGCCATCGGTGTGAGACGGGCGCGAGGGCAGACACACAGATGGACTGGTGGCGAACACAGCTTGCCAAGAGCTGGGTCTTGAGTTGACATTTGACCTGCTGTGACTTTGACCCTGTTTGGATCCATTTCAAAATCTGATCACTTCATCTTCTCGTTACAATGATTTTTTTTTCCTCACGTGCCGTAGAAGAGATCTATCCTTTCTAGTTTTCTATCCTTTTCTGCTTTTTATGGGGCTGGGTTGCTCCGCCCTCCTTGTTTCTCATTAAGGCTTTGGGACCGGCAGCTGTTGAGTGATTTTGAATAAAGATACAGTAGGGTTAAGATCCGAAAAGTGGCAACGATGGTGGTGGCAGGGCTCGAACCCTCGACCCTCTGATCAGCACCCCAGAGCCTCAACCGCCTGAGCCACAGCTACCCGGGTTACAGAAATAATTCTATATAAATTCTACAAACATGCGATTCAATTCACTCGGTCTTGAGATATCACACTAAAGAGAATCTTATAGTTTACACGCGGAGATGGACAACCAGAAACACCAGTGACAGAGCGTAAATGGTTAGGAAAAAGTGTTAAAAAAAACGAGGCACAAGAAAGAAAGAAAGAAAGTAAGAAGTGGGCTCTTAATTTTCCTCTGCACATGAGCTGTATTTAGTGGAGTGTGAAAAGGCGATGGGATAAAGGCCCTCCATAATTCATTTCAGCCCCCTATTGAAGCATCACAGTGGGGTTCTGCCAATTATTGCCTGAACGTGTCTCTATCACCTGCTGCGCTACTGTCTTCAGCAAGAACCTGCAGGACACTATTCTTTACATATCCACCTTACGCACAATCTACACACACACACATGTACACACATTTCTTTCACATAAACATGTCTCGTGGTGAGAAAAAATTATTATACAGCTAATTAAAAGACCTAGACCTTATTCTTTCTAAACACACACGCACACTATATACAGTGCCCTCCATATTTATTGGTACCCCTGGTTAAGATGTGTTAAAAGCCTTAAAATAAATTCAGTTTTTATAGCAGAAGCATATTGTCACACTGAAAATTGTAGAAAAATATAACGTGAATATAAAGTGAATTTTAAGGGGAAATAAAAATCCCTGACTAACAAATAATTATTTTTCATAAAATAACCTGTTCCACAATTATTGGCACCCCTAACAATTCCTAGAAAATAAATGTAATTGAAGTATTTCTGTCATTTCTACAGTAGTTTACAAAGTTGATCAGAGTATCTAGGAACATTTAATTAGTAATTTATCACTTCCTGCTTCCCTGGGGTATAAATATGACGTGACACAGAGGCCAATTCTTTTATCCAATCTTCAACTTGAGAATGACAAAGGAATACATCATTCAAGTAAGGCAGATGTGTGTCGACCTTCACAAGTCAGGCAATGGTTACAAGAAAATAGCCACCCGCCTGCACCTGCCCATATCTACTGTGAGAGGAATCATTAAGAAGTTTGCAATAGTAATAAACAAGCCTGGACGAGGACGCAAGTTTATTTTGCCTCCACGCACAGTCAGGAGGATGGTAAGAAAAATAAAAAATTCTCCAAAGCTCACTGATAAAGAACTGCAACAAATGATAGCATCTTGGGGTCACAAAGTCTCCAAAACAACCATCAGACGCGATCTACATGCCAACAAGCTCTTTGGGAGGCATGCAAGGAAAACACTTTTTCTCAGTCACAATCATAAACACAAACTTTTGGAGTTTGCTAAGCGGTACTGGGGCTTCAACTGAATGAGACCGAGATAGAGCTTTTTGGCAACAAACACTATAAGTGGAACACAAAATATGAGTATGCAAAAAATCACCTCATGTCCACTGTGAAGTATGGGAAAGGATCGGTGATGATGTGGGGCTGTTTCTCTTCCAGAGGCCCTGGGAACCTTGTTAGGGTGCATGGCATCATGAACAAAACTGAATTTTTTAGAAGCTAAAGAACACATTTTAACCAGGGGTGCCAATAATTATGGAGGGCACTGTATATATAATGTATTTGATTAAATTTGACTGTATCTATTTCAAGACCAAGACAGCTTTAGAACAGAACAATAACAATGTAGCAGATCGATCTGAACAGAACCAAACTCATTCTAATCCGAAAGCCTTTCTTTCGTGTCATCTGAAGTCAGGAATCAGCCCAGAACAGCTGGTGCACTAACGAATGAAATCTCTGCATTAACCTCATGACATACACTGTAGTACAGACTATTTGGGAACACCAACTAGCCTAATCTGCATGTGTTTGGACTGTGGGATGAAACTGGAAAACCCAGAGGAAACCCACCAAACACAGGGAGAACATGCAATCTCCATGCACACAGAGGCAGGAATCGAGCCCGTCAGAGAATCGAATCCAGACCCAGGAGGTGCGAGGCGACAGGAGGTCTAAGCCACTGTGCTGCTTTATTAATCAAATCATTTATATCATTATTTATATCATGTAATTATAATATAAATAATAAATTTTTTGGCCCCCACTGTATAGGTACAAGAGGGTGAGTTTAGAAGTGTTCATTACGAGTAGGAATCACAATGGTGTACATAATTTCCATTCCATTTTCATTCAGTGGAGGAATTACCAAGTAGAAAATTTCAATCCACTTTTAATTGACATCATGCTATTAAGTTACACGTTTGATTCACCGTTCATTTATTTAAACCGATTTTTGGAAAAGGTAAAAAGAAAAAATAATAGGAAACAACAATCCAATCGTTGTGGAGACACCAAGCAGAAAAACAAGCCTTTACACACACACACACACACGCACACAAGTATACACGCACACGTACTCACCCACACAAGACACAGTATAACAGCAGGAGATAATTAATGATGTTTAATGATGTTATTTAATTTGTTCCCTTTAGCTGTTTATCCTTTAATTTGTCACTAGTCTGTATATTTGTCTTGATATTATCACTATCTATAAAACTTCCTTTCACTCCTGTCAGCTAAGAACAGGAAACTGAGACTTCAATTCGCATGGGAGCACCACGATAGAAATTAGGAAAAAACGTTGCGAGTCTGGATGTCTGCTGCGACAATCCGATGGTACCACACAACTAAACAACATGTAGGTATGGATCCATCCTGCCTTTTATTACCAGTCCAGACTGCTGGTGGTGTAATGGAGTGGAGGAGATTTTCTTGGCACAATTTGGGCCCCTTAGTACCAACCGAGCACTCCGGATACCGTACTGTGTCTGACCATGTCAATGTTCTTTATGACCACAGGATAAAGCAGCATGCCATAAAGCTAAAATCATCTCATACTCGTTTCTTGAGCATGACAATGAGTTCACTGAACTCAAATGACCTTCAGAGTCAGCAGATCTCAATCCAGTAGAGGTCCTTTGGGATGTTGTGGAACGGGAGATTCGCATCATGGATGTGCAGACGACAAATCTACAGCAACTCCGTTATGTTGTCATGTCTATATGGACCATAATCATCGAGGAATGTTTCCAGCACCTTGTTGAATCTATGCCATGAGGAAATAAAGCAGTTATGAATGCAAAAAAAAAGTCCAACCCAGTACTAGCATATATAAAGCCCTTCATTATGTAGAGACTCATATGTAGATGAGCTCCTCATATTTATATAATGCATAAGAAACTTCACTCTCTTGAGACCCTTGTATTAGGACGTGAATTTTTTTGCCCACTGTCTATAAATTCTTGTATGATCCTCAGATAACAAACATTAGTTATTATTTTTCCTGTTTGAAGACATTAATTCATCCTTATCAGGTACTAATAAAAAGAAACCGTGAGGAGAAGTTGTAACGTTCACAACAGCAGATTCCGAGTCTCAGGAGGTTGAGTAAATGTTAGCATCTTTTTTATTCTCTCGTCCTATTTTATTTCTCGTCCCTGGCCCGTTTGTGTGATTCACACCTCCCGAGTATGGAGCTGGGTAACAGAGCCACGCAGAGCCCCCTCAGTCTGATGCATCCAGCCTGCGTGTCTCAGTCGTGGTGTTTAGCCTGGTATTGAGAGTGGGCAGAGCGTGGCGGCATTTAATGCACCATATGCTTTTGTGCAGGAGGATGGGCACGAATCGGCTGAGCAGGAATCTCCTACCGAGGTGGCGTTTGTGCAGGAAATAGTACACCATAAAGAATGGGCAGATGAAAGTTTGATGAGGGACGGCGTTCTGATGAAAAATTCTGTTTGCCTTCCCAGGACACCCACTTTTATTCCAGCCCCCGGGGCGTAGATCCGGGCAGAGGAGATATTTACCCCTGCGGTGCCGGCTTTCAGGGAAGCAAACGCCTCTTAATCAAATTTCAAAGATCCCCTTGCTCAGAGAAAGATGTGGGAGGACAGTTCTGAGTTATTCCTGCGTTTCCTCCTACTTGTCATTCCTGTCTGCTTGATAACCTTTTGAAAACGTTGGCGCAAATCACAGCAAAGCCCTCCAGGCTGTTTTCCCCTTTTTCGTGATTGCACGTGCCTGAAAGAAGCACTTTTTTTTCCCTCTCACTCACACAGACAGCCTAATTAAAACAGATATCATTCTTATAAACTGTAACTAAAGTGCAGTATAGGAAGCCAGAATGATTAAAGGTTTGAATTACATGCAACATGCCATTACTGTACACTGTGCTTTGTTCTTTCTGTTTTTTTTTTTCCTTTTCTTTTCTTTTTTAATCATAGTACTGCACCGGTCGGACGACGGTCTCATCTTCTTTTATAATGACCATTACATCATTACTGACTGTTTTTCGAGAGGCGGCGTCGGCTCAAATTCACACAATGTCAAGCGGTGCAGAACAAGAGACGTCGCGCGATTAAGGAGGGTTTATGATATCGTCTACGCGATTGGATTGCACCCTTGGAAGCGTCCGAAAGCATTGCGCCGCGTACTGTCTGAAGCTGTAAAATTCAGATCGGATTCCAGCTAGGTGCTGAATCATAACTTAATGGAGAATAGGCTTCTCTAATTTCATCATTCTTAAGATGTGGAGACTCCATGGTATCAATGTGCTCGCAATTATGACTCCCTCAAGTGCTAATTGCATTATCTGAGTTCAAAGGCTAGACAGGCTGCAGAGTTTTACAAGGACATCAGATTCTCATTAATGACTTGGAGTGATAGCAGGGTTTTGGGTTAATAGCACGGGTTAATCCTGTTAGACTAATGACGAGGACATCATTAATCTATTACACTTTATTCTCAGGAAATAGCTGAGGATATCTGAGAGTAAAAAAAAAAGCTGGAAATAAAACCATCCTGAATCTCACTGAAGAGATCTGGTACAACTTTCATCTGTAAGTGTAGTTCACTGCCCATTTTCAAAGACTAAGGAAGTATAACATGAAAGAAAACTGCAGTCATAGTTCCAAGAGATTTTAGCCTAGATAGTTTTGGCTGTTGTTAAGCAAGCACACTTTAATTCCCTCATTTATGCTGAACACATTTCTAGTGTGGCAATGCATGATGCAATAAATAGTGAGTCCAACACTAACTGTATTCTGCAACATTAGCATCCTAACTATTAGTGATTTATTTATTTATTGTTTTCATATGTCATGGTCCCGCACCCTTCTGAACAACCAAGGAGATGTTTCGTATCAGTGCTAATGCTAATATATATATATTTTTAAACCCATACAAAACCAGACTGATAATCTGTCATCATAAAAATCAATTTGTCTCCTTTGTAATTTAAGATTCTTTTTACCTCCTTCATTCATTTTCACACACTTCTTTTGAATAAGTGCATATGAAAATAATCAGCAGAATTTCACATTCTCTGTGTTATAAAGCATAATCAGGTAATCATCAGGTAAACTTTGTTATTTTCTGGCTCTGGAATTCACCTCGAACTTAATTATCAATGAAAATACATAATGTCGGGTTAATGGCGCTCAATCTATTGTTGCAACTGATGTCATTGCGATCGCGTGTTTGAAAAAAGGTTAATAATTGTATAACAAAAATTCATACGCTTAAGTATAAAATCTAAATCTAAGATGAAAGAAACAAACAACAGTCAAGTAATGCTGTAACTTTTCCAGCACAAGAGAGTTTTCTTGACAGAGGACATTGCACTTTTTGGTCCCTTTGTTCCTTTTTTTCCCTTTTTTTTCGAACCCAAGCACTATGACATCAGCCCTATAACACCATAGTGTTCATCTTAGGATTTTTATTTAGCATTCCATGGCTTTCATGACTTTTTGAGCATGTTAAGACCTCCCAAAACATCCTTAGAAGAACAAGAGTGTGCTTCACACACTATGATGTTATAGGGCTGATGCCATAGTGGTTGGGCCCTAATGAAAATCAGCACAAAGCTTGGTATCTGCCACCATTAGGACCCAGAGCGTCTGGGCCCTGGGCGTGGCACAGTGCCTTTACATGAGATTTTGCTGCATAGCTCATACACACTTGCAAGTATACCTATGAAACCTGGTACACATTTAGATCTCATTGAGCTGAACAACTTTCACTATTCATGCCATGCAATGGAATTTGATATACTCCTCCTACGGGATTTATACGATCGCCACCAAACCAGGCCAATATGATTTTAAGACAATGAGGATGCAAAATTGCGAAGGGATTTTTGATATCTTAAACGTATGCTGAAAAGTGGCTAATAAGTGACATCATATTGAGTGACATCACATTAAGTTATATCATAGTGTGATGAGGGCCTTTTTGGAGGTCAACATGCTCAAAAAGCACATAGGTTGTGTGGTGTGCCCGGGTGGCGATGGCACAGATGCTTGGGCCCGATCACATTTTTTGTCATATTAATTTCAACAACAACAACAAAAAAAACAGGCCAGTGAGTAACTGTCATGCGCACTCCTAACACGACCGGCACTAGGACCTGGAAGTAGTATGGTCGTTATTCAGGGAGCATAAAAGGAGACAAGATGGCTCCCCACATTGCTCAGTCATTGAGTTTGCCCATGCTATCGCCGACGCCCTGTCCGTCTAATCGTGAGTACTCACTTTCTTGGGTTTCGCTTTTGATTGAGTGTGTGTTATTAGAACGCGGGTTTATTTGTGTAAACTCTTGCTCTCGTGCCGAGAGAGTTCTAAAAATAAACAGCGTGGTTATCCTGCCTGTTCGCGCTACTTCCGCGTTTGGGTTTACCATCCACGCTACAGGGCTAACTGCTAGTCTTCTGGTCCGTCTCCGTTTGTTTGTGACAGAATGACTGAGCCATCAGCAGTAAACCCAGCGGATTACGCTCACCTCTGCAATGTGGTGGATCAACATGCTAAGCTGATCAATCAGCTCCGTAGTGAAGTCGCGGTTCTCCGCCAAGGCATCCAAGACATCGCGGCCCTGCGCCGTGAGATGGCGGAGCTACGGCAAGAGAATGCGATGCTCCGCGGAGTGGCTGCTCAGCCGGCTGTTGCCACACCCGTTGCAGCGGCTGCTGCGCCGCCACCCTCCCCCCCTTCTTCTGATGTCTTCATTGCTCTACCGGATAAGTGGGATGGCACGGATGGGAAATGCAGTGTTTTTTTAACCGCGTTGGATCTTGTGTTTGAGTTTAATTCCATCAGATACTCCACAGACCGACTGAGTGTTGCTCTTCTCGTCTTGTTGCTATCCGGGCAGGCAGCGGAGTGGGCCACGGCGGTCCTGCGATCTGATTCAGATGTAGCCTATTCCTACACAGAGTTCACCCGCCACCTAAAACTCACCTTTGAACATCCTGCTGCTGAGGTGGAGACCGACTCCAAATTATATCATCTGCGGCAGGGAGGCTCATCCGTGAGCCGCTACACGGCGGATTTCCGAACGCTCGCCGTCCAGACCGACTGGGGAGACTCAGTCCCTCCGGACGGCCTACTACGAGGGGCTGGCTGCGCGCATCAAGGACGAGCTCGCCGGACAAGAACTTCCAGCTACATTGGAGGGCTTAATCCAACTCGCCCTCCGGATCGACCAGTGTCTGCTCGTCCGATCCAAGCCAGCCCCTCGCACCCTGCCGGCCATCACGCCATCACTGCCTCATTTCACACCCGAACCCCCTCCTTCTTCTCTCACACGCCTGTTCCAGAAGCTCGCTCCTCGTTTTCTACTGCACCTACCGGACCCGTCGGCTCTCCACCTCCCGCCGTGGTTGACACCGGAGCCGGGGAACCCATGCAATTAGGGCGCGCCTCCTTAACCGCTGCAGAACGGGAACGCCGATTTAGAGAGGGTCTCTGCGCATATTGCGGGTCAGCAGCGCACCACCGAGCCATCAGTCCTCTGCGCCCGGGAAACGCGCAGCCCCGGTGAGGAGTGAGAGTGACTCACCGGGTTCCATCTCCCTCTCCACCACCCTGACCAATGATTCCCGTCTCATGGTAAGAGTACACCTCCAGTTTGGCCACAAACGGGTCGGAAGTACCGCATTCATCGACTCCGGTGCGGCTGGTAACTTCATTGACTCTTCTTATGCCAAGAAACTGGGGGTAAAGATCGAGGCGTTATCCCAGCCCGTAAATATTACATCTGTTGATGGTCGGCCCCTCTCCTCCAGCCCCATCACCTTCCAAACCCAACCCATCACCATGAAAATCGGCCAACATCAGGAACAGCTTCACTTCTACCTCACCCCCATCTCTTCGCCTCCTCTTATTCTTGGACACCCCTGGTTACTTCACCACGACCCGCTCATATCTTGGACACAAAGTCGGATCTTACAATGGGGGCCGACTTGTTCTGAACTCTGCCTACGAGTCCGAGGCCCCCGAGGTCGACACAGACAACATCCCAAGTGCCTACCGTGACCTGGCTGAGGTGTTCTGTAAAAGACGGGCGACCCACCTACCTCCTCATTGGCCCTACGACCTTGCCATCGACCTTCAGCCAGGTTCCATGCCACCCCGTCGCCACCTCTACTCATTATCTGCCACCGAGACGCAGGCGATGGAGGAATATGTTTCCAGTGGACTGCGCCAAGGTACTATCCGGCCTTCCTCCTCACCTGCCAAAGCGGGGTTCTTCTTCGTGAAGAAACGCGATGGCAGCTTACGCCCATGTGTCGATTATCGGGGGCTCAACAACATCACCATCAAGAACCGACATCCATTACCTCTTACCAATTCTGCCCTGGACGCCCTCTCTGGTGCCACCATTTTTACTAAGTTGGACCTCCGGAGCGCCTACAACTTGGTGCGCATCAGGGAGGGCGATGAGTGGAAGACGGCCTTCATCACTCCCACCGGCCATTATGAAAGTCTGGTAATACCATTTGGACTCTGCAATGCTCCTGCTGTCTTCCAGCAATTCGTTAATGACGTTCTAAGAGACATGTTAGGTCGATGGGTGTTCGTCTACCTAGACGACATCCTCATATACTCCCGGACTGTCAGTGAACATGTACAACACATCAGAGCGGTTCTAAAGAGATTGCTCGCCCACCAGCTGTACTGTAAGTTGGAGAAGTGCGCTTTCCACGAGCGCTCCACCATGTTCCTGGGTTTTGTCATCTCGCCCCAGGGTGTGGCCATGGACCCGCAGAAGCTGGAGGTTGTGAGTCACTGGCCCCTACCCAGTACTCTCAAACAACTCCAGCGTTTCCTCGGGTTTGCGAACTTCTATCGTCGCTTTATCCAGGACTATAGTACAGTTGCAGCTCTGCTAACTGCTCTGACGCGCCCATCATCTCACTCCTTCCACCTCACCTCTTCTGCCATTGCCGCATTCCGTGAACTCTGCCGCCGCTTCACCACGGCTCCTATCCTCCTTCATCCAGATGCTAACAAATCATTCGTTGTGGAGGTGGACGCGTCGGATGTGGGCGCCGGGGCCGTTCTTTCCCAACGAGGTCCAGACCAAAAACTCCATCCCTGCAGTTTCTTCTCCAAGAAATTTTACCCCACTCAGCAGCGATACGGAGTAGGGGACCGCGAGCTGCTGGCCATAAAGTGGGCCTTGGAGGAATGGCGACACTGGCTCCAGGGCACCAGAGAGCCATTCATCGTCTGGACTGATCACCAGAACCTCATCACCATCCGTTCACTGAAACAGCTGAACCCCAGACAGGCGTGATGGGCTCTATTTTTTGAAGACTACAACTTCTACCTGTCATACCAAGAACACCAAAGCTGACGCCCTTTCACGACAGTATGAGGAAGACGTCCCCTGGGCGGACCCCGCGCCTGTCTTACCACCTACCAAGATCATCGCACCGCTCCGTTGGGACATAGAGACGAGGGTTCGCCAGGCACAGGCTGCGGAGACCGAACCGGCAGGTGTGCCGCCTGGACGACTCTATGTGCCCAACATCGTCAAGCCAGAGGTTCTTCAGTGGGGGCACTCCTCCCTCCTCTCAGGTCACCCCGGAAGGCATCGCACTTTACAATTCAACGCGCCTTCTGGTGGCCCAACATGAGGAGGGACATTGATGAGTTCGTCCAGGCGTGCCCATTGTGCGCCCGGGCCAAAGACAGCAATCAACCATCTCCTGGAGAACTTCAACCACTCCCAGTTCCCCGTCGGCCCTGGACGCACATTGCTGTCGACTTCATCACGGGCCTGCCGGTTTCCGAAGGAAAGAACACCATCCTCACGATCGTCGACCGGTTCTCCAAAGCTGTCCACCTGGTGGCCCTCACCGGACTCCCGTCAGCCAAAAACACAGCCGAACTGATATTAGAACACGTAGTCCGTCTGCATGGGTTCCCAAGGGACATCGTCTGATCAATTCCACCTGTAGTCTGTCTTCTGGATACCACCCACAGACTAACGGTCAGACGGAACGGACCAACCAACAACTGGAGCGCTACCTGAGGTGCTTTGTCGCTGATCGCCAGTGCTCCTGGGCCCGCTACCTCATTTGGGCAGAATTATCACATAACCTCCACGTCTCCTCCGCCACCAATCTAAGCCCATTTGAGGCATGCTACGGTTTCCAGCCTCCGATGTTCGTCCATCAAGAACCGGAGGTTGAAGTACCGTCGGCCCAACAGTTGGATTCCAGCACGGTTCATTCTCGACCCCGAGAATGCCGGTCCTGGACAGGGGGGTACTGTCATGCGCACTCCTAACACGCATAAAAGGAGACAAGATGGCTCCACACATTGCTCAGTCATTGAGCTTGCCCTTGCTATTGCCGACGCCCTGTCCGTCTAATCGTGAGTACTCACTTTCTTGGGTTTCGCTTTCGATTGAGTGTGTGTTATTAGAATGCGGGTTTATTTGTGTAAACTCTTGCTCTCGTGCCGAGAGAGTTCTAAAAATAAACAGCGTGGTTATCCTGCCTGTTCGCGCTACTTACGCGTTTGGGTTTGCCATCCACGCTACAGGGCTAACTGCTAGTCTTCTGGTCCGTCTCCGTTTGTTTGTGACAGAAACCTGCGACAACGTAAGTCATAACAGGAATTAACAAGTTTCATAAACATACAGTAACACTCACTCACTAACTCACTCTCTATAACGCTTATGCTATACAGGGTCATGGGAGAACTAGAGCCTATCCCAAGGCGTGAGTCAGTGTACACTGTGGGCGGGGTCCCAATCCATTGCAGGGCACATACACCCACACAATCATTTACACACTATGGGCAATTTGCCAAGCATGGATAGAACATACAAACTCCAAAGACAGACACGAATGTGTGATTTGAACGCTCAACCCAGGAGGTACAAGGCCACAGTGCTAACCACTATGCCACCATGCCGCCCTTGGATGTAACGCAATAATTATAAATGAATTAAAGCATAATGTGTCATGATTGAACATGTTAGCACTTATGGATGTGCTGTCCTTGGAAAAAAAATTACAACAGCATACCACCCCATCCATTATTTTCCTATAAAAGGACTGACACTCTGTTTTTACTCCTTAGAAACAGTTTTATGTTTAAAAAAAGGAATGGAATAAAATGAAAGTGTTTCATTTCGATAGGTGGCAGCATGATAAAATCGAATTATTTTTTAAAATAATTTTGTTAGAATTTTTAAGGAGCAAATACAATGGCGACAATTAGATGTGGTAGCCCTGTTGCTTCATAAGTTGGGGGTTCGAATCTCAGCTTCAGGGTCCGTGTGCATGAAGGATGCATGTTCTCTCCATGCTTGGTGAGTGTCCAACAGTCCAAAGCTGAATGGCATTTCAGAGTTGATGAAGGATGTGTGTGCTTGTGCCCTGCAATGGATTGGTGCCCAGTCCAGGGGGTGATGGGCCACAGTTGTACAAAAAAAAAAAATTGTGTATAGCTTTACACTTGGTATGCAAGTTAGTTCACAATTTATGGTGGCGACAAAGCAAGATGGACGAAATAAAAAAGGGAACAGGAGATGAAAGAGTGAAAGAATCCCCAGCTGCTTTATGGCCTCTAGCGCCATTTCGCTGTTATAAAGATATGTCCATGGATATCTTTTTCTAAAGTTTTATTGAAGTAAATTCATGAATGTATCACTGCGTCGTGGCTTCGGGGTGTGGGGGGACGACACAGCACAACCAAAAGAAAGGCTGTTCCAGAGAGCTCCAGCAACTCCTTTACACTTGCAATAACCGAGAACACTTGTCTCCACACTTGCCTGACATTATTGAATTATGTATCTCATCATACGCCAGCGTAAGCTGTCTGCTACGTAACCTTAGTGGAAGAGTAACCAAGGCCAAGGACTCGCGTTTGATGGTCAGCTCTGTTAAAGCAAGGCTTTTTAACAGCACATTCGCACCATTCCCCGGAGGTTGTGTTAAGTGCTGTTCAGTCCTCGACCCCTCCATCCATAATACATTCCCCGTTCTTCTCACCACCTTACTACTGTACCAACAGTACCAAGCTCCTCCTTAAACTAGGCCAAGTATTACATCATGCACGAACAAGCTGCAAACAAAAGCAAAAAAAAAAGAAGAAGAAATAAATTTACACACAAGTCTTACAATAAATAAATAAATAAATAAATAAATAAATAAATCACAGATGCTCATGTAAAGGTAGTAAATTTGTATCCCCGGCAACGTTTCAGCACACTGCTTGGCTAAAGATGTAAATAGGTCACCTCTGACAGTCGTGCCCAGAATCAGTCGGTTAATTCAATATTTCAAATAAAACGAGTGGTTCTTCGCACTCGGAGAGATGCTAAGCACGGACGATTGATTTCTCTGCCCTAGCGCAGAATCTCCATCCCCGTCTGTGCTACTTTTGTAGCCGGTTAGCCTTTGTAACCAACGCTGCTTCGATGAAAGGCTTCAAAAATAAACATGTTCAGAACATGAGTCTTGCTTAAAGAACACCAAGAGCCAAAAAAACAGTGGCAAGCGCTTAAAAAAAAAAAAACAGAAAAAAAATCAATTATTTGTGGGATAAGAGATAAATAGCATACTTTTGAAAGCAGTTTTTGGACCTCTTTTATGGCCAGACCTGATGGAATTGAACAGTTCCAGGGTCCTTGGTTTCATCCTGAGCTTTGGTTAATGTTTTTGTGAAGTTTCGTATACTCTCCCCATTTGGTGTGTTCGTAGCGCTCTGTGATGAACTGTATTCCCAAGACGTTCCCATTGTTCCCATTATAGACTCCAGATCCACCGAGATCCTGATTTAATATGAGTGAATTTCTACAGTACATTAGGTGCTTTGTATCAGTGGCATGTCCAGCTTTTTAGATACTGTACAAGATTGTATGACACACTAATGGGTTGCATCAGTTAATTATCCTGTATAATGAGCACTGGGATTGGCAGAATATCTGATTTGTTGAATGAATGGCAATATAATGACATCACTGTAATAGGTCGAAAGCTGTGTTATACACTAGTTCTTCAGCTTGACGGAATATTATGGAGATGTTATATTTGGTGCGTTCAGAGTTGATTGACGGCTCATAATAGCCCCTAATTATGATTAAGGTTGTGAAATTGACTGGTATCCCATCCAGGGGCTATTCCCACCTGAAGACCAGTATCTCCAGGATAGATTCTGGATCCTTACCATCCTGACCAGGATAAATTCTGGATTTATTACTGCAGATAAAAATCCCAGCATACTGAAGGATGCATTTAATTTCCAGCACTTGTTTAAGGATTGCTTTTGTATTCGTCCATTGCACTTGATTCAACTCCAAAATGCTTAAAAGAACCAAGTGATGAGCCAACTAATTAATTAAATCCAATACTCTTTTAATGCACCGCACTCTAAGGATTGAAAATGGAAGCTTCTGATTATCCTATTCTGTCGCTTTTTGGATGAAAACTTTAGGTGTTGGAGCAACAGTTCTCGGAGGACAGGTTGATGATGGAGCCCCCGTTCTTTCAGATTGTCAGAGGCCCGGGAGACAGCCTGAGGGGGAGGAGGATTTCTGATCTGCTAACTTCAAGTGTGCCGGATCTCCTTCACGCATGCCTGCTCTTTACATCATCATGATACCCATGAGGAAAGAACGGAGCAGCAACAGCCCCTGGATTCACCCGTAATGACATGTGACACACTTAGGGTGCACGCTGAGGGCACTCGAGGGTGGCACAGGAAGTGTTGTTAGGGCGCTTTGTCTTGACTTGAATCGAGCTATTCATGCCATGTCTGGTAGATAAAATCGGGATGTGCAATATGGTAAAGTATGAGAACACTTAGCTTGAAGACAATACGTCATTTTACACCAGCAAAGGGGAAAATTTGACGTACCTTTTTTTAAAACGTTTGCACCATTTAAATGAGTCTCATCACCCTCATCAGTCTCATCTCGTACTATGCTTAAAGTTTCCTGTAAATGAGACTTTTTTGCGCCTTCGTTCATGAGAAAGTTCATCTCAAATCCCGGTTTGACTTGAACACCCGTCTTAGTTTTGTTTAAAGGAGATATGATAAATTTAGATTTTGGTCTAAATAATCGTTAGATTTTTCTGCCTGTAACGTAGCTTGACAACTCAACCTGAAGAAACTATGAATATTTTTCATCAAATTCACATTTGAATCAATGATCATGTTGGGGAAGCAGCCAGTTTAAGAAACCTGGTTGAAACAATTTACTGTGTTGATAACTAATTGTGGTTTTCACACACATTCAGTGTCAGGTGTGAACGAGGAAGGTCTGTTGTAGTTGTTAGTCTTTCAGCTGCTCCCATCAAGAGATCACCACAGTGGACCATCCGATCCGCACACAACTTGGCACAGGATGCAACTTCCCAATGCGACCCTCCCAGTTTATCCAGTCTTGGGAGCAGAATTTGGGCAGGATTTGAACCTGGGCCTTCCACATGGCAAGCAAGAAACCTACCAATGAACCACCAGAATGAGAAACGTCTGTAGTTTCCGTAATAATATATAGTACACTGTATAAATATTTCACAATGTCAAATGTTTTTTGAGAAACAAATCTTGCATCAAAGTGTTCCTCTATTGATTTTAGGTTGTTCTTAGCCAGAATGCTGGATTGTGCCTGAGATATTTTAAGGACGCCAACCCAAAGAATACACCTACGGTACCAACCTCCCTTAAAGTAAGTGTACTAAATCTAGCATCTGCTCTGCCTTTTTAAACAACGTGGTGGTTTTAGCAGGGCGGACTGATCTGAGCTAACCGGTCCTCCTCCTCCGAAGATTCTGAATTGTGGAGCGTTGCAGCGGAACGGCTTTTTTCGCCACTCATCCGCACTGGGTTTTTCTCAGCGCTCACTCAGTCATCGGCTAATCCAGTTACCGCTACTGCGAGAGCTTAGCGTCTGCTGTTAAGTATCTCGCATTGGTCTGTCTTGCCAGAGAGCAGAGCAAGAGACAGATGGGAACGAGGTTAATGTGAAAGAGAGGGAGAGAGCGAAAGAGACGGGGAGACAGAGAGCTCGTTGCATCATGGCACCGATTAGTGTGGGGGAAAAAAATCCTTAATTTCAGTACAATAATAATAATAATAATGTAGTTTTGTGCTAGAAAGGACAAAGGAAATACCCCCATATAGAGGCTGAGGTGTGAGGGAAAACGAACCTCCACACACACACACACACACACACACAGTCGAATTAGAGCAAATCAATAACCAGCCTACGTTACAAGAGTTGAACGAATTTAGTGCAGGCAGGTTTACACGTGGTCTACGCTGCCTCGATGTTCTTTTAAAAAGAAGTTTCTCCAACACCCACACTGGGACGTTTAAAAGTTTACAAAGAACGGCCTTTTCTGTCACTTTGTTCATGAACATATTTACCAACACATATCAATCTCAGCACTGCCTCCTCTGCCAGGAGCTCATCACATGCGCATACACACACACACACATTTGCTCGCGTACACACAGGGCAAATTAAAAGCCAACCCAAAGACAGGCACGGCGGTGCGGCTTCCGTCAGAAACCTCAGACTGACTCCTGATCCGCAGGCTGCTGTGCTGACAGTCTGACATTTCTAAAATCATTCTGAAGGAGGAAGTGACTGAGGGGGTCGGAGAGGATAATGGTTCTGTCCAGTTCTCAGACAGAACGGACGCTTCCAGCTGATTCATCTGTCTTAACGCAGACTTCCCGGCTGCTGTCTACATCAGACCCCTGATATAGGATCAGTGCTTAACTGACAACAGCTCTGTTTCCGCTATTTATAGTCCAAAGTGTTTGCAGCAAATCATCTGAAATTTCCAACCTGTGTTTTTCCTCCCCTGGCACTGAATGCGTCTGATTCGTGTTTTTGTACTTTCGTAGCATGTAGATCATTTCAACAAGTTTCCTTGTATGTCCATAAGAACATAATGTACAGTACAACCATAACGCCAGTCTAACCCAACATTCACGTTATCTCCTCATGTCACTTTACAGGTTGTCTTAAAAGCCTGCACACACATACAGTACGTTCTACAATTATTGGCACCCTATGATACCAAGGACCCGGGATGATCTGGAGAGATTCTGTAAAGACGAAAGGTCTCAGATGTCTTTGCTCAGTATTCTCCAGCCTTATAAAATGTTACAGGAGAAAACTGAATGTTGTGGCGCCCTTAAAGCTCAGAGCCCTTTAGACAGTATTTTTTTTTATTTTTATGAATATATATATATAGGATTGTACAGTATAGTGACAAATATTTTTTTCAAGCACATAACAGATGAACTGAATGATAAACTGAACCCAAACATGACTTAAAAAAAATTTGTATTGGGTCACATAGGGAAATAAATACAACAAAATACAAAATAAATAAATTACAATAATAATATGCTAATTTTGAGACATTTATGCAATGTCATTCCCATATTCTGTTAGAGGTCAAATGTACCCTTTGTAAAAGGAATAATAACTTTTGTTCTGCCTGACATATCCAAAACTTCAAGCATAAAAGTCAATGTAAGCAAGTGAGTCTTAAGTGGTTTGAATTAAATCGTGGGGTGCCAATAATTGTGGCACATGTTTTGTTTGTTATTTCTTGATGCAGGCTTTGTTTTTCTCTAAAGATATCTTAAGCTACTTCACCAAAATTAGGTTTTTCCTTAAATGCTTTTACTGATCATTACAAGGGGTGCCAATAATTTTGGAAGGCACTGTAGGGAAAATTAACATGTACTAGCTGCTAATGCTGACATTTCTAACTTAGCGCTGGAAAATAATAATGCCTGGAGCCTATCCCAGGATACTCAGAGCACAAAGGGGTGTAAATCTACATGTCTTTGGACTGTGGGAGGAAACCGGAGTACCTCTGAGCAACCCCCCACTAAGCATACAGAGAACTCCATACACACAGACCCGGAGGTGTGGATGTGCAAGGCCACAGTGCTAACCACGCTGCCACCTTGCCGCTAATGATGCACTAATCCGTGTGGAAAAATGGTTTACATGTTGCATGCTAGGCTTCGTACTAGCCTTATTGCCAGATTAGATTGCCAGAGTTATCTTCCCCTGAAGCACTAATGAGCTCTGTTAATCTTCTGCAAGCTGTACATTTTCCTAGTAATGACTTTATACACATTTTATAAGGGGTGGCATCCATCCATCCTTCATCTGTACCGCTTATCCTGTGTAGTGTTGCTGGGGACCTGGAGCTGATCCCAGAGAACTTGGGACACAAGGCAGGGTAATCCTGGATGGGGTGCCAACCCGATGGAGGGCACACACAGCTTCTCTCTCTCTCTCTCTCACACACACACACACACACACACACACATTTGAAGGCTACGGGCAGTTTGGAAACCATGATGTATGTCTTTGGAGTGGAGGAAACCGAAGTACCCTGAGCAAGCCTAACAAGCACAGGGAGAACGTGCAAAGACCAGAGGCAAGATACGAACCACCAACCATGGAGGTGAGTGGTGATATTTGACAGGACTATTTTTTGGTTTTGGTTTTGTGCGTCAATGGGGATCAACTGAACGTAGGAACGAAAACTTTTAGAAGCAAATGTCTTAAACTGCACAAGTTTCTTTTTGCTTTTTGGATACAGAAACTGCACATACCAGACAGATTCTGTGCACAGAGAAGAGGAAGTTTTCTTGTAAATTTTTTTACTCCACCATTGTAAAAATGCAAGAAGTTTTATGCACGGAAGCTGAGTCACCTTTTATCTTAAAAGATTCTACCCACATACCAGTAACGTTCCAACCCAATTCCCAGCAACCCTCACCAACATTTCCACCCGACCTCTGTTTTTCAGCTAGCTCAAGCTCAAATCCAGCTGAACCCATACCGCGACGGCTTCCATTTGACCTCTTCCCCACCCGACCTCACTCTTCCAGGTCTCTCGGCATATTGACAAGACAGCACTACTGGCTGCTGCGCACTCCTCCCAACAACGGCAGCGTATTCCCACTGCGGATTCTGATGTCTAGTATTAGACAGACTACAGCTGCACCGCAAAGCGGGGTTCATGCAGTAGCGGAATGAAAAACATAGGGAGAAACGGAGACGAGGGACGACGTGTGGAAAATGAGACATCGAGATGTGTAGATCCTCCCATGGTAAAGCAGCTAGCTAATGAGCTGAAGTCTTCGCATAAATCGACAGAATCCATGGGAATAATGCTTCCCTAATTAATTTTCTCACGTAGCAGCTTTAATCAGATTCACACAACATCTCTGGGATATTTGCCTGCTCGAGGAAGAGCTTGGCATGCCATTCCAGCGTCTCCGAATCGGGCCTGATCCAGTGGGACTCCTGTTTGTGAACCGAGTCTCTCATGCCTGGATCACATGTCAGGCTGCGGTGCGACAGCGTGCAGTAGAGCGGGGGGATGAGAAACAAGTCGACTCTCTCCTGCAATACTGAAGCAAAAATGGAGATGTGAAGAGTGAGCTCCCCCCCAACACACACACACACACACACAGAGTGACAGTGCCTCGTTATGCCGCTTGACATATGCGGCACTGTACTGCATGATGCTTTGTGAAAGTTACGCTTCACTTCTGAAAGAGGCAGCTCTACAACAGCACTCATAAATGCCATCAAAAGCAACAGAAAAAAACACGGAATCCAGCCTCTTTTGTTTTTTTTTTATACATGCTATATATTTATAGAAGCACTCTATAGAGGCTAGTGATCTGGCTAACTAGACAAGCTTTCTTATCAGGGAACACATAATCTAATATTGGAAACACAATACAAACCACAGCGGTAAAAAATTACCAGGAAGCCTGAATCCCTTTTAACAAGTAGCACTACATCTTACTCAATTAGAGACGCTTAGCCCTTGTTGTTACACCCCATTTAACGTAATTACCAGCGATTATGACTACACACTCGATGACGAGCTGAAATGAGGCATGACAGTATAAGTATGGCTGGGCCTGCTGATTCAAGAGCTGTGTCACGTGCCACCCGCAATCCCCGTTCCCACCCCCCTACTCTGTGCAGTCTATTTAGAGCAGTGCTCACCGTCCGGCCCATCAGGGAAGCCGAGACGTTTTCATTATTCAGCGCTGCTAAAACGCTTCCCGATATTGCGGGATGAATAAAATATCCAAGAACAATTTTCCAGCTGCGTATTAGCTTAGGATTTTCAATGCCTGACTCGGTCATTATGGAACTGAGGCAGCATCAGTCAGGCTTCAGCGAGGTCCATTTGTCTGCTTTAAGCCAGCTCTCTCGCTGTCGCCGTTAAAACAATTTCCTGTTTGACATACTAGAATAACTATTGATTGAAGGCTTGTATTACCGGAGGTTTGCGCCGTGCATCGATGCCCTCGTCCCGAATATTTTTATCATGTATATGTTCTCTAACAGATATATCGAGGACAAAGCACGTTCGCCTGTGGTAGGATTGGTTTCCTTTTGAGAACATAATTTAAAGAGGCTCTATTATGAAAAAAAGTCACTCATACAAATAGGTCCCCAAAAACAAAGCATGAGAAAAATGTCCATCCTTTTTCCATTTTTGTACTGTCCAAGGCTTGAACAGTTCCGTTAGATTTTAGATTTCCCCCCTATTGTGACCTCATATAAGAAGAGCCCCTCCTCCGGCTTGTTGCTCAGCTCTGCTGTTTTCTGGTGGTGTGTGTCTTGGCAGTAGTTGAGTGTTTGGAAGAGGAGTGGAGTTTAAGGTATGAAAAGATGCTGAGGGGTAATTTAGCTGGAACATTATTAGACACACTTTGGGGGGCTCGTGAGACCTGAGTTAACTTGATTAAAAAGTAGTAAAATATGGGAAGTCTTAATCAATGTCTAGAGACAGAATATTAAAGCAATACAGTACTGTGAAAAAGTCTTGAGCTGCCTCTCATTCCTTCCTACTGACCTCAAAATAAATGATGTAGATCAAGTTTTAAAAAATGGGAGCAAATGTTTTATTGCCACAGGCGGCAAAATGCCTAAAGATACACAATGTAGCAACCTCAGTTCCCCTCTCGTCTGTTCCAACCTCTCAGCATTCGGCATCACCAGTATACCACCAGTATACCAGTATATCACCAGTATACTAAACATCGTACCTGATCATCGGTTTCACACTGGTTCATGCCTTACGTTCGATTGCTTTTATTATTAAATGATTCACAGGTCAAACAAAAAACATTCCCCTGAAACTGCTCAGGTACACGGACTAGACTGAAAATGAGAAACAAAAACTTGCTAAAAATCCAGAAATAAGAGCCAAAAGTCCTTCAGGAAGTCTGGACAACTATTTCTCAAGACTGCATTAAAAATACAAGAAGGCTGGCTCTTTAGAAGTAAAATATAAAGACATGGGGGTGGCTCAAGTCTTTTGCACAGTCCTGTAGACCAGCTCTGTTTAACTGTTTTAGCACTACTTTGCAAGTGTATTGAAGAGAGTGTGCAGCTGGACGGCTTTATGTATCTTCTAAGAAACACATTTTAACTTACATTAGTTGTTATATGATAGGGGAGAACTGACTGGTGGGTGAAAATTGGAAGATTACCAAATTTGGAGGGAGAGATTTAATCGAAGATTTTGCTGAACATAAAATTACATGAGATCTTACCTGGCGAAGACCTCAATATTCGAGATGGCGTAGAAGTACTTGAGCAGGTTGTCTCTCTGCACGTACGTTCCCCCAAGTGCAGGCCTAAGCAGCCGTAGCTTCAAGTCAGTAAACGTGAAGAAATCTCTCAAACCTTTCAAGCTTTCCATCCGTGTGTACAAATTGTCCATGTTGGACAGCCTAGACCCAGCGAAAATGGCAAAACGGTCCCGAACCTCAAACCGCACAATCTTTTCATTCTTGGAACCCACCCAGCGCGAGTAACGCTCGGTGCAGATTACCCGAGTTACATTGGTTGCCGAAAGGTTCTCCACTCTCTTAGATGGCATACCAAACGCTTCCATGCAGTCGTCTGCATAGAATTGGAATGGATGCCAGGTTCGCCCTTTGTCCATTGACTTCTCCAACACCATGAGGGTGGGTCGGCCATACTCGAAGGTGATCTCGATGTCGTCCGTTACCTCCAGGCTCTTGTTCCATGACAGTGTGATGTTGGCCAGCAGTGGCTCTGGGAAGCGGCTCCATGTCACTGTTTGCCAGTAGGTGATGAGGCCAGTGTGCTCGCGGTCCTGCATCAGCTGTGGTGGGTGAGCCAGGTCCGGAGTAGATGCGTCACATTCATCGCTACACAGGTACGGATTTTCCTAAAGCAGGAATACAAAGACAACATCGGTTAACAATGCCTTCAAGATATGACAAGAAGATTGCAGCAAGATTGCATTGTTTAAACCTACTACAGAATTAAATGAGATCAAGTTATTGAAAATGCAAGGCCTGTTAATAAAGGTTAGTTGATATTAGTTAATGTGGGGGTCAACATTGTGAATTTTTCAAAAGGCACTTAAGTCAAACTTTGACTTTTCATCACAGTAAATACTACTTGTATTTCTATATATAATCCCCTCCTGCAGTAATGCAGTTATGTCAGTGTTTCACTAGTACTTGAGTGCTCACTAGTGCTTGGAGCGAGGTCAGAACTATGCAGAAGACGCCAGCCGAGTTCCTGTAATGTGCAAGTAGTGTTGGTGAATGATGTTGTGTACTCTTGCACAAGTTGGTAAAAAGTTATCTGTCGATTTTCAAGGATCAGGCGTTCCACTCGCTGAATGGGAGCAGCTAAGAGTCTCATCACCGTACCGTATCAGTTTTACGCCTTCATTCAAGAGAAATACTTTCAAGTTAACTAATCACACCAGGAATGATTGTGAAAATGCTGTAAAAGTTCAGTTCCTTAATATGTCACTCTGTTTTACAAACAGGCCTGCCCTTCATGGCAGTATGTGGATCATTGGCTTATACTGCTTAATGCTAGATTAACACTGTTCCATTTTATAAAAGTCCCTGTCATTAGAGTAGTTGTAAAGCCTGGACACATTTGCTCCGGCGTTCTAGTGACATAGAAACGCAACGGATTAGCTGACGGACAGCCATGTGGTCACCCTGACCCCTTATTACATTTGTCCTTGAGATTTACTGTATATCGGCATTCTGTGGAGTTAACAGTCAGATCCAGTTGACCTTAATAAAGGCCTTAGTAACTAAAATATAAGAAGAAAGAGATAACACGGCATGCTGTTATATGAATTTGATCAACAATTGAGTGCTGTGATGCTGAGAGATGGAGTTATAATTACCAAAGTTAATTATTTTCCGATAATATTATGTCCCTAATTATTTCATTTGTAGCAATTCGCTGTTGTTGGTTTGTTTTTTTTTTTATTGATGAACAAAACTTCATACTATGTCTATTTATAGTAACATTTAAGGTTGCAGCACATAAGGGTTTAATTCCCACCCAATACCCAAACCCGAGCCAGTCCCAAGACCGGATAAAAATGTCAGGGTTCTGTCAGGAAGAGCACCAGGCATATCCAAATGGTCTGCTGTGGCGACTCCGTGACCGAAGCAGCAGAAAGACTAACATAAACTTTATGTGCTGACACGGACTAAAGTCTTTTTCTTAAATGTTTAATGTCTCTTTACAGAAAGCTTCACCAGAGCAATATATCCCTTTAATTTGTTAAATTGCAACCATTAATCATTGTAAATGAGTTGTTACTATAAAAATAACCACATCATCATAAACCTGTTATATATGTATCTTTCACATTTAAGTTATTTATCTATAACATTTACGATACAGCTGGACTGCTAACACGTTTGATTGAAAAGGCGCCACGTTTTTCCCCCCGAAGATGGCGATTGCGCAATGGGGATTTTAGAGCATAAAAACAGCTAAGTTGCTCGCATGTCCGGGAACCGTTCAAAACTTTCGCGTGTCAGTGGAAAGCCAAGCGAGGCGAGTTTTTTGTGCAAGATTTAGTGAGGACATGACACCATGAAAGTTAGCAAGAAAGGCCCACGAAAGTTAGCAAAGATGGTAATCATATCATAGAAATCATACATTTTACAAGGTTTAATGACTATTTATTCTATCTTATATTATGTCTAGATATTATATCATATTTTACATACTTCATTCATGTCTTTTCTAAATCTTTTTGATTGTTTTTATCTGCAAAAACATATTTATAGTGTCGGAAATGTTGGTAATGTGTTTGAAAATATATTTAAAAAAAAACATTATATGCAAGATTGGTAATAGTGCTTATAAATCCAATGCTTCCACTATGCTTTCATACAATGTACAGTCCGTCAAAGACAGCATTAAAGCTTAATCCTGACCGAGTCAGACATCTAATCCTAGCATAGCAAACCTTAGGTTACCTTTGCTCCTCAATCCTTTACCTTGTACGCTAAATCCAGGCCAGCTGCTACACCGGGTGGCTTTTATTCTAAACCCCCAGCACTCACCAGTCTGACAGGAATCCCGTCACTGCTAACAATGTGCAAAGTGGAGTGTTTGACAATACGTTCATTTGCACTCTGGTGATCCGCACACACACACACACACACACACACACATAGTCTTCAGCTATGGCTGTCAAAACACAGAACTAGATAACACAGATTCAATAAACAAGAATGTGTTGTGCATAAAGCGTGTCTGACTTTCAGGCTGGACTTTAATGGTCCATCTATTCCAGCCTCATGCTCTTCATACACTCCTAATAGCTTAACAGTTTACAATCGCATTTGACGCGGAAATGAAAGTATGCGTTAACTTCACCCCTGCGCATGTAGTCCAACAGCATGTCAGTCGGTTTAGCCGATAAGCTGAAATTCAGCTCGCAGTCTCCACTTCTATTTGCATCATACACAGATTGCCCGAATTAAGCACATGGCCGGATTCAAGGTCACACCTGAGTAATATAGCTCTAATTACACTGAGTCATTCCTTCTTTATCTGATTTTCATAGAATCCTCGGCACAGCGTTTATTTAGCAATGACTCTCTGTTATGTCTGGAGAAAGGTTCAGTCATACATCTTCATCCTGTGAAAGATCTGAGGTCCCTGCCAAGAACACTGAGGGAGAGGTGGAAATACAACCTGGATGGGATACCAGTACATCACACACATAGGGGCGATGTAGCGAGGCAAATCTACTTTTCGGAAAGTGCAAACAAGAACCAGATGGAAAATGAGGCGAACATGATAAAGCTCTAGACAATAACCCAAGGTTAAAATAATGAACCATGGGAACCCTGGAGCTGTTTTACTACAGTAACTGTGTTAGTGTTTATAGTTTAATAAACCATATGGAAGTCTAGTCGACCTCCTGCTCAGCTTGTACAAAGCTTGGGCAATGACTTTGGCACGTAGTTTATCTAATGCTAATTACAGCCATACAGCCTTTGAAAACATTGGTTCTTTAATGGCTCCAAAAGAGCTAAACATAAGATTATAACCATTAACATTAAAAATACCTAGGTTTTAGGTTCTTTTTATGCCACTGGAGTAACTCTGGCCCCTCGGGGTGTGGCTCCATAGGGCATCTAGGTTGCGAGGTGGGACTTCCAAGAATCGGACTTGTTTGTCCGGTGCATCTTATGGGTACATGATTGGATTGAGATGTAGGGAGTTTGGGCTCTTTGCCTGCTAGCCCCCATGCACAGCAGGGTATGGTGCACTGCAGTTCTGGTGCCGACACTTACTTTTTCCGGTGATGCATGCAAGGCTCTGCTTAGCATACAGTAAGTAGTAAGTAGCAGACACATCTCAATATCATCTGTTCAAAAGAGATTATTGCTTATTTTGGACGCCTTCAGGATTGTTTTACTTTTGTGTTGTTCAGAAACTTTTGTGTTAGTGTGATGCCTGTTCTATATGTAGTTGAAGAATTCTTTGAATAATATACAGGTTATTTTCTATTAGGAAAAACATTTATTAAAGGTTCTTTGGATAGTTACCAATTCTGCTGTAAAGCTTTAAAAGTTCCCTGGCAGTTCTTGCTGGGTTTCCTATGACATTCCAAAGACATGCAATCTATGCTGATTTGCTTTTCAAAACTATGTGTAATGTATGATTGGGCGTGTGTATGCTTGTCCCCTGTGACTGGATGGCACCCTGACCAGGATGTACCGCAGCTGGTGCCCCCAGAAACCCTACATACTGTAGCATATAAGAGGACTAGATAATAAAAAATCTTTTTTTTTCTTTACTGAAAGGTTGTTTTCTATTTTCTTTACTGAAAGGTTGTACATGGAAAGTTTAGCGGAAAGTTTAGGATGATAAATAGAAATCCAAGTTTCTACTACTTGATAGCCAACTGGATTGAGACAAATTGTTTTTTTTTTTTTCTAATGGGAAATAAGTTTCTTTACAGCAGTACCATAGGAGAACCTGTTTTTCGTTCGTTGGTGCCCAAAGAATCTTTTGATAAATTAAATTTTCACCATTTTGTTGGTGTCACAGGGAATGAAAATTAATCTACTATAAATGTTCCCATTATCTGGAAGGATTTTTGCTGTGGAAACCAATTATTGAATTCAGTGTAACTATAAAAATAAATAATAAAGAATCATGGACCTGAAGATTGCTCGAAGAATCATAATGGCTTTTCTGGGAATCATAAATTATTATGCTCTTAATTGAATCATAAATTATGGTGTTGTGCTAAAGAAGCTTCTTGGGGCCCTTCATTTTTCAGAGCACAGAGATTTTGATTATGATCAATCCACATAATTAGCAGAATTAGACGAATGCATCATGAGACATTACCCATGAACAAGTTAATAACTGTAAACTTCTTTCTAGTAATGCAGCTCTTCTTGCCAATAATTCCTCATCAAATGAATTCACTTACAGTTTAAACTACAGAACGCTGCATTTGCCAAAGCTGGAACAACAGGTACAACATGTCCAGCATGTTTATATCTAAGTGTCCCTTGCTAGTGCGTCAATTTTGTCACATATGCTCCGATAAACCTGGCCTAATTATACGTATTAGCGGAGTCATTAGCAGCGCACACCTTCCAGAGGGAATCCCTGAACCTTAGTGAACTCTACAGCTTGTTTAAATCTGCTTTTCTTTTTTTAAACTAAAGACCTCAAAGTATATGTAGAGCAAAAGAGATGGAGGACGAACCAGAAAAAGAAAGCAAAAAGGGGTAGATTTACAGCAGTCTGATTAGGCAATATCACCGGATATTATTCACGGTAGTATTTTCATAATGGTAATCTTTTAAAACAGTTTTAATAGGTATTAAATCAAACACACCGAATAACATCAATTTGTCAGGGCGACTTTTACAGCAGTTTTTTAAGTTTTACAGCTGTTGGACACGATCCACAGAGCGAAATCAGCATGCAGTCGGAAAGACTGGGACGGTGGCAGCATATTTGCTGTGTAACATTAGTCTTCTTCCTGGTGAGGTAGACCTCTTTTCTCCTGCCATGTGAGTTAATTACACCGACACCACCTCCCTCAGGGCCAGCAGTCACGCAGCACCTCCCAGCATGCAACGTTAGAGCAATACAGCGATCTAATCATACCAACCTGACTACACACACCACATCATCAAGTAAGCGCACCCAAAAAAAGATTCTCGCCAATGGGATAGATTTACAAGGGGTGGCGTTCAAGTCAAACCAGGACTTGTCTCATGAATGAAGGCGTAAGACAGATTTAAACACGTTTAAGGAAGTCTTCAAGCACAGTACACTTATAAAAGTCTTAGCATGTGTATGAATCACCTCGCTTCAGTTTTTCTCGTGAAAATTCAGCAAGTGGAAGGACTGATCCTCGAAAATCAAGGAATATCTTGGATGAGACGCGTCTGTCAGAGGGAACTGTACACACAATCATTCACCAACACCACTTGCACATTACACGAGTGGTTGGAAGTTACTGCCGCATCTTCCATACAGTCCTGACCTCGTTCCATGTCATTTCCACATGTTCCGACCATTAAAGGAGGCCAGTGTTTTAGATCCGATCACTGAGAAACCTTTCTGTCTCGATGGTATCCAAGCACTAGTGATAAGTGCATTAGAATAGCAGAGGAATACAGAATATATAGAGAAATAAAGGTAGTTTTTACACTCATACAGTAACTTTATTCTTTTATTCCGCACAATGAAAAGTCCTGGTTTGACTTGAACGCTGCTCATATTTATTCAATTGATTATGTAATAAAGGTTAAAATATTGCTGTCCGCATAATTCGCTGCATTAATCCCAACTGCTTTGACATAAAGACTGTCCTGTGAACATACCATGCTTAACATCCTTTCATTGTGCTTAGAACTGTCTGACTTTATACTACAGAGCTGACGAAGGGAAAGAATTTACAATCACATTCTCTGGTGTCATTTCCCTTTTTGAGCCTGGTTTCCTTTTTTTTTTGCTACTGATGCTTCTGGCTTGCTCATTAGTCTTAGAAGGTAATTTTCACTTTTGCATGTCATCAAGCCGATGTGGTCTGGTGGTCTGGGTGGTCCGCCAAACTGTGATGTGGTCTGCATTAGATGTGCTTTCGCATAGAATCATTGAGCAAAATGGGGATCGATTGCATGGTTCCCATAACCCGATTGTGAAAGTGACACGGTCCAGACTTAAAATACTGAAATGGAACGGAATGTTTCCAAAATTGCTCCAATGCAATGCACCCATGTCTGCTACTGACCAGAGCACTGATGCAGTGGCAACCAGGATGCTGTTTCAGCAAGTTCTACAGACAGGGGAATTCAGGAGGATTCTGAAGCAACCTGGAACTGCTTAATGCACACTTTACAACTCATGCTCTTGTGTTGCTTTTTGTGGTATCTACTGTATTGGGTCATTATCCAGCTGTACTGTGAAGCACAGATGGATACTACTACTTTTATCAACATTCACATCAATAAACACCAGGGACCCAGTTCCGCATACATACAATACTCGTGCATTACAATACCTACACAAAGTTTGACAAATGATGCAGTATGATTTGGATCAGGAACCCTGCTTTCCTTCTCCACACTCTTCCCTTCCCATCTTGGTTTCATCTGTTTCCAGAACAAGGAAGTTTTCTACCAAAGTCTACTGTATTCTGTCCTTTCTGTTCTGGAGTGTTACCTAGCTAATTAGTTTTGAGTTAAAGCCTCTGTTACATTTTACATTCATGAAGGTGTCTCTTGGTTATAGACTTTGACAATGATACGCCTACGTCCTCCAGAGTGCTCCTGACTCGGCTAGATGTTGTAAGCGGGTTTTTCTTCACCAAGGAAAGAATTCTGCAATCATCCAATTTAATTGTCTTCAGTGGCCTTCAAGGATTTTTGTAGATGCTGAGACTGCCACTGAATTCCTCCTGCTTTTAAAAAATAAAAATAAAAAATACTACATAGATTGTTAATTTGGCCACTCCTAATGTATCTCCATGTCTCTGAAAGGTCTGCTTTGTTTTTCTAGCCCTAAAAAAAAAAACTTTGGACCACATATCAAGAGTTCCCATGAGCAGACAACAAATGCAAATTCAACACTTGGAATCAATGCGAGACCTTTTATTTTCTTAATCTGTCATGAAATAACTAAGAAACAGACTACCAACTGTTCTCCTATTACTTGTGGGACAATGTGAATGAATGGCCCTAAAAGATTACTGCGATATATTGGTTAAACCCCTTAAATTAAATCTGTAAGTCTACAATTGCGTCACGATTTTTCCTTTTTTCCCCAAAAAATTAGACGAATGTGTCACTTTTTAAATACTTATGCACTTGACTGTATGACCATGTACTGTATATGTCTACTGTATCTCTGAATTATAGTGCATTTATTAATAAGTACCTTTTAAGAGCATGCAAACAAGTTGCCATACATAAAGCTAAACTCTGAGAAAGGCATCATCATAAAACCAAGATTGTGGAATATTTTAATGCAAATTTTAAACATAGCATAGTTTTGACCTGTGCAACATTTTTCCTTGTCAATGCCTAGATCCATAGCGTTACTATATTTGTTATTTAGTCATTCATCTTCTACACTGCTTATCCTGTATACTGGGTCGAAGGAAGCCTGGAGTAAAACTTTGAGCACAATGTGGGGTCCACCATGGACAGTTCGCCAATCCATTACAGTATTTGGTAGACGCTCTTCTCCAGAGCAACTTACAGGTTTATCGCATCATACATCTGATCAGTTGGGAGGTAAGAGCCTCGCTCAAGGGTCCAACCATGGCAACTTGGTGTTTGAACTTAAGACCTTCTGAACTGTAGTCAATTTGGGAACAGCGATTAGCCTAATCTGCATGTCTTTGGACTGTGGGAGGAAACCAGAGTACTCTGAGGAAACCTACTAGAACATTGTACTGTAACTCCATGCACATAGGCCCGAGGTGAGAATCGAACCCTTGACCATGGAGGTGCAAAGTGATAGTGCTAACCACTAAGCCACTGTGCTGCCACTGTCTTTGTTACTGTTTTAAAAACCACAGGAAACATTTTTTTTCTTACAGTTTCAGCACATGAGTGCATTTTATGTTCTCAGATATCCCCATGACACAAATGCCTCTTTTTTTCATTCTTTAGACACGTTGATGAAATTCTGTTTTTTTTTTTTTTTTCTTTGAGGTCTCAATTGCAAATCGTGGGTATCTGTAGTTAAAGGTTGCATCAGGCATGCATATTTTAAAAAAGCAAATTAAGTTTAATGCAATTTCACATTACCAACAAGCAATAGTGCAGAACCAAAGTATATTTACTTGCACCCTTTTTGTTTCCATAACAACAAAATATGTACATTTAGAATGAAGCACTGTATTATAACAGTGAACAGTGACATGTTGCACCTCCTGCATTTGTGTTAAAAAACTGTTGTGGATTAGAAACATAATGAAGATATCATTAAGAGATGTGGTAAATATTATACTGCACCTGGATGCTGTATTAGAATTAGCCTATTAGCCTCATCTGTACGTCTTTGGACTTTGGGAGGAGAACAGGGGAGAACATGCAAACTCCATGCACACAGACGCGAAGTGGGAATCGAACCTAGACCCTGGAGGAGCAAGGTCACAGTGCTAACCATTAAGCAACTGTTCCGCCATTATTATTATAATCACTCACTCATCGTCTATACTACTTTGTCCTGTCGCAAGGGGCCTGGAGCCTATCCCAGGAGACAGGGCATGAGGCATCGTGCCCCCTGGATGGGTAGCACACACACACACACACATAAAAGCTCATTCACACACTACAGGCAATTTGGGAACTCCAATTAGTCTAATCTGCCTACCTGGAGGAAACCCACTAAGCACGAGGAGAACATGGAGACTCCATCCATGCACACAGACCCCGAGGAGGGAATCGAACCCGGACCCTGGAGGTGCAAGGCAACAGTGCTAAACCACTAAGTTGCCACTGTGCCGCCATTAGGATGATAATGTTTTACTTATTTACTTTTATATAAATCTGACAAGGTGGATGAAGAAACGTATGCCGCTGGTCATGTGACAAATTATACTGTATACGAACAAAATGAGCAAGGTCAATGGTAATTGTAAACAAATTGATACAAATTGATCTCCCAGGATAGAATTCCCAATATTTGTCTTCGTATTGAGACTTCTGCTATATAAATAGTTAGAGCTGTTATGGTAATGTCATCTGCTTTAATAATTCATTCCTTCAGCCTGAAAAATCCCCCAGTAATGAGGAAAAACAAAGCGACCAGGTCCCCTTGCCCTGACTGGACAACGGATTAGCATATGAATCTGCAGTAATTTGAAGAATCCCCGAAGACTCGAAGAGGCACGAAAGATAGGCAGCTGGGGATTATAGCGCACTGACACAAACAGAACAGGATGGGCCTGTCTTCCTGTGGGACCATGGGAAAGCAGGGAAGCAGCAGTCTGGGCCTCATGCAAAATGCATGGTGGGGAAGAAGACAAGGGGGAAAAAAATTTACACAAACCAGAACCGGACCTGAGATGTTCTGCTACAAAAGGTTCTCTTAAAGCATATCACACTTCTTTGGTTTAGTGAGCACCAGTGTGTTTGTTCTTGACTGAAATCTCATAAAATCTGGACCAAATGTTTCCCTTATGTATTGCACTGTAGATCCTTGCTCGACGCTATTTTTAGTGCGTTCTGTGAGCGCAACTTCAATATGGGGCAGGATTACAGCTCAGATGGTAGTGCTACCGTTGAAAAAAAAAATAATAATAAAACAACACATAGCTTTATTCCAGTAAGATGCTCAACGGTGGAAGTTTGGGAATGACATAAAAAAAAACCAGACGTGCGCACACGAACTCTTTCTGCCTGCGCTCAGATGATCAGATATGTATGCAGCAAAGGGTCAGGCTTCATCTTTCTGCTTAGCTAAGCTGAGCTCCTGCCTTCACATTCCTCTCACATCTCGCGCTTTCTCCTTCTTCCTCTCTCTCATTAGCCATACACACAGAGCGAGCTTCCAGCAGGAGCTAACATCACGTTCAGGAAAGAGCAAAGGCGCTGAGTAAAAAATGCAACGGCATCTCCTGTGGGCGCTGAGTGACTGAAATTTCCTTTAAATCTTTAATGAGCCGGAAAGCTTCTCCAAAGAAGCGAAGTTACAGTACTGAATCTGGAGGGCTTCTGCTGATCAATTAACTCGCTTTCAGTGAGGGGAGGGGGGGGGGGTGGTGGTGCATGTCGAGTGTACACACTTTAATAGCGGCTTAATGGAGTAGCAAACATACGACGTGGAATATATGGCTTGCATTACTAGTCGAGCACGACGTGGAAGTCGTGCCCTAGTGGGTGTCCTTGAGCGGGTCTGACTTGTCGAGTGTCTGGTTAAGTATGCACGCAGGATCGTCGCTTCTCATAACTTCGGGAAAGCGATTAATACTACACGAGGTGCCAATGTTAAAGCCGTACGTCAATGTTCGCCGATGTTTTTTACGCCTTTTTGGACTTTTCTCATAATAAAGGCATCGCTCTAATTCCCAGGACTTCCCCGGCGCTCTGTAATATACAGCGTGTAAAATAATAATTTATGGATATTGAGTAAAGTGAGCAGTGCCAGAAGGTCTATGCTGTTTAAAAGTGCTTGGCCCCCGAATGTCTGAATACAGAGTGGTCCGATGATCAGTCAGCTTTTATTGATTCGGGTTGAAAAGTGCTGACACACACACACACACACACACACATGCGTGTCTCCTACCATCTTTTAAAAGCCCTTTCCTGTGTATGTAGCTCGCAAAGCCATCTCGAGTTAACATGGTGTATTAGTATGCATCATGGCTATAGTGTCTGAGTGAATAGACATCAGAATCTCAATTAATGTGGCAGTTTGGTGTTCAGGGTCAGGATGTAAGGAAGCTACCAGGCTTCCAACCTACCAGAAAGAGCACGTCTCCATTATTAACAATTTCACACTTTATATTGGAACTGAATTACATTACACAGCTTCTTTTCCGAAATTGTTGAGCTACATTCAATTCATATTAATCAGAAATCACAATAGTCTCCAAGGTCCAGACTGCTTTTCAGGTATCCAGTGTTGCTGAACACTGAGATACAGCAGATCGACTGTACGAGATGAAATTTTGGATGTTGGTCTGTTTGAGCAGAGTATATTATAAATGAAGATGTAACACCTGGATATGAAAAAGCCCAAATGCTAAACCTTTAACCTTTAGATAGAGACGAAGCAAGAGCTGGATCCTACTAGCAGGTAATCAAACGTGTATTAATATACAGTAGGTCTAATATATACAGAAAGATTGATTAACACACTCATTCTCAATACAACCTATCCTGTTCCTGGTGGGAACATCCTGAACGAGGTGCCAATCAATGGCAGAGCAGAAGAACACACACACACACACACACACACACACACACACACACACACTGACATGCCACAGGCAGTTTGGAAATGCCAATTAGACTAACCTGCATGTCTTTGGACTTCCAAGCACATGGAGAAATTGCAGGCAAATCTTGATATATGATGTCACATTATATGAGGGCACATTAGGGGCAAAATGTAATTGACTTGTGTAATCCTTTTCCAATATAAAAATGGGAACAGGACTGGGTTTTTTTATTTGTCATGTTTTTGGTCATCTGAATGCCTAAAAATGCTGAAAAAGTAAATTTTGTATAATAGTACTACTTGAAATCAAATGCACATGCCTTTAAAAAATCTATTTCAGTGGCGTGTAACAGTCCAGTTAGTCAGTGCTTCCCAGCCCACGTGCCACATGGTACCTGGTGAAAGAATGACGTCGCCTAGTGAACGCTGCCCAGACCAGCCCTAATGCACTCCTTCTTTTTATCCCTATACACTAAACGTGTGAATTCTCTGAAAGCGCTCTGTCTGCATCTCGCTATATAGTAGCAGCTGGACCCAATCCTCCATCCGATTATTCTTTAATCAAACTCCTGGCTAAGGGCCCAAACCATCAGTTGGTCGAATCTGTGATAGGGATTAAACAGCGTGTCTGTCCTTTACCAACCTGTACTTGGGCAGACCCAAACACGACCAATTTGACGTTATGCTTTAAATTATTCCCCCATAATAAAAAAGTGTGCATGTCTTATGTGTGTGCATGTTTTTATTGAATTATGCGGCAAATTCATATTAAATGTACACTACATTTGTATAATGCATGCACTGTACCATGTAATACATACAGCAAACAGAAAGCTCTATTCATCAAGGTACCAAGAAAATGTGCAGTTTATTATAGTTTTATTTTTTTTTGAACATGCAGAGTATGGAAATCTGTAAATGCACAATCAGCATATTAACCCCATAGTGATATGCCAACCTCAATCACAGAGCTTCTATGTAGTATATCAGTGCAGTCAGTGTATAAGTATAAATCATAGCTGTCCAGTGTGGGTGTTCTGTCTGAGGAAATCCTAGCCCCAGGAATGATGTTTTAGTAAGTTATTCAAGTCCTGCAATACGCCCCCAGGCACAACGGAGAGACTTTACACTTCGCATTTCTTTGCCTCAGGGCGTGATACCAGAATCTGGTGCTTTAGTGGCATTAATGTAGGGAGGTTGTCCACAAAGCAGTTCCTAAATACAAGATTTTATCGATAAATAGTATAATATATATATATATATATATATATATATATATATGTGTGTGTGTGTGTGTATATAATATATTTTGTAATAATCAGCATTGCATTTTCTTTTTTTTAATTGAATGTGGTAAGAAATCATGTCCTATGTCTCAGGTTTTTTTCCCTCTGTAACAGCAGCTCTGAAGCTCTTACTCTTACAGCTGTAACTCAAATAAGCTGTAGTTATATATATGTATTTCTTCTGATAATATAATTTCTATACGGTAGTAACTATAAATTCACACAGACTTATATGGAAGACGATCTCCGTAATGTATAGTTAATGATGATAAAAAAAAATTGTGTTATAAAATCAGTGATTAAATTAAATAGATCTTATTAAATGTTTAATTTAACAAAGAAAAACATATAGTCGTTGCTATGGTGAATACATCCGTCTCCAGTGTTAGTGTTAGTTTTTCACCGCAAGAACATTTTTAAGGACAGAGGCTTTGGTAGCATGAAAAAGCTGTTTTTTTAAAAATTATTATTATTTACTACAAAAAAGGGCCTAGTAAAGAAATGACTGTCTATGTCTGGTGTGATCTATTTGATTATGAGAGCTTAGAGCTTATTATATTATATAATGTTAAATGTACTGTAATTAGGAGGAGTGTTCAGGTCAAACTGGGACTTTATTAAAATAAAATAAAAAACAGTTATAAATATAAAAACTACCTTTATTTTTTTATATAATCCCCTGCCACACTAATGCACTTACTGTATCCTTGCATTTCACTAGTGCTTGGATACCATTAAGGTAAAAAACTGAAATGTTGGCTTCCCAAAAACTCCTTTAAAAGCCCTGTCTTTTAAGGAAAAAAATCACACACCAAGGGCGGTCTGTTTTTGCAGGACATTGCACAACCTCATACTGCCCACCGCACCACCTGTAAATGACAGGAACTCAGTTGGGAGGTATTGCCACGTCCCCCGTACAGCCATGACCTCGCTCCAAGCCATATCTACATGTATGGTTAATTAAAGGATTATATAGTCAAATAAAGATAACTCAAATCCTCTGATAAATGTGTTCTATTATACCGCAATCGAAAGTCCTGGTTTGACTCGAACGCCCCTTATACTGTATAAACCCCTCATGGTAAACCGTTGGTAAATTATTGCGGTATAAGCGAAATAAAACACTTCCGGATATGACGTCATGCGATGATTAGGAACTGTGCAATAGTAATAACACCCCTTTGTTAAATATTTTCCTTGAACACCACACCACTTCTTTCTTAATACATGCCAAGGCATAGATGATCGCACGCTATTTTCATCTGTATCCCGCCTTCCTACTAAACAGCCTGTTGTATATAGTTCACTTTCAGTGCACAAACATGGCACGGCACCAACGCTGCCACAGTGTCACGCATGGTGCTGTAGTGAACATGGCTTTTCCATTAAGCACACTTGTGAATTATAATCCATTTCTCAGGAAGGAAAAGAGATTACAGGCCAACCATGATGGCTGTAGGAGATAGCCGTCATCGCTACAGTACGTCTTCATAATCGCCTTCAAGAAAAACCACACGATTAAAGTCCATAAGGGACTTTACACATTAAATATAGATTTTTAAACAAGGTTTTGCGTATCCATGTGACAAAAAGGTTCTTGCTATGTTGCGGTGCTTTATTTTGAAACATCTGTATGAATCCTATTCTCATAAGTCATTGTGATGGTAAGTTCAGTCTGTGGTTTGTGGTCTTGTGTCTGCGCACGCATGTGTGTGTGTGTGTGTGCGTGTGTGTGTGTGTATATACATGTACTCTATTTCATACTCTAAATTCCATTTAACAGCCTTTAGGCTTGTCAGATTTGTCACTGACCCCCAAGGAGGGTTTTTTTTCTCTCTCTAACCAAAGAATTTAAAGGAACACAATTTTTTTCTAAAATTTTAATGAAACTGCAACATGCCCATGCTTCCAAATGAAGCTCCAGAGTTTTTCAAGGACTTTTCAAGCACACTTCTTTTTACACGATACCTCTCCTGTGTGCAGACCAATGCTTCATTTACATTCCTTGAATACATCTGAGTTCTTCAGGCTGGATGAATTATTCTCATTGATTATACTTAGGGCATGGGTGTCATGTGCAAGTACTGATCTGTATGTGCGCTGTTGGGTGGTGGTGTTGGGCGGACGGGGGGTGTCATAACTTTGTATCATGTGGTATGCGAAAAGTGGTCTTTGACCTTTTGGGGGCATTTGGTCGGTCCACATTATTATTATTATTTTTTATTAGAAATAGTAGTGGTAGTATTTAGGATGCATGATCTGATTAAAAAGTCACATTGCGATTGATCTGAACTACAGTATTCAAACTGATTTATATCAACGAAAAGCAAATAATGGAACTCCAACTGCGTTTCTGAAATCCCTCTTTCACAACATGACCTTCGCTAAGTAACATGTGACAGCATCTGTGATTTTCTTGCCTCTTCAACGTTTTCTCATTTGGCATACTGCCTGCAAGTACTTCATATTATTTATTAATATTAATATTAAAAAAGCAGCAAATTAGCCTTTTCTGGTCACCAAAACCACACACACACACACACACACACACACACACACACACACACACACACCACTAGTATAAAACAAACAACGAGTCGATGAACGAGGCTTTTGATTGGACAGTTTTTGAGACTCTCTGAGAGTCCATAGATCACTATATTTCAGGCAAAACCATGAAAACATTATCTTTGATAAAAATGCTCCCTTTTTGTGATTTGATAATTGCACAGGTTCATGCCACACCATTTGTATGCGATAAATTGTGCAGCACTACTTTTACCAAAGTCAAAAGATATCCTTTTGGATACTGAGGTTAAGGTTAGGGTTACACTTAAGGTGAGGAATTAATAATCAGATCAGGCGGTGATCCTTCTGTGTGTGCATCAATGAATTTTATTCTTTTATTTGTTTAATGTACAATAAGCATATTCCCTGTTTTTTTTTTTATTTAGTATTTCTATTTCATACAATTTGTACTAAAATCCACAAGGCTTTAAGGTCAATGCCCTGGAATTAAAACTCATGGACCTACAGCGCTTATTTAAAGATGAAATAAGTGTTCATTCAAGACTGCAGTTCATACAGGGCTTAGTAATAAGATCAAATTATATCAGTCATGAATGCTTTTCTGACAATAACACAGGTATCGTTTCTAAGTTTATACCTATTTTCATATAAAATTCAGTATTATATGCCGATGATGGCTTATTAAAATGTGCTTTTGTGCCAACCAGGTTTTTTTTTATTTTTTTTTTTTTTGTATTTGGCAGGCAGTCTGATGTATTCTTGGCAGGGTCAGTGTAAATCTGGAGCATTTTTCTGAAACAAGGAAATACACCTTGGATGGGACCCCGAGCCATGACAGGACAATATAGAAACACACATACTGTACACATACTCCATAGAAAGAAATGAAATAAGTGTACTGAAAGGTCGGAGTGCAGTGGGGTACAGCTTTTATTGTGTACTGTAGCCTCTGTGGACCCACAATTTTTTTTTACTACAGGTCATTTGACCTTGAGCCAATATTTCCACCAACTATGATAACTGTGTGAGTGAGTATGTGAGTGAGTATACCAGGGTGCAGAAGCGCTCAGGTGGGTCTCCGCACGTGATGTCTGGTGGCTCCACTCGGATCTGCATAAAGTCCTTCATGGCTGCAGGTCGGGGCTGACAAGCGTAATACTCCCATGTGGGCCCGTCATCGGTGCTCACCAGCGACTTACAGATGTCATACTGGCCCAGAGTGATGAGCACACAGTGCAGGAACAGGCAGACCGGGAGGAGCATGGTGTGGAGCGCTAGGATGGATCAGGAACGGGAGTTTGGGGCGGGGCAAGTGGGTGAAAGGGGTGGAGCCTGTCAGCATCGACACCAGGAATGTTTCATAGTTCATTAGCTGGTCAGTCATCCACTGCGTGCTCACTTTTTTCCTTTCAAGGCGAGGACTGTCAAATAAGAAAAATAGGTTGGAACTCTTTTCTGGTTCAGGATCTAAAAAGTTTGCTTCTGAATGAATAAAGCTAAAAATGTGCCTCAGAAATCCATCAGCTGGTGGTCTTCCATACGATTTATGCAATACTTAGTGTCATTAAAAAAAAAGTCTTGTGCTTCCCTAAATCAGGATCTTGATCAAGTCTCTCGTCGCTTTTCCCGTCTCTGAACAAGGTGTCCCATTTATGGAAACTGGATATAAGGCAGGTCCATTTACTTTAAAAGGTTCGCTGTAGCCTGCTAATGGGAGTTTTGCCAGGAATAAGGAATCATCTTCACGGTCCGTATGGTTTTTAATGCTCACGCTGTAAAATTTTCAATGTTTATGTCTGTCAGATTTCCGAGCTGCGTTCGATCTGCTTCATCTCCACTTTCTGTCTGAAAACTGATAAAAAAAATTTCAAAAATGAGGCACAATCTACACTTTTTGTTAAAATGTACTGTATGAAACATTCCTTTATGTCTCTTTAGCGTATTTCATTTACCTAGCTGCATGCAGTGTACAGTACAGTTAAGGGTATAAGGTACATTTACAGGGCATTTAAGGTGCACTTACATAGCATAAAGGTACAAAAAGTAAAGCAACAAGGAACAAGGTACAGTTTAATACCTTTGTTTTTCTAGGAATGTTCGAAATCCCAAACCACTTCAAAGTGCACAAAGTTCACAGCGCTCAGAGGCAACATGCTGTCTCTGTCCCAGATCGCATTCTCTACTATATATTACCTGGATACTATATCACTATAGTGCAACATTTCAAATGGATTAAAATGTATTTTGGGTCAAAGTCAATTGCGACCTAAGGTATACCTGGAAGATAATGATTTGCTGATTGCACATCAGGGAAAAAGGACTGGATAAAAATATATATATATATATAAAAAATAAACAATTATAAAGCCTATACATTACACACAAAGTTAAGCAATGAGGGAGAAAATGTATTTAAAATAATTTGCTATTTTTACTATAATGAAACAGTGTTTAACAGCCTGTATAACATACAGTATGACGTCACACGATGTGTTTCATATTTTCTCTAAATGCCTTTCACACCCAGAAATTTTTTTTTTTAAAAAGGGGGGGAGAAAGAAGAAAATTGTAGTTTTCCTTGTTGTTGTGCATTGGATGATTACTGGTACATCCAGTACCTTCAAGATGGAGCTTTTACCTGGGAAAGTACATGTGGGGCATCTTTAATTAGCAACATCATTGGTCCAATTAATTATGGACATTGTCTTGTACAACTATCCCAAGTGGATTCCCACCTCATGCCCAGTGCTCATCGTCCAATGGGCATCCTTGACAATACCAGCACATGCACAAGTAAAAAGTAATGTGCTACCTTCCCTTTCTATTTCTTGGCATGTAACTTGAACAGCTGATATTTGTTTTATAAGCTGTCAATTGAAAAAAAAAAAAAAAAAAACTTTGCCAAGAGTCTCACTGGATATTTTTTTCAAGAACGTCTAGATGATATAAACGCGTCTCATAACCGTGCGTAAAAAAAAAAAAGAAAAATTTTAAAAACCCCACGGTCGCGGCTTCGCGGGTTCAGGGGGAGAAAAAAGTTAGGAGCAGGTGATAGAAAAAAGCTGCAGCACTTTGTGATCTCAAATCCTCAAACTTACCTTGTGAGAGGATCTGTCCGATCATCATGTCCGCGCTCTGTTCCACGATGTCAGCGCGTACTGACAGCAAGACATCTCCTCGGGATGAAGTTCAGATCATATGCGTAATCCCTTTCCAGACGCACTTAAACACGATGCTGTGTAATTCTCTGCGCAGATCTGCAACACATTGTAAAATACAGCCTATATATATATGTGTGTGTGTGTGTGTGTGTGTGTGCGCGCGCATATGTGTGTGTGTGTGTGAGTGTTTTTTTTTTTTTAAATATATATATTGTTCAGCTTTAGTGTTTCGGCTTAGTTTCCGTCCTGCATGTGCGCTCAAGGACGCACAGCGCTCGCGTTACGCAGGAGCATCCCACCCGCTTCTGATCTCTCCATCCTCCTCCTCCTCCTCCTCTTCCCTCCTCCTCCTCCTCTTCCTCTCCTTCCTCTTCTTCTTCTTCTTCTGCCCCCTTTCTCTCACTGCATCTTATGCTGCTCAAGCCTGCAATCTAATCAGACGCTCTTCCTCTGAAGCCGGGTTCTAAGTTTCACATGCCTTTTTCTTTTCGTCTGTGTAAGGCTTTGAAAGTAAGTCCACTTCCTAGTGCTCTCTAGCTTACAGTCTAGCCTTCCTGGCTCAGTACTCAAAGTTTATCTGCCGGCTGGAAGCCTGGAAGCGTCCCAGTGGAAGATCAGGCATCCCGCCCTGCTTAAAGGGCCACAGACAAATCTCACATCCCTGCGCGCGAGGCAGAAGAAATCATAATCATAATCATAATAATAATAATAATAATAATAATAATAATAAAAAGCACAACTCTCTCTCACTCTCTCTTTCTTTCTCTCTTTGAACTGTTTCTCTATTTGTACACTAGTTTGCATGTACAATAATAATGCACACAACAATGCGGATTTTACATGTTGTGCATGGGTGTTTTTATTATTATTTTTTAAATTCTCATTGCTGATTCATTTTATGCACTTACAAGACATGTGATGTTTGCCGACGATTCATTGACTTTTCATTCATTCATGTGTGATCCGTCCACATGATTAATTCAGATTCATGTGATTTTTGTACATGCGCCTTATTTGCACGTGACGCTTAAAACCTGAACGTTAGGGCCCAATCAGATCTATGACGTCATAGTATGTGAAGGGCCCTCTAGTTGTTTATATATGATTTATTTTACATTATTTTTTTATTGTCTCATATATATATTTTTATGCATGATTTTTTAAAATGTAATTTACACCAAATTATTTTTGTTGTTGTTGTTGTTGTTTCTCATGTGATTTTTTACACAATTTATTTAAAATATGATTCATTTATTTTCATGTGATTTCTCATATGATTAGGACATATAACTGGTTTTGACTTGCGATTCTTACACATGATTCTTTTTCTGTATGTTCTATTTTGTATATTCTCTGTTAAAATTGTATTGACAAACTTTCTGCATGTATAATTATTTAATTCTCACTCATTGTCTATCCCGCTTATTCCTGTATACAGGGGGCTGAAGCCTATCCCAGGAGACTTAGGGCATGAGGCAGAGTGCACCCTGCACAGGGTGCCAATCCATCGCAGGACACACACACACACACACATACACACAGTCATACACACACTACAGGCAATTTGGGAACACCAATTAGCCTAATCTGCATGTTTTTGGTTTGTGGGAGGAAACTGGAATACCCAGAGGAAACCCACCACGCAGGATTCTTACACATGCTTAATTTTCACATGGTTTTATCATACGATCCATTTGTCTGCATTTATGATTCTTGTGTATGATTTTTTTTTTACTAGCTTATCTCCTTATACATAGTTTTACACATGATTTATTTGTGATGTGATTTTCACCAAAGTTTTTTTTTCATGTCATTTTTCCACAGTTTATTTTAAATATGATTAATTTATTTAATTTCATTATTCATTATATTTCACAAGTGATTCTTAGACATGATTAATTTCCACTATGACATATGATTGAGTTTCACTTGTGATTCTTACACAGGATTTATTTCCTACATGACTTTTGCATATTATTCATTAATCTCTGACAGACATTTTTATAGGTATAATTATCACTTACATTCTCTCACTCATCTTCTGTATACTGTACAGGGTTGCGGGCGGTCTGTAGCCTATCCCAGGAGACTTAGGACGAGGCAGGATAAACCCTGGACGGGGTACCAATCCATTGCAGTGCACACACACACATACACACACTTACCGGGCGAAAACCCACCAAGCATGGGGAAAACATACAAACTCCACGCACACTGACCTAAGGCGGAAACTGAACCCGAAATGTATAGTCAAATTTTTCTTTTTACACAATTCATTTAAAAAAATATATATATATATATATATATATGCATGGTTATTTTTTTATTTATGTCTCTTAAATATTATGCATTTTTGCACTTTTATTACATATAATAAATTTTTGCATGTGTTTAACCTATGATTTGATTGTTTTTACTTATCATTTTGACATGATTCATTTTTCACATTATATAAATCTTTGATTCTTTTATTATTTTTATTTTTTGCTTTTAATTCTTACACATGATAAATTTTTCACATGCTATTCACATACAGTGAATTTATTTCTTCTCACACATTTATTTTATTCTTACACATAAATCACTGTTTGTGCATTTTTACATTTTTCACATTTGATTCCTAGATGTCATTCATGTTTGAAGTGATTTTTAAAAATGTATGATTCATTTATATTTAAATGCAATTCTTAAACATGATTCATTTTCTACATGATTTTTGAATATAATTTATTTATTTCCACATATAATTTTCACATGATCAATTTTCACATGATATTTACATATATTTTCTTCATTTTCACATACAGTAGGTCTTAAATATGATTAATTCATTCTCATACAATTCTGGCATTTTCATACGGATTTTATCCCAGTATGATTCCTTATTTCATGTGAGTTTTTTTTTTTAGATATACACATTTTCTTGTCAAGTTTTATATGACCGTACATAAGCAGTATAGACAATAAATGTATGAATAATTGTACACTTCCAAGTAATATAAATAACTAAGTAAAACATTATTCAGTATTACAGTGGAGCATTTGCAGTGCTATAAGAGCCCATTAAGAGCTGTTATTGACTCTCAGCAGAGTTGTACTCTATTGATTTTAAATAAAAGTCTCTTAAAGGGGGGAAAGCTAAGCTAGTTTTAATGTGTATTTAAATTTGCAGATGTAAAACCTGTTTTTTATGTCATATGAATTTTTCATATGCAAAAAGATAACATTTAGGAAGCTGACATGGGGGTATGAGGTGCTCAAAGGTGATTCATTATCCATAAGGGCCAGTAATGTCATTTAAATTGTTTTAATAAAGGCACAATACGACCTTAAAATGGATCTCTAAAATGCATTCATGGGTTAATTAGATTTTAAAAGTTCTGCTATATGTTGTAAGGTTCTGCAAAGAACATTTGAAGACCCCAAACAAAACTAAAAAAAAAAAAAAAAAACTCTTGAGAAAACTATGTTTTATTAAAGGGTACATTCACTTACAACTGGCTTGGTGTTGCAGTGGGTAGTGTTGTGGTCTTGCAGAACCAGTGGTCCTGGTTCAATTTTAAACTCAGGTTACTGCCTGTGGCAAGTTGCATGTTTTCCTTGTATGGGTTTCCTCTCAGCCACCAAAAGCTTGCTGAAAATGAGTGCCATAGGTGCCAGGTATAAATGTGTATATACATACAGATCAGCCATAACATTATGATAACCTGCTTCATTTTGAGTTGGTCCCTCTTTTGCCACCATAACAGTGATGCACTATGTGTTTCGACACCTTTCTATCACAACCAGCATTAACCTTTTCATCAATTTGATCAACACTAGTGTTTCTATTGGATCAGACACAAGCCAGCCTTCTCTCACCATGTGCATCAGTAAGCCTTGGCCACTTCACTGGTTTTCCTTTTTTGAGTCACTTATGGTATTTCCTGACCACAGAAGCTTGGGAACATACCACAATTCGGCTCAGAGTCACTCAAGTCCTTATGCTTTCCCATTTTTTCTGCTACCAACACATCAACTTCAGGAAAAAAGGTTCACTTGCTACCTAATAAATTACACTCAGTTCCAGCCACAACTGTAACAAGATATTGAAAATGTAGTTACTTGTAAGAAGAGCCAAATTGTGATGGCTAGACAACTGTCTGACGCTCTGACGCAGCTCCAAAATTACAGCTCTTGTGGGATGTTCTCAGGCTGCAGTGGTTTCCCATATACATGAGTGAGTCTTGGACACCCATGACCGTGTCGCCAGTTCATCGCTTATCCTTATTTGGATAACTTTTGGTCTGTTCTGTCTACTGCAGCTCTTGTGGGATGTTCTCAAGCTCAAGACAAGAAGGCTCATGTAGTCCAATCCAATAGTAGAACCACTGTAGCTCAAATTGAGGAAAAGGGTAATGCTGGTTTCAATAGAAATGTGTCAGAACATACAGGTTAGTGCTGTTTTGGTGGAAAATGGGTGTGGTTATAATGTTATTTCTGATCAGGGTAGTGATGAACTGATGAGCTTGTGATCCATCAGGATGTATTCCCATGCTGTACTTAGCTAGTGTTCCCAAAATTGGCTCTTGATCTCAGAAACATGAAGAGCTTTAAACCTGGGGGTCAATTCGGCATAATATTAGGAGCCGTAAGGAAACCTAAGAAGACAGGAAAGAATACAGAATGAACATAGACCCCATACAAACAGAGCACCAAGGTCAGAGACAGACTGGGAACTTTGGAAACTAACATGCTGTAGTTTATTGTGGGATCTCAGGAATTCCATTAGTATTTGAGATTTTGATTTGTTTTATTGCTGCTGCAGTGCACCCAGAGTTTATACAGTAGCATCAAGTCTCATGCTTACATAGTGCATGGAGGGAAAAGAGGAGCACCTCTTACACAATACAATCACCATACAAATTATAAATTACAATACAAATCGAATCAGCACTGAGGTATCGTGATAATATCATATCGAGTGGTCCCTGATGACTCCCATGCCTACTTTAAACTGTGGGTCCAATTTGAAAATAAATGGATCTGGCAACCCATAAGACATAATGCGTTCTAATCTATATATATATATATATATATATATATATATATATATATATATATATATATATATACTTACCGTGCCACCAATGTAACATCGAAGCAGGATATTTATTAAATTGTGATAATGATAGAATCTCAAGACAAATCGAATCAGCACTGAGGTATCGTGATAATATCATATCGAGTGGTCCCTGATGACTCCCATGCCTACTTTAAACTGTGGGTCCAATTTGAAATAAATGGATCTGGCAACCCATGAGACATAATGCATACATATATATATATATATATATATATATATATATATAAATTCCAGTATAATGTGGATTATACATACATATACATACATGTTGGACACTGGCCCTCCAGGACTGGATTTGGACAGCCCTGCTCGAAAAGATGTATATCGCGTTGGAACTACAACTCCCAGGTTAGTCGGCGCAGCGGATGACGTCATTTACGCGACAGTTTTTTTTTCCACCGGGGAAACAACAGCCATGGCGGATGTTATGAATGTCGGTGTGAATTTGGAGGCTTTTTCTCAGGCGATTAACGCCATCCAGGCGCTTAGGTCGAGTGTAACCAGAGTGTTTGACTCGCTGAAAGATGGAATGAAGAACAAGGAGACGCTGGAAGGACGAGAAAAGGCGTTTATTTCGGACTTTCAGGACAACTTGCAGGCGGTGAATCGTGACTTGACGTGAGTTCATAACAACTCTAGTCTGACTTTATTCCAACCTGCAGACTTTTAAACATGCTTTAGAGCGCTCGAGTTGTTATTGTGTGATTTATTGAACTAACACAAACCAGGTCTTGCAGGTCTTTGATTAGTTCCATGCTTCACAGTGCTGTATTATATTACAGGATCATTGCACACTCACAGTTTGGGGAATTAAGTGTTTAAAACATTTAATTAAAGTATAATGTGGATTGTATGTACACAAATCATCATCTGCCCTGTTAGGTTTTAAATAAACTACATAGCAACATACATTTCCATATGACTGTACATATTCGAATACATGATGGGTTGCCAGATCCATTTATTTTCAACTTTTGCCAACATTTTAAAGTAGGCATGGGAGTCAACAGGGAGCACTCGATATGATATTATCTCGATACCTCAGCGTGGATTCGCTTTGTCTTGCGATTCTGTAATTATCACAATTTAATAAATATCCTGCTCCGATGTTACATTGGTGACACGGTGGGTTAGTGGTTAGCACTGTCGCCTTGCACCTCCATCAATTATTTTGAATTTTCAGGGTCCGGGTTCGATTCTCGCCACAGCTCTGTGCCTCCGGTCACTCCGGTTTCCTCCCACAGTCCAAAGACAAGCAGAAGATTCTAATTGGCTTTCCCAAATTGCCCGTATTGTGTGTATGAGATACGTGTATTGTGTGATATTGTGTGTATGTGTAGGTGGCCTGTGATGGATTGACACCCAGTGTATTGGTCTATAGGTGTACCCCCAAGTCTCCTGGGATAGGCTCCAGGCCCGCCCACAACCCTTATAGAACGATACTCAACCCCTACAACGTTACTCAAGTTCATATGCATGTGAAGGCAGGAGAGCGAATACTTTTGGCAATATAGTGTATGCATGCAATCACAAATGTAAATTTTTTTTGGTCAATTTTATTTATTTATTTTATTTATTTATTTTTAGCCAACTATCTTCATTTATTCCCCCATTTTAGTGACATGGGACATTCTATGTTATTAAATCCATTTCAGGGGCGAATACCTACGCAAGCCAATGTAACGTAGTGTGCCTTTATCAATCATGGGTCATCAGTAGTTTTTAATAGTTTTGAATTTCCACCCATCCATCTACAAACCTCTGTAGTCCATCTAGGGACGGTGCCACTGGTGACCATTGTATTTACCACTGCAATGGATTGACACCCCGTGTATTAGTGTATTGGTGTACCCCATCTTGTACTCGAAGTCTACTGGTATAGGCTTCACGCTCCCCACAACAGGGATAAAGAAATATACAGGATAAAGCAGTGTAGTGTCAATGAGTGAGTGAGTGAGTGAGTGAGATAAAAAAAAAATCAAATGTGGTTACTATTCTAAACCAACTTGCAAATAAATCGCCTGTACCACATGGGAAGCTGTGTTGTGTACCAATGTGGGAATAGTTTAGAGCACACCGCTTGTAGGATTATAGAGGAACAGCAACATTCTGCCAATTTATGCAAATGTATATATTTAAAAAATTTATACCTTTTTAATCAGTATGGCGATACTTGAATCACCACACAAAACTATTTAAAATCTGATTTGTCGGAGCATTTTCCAGTTCCACTACAACAGTGGAACAGTTTAAAGGGGAGTGATTACTTGCGCACAGCGCTGTACATGAATCGCTCAGTGCTGTGCATAAGTATTCTCCCCGATTTGAACCGTTTCCTCGGGTTCCCTCCCACAGTCCAAAGACATGCAGATTGGACTAGATGGCGTTCCCAAATTGTCCATAGAGTTTGAATGTGTGTGTGAATGTTGACCAGAGGTCCTACCATGGTCGTTAAAATCGGAGTAAATTCAGTGGTCACCATTGGCCTCCATGGTCTCTAGGTGGACTACAGAGGTTCCTCGGTGGATGGATGGAAGGAGATTATAAGTTAGAGAAACAGTCAACAAATGCAATAAATGGGGGTAAATACCTATGCAATCACAAATGTGTTTTATTTATTTATTTATTTTTTATAATAATGGGTTATTCTGTGCAATTAAATCCATTTTAGGGGTGAATACCTACGCAAGCCAATGTAAGGTAGTGTTCCTTTATCAATCATGAGCCACAGCTGTAGTTTTTAATAGTTTAGAATTTCTATCCACCCATCTAGGAACCTCTGTAGTTCAGCTAGTGGAGTCCCTGGAGGAAATGCAAACTTCATGCGCACAAACCCCGAGGTGAGAATTGAACCCAGGCCCTGGAGATGAAAGGCAACAGTGCTAACTACTACAGCACTGGGCCTCCAGTTTTGAATCTGCTCTTTGTATTGAAGCAAATTGTACGAATTTTCAGCGATTGAGTGGATCCAATCTAGTAAACGTTAATTATCTTGTTAATTTAAGTGTGAACTTGAGAAATAATGTAATGAAAATATGTATCGTGTAAAAGCTTCTCATCTGTTAACAGTCTCCTGCTTAATAAATGACACATTTGATGCTTTTTTTCCAGCCCGTTGCAGTGTAAATGAGATTTATGTTCTTAAATATGAGTCTTGAGCACTTTCTCTGCTGTGTTTGTAGTGAGTTGGAACGTCTCAGTAACCTGGTTGGCAGGCCATCAGAGAGCCATCCGTTACACAACAGCGGCCTCCTGAGCTTAGACCCGGTTCAGGACAAAACCCCTCTGTACAGCCAGCTTCTACAGGCTTACAAATGGTCCAACAAGGTAAGCCAAGTGCTCCAAGTTGCGGGCTGTATGGGCATTGAACCTATGACCTTAATATCCAGTCTGACTGCGTTACAGAAGGTCTCATCAGAAAAGCTTATCGCGCGGCCTGTTAGCTGAGAGTCCGAGCGAACAAAATGGGCAATGCTCTCAGCAAACACTGGCTCCTGAATCAATCACAGAAACAGTATCCAATCATTGGGCTTCAGGGTTTTACATCGCCACCTGATATTGCATGATCAGCAGTTTGAAGAGATGCAGTTGGGTGGATTCACATTACTCTGAAGAACCATGTGTTAGCCTAGACTCTCGCAGATTAGTCACTGTCGTGTTAGAGGGAGACGAAGGGAGCGAGCCAAGACTAAATCAGGGAGAAAATTTGGGCAAAAACACTATTACTAAGAATAATCTGACTAATGTCAACTGATGGCTATATAAATAAAATGGAGGTTTTGTCTGTACATCTGGTCAAAACTCACTCTTCTTTCAATTATATCTTTCATAAATGAAATCAAAATGGGATGGAGAAGGGATGTTATGAGCAGTTTAGCGTCAGATTACATCACAGCATCCAGTCCAGAAATGATCATAATGGGCCTCCGAGTGGCGCAGTGGTTAAAGCGCTCGCCCTATCATCCGGAGATCGCTAGTTCGAATCCCGGGTGGTGCTGTAACCTCTCGCAGCCGGAGGTCTAGAGAGAGCTGATTGGCCGAGCTCTCTCAGAGGGGAGGGATGATAGGTACATAGAGCTCCGACATTAATCACGGCTCTACAGCCAGTCAGGGGCGTCTGTGAGCTCGCGCAGCGGAGGGAGCGGATAGCGCTGTCCTCCTAGTGTGTTACGCCGTTTCAACGGTGCACGAGCGAGCAGTTCGAAAACGTCACGTGGTTCGGAGGAAACGCGTGATAGTCTTCGGCCCTCCCGGCTGAGTGGTAGTAGTAGCCTTAATGTGGGAGCCCCCTAGTGACGGGGAGGAATTGGACACGACTAAATTAGGGAGAAAATCGGGGAAAAATCCAAAAAAAAAAAAAGAAATGATCATAATGCCAAATCCTCATGAAACACGAACAAATGCACAACGCAGCATTATTTTTATTTACTCAAAAATAAGTACCCACTGCAAACTGAACCTTCAAAGATGAATGGGACAGATCAATGTATGTTTATTCTGCAGCAGTCCAAGGTGCGGGCGTCCAAAATACCTGAACTGAGAGCGCAGCTTTATGAGCTAAAATCAAAATGATGGGTAAAAGTGTTGTTATGAACAGTTCTGTGCCAGACATAATACTACATAGCGTAAACAAGGTGTAAGACAGTCAACCTTAAAAACTGTTGTCTCTTTGTATTATTTAGGCAGAGAGTACTGCAGTACAGAAAGACAGGCAGACACCTACTGTATGTGGGCTTCAACCTGAAATAATATCACTGATTACATTAAAGCTGATAAACTTATTTTTAGCTTTAACCTTTTAGCTACAGTATGTACAAGAAATAGCTGAAAGGTTAAAGCTAAAAATAACCTGATAAGCTTTAATCTTTTTTTTTTTTTTCAAATTTTATTTGTCACATACACAGTCATACACAGTACGATATGCAGTGAAATGCTTATACGACCGCTCCGTGACCTTAAATAATTTTTACAAAAGGAACCTATAAAACAGATTCCAACAAAGTTACAAAATATATATATATACATAAAATCTGAAGTATATACTATAGTCTGTGAAAAAACTTGAGGTAGTTTTTTAATGAGATGAGTGGGGTGTGAAAAGAAGTCCTTGAAGTGTGCAAAATGTGCATATGTGCATATATCATAATCACCACTTTCACAGATTTTTGAGAGTTTTGCCAGGAAGGCCACAATATTTAGATTACTTGTATGATAAATTTACTTAGCTCATTTCTTTCTGAGAAGTTCTTTCACAACTCTCCACAGCTGGCCACTTCAGCTCGATAGTTTAAACGCATTCGTAACAGTTCAGAAGTGGCTGGTAATGGGAACTTAAGTCTCGAATCGATAGAATATTATCAATAATTTACCCGAGATCATTCGACGGAAGATGTCCGAGCAATACATCAGGTGAGTTGGCCATTATTCTTTTTGAAATATTCACTCGGAGGAGGTGAATTTTACAGACTCATCATTTAGTATGCATAAACAATACACAAACTCATAATCTTAAATCATTCACGCTTTCCCTTACGTTGTTGTAGTACATTTCCCCCCCCACTCACTTACTATGATGGCCATGTTTCTCCTTCTGATAAAAAAATAAAAACAATTCTGCACTTGCACCCTCCAAAAACCGCACGTGTATCTCAGAAAACAATCAGAGTGCCTGTTCTAAGTGTCTGGGGTAATATTAGGTCCTTTAGACAGTTCTCTTGATTGTCTGCAGATGGCACCTAGCTCTGAGAGCACTCACTCGAGACGCAACAGATGCGGACCTTTTTAACACAATCTCAACGCTTTCCCAATATCCGTTACAGCCAAGTGCCTGGACTCCTTTGATCATCAGTACTTTTGTAGGCTGAGTGCTTTTCGACCGGATTTGCTAAATTTCCTTAAAGGACACTCCGCTTTTTACTCCGCTTCTGTTTGATGTGCTCAGGTGGATACGCAGGCATCTTGAGTGATTTCTGTGATGACGAATATTTGCAATTTGAAGTGATCCTGCTTGACTTGACATCCAGGATAGATTATTAAATGTTATTATTTATTTATTTATTTATTCCTTCATTTAATAAATATTTTTTTTTATGGATCAGGATTTTCTGGCCTGATTATAAAAGAGAAACAAGTCGCTACAAATTTGTAGTTGTCCAAATTGCCAGAGTCTACAGTTTAATTGTAACACTTGCGATAGCGATACCGAAGACAGCTGAAAATGCTTTTCTGCTTTTTCAGCTAAAGCAGCGGTCCAACTAAACTCGCACAAATTTCCCTCGGAGAAAAAGCCACTTCACTAAAGGGGGAAGGATGTAGAATTTAAAAGATGCTGCTTTTCTTCTAATAAGTTATATTTTTCACTTCCTGCCAACTTAGCAGAGGCCTTTATCCAGAACACTCACTCACTCTTATCACCTATACCGCTTTATTCTGTACTCACGGTCGCAGGGGGCCTGGAGCCTATCTCGGGAGGATTAGGGCATGAGGGGTACAGCGTGCTAATCCATCACAGGGCACACAAACACACACATACACTCACTCACACACTATGGGCAATTTGGGAACGGCAGTTAGCCTAATCTGCATGTCTTTGGACTGTGGGAGGAAACCAGAGTACCAGGAGGAAACCCACCAAACACGGGGAGAACATGCACACAGAGACGGGAATCTAGCCTGGCCGGGACTCGAACCTGGACCATGGAGGTGCAAGGCGACAGTGCTAACCATTACATCACTGTGCCGCCTATCTAGAACACTTTGCCTTTTTTTATGGTTATTTATTTTATTTATCCGAGCAGGTAAAGGTTATGGGCCGTGCTGGGGTTGGAGCTCATGACCATCTGATCAAGAGTCCCGCGTATTAACTAAGCCATTAACTATGCCTTCTATGCCAATTGAAAAAAAAAAAGTAGGACATTATCCTAAATCAAAAGGAGTTGGAAGTCCGTGTCCATCCGTGCACCCCTGGCCGATGAATACTCCCCAGCCTTGTATAGGTGTTTGTTTTAGTGGAAGTTTCTAACAGGGTCAGTTTGCCAGCTTGATTCCCGATCATATCTGAGGAGTCGAGGGTGAAGGACCTTGCGCAAGGGCCCAACAATGGCTGCTCGGTGGCACCGGAGCTCAAACGAGGAGTCCAACGCCTTATCGAGCATTCTACCGCTGCCCCAAACTAAAATAGTCTCTCTAAATTAATACGTACATGCTGAACATTTGCTGAACAACGTATGTTTCCAATGTTAGCAATGTTGACATGTCTTAATTAATTGTTGGCCAAAACGTCTAAAACCATAAACTTCTACAAACGTATTCAAAATTATATCCTAATTCACAAACCATTGTTAAAACGAATGACTTCGGATTGCTTTGAAGAAAGCTGTAGCGCACTTTGTGTTTTGTAATCGGAAAATCTTGCGGTCTTACATTGGTAAATGGTGCAATTTTGGAGAAGCTCACAAACTTCACAGACAAAGATCATAATGAACCACGTAAAAGAAATAAAAGCACTATGTAATTGCAGCAGCATGATACTGAGAGACTCTCAATACTTTAAAATCAACACATTTCGTGGCTTGTGTCTCCTATCTGATTGGAAGGTCTCTGCCTATTTCCACTCAAATGAAATGGTTGAATAATTAAATAGTAAATAATTAGTCGAAGCCCTAGAGTTGTGCATCTATGGTGCATGGAGCTCAACCCTAATGCTCTTCCTCTCCACGCGATGCTTTCATTGAGCTGATATGGGGTGACTGGGATGAAAGTGTTGGATCAATGGCACGTGTCAATACATTGATCAGTCTGTGCACTGACGAGTGTGGTTAGTCCTTCTTTGGGTGTTTCCCCTTCCACACTCTCATGCTTCTTAACCACCAAAGCAAATTGACCTTTTTTAGATGCATGACTTCATTTTTGTATGGGAGGTTATGTATGTCAAGTAACATTGTGGCACTAGTATGCACTAGTTCATAACCATATAGCCATATTTCAGTTCGGTCAGTTCATACAGTTTTCAGTGTTTCCCACAGGTTGGAAATATACTTGTGGTGGGATAGACTTAACATCTAGGACAAAGGGGTCTACTACATACAACAAACAACAAATAATGTGCCCTTTAACACAATATTTTTGATTTATTTGATTTCATTTCACATTTCAGACATCCAACCTAATAACCCTCCCTTCCATCTACCCCTATGTGAAGAGTAAGATGAAGTAAAAAAAAATCACTAAACACTCTTTAGTGTACAAAGTTGGCAAAGTTGGGTTTGTCAGGTCACATAGTCCTTAAAAACAAGATCTTTTTAAAGCAATTTTTTTGCATTATTATGTTTTAATAAATATATATATATAGGGTTGGGATTATGCAATATAAGGCAATGACTTTTTCAGCACAACGTAGGCAATGTGATGAATATTTCATTTCATCAACTATACAAACATGCCCTCCTTTTTTTCCGCCAACTGGCATCCTTTGCATTTACTGCCTCTCGTAAACAGATACAGGAGTGGTTGCACGAGAGGGAACTGTCCTCTACTAGTTAATCAATGGATGGCATCATTCTCCCAGGCGATTTTTCAAAAGGGCAGACAAATATACTTGGGTGGCCCAAGTATATTTCACTTGATGGCCCACCATGTGCTGCTTTCTGAGCATCCAGACGCACTGCACCAGAGAGGTGTTAAGCTTGATCTGCCTTTTTGGATTCACTGGAAAAGCCCATTGCTCTGTAACCTACTTCTGCTCATCCTGCACATCATTTGATTGGATTTGGTAACTGCATTGGAATAGTTACCGGGTGTAAATGACTCGTCCTCTCTCCCCTCCTTTCTCCTCCTCACCCCGACCAAGGGTCAGTCTCCAGAGCTGCACAAGCTTTAAGACATGGTTAGGAGCAACTCTGCTTGATCCAGTGGTGGAACGGAGCAAAGATGCTCTGCAGCATTATCGATACTCCCTCAACTGCCTCTTACTGCAGCAGCACAACCGCTTCCCCATACAGAAACACACACACACGTTCACACTAATGTAAACACAATTGATTTGGGATGTTCCTGCCATGCCAACAGGAGCTGGATTAATGCACAGGAGGAGCTTTTTGCTTCAAGACCGTAAACGTCTAAATTTGGAATGAAGGGTTTATGGTCTCAGACGAGAGGTAATACGTTGATATCAGCTTGATACTTAAAAAATAGCTGATTGCCAGATTTAGTTTACCTTCTTTGACACCAAATTCCCAGCGTATTTAAGGAGCATTTTAAGGGACGGAAACTCCTTTCCTGATGGCTACGAAAATCTCTTGCTGCATTTTTATAAAATGAAGGATGAATAATCTTTCACAGAATTATGACCTGACCGTGTGAATCGATTTCGTCATGTGTGTGTAAGAGAGTAACCATTTCATTAAAGAGAAGCATGTTCAGCCCTCGGCTGCGTCCCGTCACTCAGCATCGTACTCGGTCGAGGTCGTTCGTTGGGAGAACTCTCAAGGTCTCTTCCTACCCGAGGCCCCTGTTTTACTAAACGGAGATATTATTGTCCTCTACTTTCTCTAATATAATGTGATTAGCTTTCTCATTATAATACCTTCCTGCTGACCATGTTTTCCAGGTTTGAGAAAATAGTTTCAACAATTTATGTTAATGACACTATTTCTATTCCTTAGGAACAGAAAAAAACAATGCTTGATTTACAATCTGATTGAAACGTTTCCTTTATGATTTGGGTTTTGTTTTTCCCAATCGTGCACCATCTTGAAAAACAGATGGGCTTTGTAAGTGCAGCCAACAGATTAGATTTCCCTTTCCTGTATAGTAATAATAGCTTCCTTTCTGATACAAATCTCCCTCTGTCTTTTTATCAGTGTTTTTGTGCACATCTCTAGCGCATGACAGGGAAGCCACTGTATCATTGTCAATTATAGCGTGGCTGTTGGAGGGGGGACGGGGGGGAACGCTTAATGGCATCTAACGCTGTGATTAACGTTCACGGCTCCCGGCTGACTGAGGAACACAGACACTGGGTAACACTGAGCCAGTTAAGAGCCTGCTTATCACTGCTTTTGTGCACTGGTATGACATTAGATAGTTAGCCTCGGCCATTACTGCCAGCAGGCTCCTCCTGGCTCCTTGGCAGATGCTGCCACACTCAGGTGAATTATGAGACGAGCCAGGGTATTCCTCGAACAAAATGTCGAGCGTGGGAAAGTTTGCAAAGCTCCTGTTTTGGAATGCGTGCTTAAGCTGTAACCTTTTCCGTGGTTGCCAGTAGGAGCATCTTAATGCCTGAACATTTTGTTTTCATGTCTTCATTCCAACACAGCTGTACAGAGAAAAATATTCAGGAGTCTCAGTTTGTAGACCCTCTGGTTCGTTTTCCTCACACTTTATTAACTGTCTTCCAGGACTTCAACCCTTTTCTTTTATTTGGGGTTTGACTGCTTCCTATCCATGGCTCATTTTTCCTCTTCCAACTTTTAATTCCATTCTGCCCATCATGGCCCCAGCTTTTTTTGCCCTTTCCCTTTCCTCAGCTTCTTTCTGCACCTCTTTCCTCCTGTTCTTGTCTCAGATTTGGCTCATTTTGCTCTTTCATTGGCCCTTTCTTAGCTGTTTGGACCTGGATTCTGTCATGTGTTCCAGGATTGCGTCTTTCTTTGCTTCCAGGGCTTAGTTCCTTTCTTCTTTTCCATGGCATGGCTACTTTTTTTTTTTTTTTCTTTTTGGTCCTCTTCCAGAGCTCATTGTCTTTCTCCTCTTCCAGTGCTCAGCTCCATTGCCCTCTTCATGGGCTTGGCTTCTTTCAGTTTTGCCAGTGCTTTAGTTCTATCGTCTTTTTATCTCTCAGCTCCTTAATCCTGTTACTGGGCCTCAGCTCCCTTTCACTCTTCCTGGTCTTTCCACTTTCAGTCAATTCCAAACCTTTGCTTCATTCTGAGCCATCTGGAGTCGACTCACTACTCATTTCTAAGGGTAATATTTGCCCTTTTAGTTGCCTTAGCTCTGTCCTCTTCTTCCAGGGATTGTGTGAGCTCAGATACCGTCTACACTAAGCGGTCGCAGCTCATTTCTAATTTTCATTTCGATATAACTTTTCCATCTTCTATGAAACTAGCCATAAATGTCTTTTCAATTAAACTTTAATCTAGAAAAACCCAGGCCTGTTTCTACTTCATGGGACATTATGGGGATGTCAAACAGACCAAATAAACAACAATGGAACACAATTTGAAAGACGTCACATTGTATTTTCCGCTGACAATTTTACACCCCTAGCTGACCTATGCAGAGTCGGCGTGGTGGCCGTAAGTGCGATTTATCGCGATTCACCGCGTGTTTTGGCGTAGTGATTATATTTCCAATCGTCCAAACATTGTTTCCAAACATGTTTGTTTATTTTTTTACCGGCCTTCGCAGAAACTCCCGGACACTGAGGAAGCTTGCGGAATGTTGGTCAGTCGATCGCAGTGCCTAACGCTGTGTCTCAAAAGCCCTATGTGACATGTCACAGGAATATTTTCTTAAATTGTTTCATATATATTTGTTCAAACACAGTCAGAACAGGTCAAATATGAAATAAGAAATATTTTGAAGTATGAAGTATTAAATCATCCGAATTGTTAAATGGGGTGAAACGTACTTTCAGTAACAAAATAAAAAAACAAGCTTTTTGAAATTGGCTAGTTTTGTCACATGTGCTACCCAGACACAACAGTTTTTTTTTTTTTTTTATAATGTCACGGGTACACAAATTCACAGGTTGTCACATGACTGCACCAGGATGTTCATTAGATGTTGCTTAGGAACTTCATGACTTATAGTCAAGGATAAAGCTGAATAAGGAACTTTTGCAGAAGATTTAAAGGGTTTGTGACACCCGTGTCATCGTGGGTTCTTATGGGCTACGGAATCAATTAAGGATAGGATTGTTGTTCGGAAAATCTGCGTAGTTTTTCTTGGTCTTAAACGAGACATTGCAAGTGTTTTAAAGCGAAATCTTAATTACAGTAAACTGGCTTGTTTGATGCTTTCCTGTCTGTTGTTGCATATTCATAAAACAGAGCAGATGGTCTAAACATTTGTTTTTTAGGTAACTGCTTAGCAGTTTTTTCCCATGGAAAATACAGCTTAGCTGTGCATTCTGTTTGTTACAGAATATAACTAAAATATTATCGAGCGCTGCTTTTTTTTTTTTTTTTTCCCTTCACAACCCCCTGGTCTTGATTTACCTTTGCAAGGTCACATTGCCAAAGGCTGTGTACATGTTTCCATATCAGAGCCAACTGGCTTGCACAGGCACACAGCTAATGAGTGTGCACATTAACACCTTGCCCAATCAGTAAGTTTGAAAATTTTACTCGAGCATGAGACAGGAAAAAGGCACCTTTTCTAACTCTCTATTTCCTGTGGATGTTTATATAGCGTTAGCTTGTTACTCTGGTCAACATGCATGTTTATTGCATTGCCTCTGAAAATCCCAAGGTTACTAATGAGGACTGGCGTGTACAATCGGGTCATTGTAAAACTTAATAAAAAAAATTTCCTCAAGGTCTGGTCTTTTTATCCCAACAAGTGTAGGTTATAAAGAGAAAATAAAGATTTCCTTTCCACCGCTAATAGGTAATCATTTATAAAAAATTATTACAGCTATTTACCAGCTTGATGTTTTAAAGGCTAAGGATACTGCGGGCTAATGGTTCACAAAACATCCCCCTCCCAGCGTAAAACTTCCGACTCGTACGCCTGGTTGTAGGCTTTAATCATGTGTTGAATATAGCTGTCGGAAAAAATAAATGATGTGCATTGAGCCCGGCACCAACGTCCAGATCAGAGCACAGCAAACTCGCCATCACAACATGTTTCAACTATGTAGTTAATGATGGAGCGCGCGGCTGTCGATCGCTGTGCCAGGCAGGACTAATAGGTCGGCCAGCCTTAAGATCAGTTTGGCGCAAGGGGAGGAGGACTGGGAGGGGGTAACGCATAGAGAATAAGTAAAAAAAAAAAAACTGTGACCTTTTGAAAATATGCTGCTTGGAGAAAAATGTTTGATGGTGTAATGTTGCAAGCTTGGATCCCTTATTAGTTTGCCAAGAAAGGAAGGCGAAGTTTAAAGAAGAGCACATTCCCCTTGCACCCGTCTGGTGATTCCTCGTTAAAGGAGCAAGGGAGCAAGCCAAACCTTTGATCATATATTCCTTATGTTAAGGATGTAAGCGAATTTGAATGCATAGTTCGGATTGAACGGATAATTCTGTAATTATTTCAAGTTGATATTTTTTAGATGCACAAGTCAACATGATTTATCGTGATTCACAGGACATCTGGTGGAGATTAGAGGAGTGCATCAGTAGTAGGTTTCCACCGAGTGCAACAAGAAAATTATGTTTTCAGGCGGTTTTCCCCTTCCATTTTAAATATATTAACGTTCATTGTCTGCTTTTCATCATTCTTAAGTGAATGTATTCCATTCTTATTAAGAAGCAAACTTCACTCAGCCATAACATTAACTCATTAACATTGATTATCGGTTATATACCAGTAAGCTGGTGACGGGGTCACTGGCACCCCATGCTCACCCATGCCCGCAGGGACCAAAGGCCAACCTGTCCAGTCTGATACCACAGAAGCCAATGTACCACAACTTGCTGGAAAAAAAAGGTTAATGCAGGTCATGATAGAAGGGCATCGGAAAACCCAGTGTACCCGGAGCATAAGAACGTCCTCCCGGCATCCATTTACTTTTCCATTTCAGCATTTGGCAGACGTCCTTATCCAGGGCGACTTACTTACATTTTTAGCTCGTTATACATCTAAGCAGTTAAGGGCCTTGCTCAAGGGCCCAACAGTGGCAACTTGGTGGTGGTTGGTGTGGTTCGAACCTAGGACCTTCTGGACCGTAGTCCAGTGCCTTAACCACTGAGCTACCCCTGAAACCTGCATCCAAACTCCGATCCCCATATCCCAATCCAGTCCAGCACCAATGCAACCCCACAGCACCCAATTGTGGAGTCATTCCCCAAGTCAACAGAGCTGCCCCAGTGGCATGAGGGGACTCTACTCAATATTGAGCAATAAATGTGCTGTAATGCTATGGCTGATTAGTGTATAATGAAGTGCTGTTTGAAGAATGCTATTCTGACTCTCAGCAGCACCGCGTCCCACCTTTACAACAACATTCAGATATTTTAAATTACGTGGCTACTGTTATGTACTGTTGATTTGGGAATTGCAATATAGTTTTGAAAGTTCTTTAGCTTCCTCAAACTCATTAGATAAAAACCATTCCAGAAAACATCTGTTTGAGACCGGTAATGAATTTAGAGTAGCTGAGGACGAGGAACTGTAGAAGTGCACAGTTTGAATACGGGTATGTTTTGTGATCTTTTTTTTGACCTGTTTTTGTTTTCTTCTCTCTCTCTCTCTCTCTCTCTCTCTCTCTGTAAGGACCCACTGCGAGGTTAAATTCAATAAATAAAGATAACAAATGAATTATTGAGATACTATACAAGTTCAATCAATCATTCCTTCATGGTCTATACGGCTTGTCCTGTACAGGATCACAGGGCCAGGGGCCTATCCCAAGAGACTTTGGGCATGGGGCGGGGCTCATTTTGGACAAGGTGCCAATCCATCGCATACATTCACACACACTCATTTGCAAAACACAGGCAATTTGGGAACGCAAATTAGCCTAATCTGCCTGTCTTTGGAGTGTCGGGGGAAACCAGAGTACCAAGAGGAAACCCAGCAAGCACGCAGAGACCATGCAAAGTCCATGCGCACAGACCTCAGACGGGAATCGAATCCTCAACCCTGGAGGTGCAAGGCGACTGTGAAAGAGATACTAAGTTGAATTGTTATTTTCAAAAGATGGTTCAGTCAATTGTTTTTATATGTTTAATGTCAGCTTGATTAGGAAAATGCTATACATCATTAATTTGTAAACTGTATAAGCGAATTCGTTTGACGTCACAGATGGTTTACCTTTTTATTATTACTTTTTTTGTTTGGTGTGTGCGTTTAAATTCTGGCCAGTGGTTTATGCTCAAAGCTATGCTGATGTTTGATGTTGGAGAAGGAGGGGGGGGGATGGGCGCTTCTCACTGTAATTTCATCAACGGCCAGCGCAGAGTTCGGATCTTATTAAAACACTGCTGCACTGTCACACACCTCGGTCGCCTTGTTCAATCACGGCCGCTGCAAACTTGTTTAAATCCAAATGAGTTTCTGCCGAGGTATATGCTGGATGTCATTCGGGTTCGCCATATCCCTGATTTATGAGAATCAGCTGGTGAAAACACCCCGGACCCCAGGATCCTTGCATGATATTTAAAAATTACCCTACCCCCCCGCCCCCTCCTCCCCCTCCCCCCCCAAGAGGCGCACCACTGTTGGTTCGACTCTTTTCATCTCCTCGTCTTTAGCACTGTTTTGACATTTCCTGTTGCGGTACTAAAGAAGCCTTCTTACACGGCTACCGAAATAGCACTCACAGCAAATAAACCACGATTTCATTGCAGTCACATCGTGAGGAATCGTCGCAGTATTTATATCCCACTCTTTAAGTTATTACTTGTTCTGGTGCAGTTTTTGATCCAGCCTTTTGAAATGTTAAACTTTGCTCTTCGCCGCCGCTCTCGCAAAAAGGTTCACTGCTTTTAGTCTGTTTGAAATCTTAACGTACTTATCTGCTTTTCTTTTTTTTGTTGTTGTTTTTCAAAAGAGTCCTAGAGATGTTGCACAGTTTTTCTCGTAACATGGGAGATGAAACCTGGCTCGTGTTAAACGTTTGCACCTTTTGTAAAGAAGTCCTATTTGCATACTTCCAGCTAATTAGACGGGTGTCGCGTTATGCCTTCAGTCGGACTAGTTGCGTGTGGTGTTCTGTGTAAATCAACGTTCCAACACCCCCACCCCCCCCCACAATGTCTTTTTTTTTTCCCCCACCCCCAGACGTAAAGAAACCCTGATGCACAATCATTGCCACTTTTCCTCGTGCTGAATTTTAACTACTGAAAAATCAATGGAAGCAACATTAGTGCTGTTAGTGTTGGTCAGGTGCCCTCCAGGCTCCTAATAACAGATATTGGTTATGAAGTGAGCATGCAATTAGTTGTAAACTCCATATGAAAACTGCAGAGGTGGTTTGATAATGTGAGGGGAAGGTCTGCTCCTGTCAGCATTAAATTTACGAACATAATTTCGCAATACTAATTCTTCTCTTGGGAAGATCAGTAGTTAGAGCATGTACGAGAATGTATAGAAATCTACGTATGTTCCAGTGATATAGTCCAAATATAGTTTTGATTACAATAAATAACATACAGCTTGAACTTTTAATTATGATCTACAGTTTGACTTGTATACAAGGGACGTTCAAGTCAAACCGGGACTTCTGATTATGCAGAATAACAGAATACAGATAACCTGCTTCACATCTGAGACGCTGGCCTCCCAGGAACTCCTTTAAAGGCCCAAACATGCGGAAATGGCTTGGAGCGAAGTCAGGACTGCACGGGGGAGTTCCTGTGTTGGTGCATGATTGTGTGTGCAGTTCTCACACAAGTCTATTCTGCAAGTCGTCCCCCCCCCCCCCCAACTGTAAGTCAGCAATGACGTTTTGACTTTTTGTGTAAAGATATTTTTATTAAGTAGTTCAGTTACCGAAAAGAAAAGACCTCATAAATGTTCCCGGTGCCACCAGCGAGTTAAATTCACTGCAGACGAGAACATATTGACGTCCAGTGCTGTTTAGGCTGTTTGGGTTTTCATGTTTTGACTGTAAAACTCTCAAGTCTAGCACTTCGCCTTGAGCTGTGTGAAGGGTTTATGCATTTTGGACTGGTCTCAATTCTGCAGAGGCTTGGTCTGTGTCTGTATGTGTCTGTATGTGTGTGTGTGTGTGTGTGTGTGTGTGTGTGTGTGTGTGTGTGTGTGTGTGTGTGTGTGTGTGTGTGTGTGTGTGTGTGTGTGTGTGTGGTTGTGAGGTGGGTGGGATATCTAGGGTGTTTTGAAGCCTCTCACCCTTCACGTTAATCTGTAGCTGGACCTGCACACAATTTCCATTCACCTTCACTTTCTCCGCTCGTCCCATCTCCCCGAGGCAGGCAGACACACAAACGCATTTGAATAGAATTTTCCGTTGACGTTATTATTATTCATTTAGATATTTCATTCGATGTCATACCTAACTGTAACCTGAACCTTAATCTCAGCAACAGAAGCGAGCAATAATAAATTTGAAGTATTAATATTTAATTATTATTGATTATTAATAATGAATGTGTAATTAGCTGAATGTCCCCACAAGGCCTGAACTGTGTTATTCCTGCATAAGACATTAAAACCATGTGCATGTATGCACACACACACAGACGCGCTTTTTTTTTTTTTTTTCCGTTTCTCTTCACCTTAAGTTGCCCTAATGTTCTGTACAGACAGTGGTGTCTGCTCTTGCGTGCGCGGACTTGGGTGGCCACAAATTCCTTGTCGTGCGTCTCGGGTTCCAGAGCACATCCCGTCCTCTTCTCAGTCCGTTCCCATTAGTGTTTCACAAACCAAGAATGTTAACAGCTCCAGCAATGGATTGACTGAAGTTTAATGCTCAAACACTTGGTTATACAAGACAACCAGTCTTACTGACGCCTCACCCCAAGTCTCACACACGTAGATAACAGTATACAAACCTATGTGATGTACGACGTCTTTGTCTCTGTCTCTGTCAACACAGATGCATTGGAATGAAACCGTTATGATACCACCATATGATTGCTCAGCTTCTGTGTTTGTGTTTGTATTTCAGTATTTTAAAGATCATTTTTATGATTTGCTCTTTTTCTTCTTCCTCTTTGTTTTTCCTCCTCATATCATCCTATTTTATTTTATTTTATGTAATTCACTCCTTTTCCTTTTCTCAAATCCCTCATCCCTTCTTTTCTCCCTTTCCTTCTCGTCACCTTCTTTGATTTCTGCCCACGCGTTCACAGTTTTTTTTTTTGTTTTTGTTTTTTTGGTCGAAGCAGAGAGTCTTTACAGTGTAGCTTGCTTATGTTCGGGGCAGATGTGTAGCCTTCTGAGCGTATGATGTTGGTCTGGCTCAGCTGGATAAATCTATACCTTTTGAAGGCCTTGCGGCATAAAGAGAGCGACCCGAGCGCCGAAGCAAAAGAGCCGAGACTCTAATTGAATGTAGCGGCGTAGCAGGAGACTGGAACACGCGCCAAAGACGACACGATACTACACAACACAATGCAACGGAGGCGGGCCAGTGACAGATGTGGCTGGCCGCTGTCCAGTCAGGCGCTGTCATTTTCCAGTTTGCTTTCCACAGAGACAGGAATAGATCCGTAATTAGTGGCAAGCTGTTCTCGATGCGTTGTATTTACTTTCATTTTAATGTAAACTAACATTAAACTGAGCAAATATTCAAGAGAAAAATGGAAAAAATAATAAAAGAAATGAATAGATAAAAATGAATGGATGAAAGGTCTAGTTAAATGCAGCAGCGGTTTTGTGAAATATGTTTTTTCCAATTTCTTCCTTTCTTGCGCACTGCCTACCTCCTTACCTGCCACATTAAATTTTTCAGGATGTAGCCCTTTTACAAACAGGCCTCATTAGCCATGAAAACAGGGTGTACATAATTAAAACAATATCCCGTTAACGCAGCTGCTTTGGTGCGGCAAATTAAAGAGGGGGAGTGCTGCGCCGTCTGCTTCTCCCTCACGGAACGTCGCTCCGCGGTCTCCGAACACGTCTAATTAGCTCAATAGGAGGAATATTTTAATAGCGATTAATGAGCCATCGGTCGACGTGAGTTCTGATGTGACGAACCCCTAAACGGGAGATTTGATCAAAACCTCAGCCTCTCCACAAACACAATATTTTCATCGCCACAATTTGTACGATTTATTTCATCAGTAAATGTTTGCTTTAATTGCACCACATACACCACATACATAGGGTTTTGCCTCCCTGCTGGAATTTATTATTATTTTTTTTCCCCTTTCTTTTTTTTTCCTTTCTTTCTTTTTTTTTTTAAAGACTGGTTACCGTTTCCCAGCAAGGTATCGACAGCATTTTTCTGATCGAGAGCCTGGACTTGACAGATGGTTGGCATCCAGCGTCCCGTCACATCCATCAGCTCGGCTCCTGACAGCGGAGTGACACAGCGTTACACCTGTGCATCCCGGAGAGCTGATAGCTTTCGCACGGTTTCGTCACTTGAGCAAGAGCGCTGCTGACGGCCTTCGGAGAGCGCGGACGCATCATCAAAGACAAAAGGCGCTGTGATCACTCTGTTCGACTTGTCTGGAAGAGCGAAAGAAAGACAAAAGAATTGGGAACAAGTGGGCCAGGAGGGTGGGTCGTTTGTTATAGAATGATAGTTTGTACCGGTTCATAACATACTAATCATCAAGATCCTGACTATATTATGATTCACAGTACGGTCATGTTATACATTTCTTTCATCTTTAGTACTATTTTATTGTGGTCAGGTTTCATGGATGGATTTCAACGCTTGTCCTGGGGACACTGTCATCCGAACAGGAATGCACTCAGGACAGGGAGTCGGCGCGGCACTGAGAATTACACTCGCATGGAGGTCTAATACTGATATGTTTTTTTTTTGGGAGGTACTAAGAAAGTACCTGAAACTGAAAGAAACCTGGAGACAATATGTGAAACGCACAAAGAGTGAGCCCGAGCTCTGGATGTCCCGGAGCTGGTGGACGCTTCCCACTACTTGCCTGATCGCATTATAGTATTAAGAAAAGAGACTAGCAGTGTTGCCTTGCATCCTCCGGGTTCTCAGGTCTGTGTGTATGGAGTGTGTGTGCTTGGTGGCTTTCCTCCAAAATAAACTTTCCCGCACCACTGATTTGATGCATCCACCACAATAATATATACCGATCAGCCATAACAATAAAACCACTTTGGGTTTAGGTTTCCCTTGTGCCATGAAAAGCTCTGACTCCTAGTCATGACTCCACTAGACCTCTGAAGTGTTAAGTGTTAAGTGGTGTATGTGATTCAGCACATGTCTATTGTGTATAGCAATATGATTTGCATCTAGTTCCTACATAACACCTACTTACTTTTTAAACTGCTACAGTTACAGCTCTAGTGCCCAATTTAATTGATGTCGCTAATTGAATCGGTTTACACTTTTTAAATGAATCAACTAAGCTTTCAGATTTCCTACAAATATATTACAGATTTTACAGAGAATTTAAAAGGCTTGCACCGTCCACATATACAATACTATACTCGTGTTTTTCAAGATCATCACTTCCTTTACTTTTGAGCTTGTAGGTGGTTGGCGCAATTCCGCCACCTGCTGGACCGGAGAGTGGAACAGAAGCCCGATGTCAAGAAGAAAGATTCTCTTTGTACGAGTCGTGACATTTAGACAATCAACAATACAAGTTACACAGCTTATTAAATACTTTTAGTCATTTTAATACTTAATATACTGTAGCTGCTAAAGACAAATCCGTCAACTTTTAATGCTAGTTGGTGCGCAGGTGGACACACCTTTGAGGAAAGCACCGTTTGCCCTCTTCTTCATACATGAACCTCTTTTTTAACTTATTACTTTCACTTGAATCTACTTATATTTGTGCTCAGGCATTTCTTGTGCTTCCTACTACACTGTGTAAATATTCGTTTTGATCGATCTTCCATGTTTTTCGTGACGCGATTAGAGATGTAAAACTAATTCCGTCGTCTTCTCTCTTTTACAGTTACAGTACCACGCAGGTTTGGCGTCCAGCCTCTTAAACCAGCAGTCACTCAAGCGATCGGCCAATCAGATAGGAGCATCAGCGAAGAGGAGGCCGAAGGTCCAGCCCAGCACCTTGGTCCTTCCCATTCAGTGAGTCCCAACTCCGTCATGTTCACACACTGCTGTTTGCATGCTTTCGTCTGTAGGATGAGAAGATGGATCAGAATTTTTTACTTTTTAAAAAAAAAAAAAAAGATCCACAAATGGTCTGATAATCAGATGTTCACAAACCATTGGCTTTGTAGTTTAGCAGTTTATTTTACAGATCTACATTCACATACACTCACTGATGACTTTCTTCGAAACATTTTAACACTTCTCATTTCATCCAGTGTTTCCTATATACTGATTTATTTGTGGAGCAGTATGAACATCGACCTACATGTCGTAATGTTTTATTCTTTTATTATGTGAAATGGAGAACATCTTATATAATTGTATGTAGTGCATGGTTTCTCACAGTCCTCTCTCTGTCACACACACAAGAACACACAGACCCATCTGTGAATAGCGCCGCCTCACAGCATGCACACATCAGCTGCGCACGTGAATCGCTAGCGAATATGGGACAGTTAATGCTGTTCAGCTGTCGGTTATCAAAACCTGGAAGGAGAGTGCTGAACCGCCGACTTGTCGGAAAAATTCTAGAACATTTCTATATACGCATACGATGTGATGAGAACCCAAAGGATTGGGATTAAACAGGTGTGTGGCCACATGTTGGTGAGACTAGTTAGAAAAAAGACTCGAATTTGCTACAAAGCAAAACGATTAGAACGATGTGGTTTAGTGAGTCCAGAATGACCGTATTCCAGAGTGATGGGCGTGTCGGGGTAAGAAGGGAATCTATGAAGTGATCATGCTCCCATCATGCACAGTTCCCACTGTACAATCCTCTGGCGGCAGTTCAGGGGTTACTTCAGTTGATCAGGTCTAGACTCGGCAACGCTATGTGGCAATGAAATGAAGTCAGCTGACGGCCTAAATGTGCTGAATCACATCTGTGCAGTTTTCCTCACTTGATGGCACAGACATATTCTGTGACTCAAATTGTGTAAGAAGGGTTCTAGGAGCATATGGAATTATTTCCTTACATGACCATAATGCGGTACCACATTGCTGTAATCCAAGCTAAAGGTGATTAAATGAATGTTATAGATATTAATATATATAATTTTTTTTTCCCCTGGCCAAATTTTTGATTTATTTTTGATTTTTTCTTCAAGTGTGTCTCAGCCGTATGTAAAGTGCTAGCATTTGACCTTTTTCAGAAAATAAAACACAAGCACTTTGGACGTTCCTCCAGCTGGTATCTGATCACAACTGAATCGATTAGGCTTATATCCATTTTGCTGTGGCACTGAACTTTCTAACAACTTGATCAAAGCGTGAAATTGACAGTGCGAGGAAATCACACTTAGCTCACAAGGTTTGAGACATCTTGAGGCAGACTGACTGTTTCTACCACCGCATTTATTAAACTGGCTCATTACACACCGTGAAGTGATCTTTGAATCCGGGCAGTTAAAGCAAGATTACAGATTACATCAAATTAGATTAAAATAAATAAATAAATAAATAAATAATAAAAAATCTGTTTTTGACCAAATTTAAATTTTTGCCAGTAATATACTTTGACACATCAACTTTAAGGAATCATTAATACTATACAGTATATTTTCCCCCCAAAAAAAAAATACATTGTGGAAAAATTTGGCAAAAGTAAAATCCATGTCATTTTGATGCGATATATTTTTCGTTTCCTTAAGCTGAGGTTTCAATGAATGTCATGGGCAGCGAATCCAAATTTTGTGTCATAAACAGATTTTCTAGAATTCAGCCCCGGAGACATTCAACAGGTTTTTTGCAGACTGACACACACCCACTGTGCCATCTTGTCCCGCTGGTTTACTCATAATCATAATGCTGGTTATAAAATGTACTTCACTGTCGAGGATTCGATGCTTTCTACACTTCCCGTGCATTACGAGTTACGAATTCTCCCGTTCTCACGACCGGCTCAAACGAGCAGAAATACCCGAAACACAGGAATGCATCAAATCTAATCCCGCTGTCCAACAAACATAATTTAAAGTGAAACTTTTTCTTCGTAGTTTGAATCTCGCACTTTGTAATAAACGAAGAAAAAAAAAGGTAAGTTATTGATCAGTCATTCGTCTGTGTCACCGTCGGAGGAGCAACCGGAGGTTTCTGCTCCACACTCTCACTGCTGCTCCTGTCGCCGATGTGCATACAGCAGCGAAGAGAAATACTTCATTGTTTCTGCCGTGCACTGGAGGGGTCATAGATGGTGTCCTGGTAAGAGGAGAAACAAGGAGGATGAGAAGAGAGGAAGCACAGTTCTCCAGCTGGAGATGAAAGCCGGACGCAAATGAAGAGAAGATGGAGAAATTGGAAAGAGAGAGCAGACGTGGCCAGGTGTTTGTTTGTTTTTTTCACCATATACAGAGCTGTATGTGAAGGCCGCACAACAAGGAAGCACTCAGGAAAGCGAAAGTGGCTTCATGGAAATGCAGTTGTCTTCGTAATGCATTGTGTTTGGGTGATGCATTCGGTTAGGCTTTCGCTGAGTGTGAGGTCACAGTGGAGGTGCGGGTCACAGTTCTGCAGCCTGGACCTCACTATAACATGGCAGGGGTAGGACGATATGTTTGTCTTTCATATGATTTGATGTGCAACATGGTGATTACAATGAGCTGCAAATAAAAGATCAATGATAACAACGTATGGCTGTAGAGCACTTGTGCGCTATTCCTGTCTTTGAAGGCTGATTTTAAAAATGATCTCCACTCCGGTTGTGTTAAAACTCCTGTTGGCTGCACTGTCTCATCAGCACTTTCCGTTCAAGGCCAGCGTCTCCCCAGTCACTTCTGTGCAGGTGTGAACGTGTTGCATCAGTCCGTTTGTAACTGCAATGCGAGCAAAACTGGACGCCCCATTTGTGATTTGCGCAAAAGAAGAGCAGCGTGCAGCGATTTGTTTTCTGTGATCCGAGAGCGCACCTGGTGCCTTTATTTATCAAAGACTTTGCGCGCAATACGGAGGAAGTGTTTTAGTCTCGAAGAAGCGTGTATGAATGGATAGAGAAGACCGAGGAAGATCGTACAAAAGTTCGACATCAGTATGGAGCCGGATGCCCTTCGTCGGACGTCGACCGCACACTTCGACCACACCGTCAACACTCTTTATGCAAAAACTATAGTCCTGATCTCGCGCCATCAGACTTTGACCTGCGTGGTGAATTCTTCTGATTAGTCTCGCAGCTCAGCCGAAAACATTTTTTTTAATGAGGGAATATGAAAGCTCATTGACAAAGTCTATTGAAAAGCAACGAGATCATGTCGAAAAATTATATATTTGTTATTAATTAAAATAAATTCTACAGCCAGAGAGCGGATCATTTTTGACTCGCCCTCATATATTCAGCAAAGTTCAAAACCTGTTTTTGCTGATGTTAAAAGTTGATTTTAATGTTGATGACCGATCGGTCGGTCACACCTGAATATTAACTTCCTAATCCCTGCTGGGATTGCTTTAGCCTGGCGTATGTGTGTGTGTGTGTGTGTGTGTGTGTTTAGATGCAAATATAAGCTAAAACAGCCAATCAGAATAAACTTCAAGTCAGCATATGGCTGGTCTTGTGTTGTATGTTGTGCCAATCAAAGTAAGCATGGTGCTGCCATGTTAAAACAGCATGAGCATGTAAGCGAGAAAGAGCGGTTACAATGTGAGTGCGAGCAACAACAAAAAAAATAATGAAATATGAAAGGTGTTCAAGTCAAACTGGGACTTTTGATTATGAGTGTATATAGTACAGGGTCATGTTCTGACCCAGCACCACCATGCTGCCACTGCTGGTCCCCCGAGCAAGGCCATTAACTCGATAAGGCTCATATCCTGTATAAGTCCCTCGTGATTAGGTTTGTATAAAAAGGTAAATAGACTTCCTGCTTTCTTCGCATATCCCAGCGTAACTGCAGTCAGAGCGCAAGGTCAGCCATGATACAGCACGCCTTGAGCAGATAGGGTTAAGGGCCTTGCTCAAGGGCCCACCAATGGCAACCTGGTGGAGCTGGGTCTTGAACCACCAACCTTACGATCAGTAACAGTGCTCTGAGCTACCACCATTAAAAAAGAACATATCATTAAAGGTCATAATAAAGTCAAGTTGTTTTGATAAATCTGCTGGAAGAGCGTTCGTTCCCGCCGTAGTTGCCATGCTGCAGTGCAGCGTGTCTCTGATGGAGGCATGCTGACGTTTAAGGCGTGGAAAGGGTGAGCTCGGGAAGGTGAACGGAGACGGAGTGGTTCCTCTGTCAGGTACTATTGTCCTGATGTATTTGCCTTTTCTAAAAGGAGTAACGCATGAATTATGCAGCGTAGCCTTCATGCTGGTTTGCGGTTGTTTTTTTTTTCCCTTCTTTTGCATCGACAGCTAGTTTTCCAAAGCTTCAAGCTAAATGTTGATTCTCTGAGTGAGTGTGATAATTGAGCATGCATGATTATTATACTGTGTTTTTAGCTGTTTTTTTGTTTGTTTTGTTTTTAATAAAAAGAATATTTGTTAAAAAGGTTACATACTTTTTTGGTGTGGGGGGGAGGAGGTAAACAACAACAACAACAAAAAAATAACAACAGGCAAAAATATGTGACACGTTTAATGGCTCTCTCTTTAACACTTCTCCTGTAGCGGGTCTCAGGAGGCCTGGAGCTTGTCTCAGCGGACTCTGGGCACAAGGCTACAGTAGGTACACCCGATGTGCTGCACACACACACTATGGGCATTTTGGAAACAATTAGCCTATTCTGCCTTTTCATGCCTTTGGACTGTAGAGCACCTGGAGGAAACCCACCAAAGCAGAGGGAGAACATGCAAACAGTCCGGGAATTGAAATCTTTGATCCTTTGATACCTTGTGCCACCCATGGTAAAGGAAACTAAATTAAAACCTCATGCATTATTGCCTTAACATTCAACCAGTTGAGTTATTAAATCATACCGTGGTTAAATTCTCAAAACCTCAATTTCCATAAATTGACAGGGGTATAACGCTGAGGAATAACACACCTTTGCACTGCACTGGAAAACCAATCTGCGCTTGTGTAGTAACTCTAACTCCTCTCGCATTCGACTGTATTTTATCACCCCGGTATGGTTTATTGTCTTGTAACATAATACTCCAGTGTGCCTTATACGTTAAGTTGCCTAAAGACTTATTTTAGGTATTACGCAAGGCAAGAAAACAGACTCGACCTTTTAAGTAGTTTGTTGTGAGCAGTCAGGAAAAGAAAAAGAGAAATTCTAGGAATAGAATTATAAACAGTGTGTGGGGGGAAAAAATCAAAAATCAAAGAAGCAAGCACAAAGACACAGCCAAAGAGTGGGAAAAAAAAAAAGCAAGCGAGAGAGATTTGCACAATTCAAGTGATATGCATATCTGAAAAAATCCTTAGAGGTGTGTGAAATAAAGGTCCACTTGTATAATATTATCGTTGTATTGTATAACTATATCATAATTAATACCTAAAAAGCTTTTCTGGTATTCTTGTAGCAGGTGCTGATGATAAATAATCTGTTTTTATTTGAAATGAAAGCATCCAAAAGTTAAAATCTAAGATATCTCATATTGTGAATGATTAAAGTACCGTATCCTCAGAATCCCCTTTTAATAAGTGATCGTGTGTATCATGAGATTAAACACATTGTCATCTGCGTGCAGAGTGCTCAGACGTGGGCTACCTGTTTCATGAACCAGACTTCAGTGAGTAGTCCAGCGTGCTGTCTCTCTGACAGACACATGAATAAACCAATATTAATAAATCAACACCGCAGCCTAAACCGTCAGCATGGGTTTTTATGGAACTGCTGGATTTTACACAGCGGACGAGGTTGTTCAAAGAATATGCAAATCCAAGATTGAGGAAACATGATAAATTTGTTTAACGACTAAGAAAGCACCCCGAAGAGCGTGCTGAAACCCGGATACCACGGTGAACACGGGAGACGGTGAATTAAATCCACTTGTTGTCAAACATGAGCAACCCGCAGAAAGAAAAGTACGACTGTCAAAACACTGTTCAGTTTCCTACCCCAGGGGATTCAAAGGCTTGGTCGCTGGAATTGAGACGGCACGGACGACGTCAAGAATTCTGTGCTTATTTAGGGTACATGAATACAGCAATATATAATCACTGCTTAGTCCTATTTGAAATGAATCTGAATGGGAGTAAGTGAGCAGCTTTTAAAGCATATTTCATGAATTACATCCAGTCCAGATGTTCAGATGAAGGCCAAAGGGATGATGACCCTTTCAGCCATAGCAAGAGACTTCTTCGTTCCAAATCCGTGATTTCTAGATTATTGCATATTTACAATGTCTCAGACTCATTCAAGTCCCCAAGGGACGCCAAGGAAGACAAATGCAAGCGAGGACAGGATAATGTGGAGGATCTCAATGGGCAATCGGTTCAACACTGCAGCTGGGATTGCTCATAATGATCCGTTTCATCATACACTGTCTCGATGTTTAAGAGAATTTGGACTGAAAGCCCACTCTGCATTGACCCAACCTTTCATTAGTAGGAAGAATCAAAAGGCTACACTAACCTTTGTTGAGAAGCATGTTGTATGGACAGAGGAGAACTGGTCCAAAGTTCACTTTAGTGACGAAAGTAAGTTTGATTTATTTGGGTCCGATTATGTTCTTTGTCAAACTTGGGAAACACTGAACCCAAAGTGTTTAAAGAAGTCAGTGAAAGGTGGAGGGGGACGCGTCGTGGTTTGGGGGGTGTCTTCTGCTGCAGGAGTTGGGCCTCTTGTACATCTACATGACCGAGTGAGCGCCAATGTTTATCCTTCCCTGAGTTCATCACTCAATCAGCCATCAGTTTTCCTACACGACAATGCCCCCTGTCACAGAGCGAAACGGGTAAAGCAGTTCCTTGAAGCTGAAACATTGAAATAATGAAATGGCCAGCCCAGAGTCCTGATCGAAAATCATTGGCAATGATTATGGTCAAGAAACCCACTACCGAACTGTGGAAGAGACTGAAAGAAGAGTGGACCAAAATCACACCAGAGCAGTGTGAGAAACTAGTGATGCCGCAGATCCAGGTCCTGGGTGTGTGTATAGAGGAGAAAAGCAACTTAAGGCAAATACCGAAGAACTATCAAAGTTCCATTAAATTCTGCGCAGGAAGTTTTGCGTGCTGCTTTGATAAAGTCAGCTGGACAGAAATACAGACATACAGACATACAAACAGACAGTATTTTTTCTGAGACTGGTTTCTGGTCCTTCAATGTATAAAACATAAAAATATTATTAAATGAGCGAGTTCTGACCAATGTACAGACAAAACCTATTTTTGTTTTATATATATATATATATATATATATATATATATATATATATATATATATATATTCCCATTTGATATTAAAACATTTAAGAATTTGTCACAAGAGTAAGCAAAATTAAGCAAATAATTCCCTCCTACCCCAGAAGACGCTGTGCTCTCTGCCAGAGTTTAGAGTGCAGGATTATAGCGACAACATTTTCCCCCTACAAACAGAATTTTAAAATTCATTTTAAACAACTTTGGCAAGAATCGTGATGCATAACTGAAGCCGTTTTTTTCCTCCTTCTCTAATATATATCCAAAAAAAATTTATAGACAAACAAAAATTCTTAAAAATAAAAAATGTGTAGGTGTATGTAAAAACATATGTAATTATTGTTAATATTTATGTTTTTTCTTATGAAACTGTTCCATGGCGCGTGACGCGCTTAAATAACTTAATCCGAGATATGATTACAAAGCAAAGAGATGGAACAGGGGTCCTGTGAATTATTAAAAAACCCTGTAAATATTAGTTAGATTTATTTCAGTACAGTGATTTCCCTGTTTGTGTAATAAAAAAAAACAACAACCTCATCAATTAGCAATTAAAGCCTAACCCCGATGTGTTGCAAGCAGCGGCGGCGGCAGTACTGCCGTGGCTCTCGAGAACGGAGTTGTCGTGTTCTAATGTATAAACTCGCAGAATGACTGAATCTTATTACACCGGCGTGCCCGTGTAATTCGGGTCCCGAGGAAGCACTGAGCGATTATATACGGCCGTGTTTTCCTTCTGTGTAGTTATTAATCCTCTGAACAGAATCGGGCAGCATTTAATCAGCTAATCTAACACAGAGGGAGCCAAGCCTTGCACGCACAGACAGACTCCCAGCAGCTATTTGGACAGCAGTTAGAGTTTATAATGAGATAAATAAATATGCATGATTTTCACTCGTACCAGTAAATCCATTCAGCCCCGTTTAATGGCGCAAGGGTTGTGTAAGAGTAATTACTGTAACTCCGATGTCTAAGGTATCACGTCAAAATGTTGTTCGACCGCTGCTGATTTCTGAAGTTCTGATTGGTCAGAAGTAGTTTTGACTAAAAGGAAAGTCTTTCTATTGTTGATATCAAAGCATTTCCTTAGTAACAGCTTAAAAAGATACCTGGATGGTGGATACTCTCATTTATTTTTAGTTTATGTAACGTTTTGATATTTTAACTTTTTTTTTTTGAGGTGAAGTTTGTTTAATAGGGATTGCAATCACAATTGACCAACCGATCCGGTATTACCATGATGCCTAGGTGTCGATTCAATTTGTATTTTGAATTTGTTTGTTTGTTTGTTTTTATACGATTTTACAAATATTCTGATCAGATATTAAAGTTTTTTTTCTGATTTTGTTTCAATTCTTAACAGATTTGGCAAAAAATTTGCTCCTGCCACACAGGATCTTGAATAATTTAGAGTAGGGCTCTAGCTATCTCATTTTAGTAAATGAGTATTCAACCGAAAATTGAATCGAGTAATCGTAATGTAAAATGAACTTTTGCTTAATTAAACAGCAATGTCAAATATATGAGAATCAAAGATGAATTGGTTTTCTTTTTAGAAAGTTTTTCAACTTTTATTTTTTAAATGCATACAGCATTTTCTCAAAAATAAACAGTCATTATTCACGATAGCTTAAAGTTGACTGAGATGAATTAAGTGCATTACAGTGCCATACATTCTTATTTTAAAGCTTTGTCTCAGATGCAAAAACTAAACAAGGTATTTCAAATGACTTTAAGTGTTAAAAAAAAAAAAACTAAGGGACACTTTAAAATAAAGTTGAATATATTTTTATCGCTCCCTTCCATTTTGCAGAGCGTTCCCTCAAATCAATACAGCGCTAACTGTTCGCGTCTCCTTCCGCTTTGTTGGCGGCGTAAGCGCTTCTTCTTCCTCTGTGTTTACTGGCGGCTTGCATCCGGAAGCGTGCTGTGTCACGCCAAAAAAATAAGTGCGCAAAAACAAATTCAAGCTTTTAAAATTAATTAAAAGAAGCTTCGAGGCAGGAAGATTTTTGGCTCGATCATTTTTTGTAATCGAATTACTCGAGGAATCGTTTTGGCCCTAATTTAGAGTGCGCCCCCTGAAGGAATGTAGAGGAATGGCATCAGTACATGATGGCACCCCCCCCCCCCACCATTTCTATTGTTTAACATTTTAGGAAGTGTCATATCTTTTCTGAATTAAGGACAGAGGTCTTGATGGTTCTCGGTAACAAATAAATAAAGCAAAGTCTGTGATTTATCTTGAATTTACTGTCTTATCCCCAGGATATTATGTTTTTCATACAAATAAAATACCACATTTGTTATGTTACATATGATTTATTATATATTACATTGATATTTTTATTACGTATTCATACAAATTTGAATACAAATGTAAAATAAAGCCCTATTCGTGATTTTTCTCTTTCTGTACTCTGTATTGTGGTATGGTGTGTAGCGATACGACCCAGCACCCGAAATGCTGTCGTCCAATGCAGCCTCCATTCTTCGTGGATGATGGATAAAAAGGCACACAGGAAACAAAAACCTCGAAAAAATGATATACGACCCTGCCAAATACTGGCCAAATCACAGACATGTTGATGCGCACGGGGCTAATAGTATCACAGGACCTCAGTGTTCAGCGAAATATGGTAGGTAATTTGCGGGGAAATTTTTACTTTGCAAATTACAGACATGGCCGATTGGCTCAGGATTAAGAACATGGACAACCTCTGCAATTACACAAGGTCCACAGGTAATACTAATCCCATGCAAATAGGACAAAGGAAACATGGCTGGCAAGAGAACAATTCTTTATAGTTGCTTTAATATGAGTAATAATGAGAACTAATGTGTGATTGAAAATCGATTATGCAGTTTTATTGATCTTTTGTTGATGAGTCCGAGTCAATGTATCTTTGGGGTACTTTTTTTATTCAGAACTGATTCATGCTTTAAAAATTATTCAGGTAACCTTACTGATGTTACAATCTAAAGTTTGTGAAATTCCTTTAAAATGTACCAGAGATTTTGCAGAAAATACAAACCGCCTGCATCTTCTGCAAGTCCTTGCAAAATAGGCTGTGTTGCAACGTTAAGTGTGATTCCAAACTGCAGGGAACTAAACTGTAGTGAATAAGACAATGATGGGAGCACAAAAAGGGATTTATATATTTACCATTATTATCAAGAATGACATAATGCAAAAGTGTGACAATAAGGCTTTTAAAATAATTCAAAGGCTCGTAATCTGTTAAAAAATAAAAAAATAAAAAACCTGCACAATAATAATTGAATTAAAAAATGTATCTAGGAGATATACACATTTATTATAATTTTTTAAATAATGGTATCAGTTTTTGTATCGATGAACATTCAATGTTTAATTTCCGTATTGTGAAATTTACGCACCAGCGGCAAAAGGTATCCAAGGTTACCATCGTAACGCAAGGAAGTGACATCTGCGCTGGTGATGTGCAGGGTCAGATAGAAGTTCCCTTAATCTATATTCCCTGCACAGGGACTAGGGAGTAGGGAGCACCCTTTAAATACACTGTGGAATGGGAACGCAGCCATACTCTTGTTTTGCGAGAGTATTGTTTCTTCTTCTTTTGAGTTTATTAGTTGCTGTATTACCACCACCTCCTGGACTGGATTGTGGAACAGAAGATTAGCAGGGAAATATATATATATAATCACTTTGTGTAAGACATGAAATATAAACTATCAAGTTACAAGTTAGAAAGCATTTCAATGTTTATTAAATATTTTAAGTAATTTCCCCTGTAGTATAAGTAGCTTATTAGACAATAAACGTTAATGCTATTGAATCTGATGAAATTGAAAATCACAATGGGCCAAAAAAACAAAACAAGCCAACCAATTTTCCCATGATTCACTGCTCTAATAAGAAATAATGCTGTTCTTTATTTGATAAGTACTACACAGTAAAATCCCCAGTGTTGATTTCACACTTTTAGAGTTTGTGTCCAACTGAACTGGGTGTTAATTCAACACTGGGGAATTTACTGTGTATATATCTTGTAGTATAAGAATAATAAATACCCCTGAATTGCGCCTACTTTGGGAAAATAATTAGCTTCGGGTTGGATATGGTGACTCCGCTTTAAAGTCAGGTCACATCCCACTACCTTGCGGCTGATTCATTAATTTTTCTATAGATCACCATGTTGAGGTGGCATATTAAGAAATTTATGAAAATTATTATGTTTTTAATACCTGAAATATCCTGGTGACCTTGGATGTGCTTGAGCGTACATAAGAACGTACATGTGTTGGGCAAATCCTCAAGTTCTGCTCGTTTCCGTCGTCCATGGTGGAAGAAGCGATTCCTATCAGGATAGAAACGTTTCATGATGAGAGAAAGGTGATTAGTCGGAATAAGTTTGTATTGATCCGCAGTGACGCTTCTCTCTAAGGAGAATTAAACCTTGCCGGCGAAGTAAACACCTCCATAGTATAAGAGTCACTTTCGTTATCCATCTGTTTTTACTTCAGATACCGTGTAATGTGAAATGCTTTCCAGAAGAGATGTGTAGAAATGTGCTGATCTTGCCTAATGGCATATTTGGAAAATATAAATCCCCAATCAGTATTGTGGGTTGCATTAAGCATCTTCAACTCTACAAAGGCAAGTTATGACACGGGCCACTCAGCGTACTTAAGGGAACGCTAATAAGAATTTGTTTACCGCTCTTGTGATGAAACAGGGGTCTAATTTCAGTGCTGCATTGCAGCAGAATATCCACAGCTGGAGCGATATGAAAATTTCAGTTGCTGGTGATCTCTGATTAGAGCAAGAGATGAAGGCAGTCCCCCCCCCCTCTCCTACCCCCCTCCCCCTTCCCCTCCCCACCCCCCCCTCCTCCCGCCCCCATCCATCAGCATTCATCGCAGCCTCTCGCACAGGCACAAGAAAGGGCTATTTGATCACTTTGAAACATTAATCATACAGTGCGGAATATGTTGCCCTGTTATATGCAGAAGAACAAAGTGCAAGTCTAGAATGTGTTGTTTTTGTTTTTTTGTTTGTTTGTTTTTTTAATATATATTATAAACCAGACAACTGTTTCGGTACCAGAATCTCACCCCAAGTATTTTATTTTTTTTTAATTATTGATTTTTTTTATCATTTAAATACCACATGCGATTGTAATTTTGTGCAAAGGATTTCATCATCTCGTCGGGCAGAAAAGATAAGCTGGATCATTAACATCCGGGATTCTGTTCATAGCGGATTCTTTTAAACTGCCTAACAGAACCTCCCCGATGTCTATCTCCACCGAGTTCTCATTAACTTTGCATTTAGATTGCATGGTGGATAAAAAGAAAAGCCTTCGGCTGGTGGTCAGAGAGACGTCTTATTCCTTCCAGCTCATTTGGTCTTCTCCGGCTCTCATCAGCGCCCCTTACACCTGCAAATCAACTTATCGACTGCACTGATTTTGTTCCAACCCATTCACTGAAATCTGTATGGTCTCAGTGTTTCACACAGCTCCATAATAATAAGGACAGGGTATGGTCAGGACCATTTGTGCACTTTGGGGGCCTCCAGACCACCAGGGGACCTCACCTCACTCATTCTCACTCATGGAGCCCAGAGTTTCCTGAAGCCTATCCCAAGCAATTCGCGGAAGCAGGCAGGGTACTCACCAGGGGTGCCAGTCCATCACGTGGCACAAACATGCTCCCACACACACAAAGACCAGAGCCAGGACTCGAACCCTTAACCCTAGAGTTTTAAAAACATAATCGATACGCATAAAAGTACATCACTGGAGAAAAGATTTATGTATTTGACGGTCACTAGGAACCTCTCCTTGTGATGGAAAACGAACAGAAACGGTATTTTCTCATAACCAAATTGGGTGTGTAATGTTTGGGTACCACAAAGAAACAGTGTGCATTTGTGGTGGAAAAACTCAAGAAAAGAGCAAGAAAAAGGTCGCAAATAACAAATATGACATTAGTGCTATATGCGTAATGATGTATTGGGCTGTAATTCCTGTAATGAGTAGAGATTAAAAATACACCAATGTATTGTTTATTCCTTGTTATCATACTTTTGCCACAAACTGACAATCTCACAATTTCATGGAATGACTTTGTAGGTTTTAGGATTGAGATTTCCCTTTACTGGAACTAACTGGTCCAGCATGACAGAATCTCAGAGTGTTTCTCCCAGAACCCAACCCAGCTGAACAACTTTGAGATGGACTGGAACACTGACTTTACCTCAGGCCTCCTCGTCCGACACCAGTGCCCGACTCCACGACAAGAGCTGATGGACAAATCCCCTCATCCACATTGTGAGATCTAACTGAAAGCCTTCCCTGAAGAGTAGAGGTGATTCTAATTCTAACCGAAAAGTCCAAACTTGTTTGTCTTGTTCATTATTCGCCTAGAGAAGCATTCCCTAAATTATTTACATAATTGACCAAGGTAGTCATGATGATGGTTTTATCAATGATGCATATTTAGTCGTAGCGTTCAGCGTTTTGCAGAGGCGGGTCTTCACTCTCCCTTTAAAGACAGCCTGTGACTCAGCTTTTCGGATAGCCAGGGAAGAGAAAGTCTTGACGCATGTCTCGAGGGATGGTAGTTCAAGTCGTGCTTGTGCAGGGTTTGATTACTGTCTTCAGGTAGGTGGACGCTGGTCCGTTTTTGGCTTTCTGTTGATGTGGGAAGCGGAGTGAATGTAGCAGTGGGGTGATGTGGGAGAACCTGGGGAGATTGAAAAACAAGCCATGTAGCTGTTTTTAGGAGCAGCTGTAAAGGATGGATGGCATTATAAGCTAAAAGTTGCAGTAGTCCTATCTTGGGGTGGCATCTGTGGACAGAAGTGGTTGGATCATCTTGACCGTGTAAAAGTGAAGCATTCATGACGACCAAATTAGCAACAAACAGGGTGTTGTTGGTTGGTTAGATCATGTAGTTCTTCTTCAGGAAGATGACAAAATCCTGACACATCTTGGATTCTTAATCCATAAAGGTGAATAAGAATAAATAAACCCTTTTTCTTTTTGCACACTTATTTCTTTGGTCAGTGTATAGGTGTCGGTGAAATATCATATTTCACACTAGCAGGCGGAAATTGGCTCGTACGCCTTGCAGTTTGCCACCTGTGGGTGTGTAGCAGTCCCTGCTGTTGTCACTCGTGGGTCTAGCTTACTAGTCCCCTTCCCCTTCGCCTCCCCTGCTCATATAATATATTGAGGATACAAAAATACTACATGAGGGTGAGTCAAAAATGATCCGCACTCCAGTTATATTAAAACTTCTGTTGGCCGTACAGTCTTATCAGCACTTTCCTTTCAAGGCTACTGTCTCCCCAGTCACTGCTGTGCAGATGCGGACGTGTTACACCAGTTTATTTGTAACACTGGTGCCAACAAAAATGGACGCCCCACTCGTGATTGGGACGAATGAAGAGCAGTGTGCAGTGATTCGTTTTTGTGGGCTTAGGGTGTAGTGAGTGTCAGAAGAATCATTTGGCTTTCTGCGAACAAAATTTGGACTGATACTCTAAGGAAGGTGAAAGTTTCTTCACCTTTCATTCTCACTTTCTTATAGTGAGAATCATTACTGGTGACGAGACATGGATTCCTCACTACGAATCTGAGAGTAAACGTCAGAGTATGGAACAGAAACGTCCTTTTTTTTAATGAGGGAATACGAACGTTTGTTGCCAGAGGGACAAAATGTGTTGATAATGTGTTGATGTGGCGATTTATGAGAAATTCTTTATTTGTTAATTAAAATAAAATGTTGTTGGCCTTGCGGCTGCTCCCGGCAAGGGGCCGCCACAGCATACCATCCGGTCCGTCTAGGAAGCTTTCAAGTCAGTGGGCCAAATTTTAAGTTATGCAGTGTCATACATAATTTGCACATAATGTCATTTATAAGTTTATCACTTAGTTGCTTGCTGCTGTTGCTGAAATTGCAAATCTCTCATGCCCTTCACTTTGTCACTTGCTAATATGACTGTAGGGTTCAACATAATAAAATAATTTTTTTTAAATGTCCATTAACATCCTCAGATTTATTCTGTATGAGGCTTTTGAAAGTGTTACCTCAGCTCCAGATAAAAACAAGGACTGGGGTATGAGCTGGAAAGATCTTGTGTACATGAGCCAAGATGTAACTTGCTGGAATTTCAGATACACACAGTTTAGCCAAGCTTGTCTGATTGTTTTGCCTCATTTGCTTCTTCTTGTGTTACTGGTTTAATTGATGTTCAAACGTGAGTATCTACAAGCCTGAATCACCTACACATCCTTTTTCCAGGGTGGCTTTTGCTCTCAGATTAAACCAAGCCTCTATGTCCGTGTTTACGTGTGAATAATAATTCAATGTATAGGCTAGTGATTAGCAAGAAATTAAATCAATGCTAAGCAAAAGCCCTGTGGCAGAGCCTAAAGGAATGGGATGGACATGGAAAGAAAAAAAAGAGACTAGGCTGCATTTGAGTGTTTTAGCCGACTGAGATTTACAAGTGGTGTATACACACAAACACACACACACACACACACACACACACACGCACACACACACACACGCACGCACCCTCCTCCAGTATGCTTCACATCAACCAAGGATGCATGAAGATTGGGTAGATTTCACACCTGAGACTGATGAAGCAGTGGGATATTAAAGCGTGTCTTGTCTTGTAGCTGGCTTGGCTCCCCTCCGTGTTGCCAATTGAGATGTAATTGCACACCTCATTCGATTACCTTTAAGCTCCGCTATTGCCAATAATCTGCCAGTAGCGCAGAATATTAACAACTTGTCTCATTTTGAAAGACTGGCTACAGATGCGCAGGACATTTCCAAAGCAGAGTATTGTTCTAAAAAAAAAAAATCCAATTTGAGAATTAACAACAAAACACAACAACCAGCACAAGGTTGAGTGAAGGACATGCTCAGGCCTCACCAATCAAGTGGGCAAAGTGAGAAAAAAAACACAAATTAAAAAGAATATAGGAAATATTAGAGAGAGAAACGGCATGTGAAATTGTTGTTTTACTTTTCTTTATTCATCATTAAAATTCGAAAATATCGAAAGATATAGAATTTAATACAAAGAAGTTGAAGTCCAAGAAGGGTTGCATGTTCTCTATGAGTGTGAGGAATGGCATACTCGCGCTCCTCGTCAACCATCTTGACCTGAAACAATCACAACTCTCTTATATAGAACTTGTATATTTTCAGATTTTCTCAATAATTTAGCCGTGTCCAATTCCTCCCCGTCACTAGGGGGCTCCTACATTAAGGCTACTACTACCACTCAGCCGGGAGGGCCGAAGTCTATCACGTGTTTCCTCCGAACCACGTGATGCCAGCCAGCCGCATCTTTTCGAACTGCTCACTCACACCCTGTTGGGGGTGGCGTAACACACTCGGAGGACAGCTCTCTCTAGACCTCCGGCTGCGAGAGGTTACAGCATCACCCGGGATTCGAACTGGCGATCTCCGGATAATAGGGCGAGCGCTCTACCACTGCGCCACTCGGAGGCCCGGAGAAATAGCATTTTTGCATGATTAGCTAGATTCACACTGTGGTTGTCTTAGATGAAGCATATTTATTAATCCCTTCAAAAACATAAGATATGTAACATTTCAAGCTGTCATTCAGACATACCCTATTTTCATGTAAATGTTCATCACAGTTTTATCCAGACATACATCAAGACCATGGGGAATCACCCAACCATTTGGGCTTGGTTTTGCAGCCAAAGGACCTGGGCACCTTGCAGTCATTGAATCGTCAATGAACTCATCCATATGCCAGAGTATTCTAGAGGCAAATGCGAGGCCAACGCGACAATGATCCAAAGCACACCAGAAAAGAATCAAGGTTTTTGGAATGGTCTAGTCAAAGTCCAGATCCCAACCCAATTGTAATGCTGTGGCAGGACCTTAAGAGAGCTGTGCAGAAGCGAATGCAATGAACTTAAGCAATGTTGTAAAGACAAATGGGCCACAATTCCTCCACAACAATGTGAGCAACTGATAAAGTCACACAGGACAATATTTTTTCAGGTTATTGCTGCTAAAGGTGGATTTACAAGCTATCTACAAGCATGTTTTTCATTTTCAGCTTCATTTTTATGAAATAAATAATGGCACGGTGGGAAAATGTTGTTGTTCGTCAGAGATTGTCTGAAGATACGAAGACTCGCTATGATCAGATGATGATTATATTTTTTTAAAAATTATCGATTTAAAAACTTTTAAGACACATTACTATACATTATGTGATGGATAATATAACCCAGGGTTGCCAGAACAACGAAATCCCTCATATGCAGTTCTGAAAACCAACTTGCACTGATAAAAACTATTTTTTAGAGTTCAACGAACTCTGGGTTATGGTGTTTAACTCTTTATGGCTTTAAACTCAATGATGTGAGTTTTACAACTAAAGGAAGTAAGCATGGAATCCATTTCACCAGCATGGCATCCTCTTGCAACATCTGCAACCTCGGACTTCATGCTTTACTGTCAAGAAATGATATTTGCCCCATTGATGAGCCTTAAAAAGTTATGGAAAGGGGTGCATAGTTGAAAATGGCCTTAGAACTTACCCTTCCTTGTTGGTAGCTCTTAACCTGAAAACCAGACCTTTTCTCCCTTACAACGCATGACATCGCCACTACACTCATTCACACTTCGGGATAGTTTAGAGTCTATCTGCTGACATGTTTTTCCAAGGTACGAGGGACCCGGAGAACCCATGAGAAACCGCATGGAGAGCATGCAAAACTGTGGACCCTGAAGCTATGAGGTGGCAAATCTCGCACCTGTGCCACCTTGCTGTCTAAAAAAAAAAAATTCTTAAAAAAAAAAAAAAAAAGAAAGTTTTGGCCTCTATAGCGTTCCAGGGCTTTCAAAAATAACCATATGGGATATAAACTTTTACAGTGCCAGGAAAGTTAAAATAAGAAATAAATGTAGATCATCATCATTAAGGGAATACTCAGGAAAACACAGCACAGCAGTAGCAGAGACTTTTTGCCTCATACCATCAGGAATGACATTTTTAACTGGAATATAGACAAAGTGCACTTTTGTCCCCATAACTTTGAAATGACTTCTGCAACTAATCCTCTTACCCTAGCCAACCTTTCTCTGACACTTCAGTAATGAATTTTTTTTTCCCCTTTTTGTGCGTAAGGCCAGTCCCTCAAGTCTATTGATAGCTGATGGCAAAGGAGATTTTCATTAAACCCTTATTAGCATTGACCCGCCAATACACGGAGGGCGACTCCTCTCAGTTGTGGTTCTGCTGACTCGAGGGATGACTCAAGGTTTCGGCTGTCCAACCCCAAGCTTTCTGATGTCTAACGAGCAAGCTCAACGTCTCTGGCAGGGGTTTCGAATAATGCATATTCTCCTCTAAACACTGAAGGTGAGCCAGGCATTCGGAGAGAGAGAGAGAGCGAGTGTGAGAGAAAGAGTCCACTGCTGAGCTGAGGCATCTTTTTATTACAAAATCTCCTGCTTGCTTCTCTCTGTGGTAAAGTATGCTGTGTTATTAAGATTTTGCTTGCTGGCATCATGTTCAGGCATAAATGAAAACGTATTGTGTATTCAGAGGAGATGTAATTTCTTTAGTGTAAACATCTAAGCCATATCTTGAGTAAGAAATAAAAGACGGTGCAGTTCTACGAAATATTACAGCCGAGTTGCTCTTCCCGCCCTGAAGTTGGTATGTTTTTATTATAACACGTTTTATTCTTCAGTTTGCCAACATTAACAATTTTTTAATAATTCAAACAATTGTCTTTTTCTCATTTAAATTCACATTAAATGTTGCTATCATTTGTGTTATTGTGTTGCAAATTGTGACGTAGGTTTATTAAAGGTCCCGTAACACAGAACTCCAAAAGTGGGTCTGTTACTATTCTGGCTGAAATATCCATCAGATAATGCCTTTTTTTCATTCCTCTAACTCCCTGTTTCACTCCTTTTTTAAACATGCTGTTTCAGTGTCTATGTAAATGATGTACTGCCTAGGCCCCACCCCACGAGCAGAGCTAGACGGGAAGAGGGCATCTTTTTATATGAAGTCACATTAGGAGGAAAGATTAATTGGCTTGTTTAAGACACGACCAATACAAAAATGGAACCACGAAAAAAAAAAAGCAGGGTTTTTTATTTTAGTGGAACCGCACACTGGGGACTTATCTGAATGACTGAGAAAAGAGAAAAAAGTCAACTGTGTATTATAGGTCCCCTTTAAAGGTCCCATATTCTTAGTGTTTCTACAAAGTACGTTTTTAATTCTACAGCAGAAATACCCCCCAGACTGTTTATGTAAATGAGCAATTTCCAAGCCACACCCCAGTAGGGAACAGTAGCGGGCAAAGCTGCGGGCGTCTTCTTGATTAAGACGAGGCAAATACAAAATATAAAAAGGACAAAAAGTGGGAAATGTTTGCTTTGTTCATTTGTTGAAGTGTGTACCCACTGAAGACTTATCTGAATATGTAAAAATAACCAAAAAGGTAATTTTGCATAATTGACTCCCTTTAAAAGTTAACATACATCCCTTAAAACTCAGTTTTTATTCCTCTAAGTCCCTCTGTTTCACTCCTCTTCTGACCATGCAGTTTCAGTGTCTATGTAAATGAGATACTGCCAAGCACCAACCCTTTCAGAGAGCAACAGAGATGAGCAATAAAGACAGGGGAGGGTTTCACTTATGAGATCACATCACATAATGGAGAAAGCTAATTGGCTTGTTTAAGACCCATCCAATTCAAAAGGCAAGGAATGGTTCTCACTTTCTTCTTGAGAGATTACTTTTTTCTGTCTTTTTTAATTGGGCCAAAAACTGCATCAGTCTTCCATTATACCTTGTTACAGCTATGGATAGTCGTTTCCTGTTTGTTGGACTAGCTGCATCTTGAAATCTAAGTGTTACAAAGTCAATTATAGGTCACTTATCGTCACTTATACAGGCTATTATTATCAGAACAATAACACATTAGAATGATTGCGTTAATAAAAGCCTGTGATTTGCCTTGCAGCCAGAACAACTCCCTGAGCTGCTTGTATATGTATAAACTACATAATTCTGACCAATCAGAATTGAGAATTTAAAAGTGTAAGACTTTTTAATCCAGTGTTTCTGGCGTGTTTTTTTTTTTTTCTCTCTTTTTTTTCTCACCGTTAGAGCATTAATTTGTTCCAGGATCAGTTCTTGCTGATGTCATCACAAATTACGCATTCATGCATCGGAGTGGCCGTTTATTCCCCATGCAGACGGTCTGTGTTGAACATCTTCATGTGCTCACGTAGATTAATCAGTGTCTTCTACTGTAAGTTACCACAGTGTAAAGAGAAAATTAGTCAAAGTCTCAGGCTGTAGCTAAATGTGATGAGTCAGGGCGGGGCTCCAGGAATACATTACCAGTTTGACACAAACATGTCAATAGTATTGAATTCAACAAAGCACGGCTTTTTCAATATTGTTACCTTAATAAAAAAGGCATCGACTTGCTAACGGCAGCAATCATGGCCCTTTTTAGCACTCGCTGAATCTTTCGCAAGCTTCTAAACATGGGTGTGAATATGAACATGCCTGTCTGGCCTTCCTCGACAGGTATGTGGATGACGTGATCTCTCGGATTGGCCGCATGTTTCCAGACATGTCCATCGAGCTCTTCCGACCCAATGGGACATCAGCTGTGCTTCTGGTGAGTTGCTGCTGTTATAAATCAGTTCTTTCACTTTAGTAACATGTCTTGCCTCTAGTGACGTGCAGTTTATTCAAACCCCAGGCAGTCAAGACAGTCAAACTTTGCTAATGACTTTCACCTTTTAAAGTAGACTTGCATGGGCAATCAAAAGTTTAAGGACACTTTATGTAAGTGTTCTAAATATAACATGACGTGGTGCTATGGTAAAATAATCATCAACGTCATATATAATCCTGTGACGCAAGCCGACCCCAAAACTGATTAATTTCCATTACATCATGTCTATAAGTGTTTCTCTTATACCACAGCCTTTTTTTAATACTTGTTTCTTCTAATTATTGATGTCGCACATCTTATTTTATAATTTTATATTGTGTGAAAGATACAAATTAGAGTTTTCCTCGTTTTCTCTTTTATCCGTATATCATCACACAGCAGCCTCTCTTTTGTCTCTCCTACGTCTGGAGCTGCTGTTATGGCATGTGACTGCAATCAGTTGAATAGTTTTAGGGCGGAATCTGACATGGACAGTTCTATACAGTTTTATATAAGTCTGTATCAGTGAACACTTGGTAACCTCAACAAAATGAACTCGAGTAAACAAAATGCATTTTCGGGTTTACAGAACAACACCAAACTTGCTCAACCATGTCTCTATGGACTTTGCCTTTGTGCACTGGTGCGCGGTCATGTTGGAACAGGTAGAGGGCATCCCTAAACTGTTCCCACAAAGTTGGCAGAATGAAATTATCGAAAATGTCTTGGTATGCTGAAGCATTAAGAGTTCGTTTCACTGGAATTAAGGGGGAGAGTCCAACTCCTGAAAAACAACCAGTTCCAGCATGACTGCGCACCAGTGCACAAAGCAAGGTCCATAAAGACATGGATGAGCGAGTTTGGTGTGGGAAAAACTTGACTGGCCTGCACCTCAACCCGATAGAACACCTTTGGGATGAATTACAGCGGAGACTGCTAGCCAGGCCTTCTCATCCAACATCAGTGTCTGACCTCACAAATGTGCTTCTGGTTGGTCAAGAATGGTCAAACATTCCCATAAACACACTCCTAAACTTTGTGGAAAGCTTTCCTGAAGGAGTTGAAGCCTTTATAGCTGCAAAGGGAGGGCGAACATCATATTAAACCCTTTGGATTAAGAATTGGATGTTACTCAAGTTCATGCATGTGAAGGCAGACGGGCAAATACTTTTGGCAATGTAGTGTTTGTTCATGCTATCCGGTTTCACACAAATGAGGATGGGATCCCTGTTGATTCTTGTTCCTCTTAAGGGTTTCTTCCTCATGATTCTCAAAGAGTTATTCCCTGCCACCGGCACCTCCAGCTTGCTCGAGACTGATACAAACTGATAAAGCTAAAAAAATATATATTATTTATTTATTTATATTTAGAATTTGTTTTTTTGTAACGCTGTTTATAGACAGACTATTGCTGTAGTGTCCATTGTTAAAAGCACATATAAGCACTATACAAAGAAATTTGATTTGAATTAATATTTTCGCTGCTGTGGTATAGGACACTTTAACTACTGTTAATGCCATGGACAAAAGTAAAAGGTACAAAATACAGCATAAAATAAATTATAATGTGAAAAAAAATGTGAAAATAAAGATATTTCAAAATTGTGCTGTAAAAAAAAACACCCATGAAAAAAAGGTAACTCAAAATGTACTAAATGGATTTCCAGGTAAGTGCAACGCTAATAATGGTCTTCGGGACACCACCACATTTTGGTCAAAGGTTTTTGAACACCTGACCATTCATTCATTTTCTATACAGCGTATTCTGTACAGAGTCACAGTGGTTCTTCCGAAACTGCTGGCTGAGATTATCCCAGGAGACTTTGGGCATGAGGCGAGGTACACCCTGGACAGCCAATCCATCTCCAGGCCATCTGAGGAAATCTCACCATAACCTGGAGGCATGGCTTAAATATCTGTCATGGTTTTACATTTTTATTGTCTGTGCTTTTGTGCACCATTTTTTAATCTGATCTGATCAAACAGGACTACAAGCCAAGACTCCCAAATCAGCATCTATCATCTGCCACAGCTTTGGGATCATCTCCTACAGCAGAGTGTTTCTCTTACCAATAAGATCATGTTTTTGGCGCAGAGACGCTACAAGAAAGAAAGAATCAGAAAAATAAAGAGAGTGAAAAATATTTGGCAGAAGTGCCAGAAAGACTACAAATATCCCTTCCCCGGCTATGGGACCTCAGCAACTCACGCCCACAGGACACACTCTGCCAGATGGCCCAGTTGGCAAGCCGGCGAACCTGGCCACACGGGGGGTCGCTTGAGTGTCAGCTTTCCCACCGCAGGGGCCGTGCCACAGATAACTACAAAGCTTGCGACATGAACATTCCCTCCTCACTCATCTGCATCGCTTTGTGCTCCCTAATTAGCGTGGTTAAAAAAACATAGCGGTCGCTTGCTCGAAATCGGCGTTTGATTTTGATTTCCTGAGCTTTCCTGACCTACTTTTTTACTCGTTTGAAGTGGACTTTTTGGTCTTGTTGGCCAGGTCCCCTGGTGCGACAGGAGGAACTGAAGAGTTTTTTTTTTTATTTTATTATTTTCATTATTAATAGTCTGTCTGTTTTTTAACCAGCCTCTTTGGATATGTTTGAAGCTTAATTCTAATAAATAAATAAAAAAACAGTACAAATAATAAATTAATACATTCATCTTCAGTTACATGGTGGCAGATCTGAAGGTTATCCCAGATTCACTAAATCACACCAGGTGTTTTTAAAAAGCTCTCGTCCCTAAGGTTCACATCTGGGTAAAAACGCAACCAAAAAAAGTCTAGTACTGTCGCCTTGCACTTCCAGTGTCAGAGTTCGATTCCCACCTCATTGTCGTTGTTCATGGAGTTTGCATGTTCTCCCCATGCTTGCTGGGTTTCCTCCTCCGGGTACTCTGGTGTCCTCCAGACCAGAGATTAGGCTAATTGGCGTTCCCAAATTGCCCGTAGTGTGTTAACGTTGATCCTACCACCGTTGTATAAATGGGAATAAATACAATGATCACCATTGGCCTCCACAGTCCCTAATTGGACTACAAAGGTTCCTAGATGGTTGGAAGGAAGGATGGAAGTGGGTGTTTTAGTGTCATGTGGGAAAACAGTCAGATGTTGTATGAAGCAGATGCAATTTATGGCAAAGAAAGACCACATTAGCATGAACAGTCCATTTAAAGCATTCATTCCTGCATCCATAATGACTGCCTGGTTTTTGGTCATGGTGGTTTAACTTGGAGTTCACGTTTTTGGAAATAAAACCAACTGAATTAATTACTAAATGCCAAACACAGATACAACCCTTAATATTTCAAATAAGTAATAATTAAATAGAATTTCATGCAAATCTAGAAAAAAAATCTGGTTTAGACCACACCCACATAAATTTTAAATATAAATATTTGTAGTACTTAACACATACGGATACTGATACACATATTCACACACTCATTCACACCCATGGGCAATTTAGAGCAGTGTGTATGCCACAGTGCTGCTCAGAATAGCAGAATAGCAGGATATTGGGCAAATAAAATAAAATAAGCCACCATATATAAAAATTACTACAAGCCCAGGCTAAAGCCTAACCACTGTTCCTGACAATTTTTTTTTTTCTGAAGTAGGTGTTTTTGTTTTTTGGCCCATGGTTCTTTGCTGCACTTCATTACACGTAACCATTTTTAAAGATGAAATTGAAGGATGATTTCAGCAGACTCCTTTAGTATGTACACTCCTCGAGTGCTATCAAGTGTTTGCTGCTGTTCCTTCACATCGCGCTGCTTTGAAGTCAGGACATGGGTTCACTTTCCACCGCTGAGACCGAGCAGCCTCTCCGGTTTAAAATAAGCATTGCCTTGAGATATCCATCAGCTCTATAAACAATAAGCGGAGTCAAAAAATGTGCATGGGAAATAAATGAAACATCTGCATCTAGGGAAATGACACTATGTGTATGAGGACCAATATTGCTTAAAATGCTGGATCAGTGTCTGATCATATTTGAGATATTTTCCACTCAGATCCATTTCACCTGTTTTGTTTCTTTTCTTTTTTTTTAAAAAAAAGAAAAGAAAAATAGAAAATGTGAAAAGTAGATACGTGTACTTTTATATTTTCTTCTCGTAAGGGCTTTGGAGACTCTGCATAATACTGATGGTTATAATCCTATATGTCATTACATAGGCAGGCTAACAATTTTGTCACCAATTCCCAGGCTACTTCCAGAACTGCGAGTTATATATTTAGCATGAGATGCATTGGGAAGCTGTCCATTTACTTGGATCTTGTTGGATGCTGATTCCATTTTCATATGTGTCGTGTTTAAAGCTGATACCAGTGTGCTGGCTAATGAGATTTACACAGCAATTGCAACAGACAAAGTAACCACACAGAACATGGATCAAGAGACATTTGATATCTCAGGTTAGATTAGATTCTGCTTTTCTTAATAAAAAAATAAAAAATTAATAAAAAAAAACATTTTAAAGTGTCAAGTTGTTGGAAGAAGTTTCTGTTGAATTTCTGAAATGTCATTGGTGTAACTAGCGTCCTAACCCTCTAACCATCCTTCCAACAATAAGTACTTAAACATCTGTACCTCTTGACTTCTTAACTAGACGCAGATGTGGATTCCTGGCAGTGGTGCAGTGTTAACTAGGGCGTGAGATTGAGGGCAGAGGAAAGAGCTGGTCCAACGCAGCCTCCTGTTTTTTCTTTTTCAAACGAGCCTCCCTGAACGTAATTAGGAGATGCTAATGGGAGTGACAAACGCCTCCTGTTCAGGCCCTTTCCTCACTTTCCTCACCCATTTGGTACCATCAGCTTCACCACCCCCACCAATATGTTAGTTTTTTTGCATGCTGAGTTTGGAACGTATATGTCTTGATTTTTCTCTTTTCTCTCTCTCTCCCTCTCCCTCTCTCTCTCTCCTGATGAGCGGAGGGTTTTTAAGTGTGATCTGAAGGCGTTTCAAGTGCTGCCACTGACTAGGTCCTGTCACTCGTTTGGCAGCGTGCATTAAAAAGGCGCACAAACGCAGAGCCACCAGAAGCTTCGCACAGTAGGAGTTCGAGATGTAGCTTCACACCAATGTGTGTGCTTGTTAAACGGCGATCACTGTGAGCGGATTTGTGGAAGCGGACCTAAATCTAGAACGTTAATTTTCTATAATTATTCACAGAGTTAGTTTCATACGTGATGAGCTGTTGTGTACCGCTGCAGTGTGGCGATAGTTTGCTTTGTTATTACCAATAATCCACCACAAGCCTTGTGAAAAAAAAAGAAGAAGATAAAAAAAGGTGTGAATGCTTGACTGAGCCTGTTGCCCTGTAATTAAGAGTCACCCCATCCAGGGTCAGGGGTAGACAGGTGATAAATTCATTAGCTAGAGTATTGGGCATGTAAAAGCTCCAGTGTGCTTCCAGAACTGTAACTAGGATAAAAAGTGAATAGCTCCCTAAGTACATTAAAGCAGCCTACAAGAAATTAAGAAGAATGATTATCTTCACTTTCTAACCAAGTTTGTAATATAGCATGCATACTGTATGCCTACTAGGGTGAGCCAAATATTATTCCTATTATATAAGTATTATTACTTTCCCTATAGAATTTATTTTAATTAACTATTAAAAAAAGATGTGGCTTGGACATGTACAGAGAAGAGATGTTGAGGTTGGAACTGCCAGCCAGGAGGTCTAGAGAAACACCAAGGAGGAGATTTGTGGAAGCGATGAGAGAGGACGTGAGGGAAGAGGATGCAGAGGACAGGGTTGGATGGAGGCAGATAACTTGCTGTGCCGACCCCTGAAAGGGAACAGCTGAAAGAAACAGCTTTTTTGAAAAGATCATTACATCATTGTTCAACATAACTTCGTGCTTTTTAATACATTTTGTCCGTCTGACAACAAGCTTTCGTTTTCCCACATTAAAAATGTTTTAGGCTGGGCTGCGAGCCACGAATGCACCGCAGTCTTCATGCCTTCATCAGAAATGAATCTTCATTCGTCATAGGGCTGCTTTCAGGCGACCAAAGTCCCATGGTTCAAGATCAGGACTATAGGGATAATGCATCGTCATGCATGATCACAACGCCCTTGGATAGCAGTCTTCTATGTTTAATCCTCTCAGTGTAACGAGCACTGTTGATTATTGAACCTTTTTCTTGATAGCATTCCAATACTGGTCTTTGGGAAACCCAGATAACCTTAAGCATCAATTTTCCAACTGATGGTTGACTTTGACACTTTTTCTCAGTCGGCGATTGAGGATGTGTATGTTGCGTTTACTCTCAGGCTCGTAGTGATGAATCCTTGTCTTGTCACCAGTAACGATTCTCTTTAAGAAACTTTCACTTTCCTTTTTTTGCAGATATCCAAATCACAAGTAGGGCATCCATTTTTAACCGCAGTTACAAATAAACTGATGTAACACGTTCACACCTGCACAGCAGTGACTGGGGAGACAGAGCGGAAAGCGCTGATAAGCGGCCAACGGAAGTTTTAATATAAATAGAGTGCGGATCATTTTTGACTCAGCATCATACATTACCCTAGGTCTTGGTTGTTATATGTTTTCCTGCTCTGCACACCAAATGTTAAGTTTGTCACCAGAAAGGTGATTCACAAACAAGAAGTCAAACGTTTAGCTGACACTGAATTCTGAAGTCCCACCGAGCTAAATCAAGTTGAGACCTTTCAAAAAAATAATGTTGTTTTTAGTGAAAATGTAACATGTACACATCCATGTTGTGAGCATGCGCAGAACTTTTTTTGCCGTTCACGGTTTCCGCTACATAGCAGTACAATAAAAAAATGGAGCATAGATCGCATTCAAGCGATTAAAGTCAATGGCCATTTTTCATAATTGATTGCTTGAAATGCACAGGAAATCACCAATCATCGACTAAGACCCCATCAATAATAATAATAAGCAACTTTCAAAAAATGCAATAAGTAGAGAGGTTCTACATCCTGTTTAAATGTTATGTGATACTGGTTTCACGTGTAACAAACTGACCCATAATCTATTACCCTGCAGCTATACAGAAAGAATTTGCTTGTCTTGAGCGACTTATTGGCGCTTTGCACACAGTGTTCTCAAGTCAAGCTCCGGATCCACTGAAACCTGACCAGATACTGAAAATCGATGAATGAATATGTAATATGATGAATTTAAAACCTGGCTGAGGAACTGTTTAGAGAAAATGCTATTTATAGTAATATTGGTTGTTTATATAGAAATACAAATGTACAGCAGTCATGGCCAAAAGTTTTGAGAATTACATAAATATTGGAAATTGCAAAAGTTGCTGCTTAAGTTTTTATAATAGCAATTTGCATATACTCCAGAATGTTATGAAGACTGATCAGATGAATTGCATAGTCCTTCTTTGCCATGAAAATTAACTTAATCCCGAAAAAAAACTTTCCACTGCATTTCATTGCTGTCATTAAAGGACCTGCTGAGATCATTTCAGTAATCGTCTTGTTAACTCAGATGAGAATGTTGATGAGCACAAGGCTGGAGATCATTATGTCAGACTGATTGGGTTAGAATGGCAGACTTGTCATGTTAAAAGGAGGGTGATGCTTGAAATCATTGTTCTTTCATTGTTAACCATGGTGACCTGCAAAGAAACGCGTGCAGCCATCATTGCGTTGCATAAAAAAGGCTTCACAGGCAAGGATATCGTGGCTACTAAGATTGTACCTAAATCAACAATTTATAGGATAATCACAAACTTTAAGGAAAGAGGTTCCATTCTTGTTAAGAAGGCTTCAGGGCATCCAAGAAAGTCCAGCAAGCGCCAGGATCGTCTCCTAAAGAGGATTCAGCTGCAGGATCGGAGAGCCACCAGTGCAGAGCTGCTCAGGAATGGCAGCAGGCAGGTGTGAGCACATCTGCACGCACAGTGAGGCCAAGACTTTTGGAAGATGGCCTGGTGTCAAGAAGGGCAGCAAAGAAGCCACTTCTCTCCTAAAAAAACATCAGGACAGATTGATCTTCTGCAAAAAGTATGGTGAATGGACTGCTGAGGACTGGGGCAAAGTCATATTCTCGGATGAAGCCTCTTTCCGATTGTTTGGGGCATCTGGAAAAAGGCTTGTCCGGAGAAGAAAAGGTGAGCGCTACCATCAGTCCTGTGTCATGCCAACAGTAAAGCATCCTGAGACCATTCATGTGTGGGGTTGCTTCTCATCCAAGGGAGTGGGCTCACTCACAATTTTGCCCAAAAACACAGCCATGAATAAAGAATGGTACCAAAACACCCTCCAACAGCAACTTCTTCCAACAATCCAACAACAGTTTGGTGAAGAACAATGCATTTTCCAGCATGATGGAGCAAAAGAGGCAAAAGTGTCCATGGCCTGGAAACTGGCCAGATCTTAATCCCATTGAGAACTTGTGGTCAATCCTCAAGAGGCGGGTAGACAAACAAAAACCCACTAATTCTGACAAACTCCAAGAAGTGATTATGAAAGAATGGGTTGCTATCAGTCAGGATTTGGCCCAGAAGTTGATTGAGAGCAGCCCAGTTGAATTGCAGAGGTCCTGAAAAAGAAGGGCCAACACTGCAAATACTGTCTCTTGTCATAAATGTCATGTAATTGTCGATAAAAGCCTTTGAAACGTATGAAGTGCTTATAATTATATTTCAGTACATCACAGAAACAACTGAAACAAAGAGCAAACTTTGTGAAAAAACTAATATTTGTCATTCTCAAAACTTTTGGCCATGAGTGTATTTCTATGATGGCCTTCTGTATATAAAAATCTTCGTGTAGTATAATGAGTTCTGGTTTGCGGACGGTTTTATGGACCATTGTAATGGTTTGACCACATACTCGCCATCCCTCTGTACTTCTTAACTGCTTCACCCAATGCATAGGTGTCACTGGTGTATTGAATATGAGGCATCAACATGCTTAGGAACACCACTTGATGAGGGTTAGAGGAGAAAGATCAGACTTGGTTTCGACCCAGTAGAAAAGCTATAATAAGGCAAATTACAACTCTTCCCATTAGTGATGAGCTGGGGGAAAAAATCCCAAAATACCTATACTGAATCCTTTTTGATAGATGGACTGAACAGCAGAAAAGCACATTTTGTTTCACTCATGTCGACCAAGAACAGAAATCTGAATCGACAGTGAAAGGTTTCTTTGAACCGGGTGGTTGATGATCGTTAAATGCCTTGTTTTGGTGCACCTGTACCGTGCTTAATATTCTTGATATTTTGATAATGTGTACAGTGGCACTTCACAGTAATTGTCTGTGTTTAGTCTGGGGTCATCGCCGTTAGAATATTATATCTTTTCATACAAACCAGAACAGACTGTTGTATATAAATTGTGAATGAGTGAGAAAGCCGAAGCCTTTCTCATGCTCTCTCCGTCATGCCCTCTTTATGTCTGGCACACTCTCACGGCATCTCTCTTTGGCGCTTTTAGAGCCCCGTCTTTTTAATTGTATCTAAAAGTGACCTTGAGCTGCTATTGATCTACATCAAGAATATTTCGCCCTCCTCAGGGGCACGGCTCAGGGCACGCGAGCACACGGCCGGCTTCCGGCTCTGGAATATTGACGTAGATTTCTGGAACGTCCTCAGAAAGCCAGATAATGCTGAGCCACGAGAATACAGAGGTCACTGTAGGAGCAGAGCTTCAGAAAGCAAGTTTGTTTATATCCTGTCCAAAGCAGAAGACCTTTGTCTTCCTCAGCTGATAGAAAAGTTGATGAGGTGGCTGTGGTGGCGATGCCAGAGTTGGCAGCGAGAACGCGCAGATCGTCAGATTAATGCTGAGTGGTCGAAGAGGTCCGAGCCAGCTGGTTCAGCAGCATGACGGTTTCCTGAGATTCACCCCAAATCATCAGATTCCCAGAAGAGACTCCGCATCAGCACCCGGACAGGAAGCCTTTCCAACACTTTCCATCCCGAATGCCGTCATCCGCGGCAGAAAGGAACTGGTGTTCGTCATGAGAAACGCATCAAGCAGGCCTGCAGCTTCTGCGAAGCCCTGTGAGGTCAGCTAATGCAGGACGCCTCACCACGTTCCCACTTTGGCACATCTTGCTTCCTGTTTCACAGCTGATTTTGGCGGCAGCACTCACTTGTTGCTTAGAAACGCTTTCCTTCATTTTATTTTTTTTTCCATCCTTTTCATTTTTTTTCCCTGCCACTCTCCCTCTCTCTCTATTGCTTCTCTTTCTGCCCACTCTTGCTCCAAATAAAAAGCACCATCTGCCATCGTGGCGCTCTGTTTCTCTTGGGAGCGCGTTTTTTCTCTCGGTGAGCGAGCCGCTCCAGGACGCCTCGAAGTTTAACGAACTTCTATTGTCCTCGGCGGCGAGCTCGCGTCAGGCCCCGCGCCAGCGCCTCGCTTTGAGCCCAGCCTTTTGGAAAAGAGCTGAAGAAAAGCATTCCTAGAATAGCTGTTGACATTAAAGATTGGCTTCACACGTACAGAATGTACATAGATGTTGTGTATGTATAGCGTTTTTGGAGCGATTTTGAGTTTTAAAGCGAGTGATGTTTAAGTTCATGGAGGAAGAGTCACTGTGGTGTGATTATGTGCATTTGCAGTGAGGTTTTTGGGGAACCGCGGTCAAATTGTTTAATTAAAGTTGGCGGGTGCGCGCAGTAATGTAACGCTTTGGAGTAGCTTTTAGGGAAATTATTTTTAGAGTTTTTAAGATCATTGTTTTTGGAGGTGTTGGTATTACTGTCGTTCTTCCCTGTGTGTTTTTGCCAACACTGTGGCTTCTTTTAAAAGGAAGGCATAGTAAAGCTTGATTCCTCATAAAGACTTCTTCTCAAAGGCTCTCAACTCTGATAGCAAAAAAAAAAAGGAGAGGGAGGGAGAGACATGCTGCTTGCATGGTTGCATCCGAAGATGTTGATTTTGTCTAATATGCTTTATCACACAGGATTGAATGCTGAACGGGCTTTTAAATTAAGAATTGAATTGCAAATCGGCTTCACTTTAAAGCCTCCAGGCTTATTTTTGATCGCTTCTCTCCAAATGTTTATAGGCGTTTCCAGTCTTGTGGATTTAACATGGTGTGTATGCAGGCATTTTCTGGGTTTCCCATGTTTGTCCATGACTTGCATCTGATCACAATTTGTGTGTTGTCTGAGCACATAAGCATTTTTTTTTCCTCCAGAATTCATGCGATCATGTGTCTGCACAGTACTCAGATCTCCAAGCAGATGGCTGTCGTTTTGCTGTTATTTGTTCCGCACGAGCCAATTTCTTGCTGGATTTTTTTTTTTTTTTTTTTGCTGGTAAAGTAACAAGACAAAGTAAAAGGATTCAGCATCAGAGGGAAAGAAATGCTATCTGAAGCTGGCTGTGCCTCCCCTACCAAGTGGCAGCACACAGCATGGGTTCAATTAGCCTTACAGTAAAATGGTACAAACACCAAGTTCACTTCGAGGGCAAAACACTACAGGTGGATACGTCAGTTACGATCACGTTAATCATCTGGATATGTCATATCTATACCATGTCTAACCTTATACTGGAGTTTTAGTTGATAAAACATCAACATCCCCCCCCTTCACCACATCGGTGCTGCCACATGCAATTTACAGGTCAGCACAAGGAACAGGACTGTACCTAATCTGACCTCCTGAAATGAGCAAAACTCAAGGGTATGACTGAAGCCTCCTTATATATATCGTATTTGTTTAGAAAATGGAAAGGATTTGACGCACCCCCTCAGGAACATTTCTTCTCTTTAGAATGCATTGACGACTAGATCGATCAGGATATCCACATGTAACAGACACGCGCCAATTTGAATTTTAAGTCAGTGCACGTACATTAGTATGCTCCTTTTAAACCTCCGGCTTGGTGTCCAGGGAAGACTCCCAATCGTTCGCCGGCCCATTTCGAGTTTATCGATCTTTTAAGTACATATGGCGGTGAAGGACCGCTTGCTTTAGAATTTGACAGAATACAGCAAGGCTCAAAATAACTCTGGTGGATCTGTTCTTTCAAATCTTGGCCAAGCAGGTCCAACCTTTCCTTGCTCTACGGTGGCAACAGTAAACAATAAGAGACATCTCGTAGGTGTTGGTTTCACTTTTTTCCTTGCCCTGTTGGCTTCGTGTCTGCTTTGAAAAATATGATTTCAATTTGCATGGGGCAGATCTCTCCCGTCGCAGGCTGTAGGTGGTAATGGCTGGAAGCTTTAGAATGTCGCCGTTATCCGCCTGAGGAGAGCAAAGGCCACGGTCCAAGCTGCTCTGACCACAACAAATTTAATAAGCAAACCTTACAGAAGAGAAGGAACATGGAACAAGACCTCAGCATATACAGTAGCTACTGGATTTTCTGCATGGTTCCTTTTACCTGCGTCGCTCTGAAGATGATTACTGCGATGAAATCGGGAGTGAATGTATAACATACAGGTTGAGTAGGAATGTTAAGGTTAGAAAATTTCTGATAATTCAGTCTGATTGTTAACAGCTAGAATTCAACTAGAACTTGTAGATGGGGATGCCATCAGTGCCAACAAACCTAGTCTGTTTTGTTAATAATTAGTATACTGGAAATATCCTTAAAAAAAAATATGCTAGACACTGGAGGAAAGCTATTGAAGAAGCTATTTAAGCCATTTGACCTTGTTTTGACCTTGACCCTGTTTGGATCAATCAGTTTTGCTGCTGGTTACTGTGATAACGCCAAATAAATCTGTCAGTTTGAGTTTCATGTTAAAGAATGGGTGTTTAAACATTCATAGGGTTTATACACTCACCTAAAGGATTATTAGGAACACCTGTTCAATTTCTCATTAATGCAATTATCTAATCAACCAATCACATGGCAGTTGCTTCAATGCATTTAGGGGTGTGGTCCTGGTCAAGACAATCTCCTGAAATCCAAACTGAATTTCACAACGGGAAAGAAAGGTGATTTAAGCAATTTTGAGCGTGGCATGGTTGTTGGTGGCAGACAGGCCGGTCTGAGTATTTCACAATCTGCAGGTATGCAGCAAAGCGTTTGTGAAGCCACAACACGCACAACCTTGAGGCGGATGGGCTACAACAGCAGAAGACCCCACCGGGTACCACTCATCTCCACTCCAAATAGGAAAAAGAGGCTACAATTTGCACGAGCTCACCAAAATTGGACAGTTGAAGACTGGAAAAATGTTGCCTGGTCTGATGAGTCTCGATTTCTGTTGAGACATTCAAATGGTAGAGTCAGAATTCGGCATAAACAGAATGAGAACATGGATCTGGTGGTGGTGGTGTTATGGTGCTCGGATCTTTTCTTGGCACTCTTTAGGCTCCTTAGTGCCAATTGGGCATCGTTTAAATGCCACGGCCTACCTGAGCATTGTTTCTGACCATGTCCATCCCTTTATGACCACCATGTACTCATCCTCTGATGGCTACTTCCAGCAGGATAATGCACCATGTCACAAAGCTCGAATCATTTCAAATTGGTTTCTTGAACATGACAATGATTTCACTGTACTAAAATGGCCCCCACAGGGCATGTGCATCCCACAAATCTCCTGGATGTGCATCCCACAAATCTCCATCAACTGCAAGATGCTATCCTATCAATATGGGCCAAAGTTTCTAAGGAATGCTTTCAGCACCTTGTCGAATCAATGCCACGTAGAATTAAGGCAGTTCTGAAGGCGAAAGGGGGTCAAACACCGTATTCGAATGGTGTTCCTAATAATCCTTTAGGTGAGTGTGATATTTTACAAATTTCGTCAGATTTTATTTAATAGCAATGAGTAAAAAAAAAGAAAAAGGTTTCAGAGTAAAAGTACACATTTTATTTAAAAAGTGAAAGTTGCCAGATATATAAATAAAAAGGTAAAGTAAAGAAATTATTTTTAAGTACCATAACAAAGTATTTAAAGTTGTAAAATTATTACTTTTTTTAATTACTGAATGTAAAGACAGGATGCAATCCTTAAAGCATTTTTTAAATGCTTTGTGTCTTATTTATCCCCTTTGGATTGACTCTAGTATACCAAGTCAATATTATTGACACTTTATTTTTACCCATGATATTGACATCTTGATTTCTCCATGCCAAACAACAATTTACATTAAAAACACGTGCAGACCCATCCTTAATGATCTACAAACATCTGGAAAAATTATATCAATCAATACTAGATGATTTGTTTCTAGATCAATAGTATTAAGAATCTATAAATCTGTAAGATGGCAACCTGGCACGCAGGCAGAAATACAAGTATGTAGTTTACATTTTAAAATGATCTGCTGCATTACTTTCAAACAGGAGTGAACTCAGTCTAATGGAGATCTTGAGATTTAATTATTATCTTTCACATTAAGCAGGCTAGCTTTTAAAAGTATTACATAAAGTGCATTTATGGCCATCTTTGTTTCAACATATCATGGCTCTTGCTCCGGTTGTTCTCACTGCTTTTGTGGTCTAACTCGGATCCCCAAAAATCTAGGTTGGATTGCACAATCTTCTCCCTCTGGACTCCCCCTAATTCATACTACAGCAACCCTTGTTTCTGAGTACGAGGGTCTGACTGCACTGAAACCCTTTGACTTCAGTAATTTGTTATTGTTACAAATATATTCCGTTGCTATCTATATGGTCATAAGTTTCTGAACACTCGTGCTTTTTAAACATTACTATTACATATTTACCAGCTTTGCGATGTGAACTTTCCTGATTTTGGAGACTAACTGTGGGGATTTGTTCGTCCGGATACAAGCACATGAGAGAAGTCAGACACTGACGGCGGGCAATGATGCCTGAGGCACAATCAGCGTTCCAGTTCATCTCAAAGGTGTTCAGTAACATACAATGTCTTCTTGGAGCTCGCTTTGTGTACAGGAGCATTGTCAAACTAGAGCAACCCATGATACCAATGTTGCCAACATGATTTTTTGCATGCCCCCCCTCCCCACCTTTTAGATGTCTGGAACGGATTATCTGCATTTATATCGGGAAAATCGTATCGCAATATGAATTTTCACCTTAAGAACTCGAGAACTAATTAAACTTGTATGTGGAGTTTCTGCTCTATCCATCCATCCATCCATCCATCTATTTTGGGCTTTTATTCACGTGTTTCTTTCTGTCACTCTGGGATACGTATAAGCACCATGTCACTGATTTAGTGGAGCCACCAAATCAATGTTACTTAAATAGTTATTATCATAAGCCTGTTCAGATATCTGACTTATGTGACAGCCAGGCTAATGTGTGCTAGCTAATCTTGCTGATTAGCCTACATGCAAATTTTGCAAAAACTACACCACTGATTCCTCCCCCCCACCCCCCCTTAATTATTTAATTAATAACAGAATTAAAATATGCAGATTTACTATTTTAGTATAGGACTGCATGTTTCTGCTATACAAGTCGTATTATTTTGTGATCTTCCAAGTGGCAAACTTGCTCAAGTGAAGTTCTAGGCGTTTCTTGGTAAAGACTCATAAAAGAGATAAAATTGTGATGCTTTTTTTTTTTTTTTTACCCCCTTGGACTACAAAACCAACAGGGGTGCAAACTTCTGCAAACTTTACCAGAGGACCTTATGAAAACTATTGTGAGTAGTTCAGTTTATTATGTGGAAGGGTTTATGTGTGTAAGCCACTCTATACAAGTCTTTTGATGATTTAAGCTGAACTTTATCCCACTGTTCCTCATTGTGCTCCTCCTTTTCAAGCCTCCTCGAGGAGGTCCCTGACCTCCGTCTACCCACAATCCCTTCAGTGGGACTCTCTCTGTTAGCTACTCTCAGTCGGAGTGGGGTCAAACTCTTCTCTGGCTTAAACCCTGTTGAATGATGCTATTGAGAGAAGCACGTTAATAATTCAGAGAGACCTCCGCCGTTTCGTTCACGCAACCTGGACTCCTGTGTAAACACCTTTGTGAAAAGAGCAGAGCACCTACCTGGCCATCTTTCTTTCTCATATGCCCACAAGAGAGATTTAAGTCTCCAGGGTACCTCTCGGGCCTGATTGAAGCCTTTTTTTGTACAACCGTTTGGAAGAAAGTCTGATTGGAAGAAAATCTTTCAACAAGTGGTGATAATAGATGATAACAGCACTGGGACATTTAACTATATAGACCACTGTGCTTCCCAGATGTTCTGCAGTCGTTAATTACTGTCAGTCTTAATAATTGTTTCGAAGATGTTCTGAATTGCCTTCGTGTGTTTTTTTTTTTTTTTACACCTAAAGCAAGCTAGAAAGCTATCTTGCTTCTAATACAAGGCTGAATCCCCGATCCCTCTTTTCCCTTGATCAAGGGCCCTACTTGGTTTGTGGGACAAGTGATTGTACACCCTAGAGCACTAGCTTTCCATTTAACGCTACTTGGGTTTTAACCCCGGAACCCGGAAATTCTAAAGCAGAATACAAGGTCATGGTCATGCTGTTGTGCAGAATATCAACGCTCCCTCTAGTGTGATATTTCTCAATTAACACTTTGCACTACGGTGCAGAAGGATTTTTGGAACTTGTCCACATGATTAACAATATGAAAAGCTGCCTGATCACATATCTGCTGTTTTTGTGTTTGTGTGCAGGTGACTCTGGGAAAGGTGCTTAAAGCCATCGTCGTAATGAGGAGCCTGTTCATTGACCGCACCATCGTCAGAGGATACCACGAGAACGTGTATTCCGAGGACAGCAAGGTAACCGCGAACTACTGCACATGTTTCGCATTCGCGCGAGGCTCCAGTATAGACTTAGCATTAATTGTGGTGACTTGTGTTATCATTGTATTGAGTGCACTGATGACCCTTATTTCCACCCATAATGTTCCACACTTTTTCCATAACAACAGGACAAGCTTTTGGTCCAGTTCAATTCCAGTGCCAAAATAGTGCTGGTCTTGAACCAAGAACCAGCAGAGAGAGATGCCTGGGTGCCAAGCTGTTTTCATGAATGCCGTTAAAACAAGACATCAATGCAGAAATTCATAATGCCACAGCGTGTAGCAATGCTTCCCCACAGCTTAAGAGTCTCTGGTTTGAAGCTAAGCTTGGGTGGAGCTTTGCAGATTTTCTACAATACATGTGCACTCTACTGTAGGTCCTATACACCTCCCGCAATCATGTCAGGTGCAGAATATTGGTACCATTGGTACCCCAGTCCAGGGTGTACTTCACCTTATGCCCTGAGGACCCTGGGATTGGTTCCTCCTTGACCTTACGTTATAGGATATTCGGTGTAGAGGACGGAAAGATGGATGTATATGTCAGTATATGTGTGTATGAGCGCTCCGTTCAATTCGCAACATTTTGTTTATAATTATAATTATCAGAATTATTAGTAACTCATCTTGCTTGACCACATAAAATGTTGGCATTAAAGACCAAAACTACTGCAAGTCATAATTCAGAATGGTACTGTATGTTCAAGCAACTTTCCCTTCGCCGTTTTGCTTGTGCTTTCCTTTCACACACACATACACCCACACGTCTTCCTTTCCTTACTACAAAAATCTGTATAATACAGGGCTAAAGGCCAGACTATGAAGAAGAATACAATTTTATGATTTACTTTTTTTTTGGGGGGGGGTGATGTCATGGGTTGTGATGTCATGGGTTGTGATGTCATGGGTTGTGATGTCATAACACACTTTAAAGTAGTTAACAAAAGCACCACCTGGTCCGGTGCGAATTTTGTTTACCCTTTTATAACTTTCAAAAAAAAAAAAACATTTCTTTTTTAAAGCCCACTTATTATTTTTTCCACTCACTGCATGTTCTCATTTTTTGTGCAAGGTCATACTGACCTCCTGGAGCCTTTTGATAGTTCTTTGTAAGTGCAATGGCTCTCGTGGCTTAGGTAACAATATGAAATCCAGAGATGTCTTTTTTTTCCCCCCCTCTGTGGTGTTTTAATAATTCAGACGTGTTCAGAGCTCTCCCTTTGCTATGGAAAAAGCGTAAATGATGTGAGATGTCGTCCACTATCTATCGTCTCTGCTCCCAACACGTCACTTTCAGCGTTGCTGCCTGATTCGTTTTTGAACACAGTGATCCGCGTCTCTCGCAATCTCGGCGAGCCGAGCCGTTTGAACGCGCCGAGGTGACACTAATATAAGGCAGCCATCAAAGCCGTGCGCAGCCTTGATCAGCGTTAATTACGGCAGCGAGTATGAAGCGTGTGAACTCGCTGTCAGGATGCTGCTTTGCCCTGGGCTGCTGGGCCGTCGTGTGCGCGTGTTGAGCAATAATGATTAACCTCTGCTGGCGGAGAGGGCTGCTCCCACTGACAGTGGCGCCATACACAGCTCACCTTTACCCTTTAAAAACTTCTGCAAACAACTGTTTATCTCGCTCTTTCTGGTGCCGCTTGAAAAAATGTTTGGTTCAAAATAAAAAGTTTTGGTTCACGTTTGGTTTGCGGCATATTAAATAATCACATGATAACGGCATTAAAAACACTGTGTACTCTGTACTGTGTCGTATATCTATATGTATACATCTCATCTAAAAAGACATGACACCCTTAGGGCTTTCTGTGCCTCTGGAAAAATATTACACATTTCTTAAAAGTGTAAACGTAAAGCAGATATGTTTGTTTTTGTTCCATGGAATCATTTTTTTAAATAATATTGTAAGGATTAAGTTTTGCTTTTGAAAAAAAAAAAAAATTTTTGTATCTAATCTGGAATACATTTTTATTAATTTATTTAGTGTTTTTTTTTTGGTGGTGCTAGAACACATCCAGGAAATGAAGCTCATGTTAGGACTTAAAATGGAGATAAAATACTATATACTGTACATAACTGTTTAGCCAAATTTATTACTACATTGATTATTACACTTATGTCAGTTACCTGTATTGAAACTGCACAGTTTGATAAAAAAAAAATGAAATGACACACATTGCCGTGCAGTTTTCGTATTTACAGTAGTATTCAAATGTGTGAGGGGGCGTTCGGGTCAATCCAGGACTTTTGTTTTTGCAAACTAACAGGTCACAGCTACTGTACAGTCTATATTTCTCTATACAATCCCATGCGACACTAATGCACTTATCCCAGCATTTCACTAGCGCTTATATACCGTCAATTTCCCATGATCGGACTGTCTGCTTCATGTCTGAAATTCTGTCCTCCCAGGAACTCCTTTAATAAACCAGACATGTGGAAATGGGATGGTGTGAGGTCAAGACTGTAGAGGGGGATGTTGTAATAACTCCCAGCCAAGTTCCTATAATGTGCAAGTGGATGACTGTGTACAGTTCCCACACACAGATGTGCTTCTTCTGCAATTTAGTGACAAGTTATCTGTCGATATTAAAAGATGAGGCGTTCCACTCACTAAATGTTCATGGAAATGAAGTTTGCTCTCGAGCTCCTCGGAATCTTGCACCATTCAAATGTCTTACTGCAACTAAGGGCGTTTTTACATAATTTCTGAGAACACTTTACCTTAAAGTCTGGTTAATTTTAATCAGTAAGAACACAATCATTCCACACACAGGAACCATGCCCGAGACCAGCTGAAGGGGTGGTCTTAAGAACAGTACAGGATACTCGGGCATGAATCGAATCACGTATGGAAGCAGTCGTACCTGAGAATGGAAGTAATGTGCCAGCGATTTCGTTCTCGTGGAATGTATTTGCACTCAAAAGCACGTTTAAAAAAATGTACAACGCCGTCTGTTGGATTTTTGGAACGCAATTTTTGTTACTGTGAAGTGCGGAGAATGAAGGTGTGAGATTACGTTAATTAAGAAGACTTCAACTGCACACTCGTAAGTGCATATTAAAAAATGTACAGTGCCTTCTGTTGAACTTTAAGATGAACTAATGATTTTTTTTCCAAGGTCAATATTTATTTATTTATTTATTTATTTATTTTTAACTCTAGAAGGTAATTTTCCATTTAAATTTTAAAGCAAAGCCTATATGTTACCTCAAGCTCAGCCTAATACACCTCTGAAAACCCCATTAAAAATTTGTTCAGCAGTTTTTATGTGGTACATGCACAAACAAACAGACGGGCAAAAATTCCAAGATGTGGTGATGTTTATACACACCAAATTTACAGTTCTATTATATACACACAGACACACACAGTGGAACCTTGGATTGCGAGTAATTTGGTCCACAAGCAAAACAAGCAAAATCTTTTAATTAAATTTGAACTTGAACGAAACTTGAATAAATGAACGAGGTCTTGATATATATGAGTAGTACGCATGCGCTTTGTCTGCCGAGTGTCACGTGATAACAACCGAGCCAATGGTTCTTCTTGGGCATGCGCTGTAGGATTATGGGTAATTGTCTCCCATGTCTCAGTGTGCGTGCGTCACTCATATAGTCAACATCTGTGCATGATATACTGTTTATTATAACACTGTGACCACATGTTTATGCGTGCAAGAGCTTGCAAAAGCAAGTGTCATTGCTTTCAAAGCTCTACTTGGAGATATACTGTACTTAGTGGTATGTCTGTGTGTACAGTATGTGTGTGTATGTATGTCCAGTGGTTGGACAATGAAACTGAAACGCCTGGTTTTAGACCACAATAACTTCAGAAGTAGCTTCTTTGGCACATACAAACATAAAAAAAATTGTAATAAGCATCAATCACTGAGCTCTGGTTGCTGTGTTCTCCCCGTGTTCATTCGGGCGAAATCTGGGTTCTTTCCAGTTTCTCTGACATCCCAAATACACGTTGATGGACAATCAGCTATGCTGAATCATCTCTGTTTGCATTTTATGATTTTTGTGCGTGCGTGCGTGCGTGTTTTGAAAGTCATCCTACACAGTAGCCCCCTTCCTTCCTCTTCTCCTATAGTTTTACATCAGCTTCTCACACACACACACACACGCGCGCGCGCAAACAAACCTGTCATCAGATTTTCTGTGTTAAATGAGGAGATAATCAGTTATTGATCAGTTTTTTTTTTTTTTTTTTTTTTGGATATCTTGCGCATCAGACCATTTCTTAGGAGAGGGGAAAACATTAGTCTAAGACCCTTTAAAATGCTTCAACACAAACTCAAGCACAAATTCACACACAATTTCCATACTGGTAATCAGCTAGACATCCTCATTATCCTTGTTTGACATGCTAGCATGCCCATTGAAGCAGCAATTCCCTTCAGGTAGACGAATATCCAGATACTGTTTTGGCTAAATGTCCGAATCCTAACAGTCATGCTCCAAAGTGCAGTGGAAAGCCTTTATGGAAGAGTGGAGGAAGGAAGAAAGAGTTGAGCACGATTGGGTCTGAATGTATCCACTATATTGCACGACAGAGGTTAGAGAAATATACATAGTGTGACATAGAGCAGTTATTTATTTGAGAATAGACTTTATTATTAGCTCTTTCCGATTAAAAGTCTTTATATATATATATATATTAATCGTGCACAAAACAGCAGTCTTTGAGGCGATTAGGTCTTGACACAGTGCGTGTTGAGCGCAACTACTCGAGATGTCTCTGTACAAAGCAGACTCTTTGAGAAGGCTTCGGAGAAGAGCTCGTAATCCGGCTCGTTGTTTGAAGCTGCAGGTGACTCAGAGGTGACCCGGGCCGAGGGAACACAAGCTTCAGGAGTCAGCTGTGTTTATTGACTGCCTTCTGCCGGCAACCTCACACTCTTGCCACCTTAAGCCCTCGGATCAGGTTCTACCACACAGACCATTAATCCCCGAAGCAAGAGGCTGAGAAGGAAGTCTCACAGGAGAGGAGAGAGAGTGAGTGAGAGAGAGGAAGAGATTGGCGGAGGGAGTAAGGGAGGCAGAAAGACAGGAAGAGGGCACACGGATGAATGGGTGAGTTAGAAAGATCGGAGAAGGAAAACCGCGCCATCAAAGTGGGGCTTCAAAGCCTTCCCCTGACATCTCTTGGGTATTCTACGATCGGGCATTCTTCCTACTTCAAAGGGCATCTGCGTGTCTGAGTGGGTCGGGGGACAGTAGGGATATGGCTTCTGATTTCTCTAATAAACGCTGACACTGACCCTGTTTGATATTAGATTTAGGGAACGCTATGATTTGTTAGCGCCTTTGAAACTGTTCTGACGACCTTAACACGTGAGAGAACTTTTTTTCTTTTTTTTCCTACTCAACATAAAACCAAGCAACTTGAATCACCTCGTTCCATGAAAACTACCCTTATCTATAAACTTCAGTACTTCCATTGGCTACAGCTCAAGGTAAAGGCTTTATCCAGTGTTCACAATAGTGGAATGAAATGGTTGACTCAATGGTCTAGTTACACGTCTTTATCCAAGGAGACTTGGGGAACGAACACCCTGAGAACACCCTGGACGGGGTGCCAGTCCATCGCACAAATACACACACATATACGCTCTTTCAGTCACTTTCAGTTTGGGAATCTGCATGTCTCTGGACTGTTGGAGGAAACCAGAGTACCCGGAAGAAACCCTCCAAGCACGAGGAGAACATTGCAAACTCCATGCACGCAAACCCGAGGCTGGAATCGAACCCGGACCCTGGAGGTCGAAGACGACAGTGCTAACCACTAAGCCAGCGTGCCTCCCCATGAAATGGTTGTTCAAGAAATTGCTGTTCTACACCATAACAGTCTATACCGTAATGGTTAGACATTTACCTGAAATTCATGGTTCTGTTTGGATTTTTCTCATTTCTGCAGTCAGATCCATGAAAATAAGTTTGCTAGTTTTTCATTGCTGCACCCATTCCCCTAAACTCCATATCTGCTACTTGTCCCAAACAGACAGGAGCGGGTTACTAACCAACACATTCCTCCTCTCTGTCGGTATCAGTCGTCTCACATCCATGTACTGATCCGGAACCTGGTACTTTGACAACTTGAAAATTGCTGAGAGAGTTGCAGTATGGTTATCCTCCATGCATATACCTCTTGAGAACGGGTCTACTTCCGGCCTGGCATTTGAAACTTATGCTGGTGATCTATTTATAAACTTTCATATTTCAGTGCATAAAACTAGTACAGGTGAGTGGAGATAAAAGATAAAGTTAGAAAGCGGATCTAGAGTAGATTTCGACGCCTCGCTCTGAGCCCGACATCCTTTCTTCCCTTTCCTGATCTACATTTTTAAATAAAACCCGCGAGCTTCTTTTGTGTAATAGATTAACACGGATTAATACGCAAAAATGAATGAACTTTTTTTCTTCTCTTTACAGCTGGATATCTGGTCAAAGTCCAACTACCAAGTATTTCAAAAGGTGAGTGAACCAGAGAGTGTGCACCGAGCCTAATTATGTATAATATATTACAAGAAGAAAAAGTCAATTTTGCCAGTGGGATGCTGCACTAATCCCCACTTCAGCCTGAGTGTGGTCTTTAATTACAGCCGGCATGTGAAGGACCATGTTTCAAGCTGTAATACATTTTAAAGTCAGCTCTGATAGGCGCAGAGTGAGAGGAAGGCGGAGTGTAAGCCCATGAAAGCAGGCAACGTCGTCTTGGCCTCGCTTCCTGCCGAAGTCTTCACTACGTTGCTTGTGCAAAAAAAAAAAAAAGCTTTAATCATTTATCAGTAGAATCTTACAGTAGGTCCTAATTAGATCACCATCTTTCATCCTGATGGCAGTCACGTTTTCGTCTTCCTCACCAATGCCCAGGCCTACTTTAGCTATCATTTGGATTTCTTTTTTTTCCCCCCCCCCGTTTTTGTTTTACTCCAAACCACTTTCCCTGCATCCCTCAGCACACCCCGAGCTTGGGTTTGAATCCGCTGCTTTCTTCCTTTCATGTTCCTCTTTCTCTGAATCTCATTAGACCGGAATTAAAGCCCTGGAAGCCTCTGGGCAGACGGAGAGAGCTCCTGTGTCTGGCTCTCTGTTTAGTGAGAGATCGTGTAAGAGATTGACAGAGAGAGAGAGTGTGTAACTACAGTTTACAGTAGGAAGGAGCGGAAAAGACAGATGTAGAGAGCTAGTATAGCTCACTGCAGCTTCCAGAGGAAACACAGGGTGGGCGGTTAAACACTGTTCATCTAGATGGGCTGGTCCGAGGAGTGGCCTGCTTGTTTCTGCCCCCCTAATGTTCTCCTCACAGCTGTTTCTCCTGCCTTGCAGTTCTTCTTGCTCACTTACTTATTTCAGTTAGGTTCATCTTTTTCATCCTGGGTTCTGATGAGATAAGTGGGAATATCATCAAAGAGGATGAATGTATTTGATCATATTAGTGCAGTCAGATATATAACGTAAAGAAACTCTAGAATAAGGTGCATTTTATGGGATTTTAACAGGATACCGACATTGATGGAGCCAAAAGTTTGTAGATTCCTGACCGTTACTATTTATTATATTAGTAATATTACATATTAGCTTTTTTTTAGCCCATCTTTTTAACTCTTATAATTACGTTCACAGTTCTGCGTGGACTTTCTAGGATTTTATAATGTGGCGGTACTGAAGGAATTTGAAGAGCAATGTATGTATGCGTGTCCATAAACTTTTGGCTATGTTGTGTATTTAATACAAGACTATTAAGGGCATCATCAAGGGAACTTTTTTGTTTTTTCCTCTAAAATCAATATCAAATAGCATGCTTATTAAAACATGACAGAATGCATTGAATTTCATTTGCAAGCAAAGTGTACTGTACATCCTGTCACACCGTCGGAAAGAGTTTGTGTGTCTCAGTGCTCACAGATCTGAACTGCTCTTGTACAGGGTGGGCCATTTATATGGATACACCTTAATTTAACGTAACTTTTGCATTGACAATCCATCACAGTGGGCAGCACATTGAACACATTTTATAAGTGGTCAGAAACTTGTAAAAAAAAATTGTTTTAATGAAAGAATAAAGTTACGTTAAAACCAAGCACACCATTGTTTTTCTTGTGAAATTCCCAATAAGTTTGATGTCACATGACCCTCTTCCTATTGAAAAAACTAAAGTTGGATCCAAGATGGCCGACTTCCAAATGGCCACCATGGTCACCACCCATCTTGAAAAGTTTGCCCCCTCACATATACTAATGTGCCACAAACAGGACGTTAATATCACCAGTCATTTCCGTTTTATTAAGGTGTATCCATATAAATGGCCCACCCTGTATACTAGAGTTTCTCTGCATGCTTTTTTTTTGTGGTTAAATATATCAGTCCAAGTACATGAGCATGGTATCAGACTAATACCTGCTACCAGTATCCGTTTCACTCCAGCCCTATATTTTATTAAATGGTTCAGTTCAGATTGCACGGCATACAGTATCATGCATAAGTGAAATTGCTATTCAGGGCGTCTGGTGTCGTAGCTTTTACTCAGTGAATGATGACAGAGTACAAGCGATGTGGTAGAATGAAATTGTTCATTTGTAGTACCTCGCGACAGTTACATTAGTGACGGGAGATGAGGCTTTGAAGAAAGTAATAAGGAGATGGCGATCTTTTGGGAAATGAAACAATAACATTAATCTCAGTGTCTGAGATATAGATTGAAAGTGGGATTAACGTTTCAGCGAATGACTCCATGCAATCCCTCCAACTAATCCCCCCCCCCCTTTTTTTTTTATGTGTCCAGTGATAAGGTTGATTTTTATAATGATCAAAATCAACCTGCTTCTCTTGCACATACGGTTATTAAGCAAGCAGTAGTCATGACGAGACTCAGTTTTTTAGAGGGATCCAATCTGCGGAGATAGACTTGTCCGCTATTTTAAGTGAGTAAGACCGAATCTAAAATAAATGAATAAATAGTCCCCCTCAAGGTCGTAAATTTTTTCGACTTCGATTAAGAGCCAGGAACGCATTAATGACTATTCTTGTTGAACCACACTCGTAGCACTTTGTCTTGATGTTCGGAGCCAGATAAGCTATTACAAATCTATATTTATAGATCATTTACAGAGGATGAGGGTTTAAATTACAAGTCTGTGCCCAGAAATACACACCATGATCATCAGTGAGTGACTTGAAATGACAAACATCATCAGTCACAGTTATAAAATCCAGTTAAAGTGAAAGGCAGTCTGACGAAAGAGAATTTAACTTCGATAATCTGACTTTGCTTAATGCACTGAAACATAATTCCCATGCCCATAACACATCCCGATGTTTGTTGCGCCCAGGTGACGGACCATGCCACCACAGCACTGCTGCACTACCAGCTGCCCCAGATGCCCGATGTGGTGGTTCGCTCCTTCATGGTGAGTTCTTCCTGGTGTTTTTTTAATTACACTACACCCTTCTGTCCGTGGCATGCTGCTCAGCTCCTGCATAAGACGTTTCTCACTTGCTACCGTCATTGCCCCCAGACGATGTGAAGGAAAAATCATAACATCCCGGTGGTGGCGGAAGGCGGAAAGTCCAACTTTTCTCACTTTTGACAAGATAGGTGATAAATTAAAGGGAGGGGGAATAAAACATAAGGTGTCTTAGTAAGGTGTTGCACCACTAATACACATTGCCATAGATTCTCTGTAACTGCATTGAAAAAGCCCTCATGATTTGGAGGTGGGTCAGACAGCTCCCATTAAGATAGAAATGTTTTTAAATGCTATTAACCATCCCTAAGTTGTATTCATAAAGACATTAATTTGGAAGGATCTGTAAAGTCAGTACATTAGCAAAGCCTCACAGGAAACTAGGCACAAATCAACCATTTACTGTACTTAAAAATTTACGAATTAATTAAGATTCAAATGTTGGATTTTTAGCAATGCAGTTTGCTGCTCCACTAGAGAAGATTAATCTAAGAAAATACTGGACAACAACAAGGTTTGGTTCATGAGTGGTCCGCCAGATCATGTAGGAAATCATGGCTTTCCTTTCTCAACGTGCTTCAGTCATTCGCCATAATCGACCCCTGGTAGCCAAGGACATCCCAGATGTTCATAATTAAACTTACAGGCATGAAAGGACCACAGGGACTGGACTATATACAAGTAGGAACAGCACAGAATTGGCCAAAGTGGCAGGTAGCATCGGGCCGGACACAGAACTGACTCTGGGAGAACATGTAAGGGCCAGATGGTAAGCCTGAAATTGATGTATGGCTTGCTGCAGTCAGTGTCGCCGCTCCTCTATGCCAGGTTGACGGCCAACAGTTCCCGCTGTGCCAAACATGAATTCTGTTTTGGTGGGATACCAAGTTGAGTGAGCACCTGTCTAATATGCTTATGTTTTCAGAAAGAGAATATGACATAAGCAGCATGATGTCCATATACACAAACAGAAAAAAAAAACATCTGTCAGAGTATCATTTATGTGATAAAATGTGAAACATGGCTGAAATCTTGGCTACCCCATTCTTCCGTGTTCCTGTGATTCTCACATTGGTTGTAAAACTGAACCACACCTTTAACAAAGGTGTTTAACAAAGACTGTGCTTTATTTGTAAAAGCCTAGGTCTAGAAATGGCTTTTGTTTTGTCTTTTTGTCTACACTTCCATCCCCCAGTCATGTTAGCGGAACGTTCCTCTATCGCTTTTGTCCAACAGAAAAAGTCGTGTGTCTGAGTCAGGAATGTGGGCACTTGTGTAGTCTTCAAGTATACGTCAGCGGTTCCGAGAAGGTTTTCAGCATCTTTTCAACAGATATCATGACTAAGCACAGTTTAGGACCAATTTGTTTCTCAGTCTCACACCTCTCAGTTCTTCTCTTGGCTCATGACAGTTGCGATGAATACCACGTGAGCTGAATGAGCCGAAGATGGGGGAACAAAAATGCGTAGTACACGAGACAAGGTGCAGAATTCAGGCTGAAATCATCCTGTGGGTATCTGTACAACCACAACCCCTAAGACATTCTTTTTTTACACACTCACTCACTCACTCATCTTCTATACTGCTTTATACTTTATTCAGGGTCGTGGGTGGCCTGGAGCTTATTCCAGGAGACTTAGAGCAGGAGGCAGGGTACACCCTGAACAGGGTGCCAATCCATGGCAGGGCATACACACACACACACTACAGGAAATTTGGGAACGCCAGTTAGCTTAATCTGAGGAAAACCCACCCAACCCGAGGAGAACATGCTAACTCTGCGCACAGACATGCTAACTCTGCGCACAGAGTCTGACCTGGAATCGAACCTGAACCCTGTAGCTGCAAGGTGACGGTGCTAACCACTACACCTCCATGCTGCCTTTTTACACATTATTTACATATATAATAACATTATAACAACCTAGGTTTGGTTTCCCCTTGTGCCCCCGAGGCATCTGTCTCACCTTGTGGCATGTCTCCACAAGGCCTCTGTGGTGTCTACCACAGAGATTTGCCACTAATAGGCCCTTGGTGCCACAGTGGGTTGCGGGGTAGGGCCTCCATGGATCAGATTTGTTTTTCCGATACATTCCGTGGATGCTTGTTCAGATTGAGATCTAGGGAATTTGGAGGCCATAACAACCTTAATCTCTTTGCCTGCTAATTCCTATATGTGGCAGGCTGTGCTGTATCATGGCCAGCATTGACTTTTATTCTGCATTTCATTGCATACTGTGGTTACGTCTGAAGCCAGGGGGATATCTTAAATTAGTCAATGGGTTTTGAGAGGGGGCAGTAAACAGTCACTGGCCTGTGTGGGGTCAGGTCACCAGCTTCAGATCACTGGGGTGTACATGTATGTCCTCATGCCTGCTGTGAGGAATCCTGGCCCCATACCATGGTCATGCTGTTTATGCCAATGCAATTAAACCAGTCAGTCAGGTGTAAGCTTCTTATCAGTGAATCAGGACTTTTTCTTTTCTTTTCTGGCCTTATTTGCAGGCCCTAGGTTTCCTATGAGATACTTGAAGCATGCACTCTCACACATCGATCTGAGATACTGCCCTACAATTAGTTCGCCATTTATAAAAAGCTACTGACATTTTCTTCAAAGTGGTACATTAAATTGTTTGCCCTATCAGAGGGAGATTGTAAGCGTAAGGTCTAATTCAAGTAATGCCACAAGGCAATACATGGCCAGAGTCTCAGAGAGCATAATTGTTCTTGGTCTCTTGGGTGGCACGTGTGGCATTTCTCTTTCCCCTGTCAATCAGAGCAACGCAGTCAGGCAATTTAAGCATTTATCAGCACCAATAAAGGAGGGTACTGTCCTGCAAGTGTATTTATCAAACTGATATCAAACCTTGCGCAGTAGTTTGAGAGAGATGCTGTTGCTTCAATTGTGGGGTGACAGACAAGCAAGTGACACCTCTTCTGGGTGACCCACCTCGTGCCTAAAGTTTCCTGAGGCTTCCCGTGAACCTGTCCAGGATAAACAGCATAGAACATTAATAAATGAATGAATGAATGAATGAGTGACGCGTCTTAATTTTCGAAATTTCTCTTTCCCGCAGACCTGGCTTAGGAGTTACATCAAGCTTTTCCAGACGCCATGTCAGCGCTGTGGGAAGTTTCTCCAAGACGGCTTGCCTCCCACCTGGAGGGATTTCCGTACCCTCGAGGCCTTTCATGACACCTGCCGGCAGTAAATCTACAAACGTTACAGGAGACACGATGGACAAGTACAAAGCATATGTGTCCATGACCCTGCTTGTATGGACATTTGTAGACTTTTGAAACTACAATTTGCTTCTAATGGGCCAAACGGAAAGACTCCAGTAGTCTTAGGACAAACAGATCAGATGTACATAAGTATGCAGACGACAAGCTTGTATGCAGTCTCTAGTTAATAAAGGGAATTTTGTATTCTCAACATTTTTTGGTAGACCTTTTTAAAAAATGTTGTTTGTTTGTTTGCAGACATTTCTCAGTAGCTAATAATCCCAGGTTTCACTGGATAAAAAGCATCTATGATGCTTGATATTGGCAGTAAACATTAACTTCCTGTGCTCATATCTATTGTTTCAAACTTCCATAAACTTGTGTCCTACTTAGTTTTCTCTTAGCATTTTTTATTTTTTTTGCCTAAAAAAATACTTTGGTGAAGCACTCATGCGGTGCCTTTTTTGTTGTTGTTGTTATTGTTTGTGAGCTTTTTTTGTAGTCGCATTTATAAGAAAAGATGTTCAATATTTCATGAGTCACCCAAAGTTGGAATGTTCCTTCTTTTCTTTCTTCTTTTAATAAAACAGTCAACTGATACAACTAGGTCATAACTTCACATGTAGCCTATTGTATGAACACGTTTTGAGATTGGACAAGAATTGCTTGTTTTGAAGTAATAATACTTCCCCCTCCATTTTATTCTTGTTCTTATATATAACTATTCTGCTAATAGGCAAATACATGAATGCACCTTTGCCATACTTGATTGTTTTTTTTTTTCTTTTTCGTGTTGACGTCTTCAGTGTTAAACCATGCGTTCCCGTAGCAGTTTGCTTTTTATGTCGATCTAAAATTTGCACGCGGTAACAACAAACATCCATGCGCGCACCGTTTCGACGCACAAATGCACAGCGCCTCGAGCCTGCAACTCAGGAGCTAAGTGCATTTTTACACTACTGTGACCTAGAAATTATACCCTTAGTTCTCATGTCATGCATAATTTAGCTAAAGGTGAAAAAGTAAAGCAGGATTTGTGCAGGCAGCAAACAGAACTTGGAGATAGTTTAATAATCTGGGTTGGTGTGCTAGCTCGGTGAGTTGCTGTATGCCAAGAACTGAATTATTTACGGTGTTTGTGTTTCAGGTCAAGGGTCAGCATATCTGCATTAGATAAAAGTTAAAAGGCAGGAATCTTAAACCTTTAGTCTAATAATGCCTTCTCAGAAAAACTGTTTTTTTTTTTTTTTTGTATTTGTTTAATTTATTTCCTATTAATTTATGACACAGCCTTGGTTGACATAATATTTTAGGCAAGAAATATTTATGACTGCCTGATTGGGTCTTGGATGTAACCATTCATGTGGTCAGTGATGTTACCCCTTAGTACAACAAAGTCATCACTGCCATCTCTACCCTGCTTTTTTTTTTTCCTTTAAATTAGTAACCAAATAAATTGAAAATAAATTAGCTATATTACCTAAATGTAATTAATGCTGTCCACAGGAATAATAGAAACTTTACTTCTTTGTAACATTGCATGTTAGGTAATGCAAAAATCATGCCTTGTCCATTTAAATGTTTGATCCATTTGAACACAATGAGTGGTGAGGCATGTGCACGAATCAGCACAAAAGGTCTTCCATTCGGGCGTTCAAGTCAAAACGTAATGGCAATGGAGACGTAAAACCGATTTACATTTACAGAAGACTTCAAGCACGGTACAGTGATGAGAATCAGTAAAACATTTAAAGAGTGCAAATGTTTTAAAGAAGGCTGTACGTCCGTAAATAACGATCCTGGTTGAGGTGGCTTGGAGCCCACTGTGGTCGTTCCTGTGAACGCTCAATGAGTATAATGCCTTATCCTTTAAAAATCGACAGATCACTTGTCACCAACTTGTAGAAGAGACGCATCCGTCTGTGAGAACTGTACACACAATTGTTCACCAACACTACTTGCACATTCCAGGAACTCGGCTGGGCATTATCGCCACATCCCCGTGACCTCACTCCAAGCCATTTCCACATGTTCGGGCCATTAAAGGAGTTCTTGGGAGGCCAGTGATTCAGACATGAGGCAGGCAGTCTGAGAAATCTTTCTACCTTCATGGTATCCAAGCACTAGTGAAACGCCATCGCATTGTACAACACCACTACCATCACTACTTGGTCTCTCACGTAGCTTTCGCGTCCTAAACTCCCAAAATGCCTTGCGACAACCCACCACAGAATTGCTTAAACCCGGCTCCTCAGGTCTGAAAGTCAACAGCCTTCTGAGCCACCACTCCCACATCTTACTGTATGTTTAAGATATTCTTTAAAAAAAAAGAAAAGAAAAATGTAATTCATATGAAGGTAGCTCAAGTACACAACTTTGGTTTCACCCACATTTCCATCTAGAATTTTTTTATCATCAAACTTGCCATTCAGAACACCTGGGGATGTTTCCTCAGTCTCAGGATCTTATTATCCGAGTTACTTAGTCGGGTAACAGCGCTGCCATTATGGGAAGCCATTAGGGTCAAATGGGTATATGGTCATATGATTAATTAGCATTTTTATAAAAGTAACGCATTAACATTTCAAGATTAATTACATGCATTAACACAATAATGTTGGCAGCCCTAATTTTGACATCATAATTCATCAACAAAAATTTGACTGTAAGGAGATATTTATTTAATATTTGTCAAAGGAGCCTCCAGTTTTAGTTTGTCAGTAAGATTGTTCCGTGGGAAAGTCATCAGGATGGTTTCTCTGTAACAAGACAAGCTGCATTCTTTTTTTTTCTTCTTTTTTTTTTTTTTTTGCATCTTTAAGAAAAAGAAAAGAGAGACTGGGAATGATGGGAAATAACTTGGAAGAATTCCAAACATTAAAACAATAGATGGAATAAAAAATATTTCATGTGATATTAATAAAGTAAAAATTGTAAGCTTTAGAGGTAATACATTATAATGATATTAGAATATTATTAACCAAAATCTGTCCTTAGGCTTTTATTTAAAAAAAAAGAAAAGAAAAGAAAAATCAGTCTCAGTACAACAAAATATGTCAGTTTTCTTTCATCTGGTGAACAGGCGTATATTACAGATATAGTTCATAGAGATTCGCTTGAGAAAAACACTGAAAGTTTCCTTTGATATTCCCTAAGGCATCGCATCGGTTGTTATACGATTGAACACAAAGCTTTCAAACTTCCTTTAACTCCGCAGTAAATGTGGGTCTCGTGTAGGTTACTCCCGCTAATCAGAGGTTGTTCTCACCGAGCGTGCTCCAGTACCCTGCTCGGCAGCTCCGAGAGCCTAAATAAAAGAGCTCGATGAGGCTTTGTGCGCGATCTGAAAGTGACTTCCCATCCTACGCAAGGTGACACGAGGAGTCTTGTGCTGACAAACTTAAAGAGAGTGTTTGGGGGGGAGTGCAGAAGAAGCCCCTCTCAAACAGTCTTTTAACACGGCAGCACCGGAGTTCGTATACTGCCTGCAGCTCTGACTGCAAGCACGAGCCGAGGTCTAGAGGATTCCGAGATTCTGATCTTTTTCGCTTTGTTTTCGACGCTGGTTTCTTCAGCCCTGAGTTATACATTTGTGCCTTATTATTGTTGTTTATTCGTCCTCCCCTAGTGTGTGTCTGTGCTTACATGTGATGTGTTTTTTGTCTCTTCGCTCATTGCTCTTCCGCCCCGAACTGTGGCCTCATTAGCCTCCGCTCGGCAGCGCTTTCCACAGCCTCCCCTCTGAACACGTAATTACTGATCCCGACCCACGTTAATGATTGGAGTCGAATCCCAGTGCCTCACGCTCTGGTCGTCCTTTCTCTGGTCTATCCAAATCTGCTGATGATGAAAGACGGGACGCTGTAAAGAGATTGTACTTAATCGAATGTTTGAATTGAACCAGATTTAATGTTCTAATAGTCATGTGGGGAAATAGATATTTCTTCTTTTTTTTTTTCCTCCACAAAGTAATGGAAATTTTTTGAATAATCTTTGTCTTCTGCTTTGATTCTTTTGCTCTGCGGTAATACTCCGGCTTCTAACTTGCCTCGGCCTGAAAACCTCAGGCGTTTGGATTCTTAACAGAATGAGGTTAGGGATGGAATATGTTCTTAGATATGCTAATGAAAATGATTAAATGGTTTCTAGATTGGGGTAACACTAGACCTCATTCCCTCCACCCCAACTGGTAGTCCACCTAGGGACCGTGTAAGCGGTGGTGATTACCACTGTATTATTCACATTTTGGGGGGAATTTTTTTGGGACCCTGGTAGGACCTCCGGTCAACATTCACACACTACAGGCAACTTGGGAACATCAATCAAGCCAAGTTGGAAACATCAATCAAGCCTAATCTGCATGTCTTTGGACCCACCAATCATGAGGAGAACATGTAAACTCCATGAACAAAGGGAACCGAACCTGGACCCTGGAGGTACAAGGGCGACAGTGCTGACCACTATGCCACTAGGCCTATTCCCACCTTGTTTACCCTATTTCATCAATCTTAGGTCATTTGAACTGGAGTCTTGAACAACTTTCCAATAATACAGCACAGCATGTTGGCGGCTGTCAAGTTCAGCTGGTCTTTAGGACAGGATTTTTGAAGGTTTACATACATGTATCTGTTAAACACCTACTCACACACTCATTCTGTATATTGCTTATCCTGTACATGGTCACATGATGCCTGGAGCCGATACCAGGGGACCCAGTGCAAGAGGAGTCACTCACTCAAACACACATTGAGGGCATGCCCATCACCTTACCTTGCATGTCTTTGGACTAAAGTACCCAGAGGAAACCCACCAAGCATGGAGAGAACAGGCATTCTCCACAAACAAAAACCCAAGGCATGTATCAAACCCTTGACCTTTTCATAAGGAAATGCTCTTGTTGTAGGGTTCTGTGTTGAATTTTTTTCTTTCACAGAGACATATCAAAGGACCTTATACAGCGGTATCTGGACATACCAATCTAATCCGGAGGCGCGTTCTTAAGGCGAAAAAACTGGTATTGCAAAACGCATGTTCCCATAGGAAATAATGTAAGTGCAGATAATCCGTTCGAGCCACCCAAAAATATTACCAACACTAATATTTCCAACACTATGATCACACAATATAACTTTTGCATATAAAAACAATCAAAACATTTAGAAAAGACATCTAAATGAAGTCAAATAAATAGACATTAAACCTCACTTAACCTTAATTTATGATTCCTCTTGCTATCGGCTGCTTTAAAAACGAAACTGAAAGCAGCTCCATTTTGTTCTTGCTACCATTCTTGGACCCATGGTGCTGTCTACACTAAATCTTGGCCAAAATGCAAAAAAAAAAAAAAAAAAAACTCAAAAAATAGGTAAACTTACTTTAGTTAGCTTTTTTGAATGGCTCCCGGATATACGAGCAACTTAGCCGGTGTTCGGTTTGATTCGGGTGGGTAATTCATATGCCGAAAATGCTCTGTATGAGCAGATGCAAATTTCTTGCAAAATTTCAGGTCTTAAGACGAACATTCTTAAGGGGGGGTCGTATGCATGTACCACTGTTAAGCGTTCCCCTTGGACGATCGTAGATGCCCTAAAGTTTATATAAAAAATATACATTTTAAATGGATTGGCAACCAATCCAGGGTAAAGTCACACAATTCTTGGGATACACTTAAGATCCTCTATAAGACTGACCAGTCTAAAAAACAGGTTTTAGCTCCTCAATAGTTCTTTTAATGAGTTTAATTCTCCATGTTGCATTTGGAACCATTTGAGAAGTCTTTCCCCTCCAGACGTTCCCTCAAAAGGACAAATAAAAACTTCTTTAAGGTGCTACAGTACTTTAAGTGGAACCATTGTATCTAAGAGGGATGACTACAAGATGGTCTACTTCTTACAGCTCCAATGCGAGTGTTGGTTGTTATTGCTTAAACCAGGTTTACCTGCCATATTACATGCATTCCTCATGGAGATGCATCACCATCAATAGATATTACAAGTGCAAGACCTCATAACAAAATAAATGAAAATAGGTCTGATATTAACTGTCTGTTTGTGGAACTCATAAAGCAAGCGTCCATGAAAAAAATAAATAAATAAATACATAAACAGGGCAATAATCTTACAAAACACACATTCACACACCAGATTTTGGCCTTCAGTTGCATACTGTATAAAGCCACATTTATAGTTACAGCCAACTGCTGTTTATCTCAACTAAACCAGGATCCAAATTTTTATTATTGAGTCCAAAAATCTGGCTAAGAAGTCTTGTCCCAACAATAAACATTCCGTCATCTGTTTTTGTAGACTCAGCAGGTGGTGCACACAGGGGATACAAATAGAATTGTCTAATGGTGATGCTTGCTGCCAACAGTCATGCACTACTACCTCTCATGTAGCTAAGTGACATAGTTCTCAGTCTCTCGCACCAGCGTGTTCGGGGTGGCGAGGGGGGGGGCCAACAGCTCTCTGTTAGGAGGTCGTCCTCGGAGACAGATGGTGACAAGATCCTCTTCGGTGCCAGCCTTGGTCTGGAAGCTCTCCATGCTAAGCGGCCCGGGAGTACGTGGGAGGTGTGTACATCAGCACCGTGTTCAGACGCAGGCCGCATCCACGTTCCATCTGTTCCCTGAACCTCTCCGCTAGCTACTGCGTACGCCGCAACTGACTGAACGCACACCTAAGGGCATCCTAGAGGGCACCATCCACCATGCATGCTGAGTACTGCATGCACGGCAGTGCTGCAAACGACTGACCCATGCTCCTGCTTAATCTAAATCTAAATACTTAAATACACACACAGAGAGGACATATGCATACTTGTGCGATCTCACACACACAAAGCATGTAGAGTCCTGCCAGGGTTCGTATGTGGTAAAGAAATATTGTAGTGGCGATTTCGTTAAAGACAACAATGATGGTCTGATATTAGGATAATTTATTCCCCGTGTCTCTGGCATGGAGACGCTGCCTTGCGCCGATGTGTCATCTGATCTGCGCGGGGAGCCGAGATTCACGCTTCAGTCTGAAATTATGGAGCTCATCCTCTTGGCACAGTGAATCACCAACCGCTAGAGCTAGTGACAAAACTCACTATGCATCAGAGGCTCTCAGAGGCTCTTGGACACAAGGAAGCAGAATTTTAACAGCTCATCGCAGATGGTAACAACTTTCTCATGAACTAAAGTTGAGCGCAGACTTCAGACAGAGTCGGACTAGTGTGAGTCACATTGTTAGTCAGAAACCGGATTTGTAAAACGTTTAGGAGTGTGACCATTGCTTCTAAATCTATCTCTCATTTGATCTAAAGAGGAGGCATGAAGAACGTGTTGAACTGTGAATTCAAGTCGGCTGAAACTTGCTTTTTTTATCCTTCAAATGAAGTAATAAATTACACGTGACATTTCTGCAAGGTAAAATGTGAGAACTGAAAAAGGCATAAATTCTGGGTTTTGGTTATAGCAATACGCAAACTGGTAAACACCTACAAACCTTTATATGAGAAACCCTTTTAACCAGTGAAATGGTCTCCTTCAGTTGCATATTGGCACATGACTGGCTTTTACCAATTTATGATTTATGAAGATTGTTATTTATTTGGCGGCTCTGGGTTGCTGATCACAGGGTAAGGGATTCGAACCCCGGGTCACCACTGGGGATCTTGGGCAAGAACCTTAATGCTCTGCCCCATACAACCCAACCATTGCACGCTTTGCCAGTCCATATAAAAATGGGATTGTTGCAACAGGAAGGGCATCAAGCGTAAAAACCTGTGCCAGATATTGCAGATCAAATGATCTGATGTCGTCACTCCTAAGATAAATGGGACAATGCTGAAGAAAAAATATAGTTGCAAGCAACAATGAGTGGGTCCAAGCACCTGTTCCATTGCCGCCCAGGCGCACCACACAACCTGTTGTTAATCAATTTTCTGCATAGGTTTAAGGCGCTGGAAAAAAGCATCACTATGATGTCGGGCAATGTGATGTCACTAAATATGTTGTCACTCCTATTGAGTTTGTTAAGGTTACCATTGACATGATATATTATATAACTATATAATTATATATAATTAAGGAATTAATTAGCCAGTTTTTGCCATTAGTTTAAGGCTTCACCACGGCCGAATCGTTTGAGATATCATAAATCCCTTTGCAATTTTGCATCCTCAATGTCTTGAGATTATATTGCCACAATCAATATTGGAACTGATTGCATAAATCCCCAAAGAGGAGTATATCAAATTCTATGGGGTGCGTTTTGCAGACAACCCAAAATAGCTGACGTCCTGTTGAGTAGAGCGCATGACATGCATAGCAAAAGTTGTTCAGCTCAAAGAGATATAAATGTGTCCCGACTTTTAGATTTACTCATGGAAGTGTGTATGAGCTTTGAAGCAAAATCTCCTATAAAGAAAATGTGCCACAGCCAGCACAGGGCCCAGCTGATAAGGTGTCCTTATGGCAGCAGATTCCATCCTGTGTTCTGATTTTCCTGACTTTTGGAGCAGGTTAAGACCTCCAAAAACCCCGGAAAAATGTATTACTTATGTTCAAAATGGATTTTTCAGCCTTTGTCTACACCCACTATTTGCACTTTTTGTCATTTACCAACATACCCAGTGTCAGCTCAATAGTCCCATTTAGTTCCAACGAGTTACTTTTACATCTTGGGGTCAAAAATAACTGCAACAAGCGCTTACTTAGCTCCACTAGGGCATGAATCATGTCACCCGTTGCTCAGAGAAGTTAATGATAGAGCTGCCAGAGTGTCAACTTTTTCTGCAACCCACAAAATTATGTTTCATCTATGAACAAAGCCAACAGGTAAAAGGAGACAGACTTACTACAGTGTACAAAACCATTTCTCTCAAAAGCTGAGCAAAAAAGAAGGATGTGTCCCAGTTTTCAGATGTCTTTCGAGATGTCTTTAGGCTAAAACAATCTACTGAAACCTGTCATCCACACTGTCATCAGGCTGTCCTGAACATAACTGAACAAAGGTATACCTGCAAACACTCACAACCAGTTGCTGGACTGCGTGTTGCATGATGATGTGTTAATGACTCTCAACTGGGGTTGTTCATAAAAATTTACTACTACTAGATTGTAGTTTTTAGAGTAAGTCAAGGGTGATCGTATCGTAACTTCATTTTGTGTAAAGTTATGTTATTATTTATGGCAGTCTGCACTACAAGGTCTTTCCAATGCAATAAAGTTAAGCCTTTATTTGTCACATACACAGTACTACACAGTGAAATTCTTTCTGTGCATATCTCAGCATAACTGGAGTCAGAGCGCAGGGTCAGTCATGATACAGCGCCCCTGGGTAGGGGCAATAGGGTTAAGGGCCTTGCTCAACAACAGCAACCTGGCTAGGATGGGGCTTGAACTGCAGACCTCCTGATCAGTAAATCAGAGCCTTAACACACTGAGCCACCCCTGCCCTCTCAATACATTTCAATGGTGATATAGAAGAAATCAACACCATTTTAAAACCCATCGCTAACATCCTTTGTTTTTTAGTGGTTTTAGAAAGCTGGGTTATAAGCTGGGTTATAATGATCTCTTTTATAATACATGTGCATAATATGTCTAAATAGAATGCTTTGAAAATGGATAATGTATGTAACTCAATGCATTAAGTGCAAAATGCTTATTCCTTCCTGAGAAGTCTATTAGTGAACAAACAAGCATTAATTAACATTAGAAGGCCAATTAACTATGAAGGAGATGGAAAGACCCACAAGTTAGATAAGAGAGGATGTTTACAGGGCAACCATAACCCTGCACAAAACCGTGCTTTAAGGAAGAGTGATGACCAAGTACACCCTCCCTCTACGGAAGCAAATTAGCATGATAATTATTTGAATTATATCAGCCTTTGAAAAATACATTTTGAAATGTAATCACTGTTGAATTGTTACGTGACTGACGAACGGATTCCGTTCTGGCTCGATTGCTTTTCCTGTATTGAATTTGTGCTTGAATTTTGTATTGAATTTGTACTTGAATTTCCAAGCTTGCATTTTCTATCTGAATTGGATGGATTGTTGAAAATTTCGTGTGACATTCAGAGCACTTAAATTCAAAGATGTTGCTTTTTAACGTCAAATATTTCAGTTTAATAAATTCAGTAGTATTTAAATTTCAAAATTAACAATTCAACAGTGATTAAATTTAAAAATGTATTTTTCAAAGGCTGATATAATTCAAATAATTATGATGCTAATTTGCTTCCATATCACTCTGTCACTCATTTTCCACACCACATATTCTGCATAGGGTCACAGGAGGCCTGGAGCATGAGAGGCCAAGTGGACAGGGTGCCAAACTAAACTGCATGTCTTTGGACTATGGAAGGAAGCCAGAGTACCTGGAGGAAACCCATCAGGCGCAGGGAGAACATGCGAATTCCATGCACACAGACCCAGGCGGGATAAAAATAAAAATTTAAAAGAACATTTGTGAAATCTCATGTTTGCAACTCATGTGGTTGTGGTTTTCATGTCTGATGGGGAAATGCTTCTGAGAACATGATGGCCATAGGGAAGCAATATGGAGGTGGTGGAAGCATCATGATTTTAATGGTTTTCATTATTGGTGAGGGTTGAGGGTGAAATGAATAAATCCAAATACAGAGCAATCATAGAAGTAATTTAGACTTATGACTGGGCAAGAGGTTCAGCTTCCAACATGATAACAACTCTAAGCATACTGCCACTGCTGCACCTGAGTGCTTCAGAATTAAGAACCTGAATGTGTTAAGAGGCAATCAATCCCAAGACCTTAAATCAATTAGGAATCTTCCACAAACTTGAGCATTACTGTTCAACATTTCTCTCTGACAGACGCTCTTTGACCAAGAGTGGATGTAAATACCATGATCTGAACGTCCAAAGCTGATGAAGACATCCCAAAAGACAGCTGTAGTTGCAACTAAAGCCAAATTTGGATCTACTAATACTGCACTCTAAAAACTAACTCGGAGGACCTGTTACCGCTACTTGATTTAATACATGGATGCAAGTTAAACGTACTAATTAATTGATTTAGATGAACCTTCTAAGTTGCAGACTTTATTTTTATAAGTTGTGAACAAATAATAATGTTGGTAATTACATCAACTCAATTTTGCATGTAATTTAAACTCAAACTTAATTGTTAATGGGTTGAAAACAAAATTTAAGTTGTCTTAACTTTAAAAAAGTTGGCATGATAACTCGATTTTTTTAAGTTTCCTCCTACCCACAGAACATGCCTTGACATGTTCCAGTGGTACGATTGTGTGTTAGCAGACTTATACGCCAACCAAACTCGATATAACCAATATTTCATGGTGAGTAACATTTAATTTATATCTAATAGTAAGTAGTTCTACTAAAGTAATGAATTTGCACTAACTATAAACTATGTTATAATGGGTTTGAAATCAACCTTGAAAGACAAGTAATGGAAATTGCTATCATTGGTGACTGATCTACCCCTGCATTTGACCACTGGATGGCTATTGTGGTGGAGGTAACAAAAGTCCTGGTGGGAAAGGATATCGCAAAGTCCTGTGCTTTGCTGATGGGTATAATATATGCGCTCAACCTGAGCTACTGCAAATGACTGATGTGGGCTTACCAATATAGAGCTTAGTCTCTTGGAATGTTCCATGACATGCTACTTGGCTTTTGACTGTTATATTTATGGAGGTTTGCCTAACTTTGCTGTGATGGCATAATTTATTATGCTTACTTATGCCTAATGAGGACCAGTTGAAATAAAAAAAAAAGTTGCATAGAAATAATGGTTGAACTAATGTCTTTTTTTTCAATCTATTACATTAACCAAAAACAAACAAAAAAAACCCTACAAAAAAAGAAACCTGAAAAAAATCTATTCAGAGCCACTTAATTTTTTTAATGGTTGCTATTTGAAATTTTGTATACATTATTATAGTAATTAACTAGACAACATATACAACTGCTTTAAAATAATATGGTGAAGCCATTTGGAGCAACATAATTTTTATGAGTTATCAACTTGAAAACATGCCCTTTGTCTAACAGTTAATAAGTAAGAGGAAATTAAAATAATCTTTGACTGAAGAGGAAAAGCTAATTCCCCCAACGCAATCTAGCTTGTTAGTTCAATATAATTTCAAATGAAGTTGTCATAACTCAAAAAGACTAATGCAAAATGTTGCGTTAATTTTTTTTTTTGTTGAATCTAAACATTTCTTTTTAGAGTGTGCTTCCTGGCAAATCGCCACTTTTTTCACCAAAAATGCATTACTGCATTTATGCATTACTACTGTAAGCTTTGTGACAATAAAAAAATATTACATTTTAAGCCTGTTTTAACACCAAAAGGTGTGAAATGATTCTAATGTTGTTTTGAACAAAGTCTGTACATTAATATCACATCATATGATTGATTCCTTGGCTTCTGAGATCTACATTTCTCTTACAATTATTACACTGGTACACTATCTCATCCCTTGAAAAATTCTATACCTATAAATATTTTATTACAAACTGTGGCATTCTCAACTAAAGAAGGACGTGACTACCTTAGAGATAAGTTCATGATCTTGGAAGGTCAGTGTTATTTAAAAGGATTATGACAGACAATAAAAGAGGCCAAGAGTGACTGATGTGTTGAACCAAAGCATATTAGAATTCATTACAACAGTGAAGATCAGCGCTGGGTATTTCTTCTTTCTTATTTCTGTTCTATATTAAAAAAAAGAAAAAAAAAGTTAACCAGGTCTATGAGTTATACCAACAATTTATAACAGTTTATAGTATTATGGGACACAGAAAATTCAGGACACATGCTGGAGCACACACATGGGGTGATCGAGGTCTTCAACCCGTCAAGACTTAATTTGGGTGAAGCAACAGAATACAATCCAGATTATCTTCCAAACAAAAGAGTCAGCCAGGGGTTGAAATACACTGACGGAACATTTATCTGGTGCCAAACAAGATTAGAAATGGGACAAACAAGGAGAAAATGTCCTTGAACATTATTTTGAAGAAAGCTGCATGGGCCGTGACCTACAATATCAAGCTACGTGGTCAAACATATCGAGCTGCCTCGATGTCATTACTCTTTTAGAAAGCATTATACAGTATTAATGGGTAAACAGTGTGCTGAAAATGTCAAATAATTAAGATGCAACGAATGCGTTCTTATTTAGTACAGACCTTCGATTATGCAATGGACCTTTTTATTATTTTTTTTTTTAGCTGTAAGCACCACTACAGATACCATGCATCAGGGCATTAGTATGAATAAAGAGTTTCCGCTGTACAACGATCAGATTGAAAACCATACTGATGTTGTATGGGATTTGCATGTGATTATGGCTCTGATTAAAGTTCGGAAGCAGCAGCGCTGACAATAGTGCCAGCTATGATAAAGTGACATGGCAAACTTGTAGATGCATGACAATATTAAATGTAACTATAACTGTATAAAAATGATCAACTCAAGGTAGTTTAACCATTCATTCATTCATTCATTCATTTTCTATGCAGTTTTTCCTGTACAGGGTAGCCGGAACCCTCAGGCAAACTACAACCTGGACAGGGAGCCAATCCATCCATTGGCACACACACACACACACACACACACACACACACTACGGGAAATGTGGAAACACCAATTAGCCTAAGCAGCATGGGACTGTGGGAAACCAGAGTACCCAAAAGAAGGAGAGAGAACATGCAAACTCAGGCCACATACACGCACACAAATGCAAGACAATCAAACCAATGCAAAAAAAAAAATCTAACCCTCAACTCTGGAGGTGCGAGACAACCACCGTGACGGCAAACTCAGAGTAGTGTGATTTAATAGTACTATTGCCCAAAATTATTTGTTTTTTTATTTGTTTACTTTAAGTCCTGATTTCTTATGGCGCCCCCTGGTGGCTTGGAGGATCTTAGCAACTGTTTAGATCGTTTATTATGGGTACACCATGGACAGTGTGCCAATATAACGCAGGGCACACACGAAAACACACACAAACTCATTCGCACACTATAGGAAATTTGGGAGTGCCAGTTAGCCTAATCTGCATGAGACTGTTGGAGGAAACCAGAGTCCCCAGAGGAAACCTGGGGGAGAACATGCAAACTCACAAAACTATATTACAAAATGATTCTTTTTGTATATGTTTATTTTAAATCCTGCATTCATATGGCGCCCCCAAGTGTCTTGGGGTGATCTGATAAACTTCTTATACCTCTTATCCTCTGTAGGGTATTATCCGAGGGAACTGAGGGTACAAGCGCACACATACATAATTGTACACTATGGGCAAACTGGAAATGCCAATCAGGCTGCACTTTTTGAGGAAACCAGAGTACCCCGAGGAAACCCACCCAGTACTGGAAGAACATGCAAATGTTCCACTAAGCCACTGTGAGTAAACTTTATCTTGTGTAATGCATGGGATGAAAGAGCTAGCAGTGTCACTAGGAGAGCTGAGGTGATGTAGAATGTATACGGTTGATGCGATTTCTATAGAGGACATCGGTAACATCGTAAGACTTCGGCCCTTACTGTAACTAAATTCACAGGGGGGGGAAATAGAATATGAAAAATGAAGGTCACAATATGAAAGTGTGTTGCTTGTCCACAGGGGGTAAATGATCAAATTCGATCGATTCCTGGCGTCGGATGAGCACTCACAGATTTTCTGTCTCAGGTTGAATTGTTGCACTTGTTAATCCATTTGAGGTGAAGCATTTTGTGTGCTGGTAGGTATAGGTCATGGCTAATAGGATGCTAATGAGTGCGCACTGATCAATTTGTGCTTTATCAGCCAATCAATGGCAACTGCAGCAGGCCAGCTATCCGTGCCGTGAGAAACAGACTTCCTGCCCTCCATTTAAACCTGGCTTGCTATTTTCCGTATTTCTTTTTCTGCTCCTGGATAGTAAAAGCTCAAGGTTTTTTTTTTTTTTCTTTAACTCAGCCACCTGGTTAGTTACATACTGTACTGTAGATCGAAATACAAGGGCTTAAAATGTGCAAGCAAATAAGCATTGCTTTTTGGTGTGCCTTTGAGCATGAATTGAATTTGTAAATAATTTCCCTCCATTTTCTTTTTCTTTTCATCCTTTTACCTTTTTAAATATTTGAAACCATTTTGACTTCCATATTGTCCTTTGTGTTCTAATGTGCCCAGAATCCCGTGCTAGGTATACACCTTTGGAGAGATATTTCATACAGACCTGAATTCAACGCTCATGTTTATTTCCTGATTTACTGATCTATATATTAATGAAGATGCAAAATCATCTAGATAGAAAATCTTTTTTTTTTTTTTTTTAAGAAAAGGTAGCAACAAGGATAAAAACCAAAACTTGGTCTGACAGACATGGAAAAAAAATGCAATAAATTAATGTCTAAGGAGAAAAAAAAAACCAGCTAGGATGTAACCTCTCAGTACCAGGCAACACTTTGCCACATGCCTTTCTTCCCTCCAAATCAAATCACAGAGTTCTGTTGAATTTAATCTCCAGTGTGCTAAAAGTAGAGGAGAGTGGCAGTCACTTTCTGTTACACACTAATTTGTATCCCCGGAAAGCACTGGCTAAATCCCAAATGGCTTTGTATTGCATGTAAGGTGCACTGCCTCTGGTGGAGATGCCATTATTTTATCCCCTATCTAGTGCACTTATATAGGCAGAAGGGAGCCGTTTGGGATTCAGAATCAGGGACTGGGCGAGAGTAGGCCATTAAAGCAATCAGACCAGACCGGATTTTTCCATGCAGGAAGTCAATCAGAGAAGACTGAAGTGACACCTCTGTCTTCAACCTGCCACTGTGCATATACCTTGCAAATGCTGCTACGGTGGCTTTTGCTGCCTTGCCTTTTTGCTCAAAAGTGCAGCACATGAGTTTGTTGTGAAACAGCATGGCCTGGAATATATTATGAGGAATGCAGAGATTATGATTTCATAACTTCCATACGTCTAAAGTCTTTTGTACAAATCGATGCATTCCAATGTGCAGGCATCACGAGAATTATTATATTTATACATTAACTCAGATAGCTGGCCTGCATTTGTCGCTAGTTACAATTGGCATGGTAGTATATGATTCTCTATTTATGACATTTTCATACCAACAGCAATCAAACTGTCTACATAAATATAGGAAAATAATAAATAAGGGATTTTTATTATCTATTAGCTAATGTTTGTTATGGCAGCACGGTGCCTCAATGGTTAGCACTGTCACCTCGCTCCTCCAGGGTCCGGGTTTCATTCCTGCCTCGGCTCTGTGTGCATGGAGTTTGCATGTGCTCCCAGTGCTTGGTGGGTTTCCGCCTGGTACTCCGGTTTCCTCCCACAGTCTAGAGCCATCCAGATTACCCGAACTGGCATTCTCAGATTGTCCTTAGTGTGTGTGAATGTTGACCAGAGGTCCTATTACAGTCATAAAATCACCATTGGTCTCCACGGTCCCTAGTTGGACTACAGAGGTTCCTAGATGGATTGATGAATGGAATGTTTATTGTATAAACATTGATTATTGTCAACACGTGATAATAGAGCACCTCATGCGGTTTTTTTATTCCCCAGCAATTTGCTAACATCCATCCATCTAGCCACCTTCTATACCGCTTATCCTGTTCAGGATCACATGGAACCTGGTGGGGTACGTGGCAAACCATCACAGGGTACGTGCATACACACTATGGGCAATTTGGAAGCACCAGTTATCCAAACAAATGTCAAATACAAATGTAAACATGCAAACTCCACCTGCACAGACCGGAGGTGAGATTTAAACCCACAGCCCTGGAGGTACAAAGACACCTTTGCGAGTGTTTAAATATATATATATATATATATATATATATATATATATATATATATATATATATATATATATATATATATTGCAACACGATATATTTTATTCTGTTTTACTCACTCTCACTTACTCATCATCTATACATCCTGTGTACAGGGTCACGGGGGGGGTGCCTTTCACCTATCCCAGGAGACTTAGGCCACGCCAATTAGTCTAATCTGCGTGTCTTTGGATCAGGGGAGGAAACTGCGGGGAGAACATGCAGATTCCATGCACACAGACCCGAGGCCGGAATCGAACCTTCGACCCTGGAGGTGCAAGGCGGCAGTGCTAACCAATAAGCCGCCATGCAGCCTAATTCAGTTTTAGTTATGTTTAATGTTAACAACAATTTAGTTGCTGTTACTACTCGTGGTATCATACAACCAACACTTATTCCTCTCTTTTGGAAATGAAAAAAACAGACATACATTAAAATCTGCTGGCACTGGAGACTCCATCCAAAAATTCTAAATAAGCTCATATAAAACCTTCGTCATATAACACTTCAGCATGTCTATATGTACAGTATGTAAAGTTTACCTACTAAACTCTATGTTTAGGTTTCTGTGTAAGCTGTAATGATAGAACAAATGAAACTCTAGTATAATATAAACCCATGATTTAATTCATAGCTGACCAAGCTGCTTTTATATTAAAATAATCCAAACCTTCTGACCAATCAGAAACAAGCATTCAAAAGTTTAAAACTGTTGCGCAAGACTATAAAACACAAGCCCTGTTCATGCTGTTTCCCATGGACCAGGCCCAGGTTGTGCAGGATGTTAATTTGCACACGAGTCCATCAAACGCCTTAAAATGCTGCTTCGGCGTCAGTGTAAAATCTCTCCTCTGCTCATTACTATGACTGTGTTGCGCTTCCTGTCTCATCATAAATGCATAAGTAACAGAGACTGAAAGCTTTGCACCAGAGCGAGCATTCAGATGAGGACCGAGCATCGCACATTCCCTTTGATGCAAAATGGATTTGAATATCTTTCCAACCATATACATTTTTCAAGAAATGTTGCAGCATGTATAGTTTCTGCAGTTACGAAGAATGAATGCTGTACAGGCAGCTAGAAAAGAAAGTGAGAATGAACTTGGTGGGCCTCCTAAACATGGCTTTGGAGAAGCGCACGTTGTGATCTGAGACTGCCACCCACACAGTCCCTGAAAAGTGGCTTTAAACTCCAGGAGATGAATGTGAGAATGTAGGCGTTTTGGACCTGAATCGGTGTCCATGTGTGAGTCTATTCTTGTGATTTTCTGCATCAGTTATTCCTTTATACTTCTCCCACCTCACGAAACATATTAGTAAACCATCCTCACACAGGCAGGAGAGTGTAACGACAATACTCTGACAAACAGTATGAGTGTAATGTTTGCTCCTGGCTTACCTTTTTAATTGAGAAAATTGATATATGTGTTGTGCTGAATTCATCAATCATACCAATCCACCCAAAAGTAGGAGATCGTCCTGAGCAAAGGAGTTATTACAGTGCCCCCTAGTGCACTTTTACTCTTTACTGCCGGAAACCTGCAAGCAGATGAGCTGGTAATTATGAAAGCAGCTGAAATGTAGCAGCGGAAATAATGGACTTAACATGTATAATAGCAACATTATACATGTAGGCTAGGAGCACATCTCAGCCCTGAAAAATTCATGATTTTTTTTTTCTGTCTTATTCATTTATTCATTTTACATACTGCTTATCTTGTACATGGTCACGGGAGGCCTGGAGCCGATCCCATCTCAGGAGACTTTGGGCACAAATACACCCAGGACAGGATGCCAATCCATAACGGGGCACACACACACACACACTCACACACTCATTCACACACAACGGGCAATTTAGGAATGCCAGTTAGCTTAATCTGCATGTCTTTGGACTGTGGGAGGAAACCCACCATGCACAGGGAGAACATGCAAACTCCATGCACACGGACACAGGGATCGAACCCTGGACCCTGAAAGTGCGAGACCACAGAGCTAACCCTGTTTTCTTTCTCGTCTTTTCTTAATTTTGTTTGCACTGGAAACGTTTGTACTGTATATGTGATGTGATATGTGATATGTTTGCACTGTATATGTGACATTTTTCATGAACAAAGCAAACAAACCAACAAGCTAACTAACTAACAATAATTAGTAAAAAATTGTTTTTAATCAAAACAAACCAACTATAGTAACTAACTAACTAACCTACAAAGTGAAAAGAAAACTTATGTAAAAATATACGTATTGTTCTCAAAACAAAAAGGTTATCTAAACTAATTAACTAACTAACTAACTACAGTACCTAACTAAGTATATACAGTGAAAAGAGAATCTAATATAAAAACATAAATATTGTTCTCAAAATAAAAAAAATAAAAAAATATTTTACCCAATAGTAAATAATTCAAGTGCTTAGCTAAGTGTTTTTATTTGTTTGTTTATTTGTTTTTATGTATTTATTATTTTATTCAGCTTTATACTATTACTATTATCACTATTAGTAGTAGGTGTAGTAGTAGTAGTAGTACCACTGTTGCTGTGTTGGTAATTATTACTTCTACAATGATTCGGTAGAAGTACTAATAACATCTGAGACGCTTTTAAAAATGTATGTAATTATGATGTCAGATCTTCAGCTACAAACATGGCCAAAGAGAACTCCAGTACACTATATCAAGTACCTTGTTTTGCAGACTTACTCTTAATCTACCATTACTTGTATTAACATCCATCATGTTGTTCTTTTCTACATGACATAATAATAATTTTACACAGTATTTACAGATTACAGAATATACTGGTGTCAGCAAAAAATAAAATAAAAAAGTAAACAATGATCAAGCAAATTACACTACTAAGATTTGAGTTAAGTTGTCTGCTGATAAAGCTAGCCTTATTACCTAGCCAACACACTAGCTCCTGTTAATTTATGCACATTTCTAGCTGCATAGTTAGCTACAGTATCTAGCAAAGACGCTCCATACGTATTATCCTTAGCATTACCTACTGTATATACTGTGTTCAGTACTTAAATTAACACATCGGACAATCACTACTGAGCACTGAAGTGACCCAAGTGTAACATAAAGCTTTCGTGGTTTAAAAATGTTGCAAATATCAGGCTAGCTTGTCTGGTTTACTCTGCTAGCTAACAGTGTCCATGTCCTGTAGGTTTCCACAGATTGGATGTTGCGCTGTGAAATGTTCCAAATACTGTATCTCCACAGGTTTTTGGCTCTAACCTTTAATAATTAAGGCAGCTAATGAATTCGGCGAGGGATGCTAGACTGTGTCCACTGTCCCAGACATTGCTGCTGATTACTAAAACACTTGGAGCTTAATTGCCAAGAAATGTTACTATGGTATGCACCCTAGTTTACTATGGTAAACTATAATGTATACCATAATATGCTATAGTATTACTGAGGTCCTTCAAACTTATAGGGTGTTAGAGAGTATCAGGGTAGGTACTATAGCACCTCAATGAGTACCATGGTATGTACTGTGGCATTTCAGTGGGTACCATAGTACTATTATGGTATTTCCCCATACTTCAGTGATTACCATGGTACTTATTGAGTATTGAGGATCACAGTGGCTAATATGGTATGTTTGTACATACTGTACCATATTAGATATTCTAGTACATACCCCTGGTATGGTATAGTACAGGCAGTAGGCTACCATATTAGATACCTGCTCAACTTTGGTAGCCACAGAGATATCGAATAAATACCAGGTATGCACCAAGGTATTGTGTATTAATCTTTATAGAATTCCTTTACAAGTAAAATGGCACTGCAGAGGTTACTGTAGCAAGGTCAATGCAAGTACAAAGGTACTTGGAAAGATATCTTCCATACAATTCCATCTATCCATCTAGGAACCTCTGTAGTCCATCTAGGACAATGGTGATTACCATTGTATCTATTCCCATTTTACGACTGTGGTAAAACAAATATTACAATGATGGTAGATAAACATATATGGATATTGTACTTTTGACAGTACCATAGTACGTATTCCATAGTACCATACTACCCTACATGGTACATATGTGCTATGTTAAAAAAATATGCATCATAGTGTGATACATGCATTATTTCAGCAAATAAGTGCTATGCTATTGTCAAAAATGCCTTGGTACTATATACCATCGTAGAGGTACTATCAGACTACCATGGTACCTTTGTTCTTTGTCTGCTCCTGTCAAGGGGTCGCCACGACGGACCATTATGAATCAGCACAACAACTTGCCACAGGTTCTTGCCCTTCTTGACGCAACCTACTACACTTTATCCATGCTTGGGACCGGCACTGCATCCAGTGGCTGTTTTTTTTTTTTTTTACCATGTTAAATTGACCTAGGCGGCACGGTGGTGTAGTGGTTAGCACTGTCGCCTTGCACCGCCAGGGTCTGGGTTCGATCCCCGGCCAGGCTCGATTCCCGTCTCTGTGTGCATGGAGTTTGCATGTTCTCCCCGTGCTTGGTGGGTTTCCTCCGGGTACTCCGGTTTCCAACCCCAGGGTCCAAAGACATGTAGGTTAGGCTAATTGACGTTCCCAAATTGCCCGTAGTGTGTGAATGAGTGAGTGTATGTGTGTATGTCTGTGTGCCCTGCGATGGATTGGCACCCTGTCCAGGGTGTACCCTGCCATGTGCCCCAAGTCTCCTGGGATAGGCTCCAGGCTCCCGTGACCCTGAATACAGGATTAAGCGGTAAAGATGATGAGTGAGTGAGTGAGAGTAAATTGACCTAGAAACTGCTTTATACTGATATGGTCTTGAAACGGAATGGATTACAATTTACATGTACTATGCTTTAATTGGCTTACAGTTTTAGAGGTTAAATGCATTATTATTTTTTGCTTTAATCCATAAAAGCTGAGGTGATGATGTATAATGCTAATACAGTATATGCAATACTATAGACTAGATATGGATCTATACATGATGCTATCTATTTAATGCAATCATTTTATACTTATTATCTGATGGTGCTACTCTAGGTGTCTTTTTCCATATAACTCAGACAAATTGGATTTAACATCAGCTCAGAGTGAAGGTGTAGGAAAAGGGAGTTGAAGAGATAAAGCTTCATAGGAAGGATATGCTCTTTACAATGTATCATTTATAACCTGCACCTCATCTGTGTGATGCAAAATGAAAGGTCTGCTTCATTTTTTGATGTTGGCCTGAGAAAGTAAGAAAGTAAGTCATTGTTATACACCATTGATCAGGAGGCTAAAAAGTTAAAGATTTACATTAGAAAAGCAACGCCTCTGCACATCTCAGCATGGCTGTCTTTAAACGAGGTGCCCTGGGGCTTTTGCTTTGCCTGGTGCCCCTGTCAAACCGCCTCTATGCACAGGAGTTACCAAAGGGAGCCGCTGCGCTCGACCCATCAGATCCGGTTTAATCTCTGCCTTTATGCACACTGCCTTTCATCTCGCTGGCCTCTCCTGGGATCATGCCCATTTAGGAGCATCACTAAGCTGTTTGATTGGCCAAGGTCAGAGAGGACTGCAGTCTTTCCTTCCTCAGATGGCAGCACAAAGGTAGTATGTGGGTTATAACAACATCCAGTAGCAAGCTGGAAGTAACAAAGTAATGAAGATTTTCATTTTGGTAGCGGTTGAGTGCAAAAGTTTGCAGCCCCCATGGCTTATCAGGGAAAATTGGTTCCTCCAGCATACTAATAAAATGTGTGTACCTTGTTACAAGAGAACAACCTAAGTCAACAAAATCAGCACAAGATGCCATAACTGAAATTGCAACTGAAAATAGATTCTAAAAATACAAAAGTGAATAAACATAGTTTAAAAAATAACTTTAAAAAATGATTTATTTATTTATTTATTTATATTTAATATTTAATGATTAAAAAATGTCCGCCAAATGACTAAAGGTAAATGTAAAAGCAATGACTGCAAGGTGCCCAGGTCGTATGGCTGCAAAACAAGCTCAAATCATCGCCTCTCAATCACTGTGCTTGACACACCTGAATGCTCCAGACAAGCAAACTGCCAAAACTTCTGCTTTCAAGGGCTGTTGATTAGCAGCAACATACCGTACTCTCTTAAATCCTGTGGACATGGGGTGTACTTAGTATTTTCATTAAATAGAGTAAATATTGGCACAGTGAAAAGGTTGTATTTCCCTAATACTAAGCTGCAATCTGATTCTTATTATATTTTTTACACAAAAACACATACAGTAGAATTAAAAGATGGAGTACTAACTTTTAACTTTTTCTACAGTAGGTCATATGTTTAACATGGGGTTGGCTTGTAAAAACATTCTCCAACTTAGGTGCTGTAAAGAAAAAAGAAAGATCTTTTTTTTAAAATCTCCTTTCAAGTGACATCCAATGTCATAATAAAGAAAAATCCAGTGTAGGGGGAGTGGTGACATTATTGCAGATGCTGGACCCAAAGTTATGGAATGCAATGCAGCTCAAAGACACAACCACACTAACCAGTTTAGCAATCTACAAGATCACTAAGTGCTATGGCATTGATAATGCTTTTACCATGGCAGTTGTATGAACCTGTTTGAACCTTGAGTGTCCAGATTAGGAGGTAAGAAACCGGGAAAAAAAAAAAACTAAAGCGCTAAAGTGCTGCCGGCCGCATCACTTACTCCATGGAGGACATAATGTGAGGGCTTAATCATACTGGCACTCTGTGAGAAGGTAGATATCTAGAAAACTGGTACATACGTGAAAAAGGATCAGTGTGTTGATGAAAGAAGTGAAATCACACAGAGGCAACTTTGTATTTTATCACCAAATGTTGGGCATTATTGAAAATCACATATTAATTAAATAAGGATAAATATGCGATTAGATCAGTGTGGGGTTTTCTTTTAAAATGGCCCTTTTTATCCAGACCCCTGGTGTAGAGACTGGAGTCTGCAGTATAAAGGAAATAGAATTGAGCTTTCTCTGTTTCATTGTTGTTGAGCAGATCCTGCATGATTAAATATTTGCAAAGGAACAAAGTGTGAAATTGAACACATTAAATGTGTCTCTGGTTAAACTACCGAACTGCTGAACTCGGTCCTAAGGGTCTGCAACCTTTTCCATTTCTATGTGCTTGTGATGGAAATTTTCAAAAGACCAACTCAGGTTATTCTATGCAAACATTTTCTCAGTGTTTTCAGAGGGTTTATAATGACTATGGTGAGATTTCGTGCTTTGGCGGTAAGACTGTTTCAAAGAATTACTTCATAAAATGAGAGCAGTTGAACTGCTATTATAATTCTAATATATTACTAACATGGTGAAGTTGTGATATTATTACCATTTTATAGATACACCTGATAAACAACAGAGAACATGTTATGACTCACCTGAGCCCAGTTTAATGCTCCACATTCATTTAAATCATTGATGCACTGCATACACTAGCAGATCTGAAAATCATTACTTCACTACAACAGTACTGTGTACACATACAGTACACTGATCTGCCATAACATTAACACCATCACTAGGTGAACTGAACAATTCACCAATTATACACCAGTAAACTGTGATCTGATCCGATAGAAAAGCCAATGCAGCACAAATTGCTGAAAATGGACATGATAGAAAGACACCAGAACACCCAGTACACCACAGAGAGCTGCTCATGGAGCTCTGAAGACAAGGAGCCCAAGGCCAGCCAACCTGGCCGCCAAACACCCCAAATCCCAATCTAATCGACCACCCATGTGCCAGACAAGCAAGTTTGCCCATTCTCCTCTGACCTCTGGTGTCAACAAGGTATTTTTACCTTGCTCACTGGATGCTTTCTCTTTTTCAGACCATTCATTGATAGAGGGTTGTAAGTGAAAATCTCAGATAATTAGCAATACCTATCTGGCACCAGCAACAATGCCACATTCATTTAAAATTAAAATCACTCAGTCAATTAAATCACTTTTCTTCCTCATTCTGGTGCTTGGATCGTCTTGACCGTGTCTACATGATTAAATGCATTGAGTTGCTGCTATGTGATTGATTAATTAGTTATCAATGAAGTGGCTGTTGAGTGTATATGCAGTATGTATGAATAGATTTTTTTTGGAATATCAAATTCAAATAAAAATATTATTTGTCACATACAGAACCATACACAGTATGATATGCTTGCTGAAATGCTTATACCTAAAATGGAAAGATAGAATAGAATAGAATGATTTCAGTGCAATGAAAAAAAAAATCCACTAGTGAATAGAAAAATAAAATACAAATATTTAGATTTTTTTAAAAAAGCATTTCATTAAAACAGAAATATAAATTACACATAATTTCTAAAAGGTATAAAATATTAAAATATAGAAGGGTTAAAATATGGTGTTTTTGTGTAGGACAGCAGCAGCATGACTTAGACATGTATACATGAAATTAAATGATGTGTGTGCCAGAAGCAGCGTTATTGTCCATGTTCCAACATATTCCTTCAAACCTTCATGAAAACACATTGTGAAATGAAGGTAATATAACCAGAAATCCAACAATCTGCATAATACGAAACAACAATTTTGTAAATGTGTTCAAATAGTCATTCATAATTCGCACAATAATCTGAGGATCAGGTGTTATTCGGCTGTTATTGTGCATGTGCAGGCGTTTCAATGCGTCGCTGAAGTAATCTTTGTGTCGTATCCTATTTTAGATACAAGAAGCTAAAAAAATATATATACGCGCACACACACACACACACACACACACACACACACACACACACACACACACACACACACACACACAAATATATACACCACAGGCTGCATTTTAATGCCTGAATTTCAGTTCATCTTTGCACTCTTAAAATGATGGCAGTGGCTTCATCCCGATCCGTTTAAGCCCACGGAGATCCACGTATGATGGAAAACTGACAACCTCGGGAATGTCAAATAGGTTTCAAAATGCAGAACGAGCCACTTGTTTCCTTTGTGAACAATTACAGATTGAGACTTACTGAAATAGCAGCCAAGGCCATTTTGTCTCTGTTGAATCACAGCATTTATCACCCAGGCCGAGACGCAAGATAACAAGGTCATTTCCTTCCACTCCGTTTATTATTATGCACACATCAATGGCCATAATACTAATAAATGCTGGGGTATCTTTCTTAGCTGGGAGATTATTATTAGTGAATTACTTAGAGGATACATAGATAGATGGATAGATTCCAGAATGTACACATGAATGATGCAGTTTTCAATATGTAAAATTTTTTTAAAATAAATAATAATAATAAAACAATAAAACATTCCTCAAACTCCTTATGTAAGGAATAAAACATGATGGAGTGTACTGTCAGAGGAAAATAATGTGTGTTGGTCAATCCAATGAGTTCTGTCAAACAAACCCATTTCATGTTGGCACAGAAACCCGATCAGCTGTAGTTAGTCATGATCAGAGGTAGCAGAGATACACAAAGTCAATACTCACGTAAAAGTACAAGTACTTCCCTCAAAATGTACTTCACCTCAAGTAAAAGTACCGCATCAAATTTTAAAAGGACATGCTCTAAAATGTAATTTAAGAACAAAAGTACAAGTACTCGACAAAGAAACTTCTTTTTTTTTTTTTTTTTTTGGATATCTGCTTGGCCGAGCTATTGATAAACAGTACTTTAAAGTATTTTAAACACAATCGAGGCTAGGAGAGATCAATAATGAGAAAATTTGACGTTATTTAAATGGCCAGGGAGCAGCATTGTTAGCCTCTTTCATTACTTCAGTAGTTAGACAGGCTGGTTGTTTCCCTGTATAATGCACATAGTCTTCACCATTAAACATGGGCGTATTGGAGGGAAGCAGGATACAGTAAGGTTAAAGATCCGTCAAAACATTATAAGCTTGCTATAAGAATTGACATTGTTATTGGCATGAAACGTAATCCAAATGGGTAATAGTTAACAAATACACCCATAAGGGATGGGAATCACCAGTGACCTCCAGATGCGATACTATCACGATACCTAGGTGCCGATTCGATTAAAATTTTATAAATATTCTATATTCTATAATTCTATATTACATTTTCCCAGATTTTCTTACAAATTTTATGAATAATTAAATGCAGCCCATAAATAATTAAATGCATATAATTGAAAGGGGAGGGAGGTTTGAAAAAATAATCTAAGGAAGAAAAACAAATGGGACTTTTTTTTTTTTTATTGGCGACGAAAAAAAAATCTGAGGAAGGGGTGAAAACGGGACATAGGAGGAAAAGAAATCGAGACCATGTGACTCGTATGACAAAACACGGAAAGGGCACGCTCCGAGTACAAACTGAATGTCTTTATATTTTAGGCCAAGCTGAAAGTAAAACTCAGTTACTCAGTAATTCTACTCAGTAATTCTCTCCATGCCTGTTTATCAACGCACATGTAACTCTAATCAGAGTATTATCTTTCTTAATACGGTTGGCAGCCAGCTTTTAGGCGCATTACTGACCCTCGCTAGACTGAAACGGTATTGCGTGGACAAGGATCAAGCTTTTCGGAGCATTGCTGCCACCTGCTGGACTAAATCTGCAACGCTGAAGAGTCAAGTTTTGCGAGATCTCGCGAACTTTTTGCGAGATCTCGCAAACTTTTTGAACAACAACAGAAAAAAAAATTCTAGCTCAAATTTTTTTTTCACCCATATCATGTTAGGCCATTTTTTTTTTTTTTTTGCCTCGCCTTTTTTTTTTTCAAGGTGGAATTTTTTTTTCCTCCAAAGTTTTTTTTTCCACCCATGTCCCCTTAGGAGCTCAGTAATATATACAAACTAACTTTAACTTCAACTAACTAACAAGAATTTAACATTTACCTGAGCAGCACATATCTCTATAATTATTATTTATAAACAAACTCAGAAAATAATGAATTCCTACCACATGTGTAATGTGGAAATGTGTAAATAGTTCAGAGTGTGCCATCTGTAGGATTATAAAGAAATAGTGACGTTTTACTTCCTCAAATGACTCGAGTCTCAGAACACAACTGCTGAGTGAACACGGATTGAGCGGCTGTGAGTACGAAGATGCATGCAGCTTCTAACACAGGTACATGGAGCTGCTATTGCACATGATATTCGACTACTTGTAATTAGCAATCGCTGTGCTTTGACTTATATAAGCGTGTGTAATGGGCGGGCTTGACACTAATTCGCTCACAGAGATACAGAATCGGTTATATTTGGCCACGGGCCGATCAACCAATTCATCTGTATTCTAATTAATATTTTTAATTAATTGATTTTGGAGTCTGTGTCGATATATGAATCACCATGCTAAAGAATCGTGATTCATAACTGAATCATTTCCTCCCCATCTCTAGCACCTATTCGAGATGCTTAAAAAAGGAGCCAGAAGAATCCACAGCCCAGAGACCAATTGGGACCCATTGCCCAGGTAATGACCTGTCATTCATTTAGGTTAACTGGGATTGGTGGAAATGCCTTGTTCCTGTCCTTCCCACGTAAGGTGTGTGTAACAGCGTGATATTTAGATTAGATAATCAATGCACTTGTATCATCTGACTAGTAGCAAGTCTCTATTAAAATGTAGTGAGTAAAAATACAGGTTTTTCATCACAAATTTATTGAGTAAAAGTAAAAAAAGACATATATATAATTTATATATATATATATATATATATATATATATATATATATATATATATATATATATATATCACATATGGAAAATATTCAAGTAAAGTACAAATGGGGGCGGGGGGGGTGATAACTAATAAATAAAGACATTTTGGGGCTCTCAGCACCACTGCAGGTAGATGGGTGGATGGATGGATGGATGGATGGATGGATGGATGGATGGATGGATGGATAGATAGATAGATAGATAGATAGATAGATAGATAGATAGATAGATAGATAGATAGATAGATAGATAGCACTGTGGAACCAATGTTCTGCCTTTTAAATAATGCATCAGTCTCTTGCTCCTAATTCCCCTGCTAAAGGAGGTAGAGAGTGGACGTGGCAGCACTTGATGGATGAGCGCTCTGGGCCGGCTGTCTGTTTGCTTTGACACACACAGTCCCATTGCGGCAGGCTGCGACTGCGAGTGTCTTCTGTGTCTTTCAAAAAGTGCCAAAGAACAGTAGAATTGGAGCTGCCAGATTTGTTCTGCGTGATGAAGACGGGAATCAAAGCCCCAGTTTCTTTCTTTTTTTTTTTTTCAGCAGATGGTAAACTCAGACTAACCATGAAGCAGTTCTGAAAATGATTTCTGAAAGGGGAGACATCATTGAGGGCTCTGTGACATTACACACCCTTTAGGTTGCCCTTGTCTTTTTTCCCTTTGGGGCATCCTTCCTGCCTTCCTACACTAGACTGGATCAGGTGAAGTCACGTTTATTTTTAGCCATCTGATTGAATTTCCTTCTTGAAAACCGCACTAAATGGCTGACAAAATTTGTAAATGATTAGTAAGATTTGCAGTGTTAGAACTACGTTGTGTGTAATCACCTACCTCACACACTCCTACATCGATCTTTGTCTGTGTGCTTATGTTTCTCTGTTATAAGTGTGATTCCTGTTGTCGCATGTGGAGTCATATGTTTTTCACATTTCTCATTATGTGGGTAAAATGTGAATAATCACAAGATAAATATGAAAAAGTGTTGCATACATGTGAAAAATTTTCATATGAAAATGAATTGTGTGAATAGGAGGGGTGTTCAAGTCAAACTGGGACTTGTGATGGAATTTCTCATGAATGAATGCATAAAATTCGGTAGACATTTGAATGGTGCAAACGTTTTAAGGAAGTCCATACGTCCGTAAATGACGATGGCTCAGAGCCCACTCCTAGTAGTGGAATGCCTGATCCTGGAAAATCAGTGGATAACTTGTTGCCAACTTGTAGAAGAGACTCATCTGTCTGTGTGAACTGTATACAGGAACACCACTTGCACATTACAAGAACTCGGCTGGGAGTTATTGCCACATCCCAATACAGTCCTGAACTCGCTCTAAGCCATTTCCACATGCTTGGGTCATTAATGGAGTTCCTGGGAGGCCAGAGAGTTTCAGATGTGAAGCAGGCAAGTCTAATCATGGTGAAAACTTTCTACCTTGATGGTATCCAAGCTCTACTGAAACACTGGGATAAGTGATAATCAAGGTGACTTTGGGCGCGGCAGGGTACAGCCTGGACACACACACACACACACTCATTGATACACTACGGGGAGTTTGGGAACGCATGTCTTTGGACTGAACACGGGGAGAAAATGTGAAACTGCATTTGTTTTCTTTAAGAGAAACCCTTTGACAAAATACTGTATGATAGTAAAAAATATTGTTTTTTTTTTTGTTTGTTTTTTAAAAAAAAGGTGTTTATAAATGACATTCTGAGAAAACAACTGTTTATAGTTTTTCGCACTTGTGTAAACACATTTTGGAAAATAAGTGTCTGTGCTCTCAAATGTTTTAGCACTTAACTCAAAGCCATACACACTTCATACAGTGTGAACAAAATGCAACGCTGGCATTACAACCATGAACCGTGAGCTACTCGAGAATGAAAAAAAAATTTCACAAATTTCTAAAGCACGCCCGCTATTTTTCACGCTACGGTGAACAAATGAGAGAACAAAGTGCATTCTGACAGCTGGGCAGAAAACACCTGAGCTTTGGTTATTGAGAATCATTTCACCAATGTGGAATAACAGTCTGGGTTTTTACTCCCCTTGGATTTTGTCTCTTTTTATCCCAGGTGTTGACACATCTGATCATTTGATCTAGCGCGAGTTTTTATTTATTTATTTTTTTACGTTAGATGCCCTTCCTGTCACAACCCTCTTGGCTTGGGATGTCTAGGGGTTGTAAGGGGTGTAAGGTTAAAGCTCTTGCCCAAGGACCCAACAGTAGTGATACAGTATGAGCATTGCTGTGGAATAACAGTCTGATATTCACTCATATTTCTTTATTCTGTTATTTGGAGAAACTACTACTACTACATTTTAATTGCAAACTACTTAACGCATCACTGTAGACTATGGATTTGTGTAACATTTTCAGTATTTTCCTGTGCATACACAGTATAGAGGTGGCACAGTGGTTTAGTGGTTAGAACGGTTGCCTTGCACCTCCAGGGTCTGGGCTTGATTCCCACCATGGGTCTGTGTGCATGCAAGTTTGTGTGCTTGGTGGGTTTCCTCTGGGTACTCCGGTTTCCTCCAAAGACATGCAGATTAAACTAATGTGCGTTCCCAAAGTGCCCTTGGTGCGCGAGTGTGTGATTGTGGCTGTGATTGATTGACTAGTGCCCTGAGTCCCCTGGGATAGGCAACTCTGTACAGGATTAGAGACTCTGTACTGGATAAGCGGTATAGAGAGTGTGTGAGGGTGGTATGATGTGGCTCAACATGACATGAAAATGCATACTCTTTATAAAAATGTTCAACAAAAATCTACTTACAGGAAATATCAACATTAAGAGCGGATTTTTTTAAAAATATGTTAATGTGCAGAAGTCACAGTTAGTAGCCGGTACCACTCACAGGGCCGGTGTTACAAAAAAATTAATCTGCATCTTATGACTAATTTAAAACACTGTTATGGATCTGGGTTTTTTTTTATAGAATTGCGGCGATTCATAATTTGACCACAAGAGGGAGCCAGAATAAAGCTCTGTCACGTCTCATAGTAATCAACCAGTTTTTGTGTTTCTCACGTTTACGTTAAACACTAAGAAATGTTTAAAACAAGAAAACTATGGTGTGGTAGAATAGCTATGGATGCAACAAAATATATATATATATTTTTTAAGGACAAAATATTTAACTTGCTAAACTATTTGCTCTACCACTAATTATGAGCTACATGATTGTTCTAGTCATATTTTAGGGGATCAATAAAGCATAATTAATAATTACAATACTAGTTGAGTTAATTTAGGGCAACTGCCCCTGTAATTTAAATTTAAAGGAAAAAATTTAGTTAAAACCAGTACCATTAGTAACATTTTAACAAGCATCTTTATTATTATAAAGAATCATTATTATTATTAGTAGTAGTAGTAGTAGTATTACATGGCACAGTAGATCATAGCTCCAGGCACTTTATTTATATTGAACTAAGGTTATTACCTATGTTGAATTTTCACAGGGTTTTCCACGGCTACAAAAATCTAATTAGATTAGATTAGATTAGATTAGATTGTCATTGTGCAAAGTGCATGTACAGACACAATGAAATGCAGTATGTATCTAACCAGAAGTTGATAAGTGGCCTTTTTACGATAAATAACAATGTGGTAAATGAGGGTAAGGGTTCATATGTACAGTGGTGAGAGTGATTAATGTGCAAAGTGTGCAGTAGGTGATACGGATATGGTATATTTAGGGTTAGGGTCATATATCATATCATCATATCATGCTCAAATAACATGATTTTATTGATATAAAATCATATCATTTGAGCATGTTATTCTATCTACTGCACAATGATCATTTTGGAGTTGCTCTCAACCAGATGTCTAGCCATCACAATTTGGCCCTTCTGACAGTAGCTACAGTTTCAATATATTGGTTGGAAGTGGGTGGGATACATTAGGCAGGAAGTGAAAGATTTTTCCTGACGTTGATGTGTAATGCAAGCATAAGGATTTGAGTGACTCTGACAAGGGCCTAATTGTGATGGCTAGAGCAACTCCAGATCATGTGGGATGCTCCTGGTCTGTATTGGTCAGGACAATTCTACTGGCGACAGAGTCATGAGTGGCCAGGACTTAATGGTGCACATGAGGAGTGAAGGCGGACAATGTAATCTGATCCAATAGAAACGCTGTGTGTAGTGTATATTAAATTGATGAAAAGGTTCACGCTGGTTCTGATAGAAAGGTGTCAGAACACATCGATTATTACTCTTTTGTTTGCAAAAAGGGGGGATCTATTCAATATTAGGTGCTTAGCGTTTAGTGGTTAGCGGTCGATATTATTAGTGGTTAGCATAGTCTATGTGCATGGAGTTTACATGTGCTCTATGTTCACTACAGTATAACTGTGCAAACATTGTGCAGTTAATAAGATATGTGAAGAATGGTTTCCTCCAGGTACTCTGGTTCTTCCCACAGTCCAAAGACATGCAGTTTAGACTAATTGCCCAAATTGCCTGTAGTGTGTGAATGCATGTCTGAATGTTAACCAGAGGTCCTGCCATGGTCATGAAAATGGGAATAAATACAGTGGCTATTACGATTGGCCTCAACAGCCCCTAGTTGGACTACAGAGGTTCCTATATGGATGTATATGCACATCCACACACACACACACATATGCATTTCTGTATGACACAGTATATACAGTCATGGTTACCATTAGCCTCTGAGTAAGTATCTAGATATGTCTGACCATTTCAAGTGAGTTGTGTTCTCTGGAATTGTTTGAGAACTATTGCTACCAAGACACCTCCAGAAAATGTGTCCTGAGGGTATAAAATATTTGTAATAGTTTTTGAGCGTCATACCATCCACCAGGTGGTGCTGTTTGCTCTGCTGTCTCTGGTTACACACACACACACACACACACACACACAGTGGACAAAACCGAGACACAGAGAAAGACAGAGACTAGCTGACTAGTGGCCAGTGTACCGTCTACTACGATGCGGGAATAACAGGGAACCCACACTCTACCTAACATCCAGCCCGTAGTAACCTGGAAGATGTCTGGGAAACTCGACAGCAAGCAGGGTAAGCTCGGCGACTTCTTCTTCGGTCTGTGAGCGGACTAGCTAACTAGCTAGCGACTGTGGGCAGTCCCGTCCTGTGGATACAGACAGCTTCAATTCAGAACACAGCTAGCGTCGGGGAACTTTGTACCTTTTATGGCTTTTAGCTTTGGCAAAACGTACAAGAGATACATCCTGGTGAATGACTGGCTTATCAACTGGCTCTCCTACCCAGTTCATGTTAACAGTTAGACGGCTAAACAACAACGGGTATCCGGTGATGGGTTAGCATTAGCGGTTAGCCGCTCCGCCGGTGGGTGGGTGTGGACGGCGGGGGCCTTTACTTTAGCTTAGCTTGCTCACCGAACGCCTATACATGTATTATATATATTTTAGTATATGTTCAACATACACTTTTATTTAAACGTAGCTTTTTTTAACAGGGGTTAGTCAGCTGTAATAGTAACTTGCTACCTGCTAGTGTTATGGTTATGAACCTGTAGGCTATTAATTAATATTAAGATATTTACATTTTACATTTGAATCCATTGCCAACCCCTATTTTTATACTTTGATGTGATATATGGTTCATTCCATTTAAACCTGCTTATGTTTTAGAGAGAGAGATTTTTAATATCATTTTTTTATTGGAAATGACTGATGCAGGACGCCAAATGATAGTATATTAAAAGATGAAGCGCACTACAGGAAGTGATTAAGTCGTTATTTCACGCGCTCATATAGGACGCATAGATAGTGTACAAACGTCGGTTTTGGGATACAGCCTTATAACTGACGAATGGACGAGCAGATATACATGGAAAACCGTATCTACTGATGATATATATAATTAATCAATGCACAAACTGACTCCAGACCAGAAAGATTTTTTTTAATTGTCATTTTTGTAACACCTATATCCAGGGTGATTTATATTTAATTTAATTTCATATCTGAGCAGTTGAGGGTTAAGGGCCTTGCTCAGGGGCCCAACAGTGGAGGGGCTACTTGGTTGTGCTGGAGTTTGAACCTTGGACCTTTCAGTCACTTGAAATTGTTTTTAATTCTTTTTCCAGAGTCAAATCATGACTAGTTATGACTAAAGTCTGGGTCTGGTTATGAGTCCTGGTGCATTTTCTTTAGACTCAGAGAGAAAGTGAAAGCGTTACCTGTGGCTTAGTGGTTAGCATGGTCGCCTTGAACCTCCAGTGTTCGATTCCCACCTCGGCTCTATGTGCATGGAGTTTGCATGTTCTGCCTGTGCTTGGTGAATTTCCTTCCGGTCCTCCCATTTCCTCTCAGGCTAATGGGCGTTCCCATAGTGTGTTATTGAGCGTGTGTGTGATGGATTGGCACCCTGTCCAGGGTCTACCACACCTTGTGTCCGGGACTCTGCATGCAGGATAAAACGGTATAGATGATGAATAACTGAGTGCTTGTTCCTCATACTGATGTGTAGATATTAAATATCAGTTGTTCTTCATACTGTTCCAAGTCCAATTGTTTTTTGTGTGTGTGTGTGCTTTCACCTACGCAGCTTATACTCTCTTTGAAACGGGCCCTGGAGCAATTCCCTCTTTGTTGTAATTTAATTGGTATTGAGACACTAGCAATTAATTTCAGGTGTGGACAAAAAACAAAAAGTACCAAGTGATGTGTAATAAGGAAATGATTAAACCCTGCAGATGTACAACTGGATTGTGAACATTTTTAGTAGGTATGGGAATCTCCAGGAAGAATCCCATATGATTGTAGGATGCTACCTAGATGCCTCTTCGATTTAGCAAATTCTGAGGGTTAAGGCACTGAGATACTGATTGAAACATTTGCGGTTCAAGCCCCAGCTCCACCATGTTGCCATTGTTGGGCCCTTGAACAAGGCCCCTACCCCTATCTTCCCCCAGGGGAGCTGTGTTATGGCCGACACTGTACTTTGATCTTTTCTATTCCAAGAAAGAATTTCTCTGTAGTGTCATGTGTATGTGACCGATAAAGGCTTAACTTGTACTGTAGCACTTACTTAAATTAACATTTAGAAAAGACAGACACACAATTTTTTTTCAACATAATCTCCTTGCTTTTCAATACACTTTGTCCATCTGTCAAGCTTTCATATCCCCTCATTAAAAATGTTTTTGGCTAATTTATGAGCTATGAATGCACCGCTGTTTTCATTTCTTCATCAGAAGTGAATCTTTATCTTCGTAGGGCTGCTTTTAGGGGACCAAAAAAGTAAAAGCTCAATGGAGTGAGAGCAGGACTGTAGGAACGATGCTTTAACACTTTAAAACAAAGTTTTTGCAGAATGTTGACCTTGTGACCCGAATTGTGCAGACATGCATCGTTGTGCAAGATCACAACGTGCTTTTGCACGCTCAGTTGAGCATCACAATCACATCTATTAAAAATTAGACGTGGTGGGGCGGATCGATTCTGTGATGTATCGCGATTCTTGACTCCAAAATCGTTTTTCATTTGAGGTGGTAAAAATGTTGCCTTTCCTCTATCATCCAACAGGTGTTGTGTTCTAAACTATTCATACATCGAAGAACTATGTGGTAGTATTGAATTATTATTTGCTAAGTTTGTTTAGAATTGTAAAAAATATGCTTATATTGAACACAATTTTAATAGAATTGCAAGACAAATCAATTCGCCACCTAGTTCTTGTGATAGTTGAGTATGGACGGGAAACACCAGGGACCTCCCAATACGATGCTGTGTACTTTGTTCATCATTTTGTGTCACCATCACAAAATTATTCCACCAGCTTCACGTGCTTGTCAGAGAGCGTTGTCTTTCTGTTCTTCTTCGCAAAACAAATCAAAAGAATATTCTGAGGGGGGGGGATGCTCTGATTCAAACGTTTCGTAAATTGTATTTGTAAATGCCCGACTCTTTCCAAATCCACAGACACTAAAGGGAATATTTCTGGTTTGAGTGAATGTGTAATATTTAATCTTTTATAGAAGTAAGAGTCAGACGTTGAACGAAACGAAACTAAATGTATTTATAAATGAGTTACTTCCTTTGTTTCTTTCTGGGTGCCAGAAACGGTGCTTCCTCCTTTTTGCTATTGCTTTCATTAATCAAGTGGGTTGGCTGCTCAGTCAGACATTGAGGAAGTCAGCTTTCATGGGTAATTTCACCTGTTAGCTATACTGCTCTTATCAGTTAAAATGATCAGTGATAAAATTGGAAACTTCGCTTCTATTTCATCAGTACGCCATGCAGCTAAAAGTTCTGCAAAGACAGAGTTCGGCACAGACCAGAACGTCAGGTTTGTGTACTTCTAAATAATGTTAGCTTTTACTAGCCTAGAACTAAAAATGTCATGTGCTTAATTTCAGGGAATTGTCCGTGCAATTAAAATTCGAGAGCACTTCAGAGACACTCCCTAACCACATTAGATGCGTATGATTAGCATAAGCATGTTTTGTCACTCACTCGATCTGATTTTTTTTTTTTTTATTCTTATGAGTAATTTTTTTTTAGGTTTTTATATTTTTTTTCTTTAGGGTGTGTGTGTGTGTGTGTGTGTGTGTGTGTGTGTGTTTGCTGCTACTAGTTTAGCACTCTTGCTCTGAGGTGCTACATGTGGGCTCTGACTTGAAACTCCACAGAACACCCACACTAACCTCAACCACGGTTCACTTAAAAGAGTCGAGGAAATTTCCCCGAAATGGTTTTGCTAACAATAGTGTCACCGTTAAGACTCCCACAGTGGCCTGCTCCAGCTCAAGTGTCTGTGCGAGCAGCGCCACCGTGACCCATTCAACTTGCAGAAGAAGATCCGACTGCACACAAAGGCCACACGCTCTTCCCGCTTCTCATGTGTGTGTTCCTTAAAAGCATAATAGGCTGAAAGATCACGTCATTCTCGAACCTAAAAGCTGCTCCTTCTGTCTGTTTACACGCTAGGAGGAGTTATAAGGTACAGCTCTGAGCCTTTTATGTGGCCATGTTTGAGTTAAAGCTATTTCATCAAAAGGGGTGTAGGTCGGTGTTAAACATGCCGAGGCAGATGCTTAAAGTGAGCTCTTCTGCACTGGATTGAACTTTGTTTTTTGTTTTTTTGTTGTTTTTTTTAAAGATATTTCTTTGGTGTATCACTTCTAGCAGTCTGCCAGAGCAGCTCATTTGATCAAGTATAAATCTTAATTGTAATAGTTTAACTGCTTTAAACGAGAGTTTAGCCTAACATTTAAATTTTTTCTTTTATTTTTCTTCCCCATTATTATCCTGATGTAGTCTCGCTTAATTCCTACCCCTCTCAGACAGAAGCAACACAGTCTTTCTTTAAAGCATGCAAAACAAGCATATCTTCCAAACACACACATGACCTCACAGACGCCATCTATGGCTAGTGTCACTCTCACTGACAGGGGAAGAAAGAGCACATCTCCTCTCCCGGCCCAGAGAGCACAAATAGTTTTTGCTTTTATGGACTTGTGGCCACATTTGGCCGTGTCCTCTACAAGATTAAAACTTTGTGATTTTTTAAAGAAAGGGAGAACGCTTTTCTGTTGAACCCATCCAAAGCCCATTTTTATATTCCTTTTAAAATATGTTGTCAGTTAATTACTATTGATTACTGATGTATTCCCATTACATGTATCCTTCAAAAAAGGCTAATAATTTGTGTGAAGAATTTGATGTTTTCTGTTCTTGAGATCTTGGATTGTGAGTAACTTGGTCTGTGAGCATTTTGTAAGATGAGCAAAATGTTATAAATTTTTACTTAATGAACAAGTGAGGTCTTGATATACGTAGTAGTAGTACGCATGCGCTTTGTCACGTGATTGCACCTGAGCCAACGGTTTTTCTCTCTCTTGTGTGGCGGGATTGTGGGTAATCGTCTCAGTGCGCGTGTCACTTGTATAGTTAACATCCGTGTGCGTGTACTGTTTACTATAACAATGTGATTGTGTTTGTGTGTGTGTATGTGCAAAACATTTTTTAAATTTTGTGTCAAAGTGTAGTGACTTCTGAAGAAGTTTAACAACAGTGCAACACCACATTTCCTCGAAATTCTCAAACAAGTCAAAAGCAAGTGTCATCAAAGAAGTTCCTTGTTAAAGTTTTCAGTTTGCCGACAGAGACTCTGTCAGAGAGCTATGATTCCGTTAGTGTGTGTGTGTGTGTGTGTGTGTGTGAAAGTCGCCATCCATACCAGCCACGATTCCTTTCAGTGGTAAAGTGCAGGTTCATCTGTTTTATTTTTACTTTAGATTTTGTATTAATTATTTTTATATGAATATTCTGGGGTTGTGGAATGAATCATTCGATTTGCAATATCGAATTATAAGTGAAATACAAGTGCTTTGGATTACAAGCACGCTTCCAGAATGAATTATGCTTGCAATCCAAGGTTTAAGTGTTACATCATACATTTATTTAATTTTAAGTAAAACGACCTGGTGTTTATGTGGTGATAAATGCCACAGCGTGGGTGAGAGTGAGTCCAGTGAGGACCTGCCATAAAGTAAAATGATGCGATGGATTTCTAACGCGAAATGAGAACATTACTGCGGGTAAAGAAATACAGCACAATTATAATTTTAGCTCAATTATCTTGTTTTCATAATATCCGGAAGCCGAAATTGTACTTGCAGTTGAAGTCTGATTAATTGCACAGCCCTAGCTCAGGTTGCAGATATTGTTTTCAATATGACGAAACAATTCTAAAATGATTTTAACGTTCATTTTGCCTTCTTGTTTGTTCCCTATTTTTCTACTTCTCTTCCTCTACTTCTCTTTTTCTCTCTCCACCTCACAGACTCCCAGCGCTCCAACCTGCAAACCTTCACGATGAGGTTAATAGACAGATTTCACTCCCCCAAGCCGAGAAGAGTGCACTCATCGAAGAAAGCAACAAAGCCTTCAGTTGAGCGAATCGTCAAACCTCCTGAGAAACAAGAAACTAAGGTAGCTTTGTATGCACTGCATGTATGGTCTGGCTGGTAACATTTCACACATGCGTATGCCCTGACCTGTAATCCACCTACACCTCTTTTTTTATTGATTTTTTTTTTTACCCCTTGGCTCAGAATCTCAGCCGGTTGGAAGAGAGGGAGAAAGAAGTGGTCAGTGCCTTGCGTTACTTCAAGACGATAATTGACAAGATGGCGGTAGACCGAAAAGTCCTTGAAATGCTTCCTGGATCCGCCAGTAAAGTCTTGGAGGCTATTGTGCCTGTAGTGGCGATTGACCCTAAGATTCTCAAAAGGTGGGTGCTTTTGCATTTATATAAATCTTTATATGAAGTTAATAATAAAGCTATATAAGCTGTTCAGATTTTTTATTCATCTTGTATTAGAGCCTCTCGGGTAGGTCACATACACCTGTTCCAGCTGTGCACCACATGTTTTCTGGGTCGAGGCCACAAATTCCTCACTTAGTATATAATTTATGATGTTCCATAATATCATGACTCAATAGCTCCCTCAGGTATAAGGTTTTGTGTTTTTTGTCTTTGTGCAGTTCCTCCGTGTCGTCCTGCCTCAGCCGAGTGTATCAGAGTCTGGCGAACCTTATCCGCTGGTCTGATCAGGTGATGCTGGAGGGAGTCGACCTGGACGAGAAGGACACCGTTGCGAATGTTACCAGTATCATCAAAGCAGTGCTGGATGGCGTGAAGGTAAAGTTTCATCATCATTATCATCTCTGTTAGTTTATACCTATACATCTATCTGGAATCCAAGTGATGCTTTGTTCTGGGAAGTTGAAGTTGTGTTGCCAGTAATCGTACTGGGTATGGTTTCCTGCAGGAATTGGTGAAGCTGGTTTTGGAGAAACAGCAACTCCCGTCCCCGACATCACCCAAAGCCAAAAATGTCCCATCGGTCATCAGCTCAGAGAGGTGAAGCGCATTAACACTCTAGAGCATCGTATACAGTTCCTTGTGTAATGCTGGAAATATAGCCCAAAATCACCCATTTGTCTAAAAATGCTCATCCCTGACATGTTGCATTAAAGAAATCTAAGTGAATACCCTTTATAATTTTTTTATTTTTTACTGAAAATACAGTATATTGCAAATCTCTTTAAATCGTGATTGTTATGGATTGACGTGTTCGAGCGCTTTCACCTGTCACCAACATGATTATCTTCATTACAGTGTTCCAGAACCTCCTGTTATAAAGACGGAAGATGAGAACTCGACAAACTCCTCTGCACTGAGTCATTCCACCGAGGCCCTGACCGATGCCCCGTCCACCGAAGAAGCTGCGCCTCCCAAGCCCCCGCTTCCTGGCCTCAAAGTGCCCGAGCATTGGTAAGTGAGCTGGCTCTGATTCATAGCTTCCACCGTCTCTCAGTGTCTTCCCATGAGAGAAAGCACCAACTGGCATTGTTGTCCACGGATTGCGCAGCCAGACGTGTTTGCAGATGATTGTTCCGTGTCACTGTGTAGTTTGGTTTCTGTTTGGATGCACGCTGAGTTTGTTGGTTTTAGTGGATGTAGCTTGAAGCGAGGGAGGCTGTGGTTTTAGCTAGGCTGATCACTATTCTCTCCGCATGATTACATAGCACTTTCACTCGAACCTAACTGTTTACAAGAAGTGTTAATGGGAAGGTGTGAAGGCTGTTATAAAAATAAAGCGCTTCTTTAGAACTTGTGTCTTTGTAGGGGTGCAGCATCGGTGCACTGTATGTTTTCCACTTCGTCTGACAAATTGTGGTGTTTCATGTGTTTCTTTTTTTTTCTTCTTTTTTTTTCTCAAGCAGAGTGTGTGTCTTTCCTGTTAAAGAAGGTTGGATGACATTAATGACACCAGCTTATGCACTATTTTAACCCAGATTTCTTCATATTTTTATTCCTTACCTCAACTTATCACATGGCCGAGGCCAAGCAGAGGGGGTGGGGTACTGCACATTCTTCTTTTGAGACGTGTGAAGCATCACAGGGCAGCTTAATACACTTGAAGAAAGAGTGCCACTCACCTTCTTTCATATACAGGTCTTCCCAGATGCCCATTATTGCCTTCTGTGACTCCGATTAGACTTGCACACTCAACAGATCATTTTCAAATTATTTTTAAAATACATTTATTTTTCGAGTGAGCTTTCACATTTATACCTCACAAAACAAAATTTATTCTAGTTGAAAAAGAATATGCCTTCTGGACATTTCTGCAGGCAGTGTACAAGCTTGTGTTACAAAGTCTGCCCTTTTCAGTGCACCTGCTCCCTGCAGTGTGTTTCAGTGTGGCTTTAGTGTGTCTCCTGAAGTAAGCAACGAGGGCTTTAACAGCACACTGACTAGCATTTTACCCTTTACGGTATGAGAGAGGGGGGGATATTTATTTCCAGCTTGTTGTTGAATGATAAACAGTGGAAGGAATCGCCGCTTCTAGTTGCACATCTGACTGTGTTTTAAAGTGAAGCTTCATTTGATCCAGATGTCGCTGTGGAAGACATTAAGGCTGGAATGAAGACTATGTCCTTTTAATTATTTGTCTGTCTGCAGGAATGAAATCCGCACTGTGGAATGAATGTGTGAGGAGATAGTACTTGGGGAAAAAATTTTACAGTAGAAAGAAAGTGGGGGGGAAAGGTTTATAGAAAATTCCATAATGCATTGAGGAAGTAAAAGTGTATTAAATGTTTAATGTTCCATGTAAAAAACAAACAAAAGTTGACAAAAGTTGTGGACTGTAATTTTTTTCTTCATTGCTTTAAATAATTATTTAATCATTAAAATAATCATTGTTGCCACACTATATGTTGAAGATTGGACAGTACCAGTCAAAAGTTTGGACACATTCTCTAACTATCTTCATGCTCTTTCCTTATTATTTATATAAGTGTAAAACAACACTGAAGGCATCCAAAATATGCAATAATCTCCTTTAAACAGTTGATATTGAGGTGTGTCTGCTACTTATGGTCTGTAACGGCTTCATAACAGCTCTATTCTGAGGTGTTCTTTGTTAATTGGTGATTTTTGAGGCTGGTAACTCTAAATGAACGTCTCCTCTGCAGCAGAGGTAGGTCTTGGTCTTGCTTTCCTGGAATGTCTTCATGAGAAACAGTTTCATCATGGCCCTTGATGATGGGTTTTGCAAATGCACTTGACACAATACTGTTCTTGCAAGAACCATTCCATAACGTTTGACCTTCATGTCTTAAAATAACGATTGACTGCTCTTGCAACAGCTGATGCTGTTGTTCATAGTTTTGATCGCAAATCAAAAAACATTGAATTAGAAGGTGTGTCCAAACTTTTCACTGGTACAGTATGTTCCTTTACATATTTTACTGAACATAAGCAGTATAGTTAATTAAAATGTGTTTTTTGTGTTTGTAAAGCAGAGATAATTTTCAAGATATATATTTTTTCAACACGTACAGAAACTCTAATACAGTGTGGTCTTTTGGTCAAAGACTAAGATGATTGCTGATCTAGCGCTCATCAAAAAGCCACCAGTAGAAGGATCGCATTGCAATAAAGCAGAACTCAAAACTCAAAATGCTTAGCTGTAGAGTAATGACTTAATTTGTAATGCTAAATGGATCACTAAATTCCTTTTAAAAATTATTACTTTTTAATGCAGATTGTCTTTGACATTGCAAGAAAAAAAATTGGCTTTATGTCTTGTTTACACATTAGCGTAGGAAACTCATTTAGCCGCTTAGATTGTATCTGCAACCTGATGCAATAGATGCCCTTCATTTATTAAATATGGCTGATTTTTATTTCATTCATGAAACTCAAACTGTTGATTCTGACCTGTTCACATCCTTGCTCTCTCACTTCACTTCATTTAGTTCAATAGTGCTTCATTTTGCAGTTATTCCAAACAGAGGCACTGATCTTATTTCAACTTTTATTTAAACACTTAAGAAGACATTTTGAGAGATGACGATAGAGCACTAGGGCAGGAAAACCTTTGCTTGGAGATCTCTGCAAACACGCATTTGAACCCATGTAAACTTTTGAAAAAGGAAGAAAAAACTGAGAACAATGAATTTATTTTTAAGTTGCTTAGGTTTTCTTTTACGCACAGTTTTGTTTCTTGTCGTCATTTTTAATATTATAGTTGATGACTGAGCATTTTATTCTGTACAACTTTCATTTGTCATACACACTTAATAAAGCAATTGAATGCAATTCAATGCCCTTTTTTTTTTTTTTTTTATGGGTCTACAGTCCCCCAGCTCTTCCTCCTAAAAAGCGCCAGTCAGCTCCGTCTCCTACCCGCGTTCCTGTTGTTACTCCGATAAGTCGCGCAACAAGTGGCTCAAGTCTTCCTATCGGCATCTACAGACAGGTGTGAACTTTATAGGAGCTATTCCTCTCTCCAGATGCTAGAAAATAATTTAATGGACTTTTATTGGATAAAATAATTATCTTTTGGGCTGTAATGGTAAACATTAATTATTATAATTATAATATAGGACAAAAATGATACATAACCATTTATAATACTTTTATAAATACTGCTTATGATTTATTTGTAACACCATTATGCCCATCTTCAGGACTACGATGCAGATGGTTTACAGCGGCGGTTTTCTGGTGGCAGTCACTCATACGGTGGCGAGTCCCCACGCAGCTCTCCCTGTGGCAGCATGGGTAAACTGAGCAAATCAGACGAGCAGCTGTCCTCTCTGGAGCAGGACAGCGGACAGTGCTCTCGCAACACTAGCTGTGAAACGCTAGGTGAGGCATTTTCTTTCAAACACGCCTTTTATTTCCTGATATAAATTTACACTTTGCTAACTGAAATCCGGCTTCTTGTTCAGATACGGCAGAAAGCTATGACCCAGACTATGACTTCCTAAGAGAGGACTTGTCCAGCGTGGATCAGCTCTCTCTTCCTGCCGGAAGCTGTCTCAGCCCCCTTCCCGAGTCCCATCGGGAGCCGTCGTCCTCCCCGTGTCCGATTCCTTACGGTTCTCCCTCTCTCCAACACTCTGTCGCACCTTCTCCACTCGCCCTCAGCGCCCCTCCTGCTCTCCCGGAAAAGAAACGGCGCAGTGGCAACCCTCAGACACCCTTTGACGGCCTGGCGTCTCGAACACCCTTCGAGCGCCTGCACTCCCACTACGACAACGTCACAGACGAGGAAATGCCCGTGCCACCTTTTCCTCTGTTCCCTCTGTTCCCTTCTCCCGTGGTCGGATATGGATTGGACTTCGTCGCTTCTGAGAATGCTTCCGTGCCTCAATCTCCTCCTCCTCTACCTGAGAAGAAAAGCAGACACAGTGAGTATCAGAGCTGGAGGATGTAATTCTGTAAATAATGTAAGGTTAGGTGTGATTGGGAGTGTGAAGAGAGAAACAACTGAAGTTTTATAGAAATGTTTAATAATTTACAGATACATCGTGATTAAATGATCTAACAGCGGTTGCACCATAGGAACCAATTCGGATTTTAATGCCTCCCTCAGATGTATAAAGGCAGTGCACAGTAGGATCTAACCCGCAGATCATGGCAGTTTATTAACCACTACATCACTGACAGCATTGAGCACTACATCTCAGTGTCACACAAAAAAAGACTTGGTGCAAAACAAGAAGCCTACAGGGGGAAGTCTTTTTTTTGGGGGGTAGGGTTCTCCATGATTTAGTCATGTCCAATTCCTCCCTGACACTAGTGGGCTCCCACATTAAGGCTACTACTACCACTCAGTCGGGAGAGCCGAAGATTATCCGAATGCATCTTTTCGAACTGCTCGCTCACGTTGGGTGTGGCATTACACACTCGGAGGACAGCGCTATCCGCTCCTTCCGCTTGCGTGAGCTCACAGACGCACCTGATTGGCTGTAGAGCCATGATTAATATGGGAGCACTAAGTACCTCTCATCCATCCTCTCTGAGAGAGCTCGGCCAGTCAGCTCTGTCTAGGCCTATGGCCGCAAGAGGTTACAGCTTCACCCGGGAATCGAATTTGCGATCTCCGGATAATAAGGCGAGCACTTTTCCACTGCGCCACTCGGAGGCCCTACAGGGGGAAGTCTGACCTGATCCAGCTGACCTCCTCCTACCTGGATAAATCCAATCCCAAATCCAGGAGGTGTCGACAGCTTGGTGTGTTTCAGGCATAATAAATGTGCTTACTACCTAGTGTTATATGAGTTGGTGGGTCGCTTCCACATCCTGGGCTTTTGGTTCTGCACCAACATACTCCATTACACATTTTACACCAAGTTAGTTTCAGAGCTAGTTCAGAGCCCAATTTCCAACCAGTTCTTTGTTTTCTTTGACAGAAAAAACGGTTCCATGGTGAGACTAACACTTTGCTGGGTTATAACAAAGACCCACTTGCGTCAGGGACTGGGGGGCAAGATGAACACAACCAACTGTAAAAGTTTGTGTCTGCCATCTTTTAAAAATTTACTCCGTACTATTAGACTATACTCTAGACTATACTGTTGTCCTGCTTGCATTTTTTTCCAGCTAGCATTGCTGGAAAAGTAGAGCAATACACAGACATGTACAGTGACGTACTCTCTAGCCCATGGAAAAACAAAGTTAGTTCTTAAGAGGTTTTCTTTTGAACCGGCTATGAACCGGCACTACCACCAGACGTGAACTAGCAGATGGTTCATGTTAGTGGAAAAGGGGCTCATAAACTTGATTACTTTCTCTTGATCTTTTTTTTTCTTCTTTATTTGTATTCATTTAGGGTTTATCTGCATAGGTTTGTTAGTATTTGGAACCAATGAGCAGTGATCAGTGATGTTGGTCCCACCCACAAGTAGCATTAATTCAATGTTTAATTTAAACAAGTTCCTTAAACACTATAACTGGTTCCCTTTTTAGGTCCGCGATCTCTCTGAATTGTCTAAATTCATAGATATTTATACAACCGCAATTGTGGGCTGAAGATCTTGTATAAAATGCCTCAGAGATTTTCCCACCCATCTCTTTCCTTTCCCTAAGGGATGGTGCAGTGGTGACGTCAGATCTAGCATGAGGTCATGCAGCATAATGAGTTTCTCTTTGAAAACTGCAGCGAAATGTTGGAGGCGTAACTGTTGAGACACAGGAAATGACATCACACCAAGTATCTCTTTGAACGTGCACTGTTTCGGGTGGGTCGGCGGGTTAAGGAGAGCTGACTAATATTCTGTGTGTGTGTGGTGTGCAACAAAGAGGTTTATGTACAGCTGCTGCTGTTTCTTTAATCTCCTAAAGTTTTTGATACGTTTTATTAGACTTGATTCCTGCCAGCATGTTCTAGAAACTCGAGGGACGCGATATAAGAACCATAGTGTAATGTATGATCTATGGATAGTTGGTGACAGTTTATGATCCCCTTGTTCACTTTGAACTCCATTTTATGGAAGTCATTAAATATGGGTCACTTCCTGGGTAAGTAAGTGCGAGCGAGTTAGAATGTATGAAGTGTGCACCCGCTAACGCTTGCTTCATAACCCGCAGTCCTGAAGTACATGGCGTTCGTGGAGGATTATTCAGAACCGCAGCCATCAGTCTTCTACCAGATGCCGCAGAGCGAGAGCATCTACGAGCAGCGCAACAAGCTGATACAGGAAGTGTACGGCTTCAACGACTCGTTCAGCAGCAGTGACTCGGTGCACGAGCCCCTCCCTCCTCCAGCGCTCCCACCCAAACAGAGGCAGCTGGTGAGCTCCACATACTGTACACGCCCGCGCTCATTTTCTTTTCCTCTCACAGGAACTTGCTGTCATAGTGATCGAGCAAACACTACACATGTTGTACACACACACACAATTTGAATCAAGCAGACTGGCTTAGACACGAATGCATCTGAGTGAGCTTATACTGTTTTACCTTTAGACACTACAAACATTAACAGTAACACGACGCATCTTTTCACCTAAACGTTATTTGTGTAGCTGTTTTTTTTGTTTGTTTGTTTGTTTTTTTTAACCTTTAAAATGCCTATAAGTAATAATATATTGTGATTTCGTACGGCGGTAGTTAGCGTGCACCCTCCAGCTCCTCTCCTCCAGACTTTCGCACCATGATGTGTTTGGCTTCCTCCCTCTGTAAACAGCAGTTATGCATTTAATCATACTTATTTTGCTTTAGATTACTGTGTCCCAGCAGGCGCGTTCTCATTAAGCCCAGTCTGCACCGGCTGATGTGACGTGCTGCTGATGTGTCATCACTTTTGTTTTGTTTTTTTCCCCCTTTCATTCCGAGTCTGTTATACATCTTCCTGACTCATACACTGTGTGTGCATACTTGTTTGTGTACCTGATGCCAGGTGTGTGTGTGTGTGTGTGTGTGTGTGTGTGTGTGTGTGTGTGTGTGTGTGTGTGTGTGTGTGTGTGTGTGTGTGAGAGAGAGAGACGGAGACTAATTAGCCCCTTAGTAACAGCCATAAAAATAAGAATCAAACCTCTAGAGAGAAGCACAAGCCCTAGGAGAGGTGCTTCTGGGTTGGATCAGGTCTGGGTGTTGTTCTCGTGTTATTGATGAGCCAGCACTGTTGAATTTTTCACATTAATTAAGTTTCTATTACAGCAGCTCAAGAAGAAGCTTTGTAAATCAAATCACAGATTTATATTATCATTCTAATTTGCGGATATTATGATGACACATTTAATATGTAAATTTACCAGTAAACTGATGTAATAATAGTTGTAGTTAACCTTTAATTTTTGACACGGTGAGGTTTTCAGTAATGAGACTTTTTATGTTATGAGCATCTTGTATTAGTGCTTTGTAATAGCTAATATTTTACAAGCTAATTAGAAAGGAAAAATAAATGAAACAAAATATTATTATTATTATTATTATTAGCACCTTTGAGGAAGAGAAAAAAATAGGATTGTGAGGGAAAGCATATTAATTAAGCATTATTGCAAAAGGAGGAGTTCTGTTCTGTTGAATATCAGCTCTGCTGGGATTCGGCGGTAAGCATGAGGGCATGCTGATATTCCGAAAAACAACACAACCTCGATTGTGATGCTTTTTTTTACATTTTTTTTTTATATACAACAGTTCTAGAAATGCCATTTTGATTTGTTTGTTTATTTAACTCGTTATTTTGCTTCGTTAAGATTTGAGCTTCTACTACTGGCTGGCGGAACTAGCGTTGACCTGGTAATTGTCAGTTAGTGTAATTAAAGGATGAGTTCTGAGAAACTTATAAGCTTTACTTTATATTTCCACTTTAGAATATCAGCTCACCACGGTCGAATCCCATGTAGTGTAAAATGTAGTGCTGATTGTAGGATGTAATGTAGAATCCCTTGTTTCACATGCCAAGTAGTGCACTTGATCAGGGGTTAGCGAGGGAATTGTGATTCACCCTTGTGTTAGAAGATAGTTAGCTTTATAGCTCGCTTTAGTTGCGAACAAAACAACACAGAGAGTTCAGAGACATTTCAGAACGACTTGAAAGCAATTACTAAGGCGAAAAAGTTGTTTAAGATGACTTGATATTATCAGGTGTGTTTTATTGCAGAAAGTGCTTCCAGCTGTTCTCTGGTCTTTCAAGTACTGTGAAAATACCAGTACACTCCAGTGCGACTAGTGTAATTACAAATTATTCCGCAAGGGTTCTTCAATCGTTATAGTTAAACGTCCCAGTGCTGTTATGCTCGAATATTAACACTTGTGCAATGCTTCTCATCCAATCAGATTATTTGGTCTGAACTAATTGTTATATAATAGTCCTAGCAAGAACTAGCTTGTTTCTAAGATGTTCAGCAAAGTCGAATTAAACTATAAACGGATTTTAAAAAAGCATGTTGAACATATAAAATGTAATTGGTAATGAATTATTACTTATTCTATATCACCACCATGTTTAAACAAATATTCTTTGCTTTTTTTCCCTGATCTGTACAAGAATATGCACTCTAATCCTCCAGGATTAAAGCTAACAGATATGCACATTTTGTCAAGTTTAAAAAGGGATTAACTTTCTGCAGAGTGAAACTGAACACACTTCTCTATTCGTTTCTGATCTGTGTGAGGCCCTGATCAGAAGACTGACCTGAGGTACACTGTGCTAACTGTGCTGGCCATGCACAATTTGGACACTGAAGTTATGGTTTAAAAAGAAAAAAAAAAAGTCTTATCCTGTTTGTATTGTTCTGCTTTATTTTAATCTCTTTCATGACGTATGATGGTTCAGTGTGACTCAGCAGGAGAAAATACAGGTGTGCGTGTGTGTTTAATCAGGTGTAGTCAATTCAGCATGCTACTTGTTTAATACTGTACCTTAGATCGATTGTTTGATTGTTCTAGCCGGCTTAGTTACATTTACAAGTAATTTCATTTCTTGTACTTTGTGCGTAATGCTTAAAATGCTATAGATCTCTCTAATCTTTTTTTGTTTGAGGGTGTTGATCATTTAATATAAATTTTCTGAAGCTGTAACTTTCGCACTTTTTCCGGCATTCAGAAAGACTTTAGGATGTAGTACTTTCATTGTGCTTTCTCAGTAACAGCTCAAGCTAATTTGAACGTATAACTTAAATTAATTTCAAGAGAGATAAAAATAAAAGGCTTGTTAAAAAAATGAATGTTTATAGTTGTATAGCAATAACCTGTTTGATAGACATTTCACAACATAACTAAAAGCATGAAATGTACAATGTGCCATTCTTTCAAAAGAAGAAGTAATGACTGGCAAACTGCAATGGTATAAGAGCAAAAAAACACAACCTACTGTTATAGGTTAATAATAATAATAATAACAGCACAGTTTCCTGCTTTTTTTCTCTTATAACAGAACACCATGTTTAGTTTTATTATATGTTTTAATTATAGAAGGATTGCAGTTAAATTACGACCGATCAGCAGCAGGTTTAGTGTTGCAGTGCGTGCTGCCTCTCTGATCTTTTCCTTTCTAACCATGACTGTTGCACTCCTTCTTCTCTTTCAGCAGCCTTCACCTTTGCAACTATATTTGCCTTCACTCTTCTACATTCCCAGCTGATCTGATTGCATTACTACTGTGCACAATCCGCTTTGCTTCTCTTCTGTAATCCCGCTCTTCTCTCTACTGCCTTTCTGCCCCAGGCCTCCTCTCACTCTGCGTCTCCTTCCTCATCCTCCTCTTCCTCTCTGTCGTGCCAGCTGCTTCCAGGTGGAGGCCCGGGTTCTGCTGAGGTGGACGCTGCTCTCAGTCTGTCCGCCTCGAGCTCCTCTCTGGGCTGCCCGGCTTCTCCTCCTGCCGCCGCGGTGAGTCCTGCCCGCTTCATGCTCACACTTTAATTTCCTTACTAACCCTTGTGATATGAGAGTGCGAGAACACCAAAGTATGGTGTTCACTGGAATTATGATAATTGTGTAGGTGTTTATTGTTGTTTGTTAAATTTGTTTGAAGGCACCGTTATTATCCCTAGCTGTAGCCTATTATTATTAATAGGGGAGAAAAGTAATTTCAGTGATGTGTAGTGATCTACTCGTGTATCGCCACACTAAATCCAAAATCCATTCTTGAAATGTTATTTTTAGCATCCTTCAGGTGGCGCACTCAAAACTCTTCACACAGAAGCAGGCAGCACAGCGTCTTGTGTGCTCAAGGCAAATTAATTTGCCAAGCTTCTTCAGGACTTTGACATAATCTTAAAAAAACAAACAAACAAAAAACATGTTATACGTAATCGTAATGTACATCGAATTGAGACCTAGGACTGCGATAACGTTGTATGATCACCCTGGTGTTCCCTGGTGATTCCCAAAGATATAGGTATAAATATATCTTTTCACCACAGTCTCTGATCTATTTATTATATTAACCACAATGGCTCCAATTAATCAAGCTGAATGTACGTTAATTTCTTTATAAATTATTCATAGAAACATTTCATAACAAAATGTCATACTCATGCAAATCCAAATAGTTCATAATTAAATTTGTTTCTGAGTTTGTGCATATTTCCATATAAGGTAACTCAACAGCATGGACCTACAAGTTGTATATATTAGCTGTCTAATTTTGTATACTCCAGAAGGTAAAATTACAAATTTACAAAATCTAAATGAGTACATAAATAATTGCACACTTTAAAACGTCTGTTGTAGCTGACGTGCTGCAATGGTTGAGGTGCATTAATGGAAGTTTCATTATACACCGTTTATTTGTCATCTTTAATTTTTAGCTCTTTATGCCTGTTACAGAGTTTTGTGGACGTCACTTTCGCAAATGATGCGAAAGTGCTTCCTAATCATGGCTGAATGCCATTTATTAATGACACATGCTGTACGAGTAAAAACTTTATTATTATTATTATTTTTTTTTGGTAGGTTCGGTCTTAAAATTTTTTTTTAGCCTTTAGTGGAACATCTGTCCCCACTTCTGGATGGGAAATTACTTGTTGGATGCTCGTACCAAACCCCACATACTAAACCAGCACTTTCAGCAAGAAAACACATCTGATAATGTTATCATCTTAGACAACATTTTAAAGCAATTACTTTAAAGTCATTACGCATTTCCTTGAAGTGTCCATGCTGTGGTTTGTGGCTCCCTAGCTTCTAACACAATGTCGAATCCCAAATCCCTCACTAATCCCTGAATAAAGGCACTACTTGTTGTTTGGAACAAGGTATTGTACACCCTACTGGCACTCTAGCTTTCTATTTTATGCTAGTAGAAGTCACACATACCGTGTGAGAGAATCTTGTTATGATTAATGATTAATATCCATATTACATTCTTAATCCATTTTCATATGCTTGTTTCTCTCTTTATACAAGTCCACTACAATATACTGTATTTGAAAGTAATCAGCAGAACAGAAGCTTGGTTATCAGTTGCTATAATACTCTATCTGTGTGAGAAAGCATCGGATAATCTACTAATCATCTTTGTTATTTTTTGGCTCCGAAATAAACCTCGAATGGATTTATCAGTGAACCAACATAGGAACCTAATTAGGGCTGCAACAAATAATCGATAAAATCGATAAATATCGATAATGAAATTCGTTGTCAACGAATGCCGTTATCAATTAGTTGGACTGCTCACGCTACTGAGGAGCGCGACCACAAGATGCACAGTGCAGGCTCGACTCTGCCTGTACAAAACTGCCACAAAACCAGCCAATCACAGACTTCCACACACTACTTCTGATTGGCTGTTCCTTCTCTGTCCGCTGGCAATATCTGCAATTATTGTTAAAATGCTGTATTTTGTGTACTCAAATGCTGTTATTTATTTATTTATTCTTTAGAAAGAGACACGTCAGCATAAGTGAGTGAGTTCATTCAAAAAATAAATCCCCCATGCGCTTCACAACAAGCAGCCACTATAACAGATGCCATCCAATATAATAAGAGTACAGTTTTTTTGCTTTTTTATTTATTTATATTTTGGATATTTAGAGGAGTTTTACTGTTCAAAAACAAATTTTGTCTTTTAATTTAAGGTTTAAAATGTCAAAATTAAAGATCATTAAACTCTATATGTGGCTTTTGCATTTTTTAAAGCTTAGTTTTATACATAACTAATACCCTGATTTATGGATTTATATAGTTGTAAGCAAAACATCAAATTAAAGAAGCGTTTAGTTTTCATCCGATTAATCGGAAAAAAATATATATAACCCAACTAATCGACTATCAAAATAATCGTTAGTTACACCCCTAAACCTAATGTTGATTGATGGTGCTTATGCCATTCACGTGACTGCACACTACACATGATGCGTGACTACACTTTCATTGAAAGTTTCATAAACATGGCTTGAGGGTTTTTTCCTTGAGATATTTTTATTAATGTTCCATCATTTCCTGTAATAATAATAATCATTCCCCCCCCCCCCCCCCCCCCCACAATAATATTGTTCTGTAGTCACGGTAATTTTGACTCACAGTGCACCATCAGCTTTGTCATTCCTGATTTCCTAGCACCAGCACCCGGTGCTCAGGTTGTTTGTTTTGCCGACTAGATGCCACTGCCAATCGTTGCGCAATTTGACACACCCACACAGTTTTGTAGTATGTAACTATAATTAAATTTTCTTAAATACCTAAGAAACTCTTTCTTATATTGTTTTTTTATAAACAGTTATTAAATAGCTATTGACATTTGTTACTGTTTGAATCTGTAATGAAAGTGTCTGAAAATATACTGCACAGTAACCATCGAGTCTGATTTCCACGAGGTGTGTTTAAAGCAGAGGAAACACTAAACCATGGACGGGGGATGGATTTAGTAGTAGGATTGGGAAAACATCAGCGAGCTGGAAAAACTGTATAGTTCTTTGAGTAATGCGGGAGCGTGTAAGAGGTGACCGGCGTGCCCCCACTTGTAGACACTTGGTTATTCATTGGACTCACGGTACTCGCACAGAACGGGAATACAAGTGCAGTCCTTTCAGTTCATATAAAAAACACACACCATTATAACACAGTTTATCAAGTTTATCATTCCATATAAAGATGTAATATCCACTATAATTATATAAATATGTTCTTTATATATATATATATATATATATATATATATATATATATATATATATATATATATATAGACCAAGAGCTCTTACAAAGTAGGTACCTCGTATGTTTGTCAGCATGAATTCAGACAGAAGCTTAATTATTTTTCCTTTTACTCTCCTGGGTTTGTTTCAGCACGTTCCAACAGGAATCTCTTACTGACGCAATGGCGGCTTTAAGTGAACATGATTCATGTCTGGTTTATTTTTTTTCCTGTTTTGGCTTGATGGGGGAAAAATACTTTGTTTATTTCGCTAGGTCAGTGATGTATAATATTTTCACTTGTCTCTTGCAACATACAAACTTGCTACATGTCGACCTGTGGAAATGCTGGAACCTGAGCGTTTTCCTGAGAGTCAGACTGCAGCCTGTTTTTGTTCTCCACCTAATGACTGAAAGTGTGATAACCGTGTGTCTTGGTCACTGTGAGTCATGTCAGCTGGACTTTCTTGTTATGTTGGAACATTTCACTACTCATCCAAGTAGGTTTTTGAGTCTGAGGAAAGTTAGTAAGTTCCTTAAATGTGTATCCTCCAGGGACAAAAAGAGTCCAAGCCTGTCTGAATAGGCTTGTTTCATGTACAGTGGAGAAGGTAACAGTGGGAGGAAGGAGAGAGTTGTTAAGAAGAAACAGTAAAATAGAGAGAGTTGTTAACCAGAAAGAGTAAAGAGACTCTGTAAGTGTGGTTTTCTTGCTGAATCTGTTAAGTTAAACCTGTTAATCTGTCGAACCATCTATCTTCTGTGTCCAAAATTCAGACATTCTCATCGTCAATTGTGTATGTTAAAAAATGTTCAAAACCTGAAACATTTCTATATAACAAGTCACGTTGACGTGACTGAACTCTCACATAACTGGGTGAATGAGAATCTTTATAGATTTTTGGCTTGGGTATGATTTTAGAAATGAAACCCCAACGTCTAAATTTCGTGTGGTGCATTCACATGAGACAAGTGAAGCCTGCGTTTTTACTCAAATTTACCGATCTCCCTGATATGATGTCATCAAGTGCACTATTTTGGACCGGTAAATATCTGGAAATGTCTTGTTATTGTAGGTCCAGCTGTATGATATAAACAGAAGCGTGTTCTTTACCCTATGCTGATATATACAAGTCATCCATCTAATCATTCTTGCATTCATGCTTTTGCTCTTCTGATGGTTTTCAGAATTGGCTTTTCTTTCTGCACATTGTGTTGTTGTATGTTATATAGTGACATGACTCAGCACCTAAAATACTTTTAAAGCACTCACAACGCAGCCTCCATTCTTCACAGAAGATGGATAAAAAGGCGCACAGGAAACAAAAACCTTTAAAAAATGAAATACTACCCCGCCAAATCACAGACATGCCGATTCGCACATGACTAATATTATCGCAGGACCTTGGCGTTTGGCGAAATATGGTAGGTCTTTTGTGGGGTACTTTTTTACTTTACAAATTACAGCAATGCCCGATTCGCACAGGATTAAGATCATAAACAAATATACAAATTATTACAAATAACTAGAGGTCGCCAGGTAATATATAAAATAATCTCGCTCAAATAGACCATGTGCGTCTCTCTCCATTGCTAATTTTAGGTTTGGCGGTGTGGGGAAAACCCATCAGATAGCTCATCAAATTTTTTTTCATAATACACTTTGCTAGGCATTCTATAAAGATCATGATGGGTAAAGCACCCGATTTAATGCAGAGAGTGGTGATCAGACTTTCTTCAGATGTTTAAAAATTGACAAGGTGTTGAACGTCGGTCACATTTTTGCCATAGTAACCTGGATGTAAACCTGATAGATTCGGATTGTAACAAGACACTGGCTGATGCGTGTCGGACAAAATGAACGCTTTAAATGCCTGTGAGCATTAGCACTTCCTCCTTTCTTTTTTTTTTTGCCCTTGCATTCTTTTTCTGGCTACTTCTTTCTTTCCTTCTTTCTTTTCTTCTTTTTCTATTAATGTTTAAGCCTGTGTCTGGGTGAACTCCAGGCCTGCATTCTGCTTCTTTTTTTTCTTCTTTTTTTTCTATCTGATGCCTCTTCACCTCTGCTCCTTTTTTCTGTAGAGCCAGATTGCTAGTGGCGAGGGTGGGTACGTCAATCTGTATACGTCTAGCGAAGCCAACGGAGACCTGCTGCTCTCGAATGGTGTAAGTAGCAGGAGCCACACTGCTCGAGTTGTAGCCAAAGAGCTTGGTGAATTTATTTTTTTTTTTTTTGCTCCTGTGTTCTGGTGTGTGCTGCTTGTGTTCATCTCATGCACCCTGGAGAGTCATTGTTTGTATTCTGCAGCCTGGGAAACCTGGGTGGAGGGTGCTACAGCATTTTCTGTAATGAAGCTATTGACATTCATGACGGTCTTATTTTGCGCTAGAACAACCTCTACGATGGAAAAACAGTTTGAGCTTTTTCCGCTAGAATTTGGTTGATCTGTGGAGTCTGCAGTGATCCAGACAGGTTATGATGTTAAGCATAAAGGTCTTTACTTGTCACATGTACATTACAGCTAAAGATCCTTTGTGTATCTCACAATGTTAGAAAGCACAGGGTCCTAGGTGGCAAATCAACATGAGCAAAGATGCAACAAAATAAACCTTGAGAATCTGAAGGTTGTCCGCGATGAGCATGTGCTCCCACCAACGTCATCACCCATATGAATATATTCAAAGTTTTTCTGAACTAATACAGAAAACGGTTGCAGAACTATTTTGGCATTATGTCTTGTCAGTTTTTATGTGTTTAATTCGTAGCCTGGGTTTAAAATAATGACAGTCTTCATTTGAAGACATGCAGTAGCTAGAAAATGTGCAAAAACCTTTGGTAAGTGAAAGTCTTCTTGGTAAAGTGTGATGGTCCAATTAACAGTGGTCTTGAGAAGTCGTTTTCTGTTATACACTCATGTGCTTCAATGGGGAGAGAGAGAGAGAGACCAATAAACCACAAACATTTACATTTATGGCATTTGGCAGAAACCCTTATCCAGAGCGACTTAAATTTTCGTCCCGTTATATATTTGAGCAGTGGAGGGTTAAGGGACTTGCTCAGGTTGCCAATAGTGGCAAACTGGTGAGGGTAGGGTTTGAACCTGGAACATTACAGTCAGCAGTCCAATGCCATGTCCAATTTAAATTGGTATAATTTTTTTACTATCATTTTCAGATAGCAATATCTTTTGTGCATATGCTGTTTTTTAATTTGTATTTTTAATTTTATATTTTTTACTAACTAAGCAAAGCATCCTGAATCTGAATGTGAGTCCATGTAATTGGATGTTTGTACTTATGGGGTGGGGTTTACTGTAAGTAATACAGCTGACATGTTGAAAACTCGCACTGAGTTCTTAGGAAAGCGAGAGTTCATATGGAGTGAGCAGACACAAGGCGCAAAAAGTAATCCACATCCTTTGTCTGGCATTTAAAATATCCAATTTATTATCCCCTTCATGGAAACTTTCTCGGTTTGCTGTTTCATATAACCTCATGCCTGTGTTTTTTTTCTTTTTCTTTTGGCTTTAATGTTACACTCACTACACAGTCATGTATAGTTTATTAGATTGTGTGAGTGCTGTGCGCCGACTGACGGGCTCCGTGTCCATTTAAGGGTTGCTTTACACGGTGACGTTGTCAGACATCTTTGTGCCTTTGATGGCAGGAGTGGGAAAGAAGCCCGATTAACGTCTCACCTTCGTCACGAGCAACTCACTCATCATAATGTCATATTTGGATGTCCGTCTTGTTCCTGACTCATTTCTCTTCTTGTCGTTTTCTTGACCTGCCGCTGTTTAACGCCGCAGAGTGAAATGTCACAGCTAGACATTACATTCACTGAGCTGTCCTATTTTTGACAGCGCCCTCAAAGTGTTTGATTTGTGCAGTCCAAGCACAAACACCATATGTTGGCGTTGTTTTAATGTTCCTCCGTCTTTGGCAGGACCCCAGCTGTGGCACAGAGGACTCGCTCCAGGACCCCAGCAAAGAGTCGACTGACTCGGACAGGTGAGCTACACCACACGATTGACCCAAAGTGCTAATACTCAGGATTGCAACACACTCTCTATAAGTGATGTAATCTTTCAGGCTGGATCAGAATGTTAAAAACAGAGCTTACACCTGACACGCAAGTGTTGCATGTGCGAAGCCTAAGTGTAGCTCAAGTGACCATTCTTTCCATCCACACTTTTCACGTTTTGAATAAAATATCTTCAAATGTTTTGCCCATGAGCTCCGGAGTGCCAGATCTCTTTTGTACACTTTTAAGGGTACAAGATTTAGTGACTTGATGTCTGTGATTTTCATAATTCCTTCATAGGACATGTTAAAAGGAAACTGTGAAAAAGGCGGATCTTATTCAGAGAAAGTTCCCATTTAGTGAAAGCTATATCTGGAATTCTGATGCGAGTAGATGAGTCTGTGTTAACAGAGCAGTTTGTTAGAAATACAGTGTTTTTATAAACAAACAGCTAGCCTGGTGATATGGGCTTTTTTTTTATATCACAGCTTTGCTGAATTTTTTATTATTATTTTTTTTGTCTATCAAAAAGTGTTGATTCATTTTCTATCAGCAGCTGTGACAGTAGTGGCACCTATAATGCAGATTACAGGTTGACGTTAATATGCTCAGGCTAATTATAATTTCTAAAATTCTAAAAACTAGTTTACATGGATTTGTTAATTACATTTTAACACAAAGCTAATAAAGGTGTTTGTGGGGTTTGTCCTGGCGTTTAATGTTAATTAATACACACCCATGACTCGTGTGTTTCTTGTCTCAGCTGGAAGCAGAAGTGTGCAGACTCAGACCTGAGCTCGGAGGAGCTGGACGAGCTGTCCCTGGTGGATCATAATGAGATCATGGCCCGCATCACACTAAAGCAAGAGGTAACACCCTGTTAGTGCCTCGCCCTCCGATTAATCAGTGATATTTTTAGCACATCACATCTCCAGAGCAGATAGAATGTGTGTGGACTGGCCCTTGTCTTGTCAGCACAGTTCAATATCCAGTATGTGTTCAAATGAGATTAATTTTGTCTAAGCAGTGGTTTTTAATTGTGTAATTCGATAAGAATATACAAGCAATGTATGAATACAAGAAATCTCACCAGAATGCTTCAGATAGAAAATACTATCATAGCTAATAAAATAGCTGTTCATCTGGACTGTTTGGAAGAATATACACAGAATTATCTCACATTTACGAGTTAATATTTTATATCAAGTTTATATCATGCAATTGACTTTTTATTCTGTAGATACGAGTGTATATCGAGCATTAGCAAAAATCATAAATCTGCATAATAAATTATCATACATGCCTAAACACAAGCTTCTATCAGACTAGAGGCTTCACTTGAATGCACGTCCTAAGGAATAGTTCAAACATGAAGCGTTCACAGCAGCCCTAATAACTACTAAATTCTTAGAAAATATCACAGGCGGTTACAAACCCAACTAGTAAATGAGCGAGTGAGATTTCATAGCTTTATCTATGCTACAGTGATATAGCCAAGGTTGAGAAGATGGTCAGCGCCATGCTTGGAATCCTGACCACTGGTCCTGCTGAGGGTTGTTTTTTTTTTTTGCTTTTTTGGTCAGTGCTCAACTCTTTCCAGGGTTTTTATTTATTTATTTATTTTTTTATATAATTCCCTTTTGGAGCACACCCTCTCGTTTTGTGTACAAGCACAGATATGGAGATTTGGAGCACTAAAGTGATGAAACGTATAAAGACATGTTGTTGCTTTATATTCTTAATACTTACACAAGGCAGTAGTGGAAATGGTGTGAAAGGCTGCTAGGTTAATGTAGCTGCAGATGTCGCATCCCCCTCCACCCAGAGACTGCAGACCCAGACTACTGTACACACAGAGTGTATTTATAGACACCCTTTCGCTCATCTCTAACCTCAATCTATGCAGTCTGTTCATCTGCAGTATGGCAGACGCATCAACAGTCACCATAAGCATTAATTGTTTAATTGTTACAGATATGCACCGCTCAGCCAGGACGTTAAAAATATAAATGTTATAATTACCCAGGTTTTGGGTTCCTCTTTTGCCGCCGGGGCAGCTCTGGCCCCTCAGGGCGTGGCTCTGCAGGGTATCTGGGGATGTCCTGTGATGTCCGGCACTGTGGTTTGCGGTTTGGGGTCTCCGTGGGTTGGAATTGTTTGTCCAGAGCATTTTGTGGGTGTTCGATCAGATTTGGATTTGGGGAGTTTGGAGGCCGGGTCAGAGAAGGTTCTGGCGTCCTTCTGTCAGGACCATCAGTGACACTTCCACCAGTTTGTGCTGCATTTGCTTTTCCAGACAAGTTAGCCTCTGCTCTTCACCAGCCATAAATGAGCCTTGTGAGATGTCATGATACAGTCACTAGTTTACTGGTATATAACTGATGATCAGTGTTAATGTGTTCATGTGTTAATGTTATGTGGTGTTCATTTTATGGCTGATCGGTGTATGTGTAGACAAAATTTTGCTCAGATCTTCTTTTTTTTTCTTCTTCCCCCTCCCCCCCACTTTTCCCTGTAAACAGAATGATGATGGACCAGATGTCCGAGCGGGATCAGGGGACATTTTATTAGTTCATGCAACAGAAACGGATCGCAAAGGTAAAATTTATTTACATCAATGTGTGTATATTTATTGTGTGCATGCTTCTCAGCATCTGCCATGTAGAGTGCAGGATTTTTCTCCCATTTTAAGTTGATGAAAAAAGTACAGATTGGATTGAGTATAACTAAAGTTTCCAACTCATTGCACGTTGCTTTTAAGCACATTATTGGATGTACAGTGCAATAGAAGTTGTGAGGTACATGCACAGAGAAACTTTTGCACATCACTTTTAAATGTGCTCCGATCGGTATCGGGTGATAATCGCTTAATTTTTACACATTGGTTGTCTTCCAACTGGCTGATCACGTAAACTGATACTATTGTGATAACACAAGATGAGTCAACAGTCACTTCGACAGCCTGGGTTTACCTTGCCGTTCCATGCGTGCAGCAAGTGAGTGACTATTCAGTAAGGGTAATTCAGACACATTCTGGATGATGAGAGGAATAGGCTGCCTCTTAAAAATGCAGAAATTCTGATGTTTATAAATAAATGCCTGTCCTCACTGCTTACTAATGAGTAACCATGATTGGCTTGCTAAATACAAAGTGCATGATGTGTGAGTTTATTTTAAAATGTTCGGATTGTTATTCGTTGACGCGGCCGTGTTCCATGTGCTGCACGTTATAACGAGTGACTATATTAGGACAGTCGCATTTTAGATAAGCATTTCTGTGTTCGTGAGAGCCGCTTGATACTAATTAAGGAGTGGAAAACTAAGTCAAGCATAGGTTATTCAGTTGGTTCAAGTTTTTTTTTTTTATAATCTACGTGAAATAATAAGAGAATGAAATATGTTACTTTCCAATAAATTAAAATTTTTAAATTCAGTACTTTTCAGATCTTAATTAATATTTGTGCACCGTTTTTAGAATAGTAATAAATAAATATAACAAAACAAATAGAGTTTTTTAAATGGCACATCCCAATAACCCACACATCTGAGATCAGTGAGTTATGGTATTAGCTGTTTTTACTTTCTGTAATCGGTGATAGGCCCTTAGCGCCCCTAATTACTTTTAAACTGTATATTTTGTCAGACATGTCGAATGGACAAAATGAAAAGCGGTAATAGAGTATAATACCGCTTTTTATCTCAAGCAAAGGCTCTCATGTAGACTCTGTTGTCAGTACGTGCCAATTTTCCAAGTTGCCATCCAGTAGCATTTTACTTTAGTGCAGCTCTGTTTAAAATTTTGGACCCTTATACATTTCCATATGATACCTCAACTCAAGCAAATATCACCTGTCTAACAATACATATGTATATACAATTTATCGCTAATCACACCAAGGGTTAAAAACAAATACATATATACATTCTTTTTACAGCAGGACTTTCTTCACTTTATAGTGTATAGTGTAGCAGATATACCACAAATCCTCTGATGATAATCATCATAACCATGATGATAACCACCTGTTAATGTAATAAATTAAAACGGGAAATGGGCGTGCTAAAATCTTTTGTGGGCTATTGGCTCCCCCTGCTGGAGAATCAATGTTGTAGTACATTACATCATATATAAATAAAATATTAGGATTTTTCTCCCTGTCCAAGGAAAAGAAGCCGTTTTCCCCACTGCCCAGTTAGGTGGAGGGAATAAAAAGTGTGTAGGATGATGATATTTTTTTTTGTGTGTTAATGAAGTGTGTGCTGTCTGTTGCAGATCTGGTTTTATACTGTGAAGCCTTCCTGACAACCTATAGGACGTTTCTAACCCCAGAGGACCTCATCAAGAAGCTTCATTATAGATATCCTTTTAGTGCAGATTAAAAATCCTGACAGAACAATTTTTTATTAGAAGATTTCGAGGCGAGCATTGTGCCACATATCTGGACGTTCTGTTTTTCATATAAAGAAGACTATAGATAAGATAAGATAATCAGGACTTGAGAAATCGCATCTGTGTGTTTGTGACTGATCAAAAGATCAAGTATTTGTTTTGTTTTTTTCCTTAATCACTCGACACATACACTAGATTTTCTCACAGTTCAGACACCATCAAGAAGCGAGTGAGCAAAAACACCTTCTTCGTGCTGGTGCGTGTTGTGGACGAGCTTTGGTGAGTAAAGAGTCAATGAGTCTAAAAGTACAAAACATATAGTTATTCCATGTTCTGTCTTTGCGTCCCCGTTGTTTCGAAGCGGAAAAAAAATTCTTCCTGTTGATTTAAATTCAATAATTGTCTCTGGTATCGCCCAAATCATCATGGGTTCCCTTTTTTGGTATGGCTCTTCTCAATATTTCTTCCTCATGTCATATCAGTTATTTTCTTGTTCCTGTTGCCTCCAGCTTACTCGTTATGATAATGCTGTATGTTTTTATAAGTCTGTACATTTTTTAAACATCAGTGTACAACAAATGTACGCCTGGAATCTTTATTTCTATAAAGCTGTTTTGTCATAACGTCTATTATTAAAAGCGCTATATAAATAAAATTTAATTTAATTTAATGCAAAAGCATAGATAGTTGTTTATACAGCAACACTGTTAAATTCTAATTGATCAAAAGGAGTTAACTGGTTTTCTTTTACAGCAGACGGTAGTTTCAGCTGTAAGTTGATATCAGTGTGCTTTTTCGAGTACGACTGTTCGCTTTATATAGCAGTGTAATACGCTAACTGTTGGTCGGAGCATGGGTGACGATGGATGGTCTGTAAGGTCCGCAGTTCTGCTTTAAAAAAAAAAACAATCACAGAAAAATTTTAGCAAGAAAACACCTTTGATAATGTTTTGTCCTCTTAAACAACACTTTGTCTCCTTAATAATTGCTTCAAAGACATAGCTCACTAGCTTTCCATTTAATGTGGTTTGAGATTCAACCCAGGAATGTTAACGGAGCTGATATTCTGAAAAGGAATAAGTGTAAATATAAAGAGAAACTTAGAAGATATACAGGACTATCTTCCATGGTTTTTTCTCCTCAGCTTTTGCGTACATAGTGCCGAATTTAAAACTGCTTTCACCCTTGTTAATTACACTAACTATCAGTCAGCAGCTCCACCAGTCACGAGTAGTTGGTTCTGCCAGTTAAATAAACAAACTAATTTGTCGATGATAAATGGTGTTTGTGGAAATGTTTTACATAAAAACAATGTCACACTTGCGATTGTACTGTTGTGATGGATATCAGCACAGCTATAATGTGGTCATAAGCACGAAGACGCAGCTAATATTAATTATAGCTGCACTCCCTCTCACATGATATTGCTTAAATGAATAACAAGTCCATTAAAAAAAAAAAAGTAGTAATTGGCAAGTTGGTGTGATGGGAAGAAATAAAAACTTTAATTTAAAAAAAATTATTCCTTAACTACATGTATTTAAAGCTTTTACAGAAATCTAAATTCCAGTTCTGCAGTTTGATGAGTGTGTTTGTGTTTGCACCAGTTTGGTGGAGCTGACAGAAGACATTCTGAAGCACCTGATGGACCTGGTGGTGAGTCTGGTGTGTAGCGGGGAGCTCAGTCTGGCCCGTGTCCTCCGCAAGAATGTCCTGGATAAAGTGGAGCAGAAGAAGCTATTGAACTACATTAACTCGTTGAAGACTCTAGCTGGCCGCAGTGTCGCCGCCAGGTAAATACTCACCCTTGTGTCCTGTCGTCTCCTAGTTGGGCGTTTACGCTTGCTGAGAATATCACACTTGTTTTTTTGTTTGTTTTTTACCAAATGACACTATTGTATTTGTGTGTATTAATCCAGATTTGTATTGATTTAGCAACAGACAGGCTTGTCTTAGTTTAATGGTGGAGAGGTTTTATTTTATTCCTGACCATCTGATATTTGTTCTTCATAGGCCTGGTACTCTTCATGATTTCCGTAGCCATGAGATCGCAGATCAGCTCACTCTCCTGGACGCAGAGCTATTCTACAAAATAGAGGTAGTTATTTCGTTGTCTTATAGTAACTTGTCAGGGAGGTCAGTTTTTCAAAAATCGCAGGGATTCAGCTTCTAAAGCTTTAGATGCCAAACTTTTGAACTGAGAAACTTATTGTACCCACTACTGTAGCAAAAGTTAAGCAAAGCACAAGTACACTCATTATTTCCTGAATTGTTCATTTGAGTTATTAGAATTTTACCTTTAATGTGATAAATGCTAGTCTTTAATTTTTTATCATCATTGCCATTGATTACATGTTAATGTACAGAGTTAATATGTAATGTCTTTTATAACTTAGTTTTTTGTAAGAGCTGTTTGACAAAATTAAAAATTGTGTTTGACTAAAATAAATGAATAAATAGTTTAAAACTGAAAAATGAATAATTTAAAAAATCAATTACAGTGGAACCTTGGATTACGAGCATAATTTGTTCCAAAAGCGGGCTCGTATTCCAAAATACTCGTAAACCAAATTCAATTTTGCCATAAGAAATAATGAAAACTCAAATTATTCGTTCTACAGCCCAAAACAATAAATACATAAAAATAATTAATACGACATATAAAGTAAAAAATAAAACAAATTAACCTGCTCTTAACAGTTAAAAAATAAGTAAAAATAAATCCAGACAGTTAAGCGTTTCCTTTTGTGCCCGCAGGCGCCGTGTATTTGTATGCGTGCGTGTGTGGCATTAGCCTCTCGCCTCGTCTTAAACAGTAAAACTCGTTCTCCCTCCCACACCTCGCTTTTTAAGTTTCACAACTAACATACACAATGCAAACACTGTTTTAACGGGGGAAAAAAAGAATTCTCTCTAATGATACTCGCGTGAGCAGACTAACGGAATCACTGCTGGAAAGTAAAAAATAAAAAATGAACCACACCTTACCTTTGAAAAGAATCACGACAGAGCTGAGTTTTCTGTGTAAATAAAGCGCCGGGGAGATCTCTCTCTCTGTGTGTGTGTGTGTGTGTGTGTGTGTGTGTGTGTGGGGCACAGTGTCAAATTACGCACGCACAAACAGAAGAGAGAGGGAGATGTTGATTATAAGAGACGAGCACTAAGACGCAGCAGGGGACTCTTATTTTGACACAGGGGACGCAGCAGGGGAGACAGTTACCCATAATTCCCGCAGCGCAAGAGAGAGTAAAATCACTGGCTCAGTTGCGATCACTTGCCGCTCTGTGTCAAAATAAGAGTCGCATGCGTGTTACATGATACTCGGCGCTCGTAAACTAATACTTGCTTGGTTTCTGATTAAACATTTATTTAAAATCTTTGCTCAGTTTGCGGAACACTCGTAAACCACGTTACTCGCAATCTGAGGTTCCATTGTATTGACATTTTATTATTTCATATATTTAGCTCAACATCCAAGCAGCTGGTTTCAATCAGTTATTGTAACTGTTATTGTAATCCCTGTATTTTCAGGTTTATGGCATAGTGGCCAAAAGTATTGAAACAAATGTGAAATTTGGCAATTACCCTTTAAAACCTGCCGAATCTGTTTGCACGGGAATCAAAAAGACATCTGCCGCACTCTGATCACCTGTTGACCTGTTTTGTGCACAGGGAGAACTCTAACATACTGTAGCATATGTCGCCTTAATACATACATAAAATTATGGAATGGCTTTTTAGAACTGTAAAGTGATCTGTGGAAGGGAAGTTCTCTTTCTGATGCATGAAACTTCTGTTTGTAGATCCCTGAAGTTCTGCTGTGGGCAAAAGAACAGAATGAAGAGAAGAGCCCGAATCTGACCCAGTTCACAGAACACTTCAATAACATGTCTTACTGGTATGATGCAGTTCTTTTACATTTATGGCATTTGGCAAACGCCCATAAACAGAACAACATAAAACTATAGTCGAGAAGTGTCTATCAATAAATATATCCTGGTAGTGGTTCACTCGGTCACAGACTAAGATTACTATTAATCTAAAAACTGTTACGGGTCGTTTTTCTTTTTAGTTGCTAACTTATGTACAGAATTATTTCCATTGTGTTATTGTCTGTGTGCTATGTAGTCAAGAAGTGTGTAACCCTGGAAATTCCTTATATACACTACCAGTCAAAAGTTTGGACACACCCTCTAATTCCATGGTCTTTCCTGATTATTTCTTTCAACATTGCAATAATGCAATAATCTTCTTTGAGCAGTTGATACTCTGTATAGCCTTCATAATGGCTCTAATCCATAACTGAGACTGGTAACTCTAAATTAACTTCTCCTTTGCAGAAGAGGCAAGTTTTGGCCTTGCTGTCTTCGTATGGTCTCCATCCCAAGAGCCAGTTTCATCATGGTGCTTGATGGGTTTTGTAAATGCACCTGACAATACTGTTCTTGCAAGAACTGTTCCAGAACGCCTGACGTTCAGATGTTACTTTTGTTACTTAATTATCTAATTCCATATGTTATTTCATAGTTTTGAAATCTACAGTACTGTCATAGACTGTACTATACTATTGTCTTAGGGTATAAATCACTACATGAACATGGAAGTAGAAAGTGTGTTCAGACTTTTGACTAATACTGTATTTCTACATCATATGAATATATCAAATGAAATATAGTACAGTACTGAAAAGAAAGCCCGTCCTCATTTCAGTGACAATGAACAATTTGATTTTGGAAGTACAGTATCCATAATCGAACTGTCCATTGTCACTGAAAGGAGGACGGATTTCCATTTCATTCTGGTTCCTCTGAAGATGTCTTCTTGTCGTCTTTCCGTTGTATCCTTTGCCTCTTTCACCTCCGGCTTGCTCATGAGGAATAAATTTATATTCAGAATTTATACATTTCTATAAAGCAGACCTCTTTGAATTCTGTTTAAGATAGTGGTGTATCATTTGCTCAAACACAGCCAATACAACTAATTTGTTAATTACCAGGTTTAATGTGGCCAAGATTTACAAACTGTTCTGGACCCTGGCCCTCCAGGACTGGATTTCAACCTGCTTTGTGACAATGTCCCATATAGCAGATATTTCTCCAGTAAACAGTCACAGCTTTACCTTTGTAGTCTGTTCCTTTTTCTTTGTTGATGGTGAAACAAGTTGTAAATTAATGTTAATTTAGACAGTACTGTAAAGCATAAGTTTTTTCATGTCGTGTGAAATCAAACAATGTTCCTTTCTTTTGTTTTCAAACAGTCTGATGCAGTGCAGAGAAAGACTTAGTCAATGTTTAATAAATCCTTTTCATTCACTTCATCCTGCTCTCTCTCTCGCTCTCTCTCGCTAATATTTCAGGTACCTTTTTAGGTGGCTGAAATGTTTCAGTAATCTAATCTACTTTGTTTTTGTTTTTTGTTCCATTTCTTTCCTCAAGGGTGCGTTCTTTAATAATCCTGCAAGAAAAGGCCCAAGACCGAGAAAAACTCCTCCTTAAGTTTATCAAAATCATGAAGGTAAAATTAGTCTGTTCATTTATCATCACAGAGTCTGCAAAATAAAATGAGATGATTGACCTTTTCCGTTTTCTCACAGCACTTACGGAAACTTAATAACTTCAACTCCTACCTGGCGATTCTGTCTGCGCTGGACTCGGCACCCATTCGGAGACTGGAGTGGCAGAAGCAGACCTCAGAGGTCAGCCATCATCGCACACATCCATATTTCAGAAAGCAAGCTTGTTTCCTCCTGTTATGTTGGTTGATGTTGATGATGTGATTTTGTGTGTGTTGTATGTGTTAGGGTCTGGAGGAGTACTGCACTTTAATCGATAGCTCCTCGTCATTCCGGGCGTACAGAGCAGCCTTGGCGGAAGTTGAGCCTCCCTGTATACCGTACCTGTATGTCCAGCGTTGCAGTTTATTTCATAAAAGCCTTACAGAGTCATTTCCTCTTGTTTTTTTAAGTTTGTGCTTTCCCTCATCTTGTCTCTTCCACCATATTTTCCTTTAAAGGGGTCTCATCCTTCAGGACTTGACCTTCGTGCACCTTGGGAATCCTGACTTCTTCCACGGGAAGGTGAACTTTTCAAAACGCTGGCAGCAGTTCAACATCCTTGACAGCATGCGCCGCTTCCAGCAAGTGTGAGTGTCCTCAGTGACGATACAAGCAATTACATCACTGACAGAATTAGTACATTAGTACCAAACCTGGTTGTCTTGTTCACACTGAACTCGCAGTTCATGGGAAATCTGTAATGTGAACAGGACATATGGAAAACAGGTTTCAGCTCCAAACTTTTCTTAGAAACCATAACATGACCACTCATCCCCTACAATGTTGGTTGTCCTTCAGCTGCTCCCATTGAGGAGTTGCCACAGCGGACCAACTGATCCGCACAACAGTTTGTCACAGGTTTTACACCAGATTCCCCTCCTGACGCACAGTCTGGTTCAAATATTTGCAAATGGAGAAGATGCTGGCTTCAAATGCAGTTCCCAGGTTAACAACTGCATTTGAATGGAGATGAATGGAGATCACTTAAAAACTTGTCGAAGTTGCCTGATACAAATTTACAGTCAAAACCATAGCAATGTTTAATAGTGAAAGTAAGAGCATTTCCATACACACACACACAGGATGTGATGTGAACTCAAAAGATTGGGATTAAACAGCAAAGTGGCCATAGAAAAACCACTTGTTAATGAGAGCATAGAGATGGAAACCGGTCATGTGGTCTGATGAGATTGACCCTATTCCAGAGCGATGGGTGTGTCAGGGTAAGAAAAAAAGCACATAAAGAAGTGCTCCATCATGCATAGTGTCGACTGTACAAGTGTCTGGAGGCAGTGTTATGATCTGGGGTTGCTTCAGTTGGTCAGATCTAGACTCTGCAACGTTATGTAGCAATAAAATGAAATGACGACCTGAATGTACTGAATGACCAGGTTATCACGTCTGTGGAGTTTTTCTCCCCTCATGGCACGGGTATTTTCCAGGCCTCAGATTGTGAAAGAGAGGTTCTGGGAGCACGAAGAATAATTTTCACACATGAACTGGCCATCACATGGTGTGCTGTAATAAAGCTAATGGTGACTGAATGAAATCTTAGAGCGTGCAACTTTTTTTCTTTTGGCGAAGCAGCGTATGACTATATTATGTCCTAATATGTTGTTGTTTTAATAGGGACAGATGTTTGCCAAAAGGAGATATTTATTTAACATTTATGGAAGAAATTTTTCATGTTAGTGGTTTGTAACATTCGGGTATTTAGTGCAAAATAGTGAAGATGTGGCAATTTTTTTTGCATGCCATTCTCTGTCATTTATTTAATGATTTTAGAAATTCTAACTATTGTGATATAAAGGTATCTGCACATAAAGATTTGTGCTTGTAGTGAAATCCTGATCTTCTGAATGCTAGCAATAACTTACCTTCACAATAGGTCGCATTACATTGCCAGTGTTGATTATTTTCCTAGAAACGCTTGCCCTGTCATGTTTGATTCTTTGCTTAATAGACTTTAAAAATGCACACCCACCAGCATGAAACACCTGCAGTAGACGAGCTGGCAGCGCCATTTTACATCCCATGTGTGAATTGTATAATGCGTTCTCATTTTAAACCCTTGCTAACTTTTTTTTTTCTCTTCCAGACATTACGATCTCAAACACAACGATGACATTGTATCCTTCTTCAACGACTTCAGCGACCATCTCGCCGAGGAGGCGTTGTGGGAGCTCTCTCTAAAGATCAAACCACGGAACATCACACGCCGCAAAACAGAGAGGGAGGAAAAGACGTAGGACCTCGCCCTCTGAGAGAACTCTGTTCAAGTGGACTTGTGAGAAGCAGCGATAAAGGAGCGACCGTGACGGCAGCTAGGAGACTGTTGGGGAAGCGTGCGACGTTTTAAAAAGTTTACAGGAGTTTTGGGATTGCACTGCATCTTGACCTGTGAATATTTGTGCGGAAGAATGCGGGACGCAAGGATGACGTGGCTGGAGGGTCGGTAAAGCAGCCGGACACGCGGCTCTACACACCTCCAGGCTGTAATTCATGTAATTCCTGAGGAGAAGAACGGCTTTTTTTATATAATTTTAAAACAAATGCACATTAATGACTATTCATGATGGACTTTTAGAAGGATTGTGTTCATATTTTATCAGCTTGGAGCATTCAGAACTAGGTCTTGGTGTTATACACAGCTGATATAACAGACATGGTTGAAATTTCAACAGACTTAGCACTTTACATCCATGTACAAATGTAAACGCTCTTGTAGCTCCATTGAGATATGACGTCTTGAGCAGGTTTACAGAGAGCTAGCTTAGACTCTTAAAACTGTCCTCATGTCCCTTTTTGGACTAACCTGGTACTTGGTCTTTCTGAATGATGAAGATTCGTGTACGCTGATCGCGACGTGCTGTCCGAGAACAAAAGGCTTTTACTCCAATTCACCTCGAGTCTTCCATTTGTATTTATTTTTAAAAAGTGTCTAGTTTTCATAGAAATATACCATGTCTTGTGAAGTGTATGGTTGTGTGCATTGCTAGGTACAAATACACTCATTACAGATTCGTACAGTTCATGTTTGTGATTGACGCTTATACAGAGTCGTCCTGATGGACCTGTGGCGGCGTGTAGGAGTACGTTATCTCTCTGTACTGTGGTGACCATTCTCTCTAGTCTGCGCTCATAACGTGATACCAAGTGCCTAAAGCTGTTTAAATGGTGCAGTGATTTGTCATTTATTTTTGTATAATGTGTTTTTTTTTTATGTTAAACATTTTAAACAGACACTTTTGGAGAAGCTGATGTGCTTGCTCTCTTTTGCTCTCTCTCTTTCTCTCTCTCTATTTCTGTGTCATGAAAAGTGTTCACTTGTGCGCCTGAAACTGTTTGACTGAAAAGAAACCATGTAGAGCCACAGCCCTGTATACAATAGAAGACTGAATGCATTCTGTGAGAGTGATGTGCACTTTGGGAATATAGGAAGGAGTCATTTATTTAAACCATTGATGTGGAATTAAAGTTCCAGTCAGAAATCGGTATGGCTGACAGAATGACAAATGTGTATTTCCAACATTTCTTGTCAAAACTAAATTCTCTTCTCCATTTATTGCTTTGAGTTTTTTTATTTTATAAACAAAAACAAATCTATATTCTAATGCGAGACCTTCATCCAGGTGATGGTTCAAACATGATGGCTTAATAATAATACATTTTATTTGTAACGCACTTTTCATTCATTAAATCTCAAAGTGCTAACATTAAAGAAAAATAAAGATAGAAAAGGTATAAAGCAATAAAATAAGACCACATCAAAGCTAAAATAATAATAAAAAATTAAAAATAGAAGAGGTATAAAACAAGCAATTAAATCCAAATCAACAATTATGGAATTTCTTAAAAAGTGCTTCAGGTTGGCTTTTAAAAGAGTCCAGGCTCTGTATGGCTCTCAGATGAACAGGAAGACGATTCCAGAATTGTGGTGCTTAGCACTCATTTAGAGTCACCAGCCTCAGAAATCACCAATTAAAAAACAGCACATCAGATTAGAGCTTTACAGTGCATAAGTAGCAGATACATTAACTGTTCATATACTAATCGATATTAGTGCTTTACCGTGAAGAAAGAAATAAAAGTCAGGAAAGAACATGGAGTTAGGAGGGGTGTCCAAACTTTTTATGGTACTTTTCAGACAGCGAGTGCGTTAAGGAGAACTTGTAGGCCTAATCTTTTTAAATATCACTCCACAGCGACGCCTGGTGGTAGCATACAGCAAATACATACAAAAGTATATACAGTACAATGTATCAGCGCGTTGACACGAACACGGTTAATCTTCTTGTGTTGTTTTTTTTTTTTTTTTTACATTTCGTTTAATATAGCATCAGGTAATATGATACATTATTACTTTAAATACAAATATTCTTATACTAGATAATTAGCTTGCAACCTGACAAGCAGTGCGAATGTTTGAAAACCGGCCCACTGACGTCTTCGAGCTCGGCCCATTAAATTCAACCCGAGTAAAGGTCCGTTACGTGATGTCACGCTGCAGCCCCGCCCACTCACCACAAGGCTCATGGGAAACGTCGTTTTCAGGTGAGTCACCGAGTTGCGCAGTTTGTTCAACTACATTTGATTTCTGTTTTTGGATTAAACTGTTTATCGCGGTCGCTTTGTAATCTGCATTATTTGTATTTTAAATCTGATTTAATCTGATCTTGGCACGTGTGATGTGCAGATCAGCTCAGCAGGAATGGTTTATGTAGCAACAACCTGCAGCTATAATAAACACTTAGACGTGAGCCAGGGGTTATTTCTGTTAGTTTGCATAGTTATTCTGTAGTCGCATACTCAGTGAAAAAACTTTATGCACATTTGTTTTTCAGACTTGCACCGATCTGAACTTTGTTTTTTGTTTTTTGTCAAAACTTTCTAAAATATGGAAGGAGAGTAAATATGGAGCTTTGGCGCCCTCTGCTGGATCATATATGATATGCCTCCACAGGCATTCGACATGAATGTGCACTGGTTTTGGCATGTGCACACAAAAAGTTAATGTGTTTAAAATGATTACAATCTTGGTTACTGAATAATAAATCTAATTAAAAATGTTAATTTGTCTGAATGAATAAACAAATCAGGATTGTCTAGACGTTCCTATTAGACATCCCATCCTTTTTTTTCTTCTAAATGTATTCTTACATGATTTATCCTCCACTTCCTTCTAAGAGAGAGAAAGTATTTTCCCCCCTACACAAAAAAGAAAAAAGCTCATCTTCACATTCCATGATTTATGGTATGATTTAAATTAGATTTTTATTTTATTTCTAATAATTGTAGAATGGTGCCACCTCCAGGGTCTGGGTTTGATTCCCGTGGTTTGTGTCCATGGAGTTTGGATTTTGTTATGGCCAATCCATGTGTGAAAATGATGTCTCATGAACCACTCTTTCACAATTTGGGTTTTAATAAAAAATTTTGTTGGACATGATTCAACCCACTTTTAGTAGTTTCCGCAATCTCCTTAGTTGTTTTCTTTGCTTAATGCAAGCCAATAATTTGACACTTCTAAGGCAGAGTGAATCGAACTGATGCGGTGAATAGCTTTTGTTTTCTTATATGGGCGTGGCACTCGTCGCATCAGATCGATTAATTTTAATCACTGCAGTAATCAACCAATGGGAGGCTCTTAATGATTTGCTTAGTTTAATCCAGGTTGTGACTTGTGTTTCTCGGCAGGGCCGTGTATGAGACGTGAGACGTGTTGTCTGATCGACTGCATTTCAGTTTTTCAGTCTTACTAAGAAGACAATCATGGAAGACTCTGTAGACGTCATCCTTCAGGAGAAAATAATATGTCATGCTCAAGAGAAGCTGACTGTCATGGCTGCCTCAGGAGCAATGCTTATGGTCTCTTACGGGCTTTGGACAGTTTTTGCTCTGCCTGGCTTTCGAAAAGTGCCGGCGAGTCTAAAGGTAACATGTCGGTCAAATGTTTAGCAACACTGACTTATGTAAGGCTTTTCTTTACAGTATGTTCACTGTTTTCCATGTTTTGCAATTATATTATTTTAGTTTTTAGATTCTACAAAGTAGCTTCGATGGCATTTCTGGACACTTTTTCCATTCAGGTCCTGTTTGTCACACGCTAGATCAGTATGGATTGTCTTACAAATCAGATGTTTTTCATGACATGTGTGCCATGCATGCATGGAACAGCTGCATTGACCCGTGTAACATGAGGGTCACATTGACTAATTGATTAATACGAACGGTCCCTCGACTGCATCCAAACAGTTGACTGGTTCGGTATATTGTAATTCTTCATGCAGACAGTAAACATCTAAACTACCCACTTGACTTGACTGTGAAACTGTTCTATGCACCCTCCTCAATTCACTTTTAGAGGTCCCAGTCGGAGACAAAAGTCTTATCTCCACTGTGCAGGTGCCATACTTGCCCTCGAGTACGGTACAGACACGGAATGTTATGAGGCTCCTGCGGGGCCGAGGAGGCTGTCTGGCAGATCTGGGTTCTGGAGATGGACGACTGGTGAGTGCTTAGAACTGGGTAACACATTCCGTCAGGATTTTAGCACAACAAAGATTTTATATACTGTAGGAACGATGAGTTGCATGGGCAATTTCAGCAACGTGTGAGAAACAGGGACATTTGTGATTTACAGTAATCATCATCATCATCATCATCATTACATTCCTTTAACTACACTACAGTTCTTAGACTTGGACTGTGATCATGTGTTCTCATTCAGTGTTTTTTCGTTTGTTTCTGCAGGTGTTTGCTGCTTCATCACTGGGCTTCCAGTGTACTGGCTTCGAAATAAACTCTATTCTCATAGGCTACGCCAGAGCCAGAGCAAGGTGGATGGGAATTCCAAGTGCTGCAGCAAGATTTGTGAATGATGATTTCTGGAAGGTACTGTATTTCATCCCCTCTTACCATGACCCTAAAACCCGTAACAATAAAAGCACCTAGGTTTTAGTTTCCACTTGCGACCACCAGGAGAGCCCTGGCCCCTCAGGGGGTGTGGCTCTGCAGAGCGTCTGCGGGTGTGCTGTGGTGTCGGGTACCAGCGGTTTCTTTGGGTGCAGATTGGGATCTGTGGAGTTTGGAGCAGTGGTCACTCGAGGCCAGTGTGCAGCAGACTACAGCATATGTAAGGCAGGATGCTGATGTCTAATGAGGACGCCTGGCATGCAGTTCATTCAAAGGTGTTGAGCGGGGTTGAAGTCAGGGCTCTGTGCAGGACAGTCAAGTACTTCCTCACCAACCTTGGCATACGATGTGTTTATGTGAAGAAACATATTAATTCTACAGCATACAATGATGTCCTACACTGTTGTGCGCTTTCACCTTTGTGGCAACAATTACCGTATAGTGTAATGATCAGATAATCACACACTATACGGAATGTTTAGTTTACATTATCTCTAGTGGGTAAAGCACAAATGGGTGGAACAACAACGAATAAAAAAAATACAACTTTTTTTTTCTCTCTCTCTCTCTCTCTCATTCACAGACTGATTTGTCTCGATATAAGAACCTGACCGTCTTCTTGGCGCCTGCAGTGGTATGTTCCGTACTCTGTAGACAGATGGATTGGCATTTTGTGCTTACAAAACATGTGCCTGCAATCAAAAGAAACCATTCAACATAAAGTCAAGCAACAAAAAAAATAAATTACTGATTATTAAAATAATCCTCAGTAATATCATTTGCATGAGTCAGAAATGCTTACACATATGGGTGTTTAAATGATTCTTTTTTTTTTTCCCATTTCGGGGCCTCCTCAGATGGAAGTGCTAGGCAGGAAGCTGGAGCAGGAGTTGGCTCATGATGCCAGGGTTATCGCCTGTCGTTTCCCGTTTCCTCACTGGCATGCCTCAGCGTCAGAGGGACAAGGACTTGACCGTGCCTGGGCCTACGACATGTCTACAGTGCACAAACTCCTCCCATCATCAAACTCCTCCCAACAAATCACTGCAAGCCTTTTTCACGAGTGCGAAATGGACAGATCTGAACTCGCAACAGTGAAGTGAAATGTATGAAATTGCGCTACCTGGTTTATGCTGTACAGTATTTGACGCCATGTCAGATGCTTCTGTGGTTGAATTTTGGAAAATAGGCAACAATTCCAAAAATGTGGGTGTGAGCCAGTTTGCTGCTTCTTATAATATACGTTGATATCTCTGTGTAGACGGATCCGGGTTTGTTTCCCGCCTCGGGGTCTGTGTGCATGGAGTTTGCATGTTCTTCCCGTGCTTGGTGGGCTTCCTCAGGGTACTCTGGTTTCCTCCCACAGTTCAAAAACATACAGATTAGGCTTAATGGCATTCCCAAATTGCCCGTAGTGTGTGTGTGTGTGTGTGTGTGTGTGTGTGTGTGTGTGTGTGTGCCCTGCAATGGATTGGCACCCCATCCAGGTTCTACCCCACCTTGTGTCCTAAGGCTCCTAGCCCCCCATGACCCCGTATACAGGATAAAGCGATGAGTGTGTGAGAGGGTTTTTATGCTGTCTAGCCTTCACGTGCCCGAAAAAAATCATGTTGATTTGAAAGGCTAAATTAAAAACATGTAAATATTAGGTCAGTCTAGCTTAAGATTTCTAAAACCCTGCTAACCAAGTGTGATTTCCTCACAAATGTCAAGCTTTTGAATAGAGGATGAGTAATGGTGAGCCATTACTTTTAAAGTGACTCACCTTGAATAGATCGTTCCATTCTAAAATCTAATTAACACAATAAAATAAGCAAGGTGTTTAGGAGGTTAAAATTTACAATGCGAGAAATTTGAGAGAAACACTCGTGCACTAAAATTAGTTTTGCTTTTAGCGGGAGACGCGAGACATCACACTGATCGGTCTCACTCTTGTTTGTCCATCTGCTGTCTCCAAACCATCATGCACACAATAATGAGGCTGACAGTTAAGAGACAAATGCATCTTAGAGCTAGTATTGTCATGGGTTTGACATAACACAAAAAAGGGAACTAGAGACAAGCTTTTTTTTTAAATATATATAATTTTACATTTTGTTGATGTCTTCAACAATAGGGTGGGTTATATATCTACATAACCGAGATGACCTACATGACCTTACTATTAAAATACTTCAGCGAAGCAACTCAGCTCAATATGCTTCATCATTTTATAGATTTTGAGATCAGTGACATTTTACTCTCATCTGATTCTAAGGAATGCATGGTTAAATACTATAGCTGTCATACTGTAGATGTGTGTGAAATCTTGAAATAGACTATTAAAATGAACATGAAGGGCTTGAGGTTGAATTGCATTAGCATCTTGAACATTGATCTGTAAGAGGAGACTAATTAATGCATGAGAAGCTTTCTAATGCATTAATGCATGTACATAATAATAAAGCATGGGAATTTGATTACCATGCTATCTGGGTTGGAGGAATGGCTTCATTATCTGCCCTGGCAACCATAGTGAATGAATTTATGGAAAGTACTGTATGTGTGTGTATATGATGACATATAGCATTTTACTTGCCTTAGTTTGGTTGTCAAATGAGGATGAGTGAGTGGGAGCTGCCAAATAATCAGGTTGGCAGAAAATGAGGGTTAAAAAGTACTACAATACAGTACATCCATATATCATGTGCTCACTTAGCATAGGCCTACAGCATCATGAAGGTTTTTTTTTTTTGGTCAAATTGATATCATTTAGAATCCTCTCCAAGTGATGTTGCTGCACGTGCATGATCGGGGCCAGGAGGCAGCTTTGTGCTCTGTCAGACACTTCATTGGAGACACGACACAGTTCAGCATGACTGTTCTTTCTTCTTTCCACTGGCCATCTGCTGTCTCCAGCCTCTCATGAACAATGGATTATAATTATTATGCTTATTCTAATAAAGTTGAAAATGACACTAGATCACTGTAGATTGAGTGACACAACTGTCTCTTTCAGAAACCAAGTGCAGATGGATGTCCAGCTGTCATGATTCATGAAGGGGGGGAAATGATGCAAGTGTAAGCATGTAAATGATGCAAATGAGCAAAACGATATGAACATAAGATAGTAATACTCAAAGCCAGAGAGAAACAAGGTTACAAACAACAGTTTAGTTATGTCACAGATGCAAATGCAAGATTTGTCAAATGAGCTGTCCGGTTTAGATGGATGGTGTGTGATTTTTGGAAGTCGGTGTGTTCGATTAGAATTCTGAACAAGCTCTTAGTGATTCTTGTGACTAATTGGCTGTTGAATTGTCTTCTGACTTGGCACTTGGGTGAGGACAATGATTAGTGTGATTTAACCGAGTGTGATTGTGAATGGACCAGAATGCTGACACGATAGTAACCACTCACCCCTTTCCCTAGAGTACAATTTTCCTTTGGACAATCTCTGAATGAAAGAAATAGACCGTCTGAATGCCATGTGTAAAACGCTGTACTTCATCACTTTAACTACACCTGGCCCTACATTACATTAACCACAAGGTGATGCTCTGTTCCTTTAGTTTAGAAATGAGCACAGCAAGATGTACAGTAACTGACAATATACTATGTGACAAGAAATATCGTCAAGTTCTAAATGATTTATTTATATTATATATATATATATATATATATAATATATATATATATATATATATATATATATAAATTCATGCCCATGTAGTTAAACTTAAATAACCATTTCCGTGTTATTCATCACACTATTATGAAGATTCAACCATTCATATCCAGGGAGGCCATTCAGTTATTTGCTTCGTTTTTTTTTTTCACCTTAAGTCTGGACTACTGCAACTCACTTCTTCTGCATCCGTGTTCCATCGGCCCCTTGCAACTAATCCAGAGTGTGGCTACATGATTTGTTTCCCAACTTCCTAAGTTCTTCCACACCTCATTTTTCTCCATTCTCTCTCCTGACACGTCGCAGCTCCCTGATGCTCGACTGCATCACTCTCCCTTTGAGTCTCGAGTATGACTCAGCTGCACCCACCATTCCTTAAGGTACCAAGAAGACATGTGTCAAGATTGATTTCTGTACATGCACCAAGGTGGTGTGCGAATAGCTACAGTAGCTGAAAGTCTTCAAACTAAATCTGAACCCTCTTACCTAATCTGCATGTCTTTGGACTATGGGAGGAAAACCACCAAACATAGGGAGAACATGCAAAGTTCAAGCACACAGACCCCACGGGCGGAATCGAACCCTGACCCTGGAAGTGTGAGGCCACAGTGCTAACCACTTATTCACCTTTTTTCTTTTTCTTTTTTTTGTCTTTTATTTTACAGAGACATGCAAGGAGTTAACAAACACCCACACTTTTATTATCAAATATGTACAACAAAATGTGTTGCCATTGACACAACTATTATGTGTGTGTTTCCCTCTTTTCATACTAGAATAGGCCAATCTTTAAACATGACTACAGTAAAATATAAAATTCCAAGGAAATTTATGATTCTCAAAGAGCATGTAGTGTGGGTCAGTCTGACATTGGACTGTCGTAGGGTCAAATACCTAGGAATCTTGAAATCACCTTTTCTATTTTACAGAATTACAGTTCAGTTTGTTTAAAAGGGTTAATCATCAACTGAATCTCTACCTTGGCTGTCTGAACGGTGTCATTTTGCTGTTTGGAGATCTGTTGAGAAAATCTCACTTGTCTCACTTGTTTGGTGCATACTGTAGATGTCATTTAATGCATTTGATATTTTTGTGGCTGCACAGTACCTTAGTGGTAAGCACTGTCACCTCACACTCCAGGGCCTAGGTTTAAGTCCCTCCTCAGGTCTGTGCGCATTTGTAGAGTTTGCATGTTTTCCCCGTGCCTGGTGGCTTCCCTCAGGGTACTCTGAGCCCTGTGATGGATTGGCACTCCGTCCAGGCTGTACCCCAAATCGTGCCCTAAGCATCATGGTATAGGCTCCTGTGACCGTTTATACAGGATAAAGCATTATAGACCACGACTGAAGGAATCAATGAATCCTTATGTAACTCATGAACTGTTGGATAAAGCGGTATAGAAGATGAGTAACTGAGTATATTTTTCGTAGATATTTGGGTTAATTCTAAAAAAAATATATATTTTTAAACCTTCCCAACAGTGTTTCACTGATACTGGTACATAGTTAATAGCCTAGTACCCAGTGTAAGGATCTATCCAATAACGGAAACTTCTTGGTCTGGATATGAATATGTGCCAAAACACATTGTTGGTGCTGATTTTTTATTTATTTTTTTATTTTTTTATGTTAGACATATAGTATAGAAAATGTGTTCACCAAAGAAGCCTCTTCTGAAGTTTATTAATTTTCAAGTTGCTATCTTCAGCCATTTTGGAAAGATAATTTGATATGTTCCCCAAAAATGGTCATTTTTCTGCATTATACTATCTCGCTTCAAACAATAATAATTCAAAATCAAAGTCAAATTTGAATTTGATTTCAAATGCAAACAATTTATATCTCTTTAAGTGTATTGATACTGAAATTGGTATAATCTTCTGGAAGCATATGTCCTATAAAAATAATTGCTTAAATAGTTTTTTGGTAAAAACTTTGGGAAAGAAAAAAAGAGCGAAAAATCTGTAGTGTCTGTAACCAAATTTCTGTTGTGATATCTTAACAATTTTGCATTTGAGAATAATACATTTTTCAAGGGCGGCATGGTGGTGAAGTGGTTAGCACTTTCACCTTGCACCTTCAGGGTCCGGGTTCGATGTTCTCCCCATGCTTGGTAGGTTTCCTCCCAAAGACCTGCAGATTAGGCTGTTATGTAAACACGCTAAACACACTTATTGGTGTTCCCAAATGGCCCGTAGTGTGTGAATGAGTGTTTGTGTGTGTGCCCTGAGATGGATGGCACCCTGTGTAAAAAAAAAAAAAAGGTGTACCATGCCCTAAGTCTCCTGGGAAAGGCCCCTGCAACCCTGAATACAGGATAAAGCGGTATGAGTGAGTGAATTATGAGTGAATTTTGTGATCATGTGATCTTTTCATGTGAAATCTAATTTGGCCAAGTTTTATCTAACAATTAAGACCATTGAAAGATTTGAATTCAAAAATGGTATGGACACTACATAAAAGAGCATGAAATGTTTTTTTTTTCCTCTTCTTCTTTTTATCTGATAAAAATATAAAAGTGTTTGCATCATTAGGTATTATGAAAAATGGTGTAATATGATCCTATCTGAAAATTCACTCGTTTTTCAACTAGATGGGACTTTTTTTTATTTTATTTTTTTTTGCAACAATACTCTGTTTTGACCTAAATGTAAACGAGTGATTGATGAAGTGTCTGGAGAATGAGAAACTTTTTTGGAAAAGTCGGAACAGGCGAGGAAAGGCGCGTGCGAGATGATGTCTTCGCTTATGACGTCAAATGAGCCTGCGCGTTCAGCGTCTAGACAGGAGGCGGGGCTCTCGGTATAAAACTGGGCGGCAATAAGCGAGCTGGAGACATCCAGAGAGAGACAGAGACAGATGAGCCATGGAGAGCCCGAGGAGCGTTCCTAAACAACAGCCGGCGAATAACGACAGGACGTGCGAGCTTAACAAACCGAGCGAGCAGCGGCGGAGGAAAGAGGAGCAGCCTGCCAACAACAGCGCCGAGTTCTCGCGCATCATCACGGATCCCGCCACTGGGAAATGTTACTGCCGCGGGAAAGTTCTCGGAAAGGTTCGCGCAGAACTCACGCGCTGAAATAAACGACTGTGTGTGTAAATATATATATATGTGTGTGTGTTTATCCATGCTCTGTGTGTGTGTGTGTGTGTGTGTGTCTCACAGGGAGGGTTTGCCAAGTGCTACGAGTTGACCGACCTGGCCGCCGGGAAGGTGTACGCGGCCAAAATCATCCCGCACGCGCGCGTCGCCAAACCGCACCAGCGCGAGAAGGTGAGCGCGTTTGAAGAAAAGAAAGGAGGAAGCTTGCTGTCAGTTACCCTTGCTTCATGTCGAACCTTTTTGATCTAATACTCAGTGTTTTGCAGATTAACAGGGAGATCGAGTTGCACAGAGGACTGAGCCACAGGCACATCGTGCATTTCTATCACCATTTTGAGGATAAGGATAATATCTATATCTTACTGGAGTACTGCAGCAGAAGAGTGAGTCATCTCCCCCCCTCATCATCATCATCATCATCCTGCCTGCATCCCGATTACACCACACACACAAACACATTACACCACACACTCTGCCATTGGCACAGTGAAAAACACCATCAAACAAAAAACATCTTCTTTCTAATGTGCAAAATCTTAAGAACTGCTCATTCAATAATAAGTCTTTCTTTTTTTTTTTATACAAGCGATTGACATGTGGAAGTTTACACACCTTTCTGTCTATTCTTTTTTACAGTCATTAGCACACATCCTGAAGGCACGCAAAGTTCTAACGGAGCCCGAGGTGAGGTACTACCTCAGGCAGACTGTGTCAGCTCTGAAATATCTGCACGATCAAGAGATCCTACACCGAGACCTCAAACTGGGTACACACCTCAATTCTGAAACAAATAATACAGTAGGTGTAGCACTCTAAATGTGATTCTAAAAGTGGTGTGTTTTTTTTCTTTTTACTCTTTAGGGAACCTGTTTGTGAGTGACTCGATGGAGCTGAAGGTTGGTGATTTTGGACTGGCTGCCAAACTGGAGCCGGTGAGCAACAGACGCAAAACAATCTGCGGTACCCCGAATTACCTTTCTCCAGAGGTGCTGAACAAGCAAGGCCACGGCTGGGAGTCGGACGTCTGGGCTCTGGGTTGCGTTATGTAAGTCCTTTGACTCCACAACAATGGGTACTCTGTCCTGTGGGACACGTTGAACTGAGTGCTTATGAGGACTGACTTGCACATATTGCCTTACATAAATTTGTTCCAGCAATAATGCATGACCGAATTAAAAAGAAAAAAAAAACCTGACTGATGAAACCAAAGATAAAAGAATGAATATTCTCTGACTGATATTCAACCTTTTTTCCTGCAGGTACACTCTGCTCCAGGGCAAGCCTCCGTTTGAGACGAATAACCTAAAGGAGACGTATCGCTCTATTAAAGAGGCCCGCTACTCTTTGCCTTCCTCCTTGTCCCTCCAAGCCAGGCAGCTCATCGCCAGCATGCTCTCCCGTGACCCAGCAGATCGCCCGCGGCTCGACGAGATTGCACAGCATGACTTTCTCTTGCAGGTCAGTTTTAATGCTTTGTGGACTTTGTATTTCAAATTCCAGAAGGTTTGAGCACTGGGATTAACTGGTGCTTTCCGTCCCCACAGGGCTTCATGCCAGAGACACTGCCCTCCAGTTGCTGTCTCTCTGCTCCAGACTTCCACATCTCCAGCCCTGCCAAGAGCTTTTTCAGGAAGGCTGCTGCTGCCCTGTTTGGTGGGAAAAGAGACAAAGCCAAGTACTATGAGAATCTCAGTAAGTATTAGACTCATTGTTACACACTTAACATAATATAGTAACTCTGTAATTAAGCCATTCCTTCCACTTATAGACAAGACAGCCAAAGAAGATGATGACATCTACAAACTCTGTCATGACCTCAAGACGACCTCTATTAATAAGCAGCCTGCCTTACCATCCCCAGAGGTGAGCTGGATTAACTGTCCATTGAGAACACGGTGTATTGCAGAAGAGTACAGAGTGAACAATGACACTGATTTGCAGTCTTCACCGCAAATCCCCCCCGCCCGCTCACTTCCTTTTGCCTTTTTAGGAAAGAGGGACTCCATCACTACTGGCCGGAAAGCCTGTTTCCCAGGCAACAGTCACACAGCCTGAAGCCCGAGACACCATCCTCATGATCGTCAGAGGCAGCCTCGGGAGCTACAACAGCAGCAGTGAATGTAAGTGTGTGTGTGTGTGTGTTCCATCAGTCAGATAACTGTCAGTAATTTTCCTGTCTCACAGCACCTCATTACCAATGCTGAGTGCATTCCCTTTGAATTTTGTAGGTCTGGAGGACAGTACAACAGGCTCTGTGGCAGAAGCCATTGCCAGTGTTTTACGAGGCTGTCTCGAGCACATGCCCACAGGTACTTCAGATGCACAAATGCACCGCATTCACAAATTCATCGAATCCATTCATAGTGGAAGGCAATTTAAATTCGCATGCAAATAACGATCTACTCTTCATCCACAGCTGAGAAATTACCCAATGCTAGCGGATGCGGCAGCATGCAGTGGGTGACAAAGTGGGTGGATTATTCCAACAAATACGGCTTTGGTTATCAGCTGGCCGACAACACAGTGGGCGTCCTCTTCAATAGCGGAACGCACATGAGTCTCCTAGCTGACAAAACGTAGGTACTAGGGCTTAAATCATTTGATGCAGTGAGTGCTGTTCTGAGTGTCGTTTGGGATTATTGCACGACACATGACAATTACTCAAGGGATTTTTGGTGGTAGACATATCAGTGCATGAATGACCAAAATGAATGAACACATTGTGAAAACACATTATCTTATATGAGAAATGAAATTGATACTGACGGTGCTGTACTAAAAGCAGGTACAATAGGGATCAATAGTAGCACAGCAGATGGGTAGTTTGGAAGTCATGTGGGTACATAATACTGTATTCCGCTATATATTTAGGTGCTTGTGTTGGTAGATATGCAAGTAGGTACTGTCGTTATATAAATAGGTGCATAGATGCGTAGTAAGTTAGTCAGGTGGTATGTAAGCTAATAAGGTTCATGAGTAAGTCGCTCAAATAGTTAAATAATTTATTAATAGGTAATAGTTAAATTCTTGATTTAAGTAGGTATAGTCAGACAACCTTAAATGTTGTTGGCTTTCTTTCGGCTGCTCCTGTCAAGGGGTCGCCAATAGCAGACCATCTGATTCGCACACAACTTTGGCACAGATTTTTACACCGGATGCCCTTCCTGACACAGCCCTCCCATTTTATCCGGGCTTGGGAGCAGCAGTGCATCCGGTGGCTGGGGTTCGAGCATTAAGTGGGAATTGAACCCGGGACTTCCGAAAGAAAGAAGTAGGGGCCCATAAAACCTTTAGTGAAGTTGGAGGTATTATGAGTTGTTGCACAAATGGGTAGTTAGGTTAATTACATAATTGGGTAGGTTGATACAGCACCTTAATAGATAGATTCTAAGCTCTCACTATTGGCTAAAGTAGGCATCATCAGCAAGTAATAGTACAAAATAGTTTTTTATTTGATACATAAAAAAGAAATGTAACCATACACGTAAAGGAAACCGGCACCTAGTAACAAGGTTACTAAAAATACTAAAAAACTAAAAATAGCTTTTTAAGATCACATGGATACATACTGTACATAACCCTGCCTCGTCACTGATGTGATTTTTCATTAGGGGTGTGTTTTAATCCTCTCCGTGTGTCTTTCTTGTGCAGGACTGTCTTGCAGCATGCTGAGATGGGTCAGTGCGCTGTCATGTACACAACAGATGTTCCTGAGAACTGCGTGGGTCAGGTCACGATTCTCAAGTACTTTGCTCACTACATGGAAGAAAACCTGATGGATGTGAGTGGAAATTATCCTGCGTTTATTCCTTTTCAAATGTTAACCTACAGTATAAGCATGGACATTTGATAGAAACAGCGCCCACATTAAATAAGTTTTTATTACTTTGGGTCTTATTGAATGTTTCTGAAAGTGAAGATGATGAAATCTTTTAACTAAAGGGCTCAGAAAACCTTGGGTAGCAACTATTATTTCCTCAGTCATGCATAACGCTTCATGTACTGTGTACCATTATCAAGGTTGGAATGAAATGATATTAATGAACTCGATTTAAAATATTATGCACTGAAGTACTTTAGAAAGATGTATGTGTTTAGCTTGTTGTATTAACATTTCCTCTTGTCATTAGGGAGGTGATATGGTGATTGAAACAGACGCTGAAAAGCCTAGACTCTATTTGCTGCAGTGGCTGAAGTCAGACCGGGCCCTGATGATGCTCTTCAATGATGGCACATTCCAGGTATTGACAGAAACCTTTTCAGCACGTTCTTCATTCATACACTGGTATCCAGGAAGCGACTTAATTTCTGTACATTTGTTCATTGCAAGGTTTCTTTTTTAACAGTGTTCACAACCTTTTCTTAGAAACCTATTTCTTTAATTACGCTTCCTGATAATAAGTCCTTCAGAGTTTTTTTTTTCTTTCTTTCTTTCTTTTTCTCTCCACTCATTATTTCTTATACACTTCTACCTGTAAAACGACTTCCTAGTATCCTACTGTGCATTTCTCCTTGTACAAATACCGCATACTGTTCTTGCCTTAAATAGTCTGGTGATCCGGTGAGCTTATTTTAAGATCAAGGAGAAGCCTACGCTCACCGTGGTATCACAATGACTCACAGGTGGCGTAACAATGCTCCACATCCTGTTTCACTTCCAGGATGACAAACTGTCTTTATCTCTCCAAACAGGTAAACTTCTACCACGACCACACCAAACTCATCCTGTGCACCCAGCAGGACGACTACCTCCTGACGTACATCAACGAGGAGCGAGCATCCTCCACTTTCAAACTGAGTGCCCTGCTGAGGGCCGGCTGCACGTCGGAGCTGCGCAGCCGAATCGAATATGCGCTCAACATGCTCCAGCAGAGATGCAAAAAAGTGCCGTGAGACTCTTTTGTGTCTCACCGTGTGTGTGTGTGTGCACGCAAGCACACGAAAAGAATCTGTGAACTGAACTGAACAGAAGCAAACTGGAACTGTTAATTAATGTGGACGTGTTAATTAATGCTGAAAGACTGTTAGAGAATGTTTAATTGGATTGAAGTAGGTGCTGTGGCATGAAGATGGTGGAGGTTAAAGGGGGCAGAAGAAGTGAATGTAGCATTGTGTTTTTAAAAATTAGCTTGGAGATGAGAGACTGGGCTGGAACCAGGGGTAAAGGAGGATAACCAGGGAAACTCAGAAGTGGAAGCTGGATTTAAAGCAAAAAAGTCTGTTAAAGAGACCATTATAGGTTTTTTTTTTTTTTTTTTTTGCATGTCAGAGTGTGAATGTACAGTATGTGTGAGATCACTTCATTTGTTAGGAAATAGGAAATATTTATTATGTAAATAATTATTTATTTACTTTTATTAAATAATTAAACTGAGCTAATATTTAAAATTCTGGATGTTGTGTTTATTCTTTTGAATTGTTACAGTGTAATTAAACGGTTCTTGGTTTCTTAAGTACAATATGTACCGTATAATGCGATGTACACAGTATATCCATCCATCAGTTATCTATACTGCTTATCCTGTAAAGCCTATTGCTGGGAACTTATGGCACAAGCGGAGTACACCTGGGATGGCAAAAAAGAACTGCAAAGCACAAGCTCGGACAAACAATCGTACATTACTGACAACGTGGAAATGGCAATCAACCTACAATATGTCTTTGATCTGCTGGAGGAAACTGGATGACCTGGAGGAATCCCACCCAGCATGAGCACACTTAACACCCTTAACACACCAGAACTGAGATTCGAAAACCCAACCCTGAAGGTGCGAGGCCAAAGTGCTATTCCACCGCGCCGCTATAATGTACTGGAAATGACAGCCACATTAAAATAAATGTAGTCCCAGGTAACATTTATAAAGAATTGACAACCTTTACATACAGCATCAGTAAGATTTGATGCATTCTTTTCTGTAAGCTCAACACAAGAGAATTATTGACTAAATGCCAAACAAGTCAAGAAAGAAAAAAAAAGCGATGCTGTTGGAAACTTATGTTTGAACGGTCTCATGGTCAAAAGCAGGTTAGCAACCATCATTATAACTATGACAACACCATGCAGCATACAGGGGAAAGTTATCTGAATAACTGTGTAATTAAATAAATGTGACTCATTGAAGTACAGTCATATTTAATAACAGTCATTGAGTTAATCACATGTCTTGCTTTATATTGAAGTGATCAGCAGATCATAACAGATCAATCATTATTGACATATACATACTGTATTAACATGACATATCGTATACAGTACATGCTTTCATTAAGTCTTTCAATTCATGTATTTAATTGATTATGATCAGACAAATACATAAACTCCTTGTACATTATTCGACCAGGAAAATTTGTATTTCATTTTTTATTTTCTGACATCAATGCCCGAAATATGTTTCAACTACTGATGAGCGAGATCGTCATTACGATCAATCCAGTGACGTATTCCTGTACATTACACTATGCTGCTTTCCACCGCCAGCACCTACTCTAACAAATATTGAAAATGATCCTTGCCAACATGGCAAGTGTTGATTTTTTTTTTTTCTCCCCCTGATTAAGATTCCTCACTTCTTCTGTGTTTACGTATGAGAGTCATCCCACTTTCTGTCTTGCTGAGTCTTCAGACGGAAGAGATTGTCAGATGGTCTACAAGCCCACACACCATCAGTATGGATGCTTCAGTGGCCTCGGAAAGAAAATCTTTTTTGAAGCCTGCCAACAGTTGTGTGGGCTTGTGTGTGCTTTAGCTGGAGCCACTGAAACAGAGTAGAAGCCTTGCCCATGTATATAACTGTGTGGGTTTCACCACGCTCATCACCATGGGAAACATTACGTCAAGCACAGGAAAAGTGATGCAGTTTTTTTTTTTTTTTTTTTTTTCCAATTTGCGAATGCATGCCATCCCGGCAGAGGAAAAAATGAGGTAATTAGAGGGTGCGGTGTAACCTTAAATGTTCATTCATCTACAGCAGCCACTTTATCATACTCATGTTAGTGGTAGATGCAGAGTCTATTCCAAGATTATAAGGTGCAAGGTAGGAACACACCGAAATCTGGTGCTATTGATTTCTGTCTTGCCTTCTACTAACACATTATTTAAAAATGCGGACAAGCAGACATTCAGAGTAAACCGTGGTGATATGAGGTGGCAGCTCCACCATATGAAAATTTAATATTTCACATGTTAAAAGCTACAGTATGTGAAAGAGATGGGAATCACCCATCATCAGTCCATAAGATACCTTATATAATATAACCTTATTTTATAAATATCCAAAAAAAATATTATATTACCCTATAATACAATTATTACAATTTTAAACCTTTAAAAAAGGTTAATGATTAATAAAAAATGTAGCCCTTTTTAAAATAAAATTTAGATTTTTTTACTTAAATCCCAAACAAAACAAAATAACTTCAAATACAAGAGATTCAAAATAAAAGAGATTTAAAATTCAATTTAGCAAAAAAAAAAAATTTACTGAGCAGAACCTATCTTTGCTATCCACCATAATTATTATTTCTAAACAAACATAGCTAATAATTCACTCGTACCACATGGGATGAAAATGTGTTTAGTAGTTCAGAGTGTACCTCCTGTAGGATTACAAAAACAAGGCGACATTTTACTGACACAAATTCGCTCAAAAGGGCAGATCACAGACTTTTAAATAAAGCCCCTGCGCTCGGTACACAATCTGTTATATCTGAGACTGATCAGCTGATCACGGCCAATCAAACCAGATAATATAATGGTCACTGTATGATCAACCAGTTTGTCTCTATTATAAATGTGAAAATATATATATTTTTTTTTTAAATGATTTTGGAGTCAGTGTGGCGATAATCGTCACACAGAAGAATCGCGATTCATGACTGAATCGGCTGTTTCTCCCCCATCTCTATTTGCTTATATTGAAAACTTTACAAATAAATGTTTCTTGCAAATCCGTAGTGATGCATGACGCTGGGCTGCTACAAAAGTATGACTAGTCAGAAGAACAAAACAGGCTTTGTTCCGGATTGGTTCAAAAAAAGAAACATGCATGCCTGGTTTTTTTTTTCCTCCAGCCCAAACTGACTCGATTGGCTATGAATATCTGTTTGATAGCTCTCAAAATGCTGCCTCCCTCCAACACACACACGCAACGTCTCTTCAATAAGGTAGCAAACTGAGTTGACGTCAGCAGCAGTGGTTTCCTAAGCGATTCAGCAAGCAAACTGCCTTCACAATTCTTTACGCACACAGAGCAAAATCGTCATAACCATCACGACTTTCTGTTAATCGATCATTCAATGTAATGCCTTAAATGTCCACGAGCAACAACAGACCATTTTACAGTATGTTTTTTTTTAATTATTATTATTATTTTTTAATTCACATACTTAATGCAACAAAATCCGTACTGAGAAGGGATTGGATCAGATTTGATATTTCATGATCATTTCATGATGCATTAACCTTTGGACGTGTACACAGAAGACTGAGATGGCTAAAGGATTTCAGCACTAGAGCTGTCCGTTGGGGCCATGTTATCTTCCTTTAAACGAAATAAGAGTATTACTGTATATTTTGATATGAGAGTACTGTAGTGTATAATTGATGGCCTTTTCTTATTTCCTGTTTAGCAGAATATGCCACTATATAAGTAGAGGTTAAGCGTGTACTCTATGTACTCTATGTTTGTCAGGCTGCCTGAGGTCCAATGGCTTTTTCAGAGTGCAAAATCATAGAGTACAGGTACATCTCACTAGTGAAAAATGTTCCTCAAAAAGTGCCATTTAATGATCTGTATTTGAACACTTACTACTAAACTGACTTTTTTATACAATGTGATAATCATTAACATTGATTATCAATTATTTACCAGTAAACTGTTGACAAGATCATGGGCACCCAAGGCTCACTCATGCCAATCCAGTCTAATTCCAAAGAAAAGCCAACGGAGCACCAAAAAGTTAATGCTGGCCATGATAGAAATGCACCAGAACACCCAGTGTACCACAGCCCATGCAGCCCAATACTGTAGAGCCTAAACTCCCCAGATACCAATCCGATCAAGCACCCATGTAATGGCTGGACAAGCAGATCCGATTCACATTCACCTCCCCCCCAAGTCTTCCCAGTTAAGTGGAGATTATTATGACAGCAAACAGCTATATCAGGAATGGGATGTTGAAAAAGTATATGGGAGTGCATGATCAGGCGTGCACAACCTGTTGGCCATATAGTGTATGACCCGGATATAATCCCACTCACTCATAGTCTATACCTCTTTATCCTGTATACAGGGTCACAGGGAGCTTGGCGTCTATCCCAGGAGACTTAACTAGCCTAACATGCATGTCATTGGACTGTGGGAGGAAACCGGAGAACCCAGAGAAAACCCACCAAGCATGGGGAGAGCATGCAAACTTCAAGCACACAGACCTGAGGAGAGAATGACTCAGATATCATTTTAGATTTAAACCAAGCCATTAACGGGTCAAAGACAGAGTGAGAATTTCCAATGATTTTCAAACACCAGAATTTCATTCCAAACCTGCCTGACCCTATGTGAAAAAGCAATTGTCTCTAAAGATCATAACTGGTTATGCCATCCTTGGTGGCAACAACTGCAATCAAGCTTTTGCAATAACTGGCAATAAGTTTTTCATATCGCAGTGGAGGAATTTTGGCTCACTCATCTATGCCGAGTTGTTCTAATTCAGCTTTCTTGGAGGGTTTTCAAGCAGGAACAGCCTGTTTAAGGATTTCAAACAGATTTACGCTATTTTTTTGCAGGCATAATATTTTGTGTTACAATGTTATGGCTGATCATGTATTTTACTCTCCAGCACCACAGCATCAGAGTTACTCAGGGTAGTGCTGGAAGCAAGTCAAATCACAAGCTTATATTAATTCATTTATTCTGTTACTGTAGTAACAGCTACTGTAATTTACAGCATAGTGACATGATGATGGTAGAGACACCGCATAATCCAAGACCAATTGGATTTTGACGAGGCCACTCCAAAACCTCTCATGGATGGATTTTTGCCCAGTCTCTTTCTTATTGTTGAATCATAAACACTGACATTAACTGAGGCAAGTGAGGCCTGTGGTCTTTAATGAGCTTCTGGATGAGTCATCATTGTGCTCTTTGAGTAACTTTGGTAGGACGGCCACTCCTGGGAAGGTTTATCACTGTTCCAAATTTTCTCCATTAGTGTATAATAGCTCTCACCATGGTTCGCTGGAGTCCTAAAGCTTTAGAAATGGCTTTATAATCCTTTCCAGGCTGACACATGTAAATTACTTTGTTTCTCATCTGTTCTTGAATTTCTTTAGATCATATTGCTTTTTTAGGCCTTTTAGCCTGCTTGACTTTGACAGACAAGATTTATTTAAATGATTTCTTGATTCGACAGGTCAGGCAGTAATCAGGCCTGGGTGTGGAAAGTGAAATTGACATCAACTTTACAAAAATTATTTACTCATTCACTTATTCATCGTTGTCTATACCGCTTTATCCTGTCTTCAGGGCCGCCGGCGGGCCGGGAGCCTATCCCAGACTCGGAGACTTAGGGCACAAGGCGGGTTACACCCTGGACAGGGTGCCAATCCATTGCAGGGCACACACACACTCATTCACACACTACGGGCAATTTGGGAACAACAATTAACCTAATCTGCAGATCTTTGGGAGAAAAGTGGAATACCCAGAGGAAACCCATCACGCACGGGGAAAACTTGCAAACAGAGACGGGAATCAAACTCAGACCCTGGTGGTGCAAGGCGACAGTGCTAACAACTACAACACCATGCCACCCATTCATGATTTAGCAATGACTTGATCACATAGGGCCGGGTAGGTTTGGACAGTTGGAAATATTTTTCATGCCCCTTGTATATCCAGGGTCCTGTTGGAAATAGTCAGCTATAGTGAAGGCAATCGGAAAAACCAGGGCCGGTGAGTGTTTACTTCATGAAGTTGTTAGCGCATATCCAAATCCATATCCCTTGTTTTGTCAGCTGGATGAAAGAACAATAGTATGAAAAGGAAGTGTGGTTAGAGTGAGGCCTGGCCTCACTGTACTGACCATTTCAACTGTATGCATGTGTTTTTGCTTTTGTTTTGGCCATAATCATATGATAGCATGAGGCAAAGGTTCTGAACCCATGCTGAAATCTGAAAGGCTTAGAGTATTTCTTCGCAAATAAAAAAGCCAAGGTGGAAATTCCTAATGTCCTAATGATGAAAGAAAATGAAAACTCAAACAGTCTGTTGTTATGTAAAGCCTCATGTGAGACAGAACGATCACGTGTCTACAGTCTATTGTTCATAATGCATCTTTGAGCAGTATGGCTGGTATGTTGTCTCACGCTTGTGGGCATGTGAGTGACTCATGCTTGGGGTCTGTCTGACTGTGAGAGGGCTGATTAGCAGATATGATGGTGCTGTTGGCGATTTATGGAGAGTCAGATCAGATGAGATCAGGTGGTAGATTTTTTCCTCTGCCTCGCTCCTTTTCCAGTTGTTTTTTATTATTTCTAAACAAACATAGCTAATAATTCACTCGTACCACATGGGATGAAAATGTGTTTAGTAGTTCAGAGTGTACCTCCTGTAGGATTACAAAAACAAGGTGACATTTTACTGACACAAATTCGCTCAAAAGGGCAGATCACAGACTTTTAAATAAAGCCTCTGCGCTCGGTTCACAATCTGTTATATCTGAGACTGATCAGCTGATCATGGCCAATCATACCAGATAATATAATGGTCACTGTATGATCAACCAGTTTGTCTCTATTATAAATGTGAAAATATATATATATTTTTTTTAAATGATTTTGGAGTCAGTGTGGCGATAATCGTCACACAGAAGAATCGCGATTCATGACTGAATCGGCTGTTTCTCCCCCATCTCTATTTGCTCATATTGAAAACTTTACAAATAAATGTTTCTTGCAAATCCGTAGTGATGCATGACGCTGGGCTGCCACAAAAGTATGACTAGTCAGAAGAACAAAACAGGCTTTGTTCCGGATTGGTTCAAAAAAAGAAACATGCATGTCTGTTTAGTTTTTTTTTCCTCCAGCCCAAACTGACTCCATTGGCTATGAACATCTGTTTGATAGATCTCAAACTGCTGCCTCCCTCCAACACACACACGCAACGTCTCTTCAATAAGGTAGCAAACTGTGTTGACGTCAGCAGCAGTGGTTTCCTAAGCGATTCAGCAAGCAAACTGCCTTCACAATTCTTTACGCACACAGAGCAAAATTGTCATAACCATCACGACTTTCTGTTAATCGATCATTCAATGTAATGCCTTAAATGTCCACGAGCAACAACAGACCATTTTACAGTATGTTTTTTTTAATTAATATTATTTAATTTTTTTTATTCACATAGTTAATGCAACAAAATCCGTACTGAGAAGGGATTGGATCAGATTTGATATTTCATGATCATTTCATGATGCATTAACCTTTGGACGTGTACACAGAAGACTGAGATGGCTAAAGGATTTCAGCACTAGAGCTGTCCGTTGGGGCCATGTTATCTTCCTTTAAACGAAATAAGAGTATTACTGTATATTTTGATATGAGAGTACTGTAGTGTATAATTGATGGCCTTTTCTTATTTCCTGTTTAGCAGAATATGCCACTATATAAGTAGAGGTTAAGCGTGTACTCTATGTACTCTATGTTTGTCAGGCTGCCTGAGGTCCAATGGCTTTTTAAGAGTGCAAAATCAGAGAGTACAGGTACATATCACTAGTGAAAAGTGTCCCTCAAAAAGTGCCATTTAATGATCTGTATTTGAACACTTACTACTAAACTGACTTTTTTATACAATGTGATAATCATTAACATTGATTATCAATTATTTACCAGTAAACTGTTGACAAGATCATGGGCACCCAAGGCTCACTCATGCCAATCCAATCTAATTCCAAAGAAAAGCCAACGGAGCACCAAAAAGTTAATGCTGGCCATGATAGAAATGCACCAGAACACCCAGTGTACTACAGCCCATGCAGCCCAATACTGTAGAGCCTAAACTCCCCAGATACCAATCCGATCAAGCACCCATGTAATGGCTGGACAAGCAGATCCGATTCACATTCACCCCCAACCCCCCACCCCTACCCCCCCTCACCGGACCAGAACCCACAGCCTCCAAGGATCCGCTGCCAACGTCCTGGTCCCAGACACCGCAGTACACCCCACGAGTACTTGTGGAGTCACGCACCCAAGGGACCAGAGCTGCCAAAGCAGCATAAGGGGAGCCATCAATATTTCGGCCGGGCATAATATTTTGTGCTACAATATTATGGCTGATCATGTATTTTAATCTCCAGCACCACAGCAACAGAGTTACACTCAGGGTAGTGCTGGCAGCAAGTCACATCACAAGTTAATATATATTAATTAATTTATACTGTTACTGTAGTAACAGCTAATTTACTGTATAGTGACAGGGATGGTAGAGACACCGCATAATCTAAGCCTAATAATAAACAAATTAAATCATTGTTATGTAAGAAAAAAAAGCATGTGATTTACATTTTTAAAAATGTATTTTTCAGAGTGAGTGGTGTTTTTTTGTTGTTGTTGTTGCAAAGTCTTCAGGACAAAGGACATTGCACTGAGTGGTTGCTCAGTAATATGGAAAGCTGTGTTTTTGTCTTTAAAAAGAGAAAAACAGGGCAGCTGTTGAGTGAATGACAAATGTTTGTATCGAATACAAATGTTTGTATCAATAAAGGATAATATTAATAACTGGTAATTTGTTGTGGCAACAAATAACATGGTGCGCATTATAATTTATAGAATATTTAGCCAGGGCGCATAATGAATTCCTATTGAATTCTATTATTTGTAGTTCCTTTAACATAGTAGCATGTTATTGTTAATCTAATCAAAACTAAATAAATAAAAAATAAATATATTTTTTAAATAAATATTTTACATGTAATAAATATTTTTAAATAAATAGAAAATCAGACATTAAAATTAAACATTTCCATGCATGAAAAAGATTTAAATTTAAAGCAACATTATGCTATAGTTATTATAGTTAGTGTAAATAATCATGCTATATATATATATATATATATATATATATATATATATATAGATAGATAGATAGATAGATAGATAGATAGATAGATAGATAGATAGATAGATAGATTTTTTATTTTATTATTTTTTTTACCATACTGTATTCAGCCTTTGATGGCTTTAGCTAATCTTGTGTTGTTATAATAAATACCATGAAAGGTGAAAAATAAATAAATAAATAGCACTTTATGGCCACAGGTTTATGGACCCCTGACCATCACAGACCACGTGGGTCTTTCCACATACTGTACATACGATGTCTTTGCATGCTGTAGAAGTACAGTTTCCATTCACTGAGACCTGATCTTGTCCCAGCATGACAGTAACAAAGTAATCTCCATAAGGACCAGGTTTGCAAAGTTTGGAGTGAAGAAATTAAATCCCACAAACACCTTTGGGATGAATGAAAATTGAAAACAGCCATGCTCCAATATCTAGTGTAAAGTCTTCCCAGAAAAGTGGAGATTATTATAACAGCAAACAGCTATATCAGGAATGGGATGTTGAAAAAGTATATGGGAGTGCATGATCAGGCGTGCACAACCTGTTGGTCATATAGTGTATGACCCGGATATAATCCCACTCACTCATAGTCTATACCTCTTTATCCTGTATACAGGGTCACAGGGAGCTTGGCGTCTATCCAAGGAGACTTAACTAGCCTAACATGCATGTCATTGGACTGTGGGAGGAAACCGGAGAACCCAGAGAAAACCCACCAAGCATGGGGAGAGCATGCAAACTTCAAGCACACAGACCTGAGGAGAGAATGACTCTGATATCATTTTAGATTTAAACCAAGCCATTAACGGGTCAAAGACAGAGTGAGAATTTCCAATGATTTTCAAACACCAGAATTTCATTCCAAACCTGCCTGACCCTATGTGAAAAAGCAATTGTCTCTAAAGATCATAACTGGTTATGCCATCCTTGGTGGCAACAACTGCAATCAAGCTTTTGCAATAACTGGCAATAAGTTTTTCATATCGCAGTGGAGGAATTTTGGCTCACTCATCTATGCCGAGTTGTTCTAATTCAGCTTTCTTGGAGGGTTTTCAAGCAGGAACAGCCTGTTTAAGGATTTCAAACAGATTTACGCTATTTTTTTGCAGGCATAATATTTTGTGTTACAATGTTATGGCTGATCATGTATTTTACTCTCCAGCACCACAGCACCAGAGTTACTCAGGGTAGTGCTGGCAGCAAGTCAAATCACAAGCTTATATTAATTCATTTATTCTGTTACTGTAGTAACAGCTACTGTAATTTACAGCATAGTGACATGATGATGGTAGAGACACCGCATAATCCAAGACCAATTGGATTTTGACGAGGCCACTCCAAAACCTCTCATGGATGGATTTTTGCCCAGTCTCTTTCTTATTGTTGAATCATGAACACTGACATTGACTGAGGCACGTGAGGCCTGTGGTCTTTAAAGAGCTTCTGGATGAGTCATCATTGTGCTCTTTGAGTAACTTTGGTAGGACGGCCACTCCTGGGAAGGTTTATCACTGTTCCAAATTTTCTCCATTAGTGTATAATAGCTCTCACCATGGTTCGCTGGAGTCCTAAAGCTTTAGAAATGGCTTTATAATCCTTTCCAGGCTGACACATGTAAATTACTTTGTTTCTCATCTGTTCTTGAATTTCTTTAGATCATATTGCTTTTTTAGGCCTTTTAGCCTGCTTGACTTTGACAGACAAGATTTATTTAAATGATTTCTTGATTCGACAGGTCAGGCAGTAATCAGGCCTGGGTGTGGAAAGTGAAATTGACATCAACTTTACAAAAATTATTTACTCATTCACTTATTCATCGTTGTCTATACCGCTTTATCCTGTCTTCAGGGCCGCCGGCGGGCCGGGAGCCTATCCCAGACTCGGAGACTTAGGGCACAAGGCGGGTTACACCCTGGACAGGGTGCCAATCCATTGCAGGGCACACACACACTCATTCACACACTACGGGCAATTTGGGAACAACAATTAACCTAATCTGCAGATCTTTGGGAGAAAAGTGGAATACCCAGAGGAAACCCATCACGCACGGGGAAAACTTGCAAACAGAGACGGGAATCAAACTCAGACCCTGGTGGTGCAAGGCGACAGTGCTAACAACTACAACACCATGCCACCCATTCATGATTTAGCAATGACTTGATCACATAGGGCCGGGTAGGTTTGGACAGTTGGAAATATTTTTCATGCCCCTTGTATATCCAGGGTCCTGTTGGAAATAGTCAGCTATAGTGAAGGCAATCGGAAAAACCAGGGCCGGTGAGTGTTTACTTCATGAAGTTGTTAGCGCATATCCAAATCCATATCCCTTGTTTTGTCAGCTGGATGAAAGAACAATAGTATGAAAAGGAAGTGTGGTTAGAGTGAGGCCTGGCCTCACTGTACTGACCATTTCAACTGTATGCATGTGTTTTTGCTTTTGTTTTGGCCATAATCATATGATAGCATGAGGCAAAGGTTCTGAACCCATGCTGAAATCTGAAAGGCTTAGAGTATTTCTTCGCAAATAAAAAAGCCAAGGTGGAAATTCCTAATGTCCTAATGATGAAAGAGAATGAAAACTCAAACAGTCTATTGTTATGTAAAGCCTCATGTGAGACAGAACGATCACGTGTCTACAGTCTATTGTTCATAATGCATATTTGAGCAGTATGGCTGGTGTGTTGTCTCACGCTTGTGGGCATGTGAGTGACTCATGCTTGGGGTCTGTCTGACTGTGAGAGGGCTGATTAGCAGATATGATGGTGCTGTTGGCGATTTATGGAGTGTCAGATCAGATGAGATCAGGTGGTAGATTTTTTCCTCTGCCTCGCTCCCTTCCAGTTGTGTAGAAATGAAATGAAGTCTGACTATCTGAGTGTACTGAATGTCCAGGTCATCCCATTAATGGATTTTTTTAATTCCCTGATTGCTTGGGCATATTTCAGGAAACAATGCCGAGGTCGATCGGTGTATCAGGGAGCCTGAGGAATCAATTCTCACAACCAATTCTCACACATGAATTGGCCAACTTAAAAGACCTTGAGATGTGAAGACTTTATGGAGTGGTTAGCCTCTCTCGTCATCAGTACAGGATCTTGGCCTAATTTTGTATGTAAGTTTTTATGGAAATTACCTTTGTAACACTCAAGTTGCCAAAAGAATGCCATGGTGAATGCATGCCAGTCAGTATCGATGTACTCAGCCCAACATGCCTTTACTGATTCAGCAACCATTGAATTTTCTTTTTTAATAATTCATATAGTTTGAATAAATGATCATACACTTCATATATGATTGATTTTTACTTTCATTGGCTGCTCTATAAAATATCTCTGATACCTCGTTGGTAGGCTTTCTTGGTGTAGAGTCATGGGCCTTTCATTAACAGTTGCTAGACCAAAGTGAGAAACACAGAAATGCCTTCTTGTGTGGGTGCAAATACTGTATCTCAATAAATTAAAATATCATCTAAACGTTGATTTATTTCAGTAATTCAATTTAAAAAGTGCAACATGTATATGGTATTATATAGATTCCTTACAGACTGATATATTTTGTGTGTTTATTTCTTTTAATTTTGATTATTATGGCGTACAGCTAATTAAAATCCAGTATCTCAGGAAATTTGAATATTACTTAAGATATTTAAAATAAATAAATAAATAAAACACAGAAATGTTGGACCACTGACTGTGCAAACTTTGCGTTGGACATCAAGCAACTTGGATTCTGTCGTTCTTCTCTCTTCCTCCAGACTCCGGGACCTTGATTTTTAATAATCACATGTTTTCCTTCGATTCAACTTTCCATTAATGTGCTTGGATAGAGCACTCTGTGAACAGCCAGCTTCTTTAGGAATGACCTTTTGTGTCTCACCCTCCATGTGCAGGGTGTCAGTGATCGTCTTGTAGACAACTGTCAAGTCAGCAAATCTTCTCCATGATTGTGTAGTCTACTGAACCAGACTGATAGACTATGTAAAGGCTCATGAAACCTGTGCATGTGTTTTGAGTTAAATTAGCTGATTAGAGTGTGACACTATTAGTCTCTAACATAGTGTCTTTTCACAATATCCTATACTGAGATACAAAATTTGGGGTTTTCATTAGCTGTAAGCCATAATCATCAAAAATCAGTTATTTAAATATATCAGTCCGTGTGTAATGCAGCTACAGAATATGTGAGTTTCACTTTTTGAACTGAATTACTGAAATAAATCAATTTTTCGATGATATTCTAATTTATTGAGATGCACTTGTTCATGCTAAGTCTCGAACAAAAAGAGATATATGATGCAATAAATAGTATTTGCAACAATTATTGGTTTATTACAGCCATCTTTACACGAGGGCAGTGCTGGGTTCTAATGACAAGGAACCTAATATACAGCTGTGGCCATGACAAGCTTTTTTTCAGGTGTCCCAAACAATCAGCAAGGAGACTCATCAAAGAAAATGACTATACCCCAGTCCTCAGCAGTCCAATCCCTGTACCCTTAGCAGAATATCAGTCTGTCCCTGATGTTTTTCCTGGAGAGAAGTAACCTTCTTCAAGCCAAAGTCTTGAATTGTATAAAGGTGAGCGCTACCATCAGTCCTGAGTCTTGCCAACAGTAAAGCATCCTGAGACCATTCATGTGTAGGATGCTTTTAAGCAATTTTACCTAAGAACACAGCCATGAATAAAGAATGGTACAAAAAGATCCACCTGGATCCACCCTGAACATTGCCTTTTCCAGCATGATGGAGCACCTTGTCATAAGGCAAAAGTGATAAATAAGTAACACGAGGAACAAAACACCAATATTTTGGGTCCATGGCCAGGAAAGTCCCAAGTCCTTAATCACATTGAGAACTTGTGGTCAATCCTCAAACAAAAAGCCACACATTCTGACAAGCATGGATCACACAAGAATGAGCTGCTATCAGTCTGGCTTCAATTCATACTTGTGTCATTCTCAAAGCTTTTGGCCACATCTGTACATGACTCATTTTCTACTTCATCAGATGGAGTGAGAATCACCTGGCTAACATATGCCATGTTACGTCTCAGAGTACGCTGTTAAACTTGGCAAACTTCTTGAAGCAGCATGCCCAGGAAGAGGAGATACCCCTCAGACCATGTCATAGTAGGGATCAAGCATCCAGCCCTTTTATAATCCACCAGTCTCTGCTTAGACAGGGAAGCCCCAGTGTTCTTGATCTGTGGCAGATAAACATCTGGTCTGATTAAATGGCCAGCATGTGGTCAAAAGTGATCACGTTGAAAGCGCCAGTGAAATCAAAGTAACAATTTATCATCTTTAAGAAAATAGACGTTTTTTAAAAGAGCCCCATTTAGATGCAGAAGATATGTTTTTTTATTTTATTTATTTATTTTCTTTTATAGTAAGACCAATCGCACAACAATCAAAGCTGTCTATAAATAAAAGCACCTGGGCGAAATTACTCAACAATCATTCCTTATTTTCAGCAGGTCCATTTGTGTGCAGCAGTAGTGGCTCTCTCACTCTGTGTGTAAAGCAACACTTTCTCTGCCTGTACAGCTGTGATTGGCTTTTCTCTCCCACTGAAGATGGTGAGTCAGAGAGCTGTGGAGGTGCCGAGCTCCATGTTCACTGCTCTGTGTGTGTGTTAACGAGAGGACGGCTGTTACACTGTAGGCGGAGGGGACGGGGGGGTCATACAGAAGCGTGGCAGGGGGCAGGAAACAGGTGTCAGAAATGACGCAGAGAGAGGGCCTCAGACAAAAAAATGCACTATCACACATATTCACACATTGGCACACACACTCACACTTTGGCATTTGTCTCCTCAAGCTGTCTAGTACTTTCAGGATAATGATAAGGCACAAAGTCACATTAGGCAAACTCCCTCTCTCTCTCTCTCTCTCTCTCTCTCTCTCTCTCTCTCTCTATTTCTCATTCATTCTAAATCACTCTACTGTCTCTGAAGTGCACTCATTCATATGCACACGTGCTCGGCAGCTTCCGCTGGCTTTTTTTCATAGCATTGTTGACTTATCAGATAAATCATCAGAACTGTGTCCTCACTATCCTGTTTTTTGATGTTTTTGTGTTTACATGTCTCATTTTGGCACATGCAGCAGCGAACATCTGTCATCTCAAATTCACATCACTTAAATGAGCATAATGCTTTCAGGACGAAATTATAGAATAATAAATGCTTTTCAACTACATGTAAAAAGGTTGAATTTATATGCATACTTCAAACGCTTCAAACTTGCATGCACAGAAACCCTTGGAACAATTTGTCCTTAGTATATTCACCATCTGTTCAAAATACTTCCTAATTAGCATTCAGCCAGCAGCCACTAGGATTAAAGCCTGGTATTTGCTACAGAGAAAGCAATGGCTTTTTCACTGTCATGTTTTGTCCATAATATTGCATGGACAATGTGTGACCATGCTGATCAGGCTATTCTTCTGTTTCAGCCAGAATGCACAGAACAAGGTGGACCGGGGGAGGATCAACTCAGTATGTGCGTGTGTGTGTGTGTGTGTGTGTGTGTCAGACAGGAAGATGGGGGTGGTACTGGTACTCAGACCTTACATGGTGCAGAGAGAATACCAATCTTCAGCTTTGAAGAACACAAACATGCACACACTCTTACAGTAAAAACAAAGGATGATTAAATTTATTTGACTGCACATCTAGGACCACTTTGCTCCATCTCTTTCTATCTCTCTCTCTCACACAGACCTCTCTGTCTTTCTTTAATGAACACTAATGAATATGGAGTAATTCAAACTTTACAACTTTCTCTCTCTCTCTCTCTCTCTCTCTCTCTCTCTCTCTCTCTCTCTCTCTCTCTAACACACACACACACACACACACACACATACACACACACACACACACACACACACACACACACACAGGCAGGGTTTTGTTTGTTTATCCATCCATCCATCCATCTAGGAACCTCTGAAGCCCAACTAGGGACAGTGGAGGCCAGTGGTGAACATTGTATCGATTCCCATTTGTACGACCATGGTAGGACCTCCGGTCAACGCTCACACATTCATTCACACACAACAGGAAATTTGGGAACGCCAATTAGTCTATTCTGCATCTCTTTGGACTGTGGGAGGAAATCGCAGTACCCTGAGGAAACCCCACCAAACATGGGGAGAACATGTGAATCCAACCCAGACCCTAAAGGTGCAAAGCGACAGTGCTAACCACTTCTTTCAGTTACAGATGATTTTTGTTGCTCATTGCAAAAATCTTCAGAAGCTCGGTGGATGTAATCTTTCAGATATACTATACTCTCATCCCAGCATGCTGGACAACCTATTATCAACCCAATTTGTTTTAAGTTGCCTACTGCCAGGAACTAAATCCAGCAGGTGAGTTGTAAGAATAGCATATTCATAGGGTTTGGAGAAAATAAGTCTATAATCAGTTTCATTGCAGAACCATGTTGATAAGAAAAATACACTTTTAAAAGCTGTCTTCTAATCTCTATGTTTTTGGACTGTGGAGGAAACCGGAGAACCCGGGGGAAACCCACCAAACATGGAGAGAACATGCAAACTGCATGCAAAGACCCATGCCCTCTGACAGCAATGTTATGTGGCAATAAATTGAAGTCAGCAGACTTCACTTACAGCTGAGTTTACTGAATCACCATGTTATCACATAAGTTGAGTTTTTCTTTCCTGGTGACACAGGAAGATTTTAGGACTCAGATTGTATATACATAATTTGAAAAAAAAAAAAAAAAAAAGCATCTACTTCTGTTATCTTCTTGTGAGCACCTTTGAATCTTGAGACTGGATCTGAGAGCGTGTAGAATATATATATTTTTTTATACATGAACTGGGCACTACATTGTGCATTGTTATTTACATTTAGGCATTTGGCAGACAGCCGCAACCAGAGTGACTTACTTTTAAAAAAAATTTTTTTTTTTAAATCCAATTACACATCAAAGCAGTTGTGGATTAATGGCCTTGCTCAAGGGCCCGCCAGTGGTAACTTGGTGGTTTGAACCTGGAACCTTATAAAACTGTAGTCCTACAGTTAGTTAGTCCAAATGTTGCCTGCTCTGATGAGTATCGATTTCTGTTGAGACATTCAAATGGTAGAGTCAGAATTTGGCATAAACAGAATGAGAACATGGATCCATCATGCCTTGTTACCACTGTGCAGGCTGGTGGTGGTGGTGTTATGGTGTGGGGGATCTTTTCTTGGCACACTTTAAGCCCCTTAGTGCCAATTGGGCATCGTTTAAATGCCACGGTCTACCTGAGCATTGTTTCTGACCATGTCCATCCCTTTATGACCACCATGTACACATCCTCTGATGGCTACTTCCAGCAGGATAATGCACCATGTCACAAAGCTCGAATCATTTCAAATTGGTTTCTTGAAAATGACAATGAGTTCACTGTACTAAAATGGCCCCCACAGTCACCAGATCTCAACCCAATAGAGCATCTTTGGGATGTGGTGGAACGGGAGCTTCGTGCCCTGGATGTGCATCCCACAAATCTCCATCAACTGCAAGATGCTACCCTATCAATATGGGCCAGCGTTTCTAAAGAATGCTTTCAGCACCTTGTCGAATCAATGCCACGTAGAATTAAAGCAGTTCTGAAGGCGAAAGGGGGTCAAACACCGTATTAGTATGGTGTTCCTAATAATCCTTTAGGTGAGTGTATATGCTAATATTATTAATATTATATTGATATAATATATATGATACAATTTTTTTTCCTGAAGTGTAAGTATTCTTGAAAAATCCCATTTGCTGCAGTTGGCCAAGCAATCTTGTCTTGAAGCCTTGAAGACAAACCACACACACACACACACACACACACACACAAATCTAAGAAGAGATGACACATTAAGATCTTTCTCTTTTGTAATTTGTTTGGATTCGCACCATTAATAAGATTAATTTGATTTATGCACTGCCACTTGGCATCCATCGGAAGTTTCTCAAGATACAGCTTTTTCTCTGATATACTTTAAAATAAAGACTATTGAATTAGCAATTGCTTTAAGCTCTCGCACTGTGCGGATCTTGGTAGGTTGTAAGTACTAACTCTAATAACGTAGTCAAACATGCCACATTTCATCTCAATGTGAAATTAATTTCCCAAACTCAATAGCGAAGTTGGGTCGTGCTGAAACTCCACCCATGGGTTTGATCTACATTTTCTCAATCTTGTGCCACACAGTTCCCAATATGCACATTGGTACCAAGGCATCTTTTTTTTTTTTTCTTTTGTTTTCAAAATGCATGTCTAAAAGACTTGCAGCATCATGAAAATTGAAACTGCTGGTCTAAGAGTGATACGCCTAATGCCTAAGTGGTGGTCACACTTTGCCCAAATGGAGCAAAAAGGATGTAATTACAAGCTGTGATTCAGAAAGGAATGACATGATAGCATTAGCTAAATGGCTTTATTCTTTTCTTTTCTTTTTTTCTTTTTTTTTTTTGAGATGCGGTATCCAGTCACATCAACAACGCTTCAGTCTTTTGTGGACTTTCCTTCATAACAGGCATTTCTTCACACATTCACTTTAGACTACTAATACCCTTGGAAGTTAATTAAATTTCAAATAAAACTGAAAGCAATATAAAAACCATAACAACACTGGGGTGCACTTATCACTACTAATGAACTGCTGACAAGAAAATTGCCTCATCTGATTGTTGGAAGACATGCACAAGAAAAACCTTTTATCACTAAAAGCTGCTTTGATCACTAGTAGTAATTGATTGTTATGGGGTTTTTTTTGTTTGTTTTTTGTGTTTTTGCAGTCAGAAGACAAGAATGAAAAGAGCTTCGCTTCCAAATTCTTCTTCAGGTCACTGATTTGAGCAAAGCACCATGCGATATGATGAAAAATGTTAGAAGAGTTTTGTGATATGATGTGGAATGTAAAAAACACCAGATTCAAAAGCTTGTACTACAACAAGCACACCTTCTCCAGAAAGCCTTAAAGGCCAGCTGCCCTAAAAGAAACATGTATATAAATGGAGCCGTGAGAATTGAATTTTTTTTTTTACTTTGCATGCACAGTCTGATTGTACTGAAAGATTGCTTTGATGACAGTAACACGCTTCCATCACAAACAGGCCCCTGTCTTGCCTGTTTTGTTATTCAATCCAAGAATGAACTAAGGAAAAAACAGAATAAGGCAGGACAGGATTGGATTCAATTAACCAGAGGTACTGTAAGTGAAGAAGAGTGTAATTAGAGCGTAAGAGGACACAAGTATAATGATCAGGTACACTACTCCTGTAAGAAGGGTGTGAAGAAAACAGCTCTCTTAAAAGTGTATTTTTCATCATCATGGTTCTGCATTGAAACTGAATACATATTTATTTTCCCCAAACCCTATGAATATGCTATTTTTACAACTCACCTGCTGTATTTTGCTTCTGGCAGTAGGTAGTTGGGCCAACGTGATGCAAATTTGGTTGATAATAGTTTGTCCAGCATGCTGGGCTGTGGGTGTGTATCTGAAAGGTTACGTCCACATGGCTTCTGAAATTTTCTGCAATAAGCAACAAAAATCAACTGTAACTGAAGAAATGTAAGGCGTAATGGCGTAGTAGTTAGCACTGTCTATTTGCACCTCCAGGGTCTGGGTTTGATTCCTGCCTCGAGGTCTGTGTGCATGGAGTTTGTATGTTCTCCCCGTGCTTGGTGGGCTTCATCCAGGTACTCCGGTTTCCTCCCACAGTCTAAAGACATGCAGATTAGGCTAATTGGCGTTCCCAAATTGCCTATAGGGTGTGAATGAGCATATGAATGTTGACCAGAGGTCCTATCAGGGTTGTAAAATATGGGAATAAATATAATGGTCACCATTTGCCTCCACGGAACTGTTTATTTGATATAAAAATTATTTGATATAAAAATTATTTGATATAAAAAAGAGTTATTTCTAGCAGTTATTTTTATATCAAATAATTCTAGCTGGTCCCAAGTTGTTCTACAGAGGTTCATGGATGGATGGATGGATGGATGAATGGATTAGAAATAATATTTTAAGCAATTTTATGTATGCATCAACTTTTTGTTTGCATTATTATTATCTGTAGGCAGTTTGGATGAGTGAAGGTGAAATCAAAGGCTTAATAAAATTAATTCCCTATCTCAAGCAGAGTGAAGTTTCCTTGACCATTTCACGCATATGTGAATACACCCCCCCAACGTTGGAAGCATGCAGTTGTCCACAACTAGATATTTAATAAACACATATACTGTATGATCAGCCTATTATTATTAATAGTATTATTTTTCATTTTCGGTGATTTGAGTTATGCAGGTTTAAGCTCCATTTTGACGCCAGGATTATTATTGTATTATGTCCGGTTGCTGAGATATGGCCAGTGCACGGTTGTTTATCCAGGATTTCCCTGATGGCCCTAAAAATAACTTTGCCAGCAGCATGGTATTATTGTGAAAATAGTTTTTTCTATCACAACTGGAGTAACCAGCTGGGATAGTGTTCATTTAAGAGCTTAAAAACGTCCTCAGTTGTTGATGGCATTTCAAAGATAGTCCAAAGACCTGTGGATTAGGCTAATTGCTGTTCCCAAATTGCCCGTAGTATGTGAAAAAGCATGTGAGTGTGTGTGCCCTGCGATGGATTGGCGCCCTGTCCAGGATGTACCCTGCCTTGTGCCTGAAGTTTCCCTGTATAGGCTCCAGGCCCCCCGCGACCCTGTAAACACGATTGAATGGTATAGATAATGAGTGAGTGAGTGAATGTTAAATTTGTCTCTTAACTGTTCATGTACATGATTTCACTTATGGTCCAGGTTAAACTTCAGGCAGATATCTACAGTACAGACCAAAAGTTTGGACACAGCTTCTCATTCCAAGAGTTTTCTTTATTGTGTTCTTCAGCCCAAACGCGTCTCTTCTGCTTGTTGCCTGTCCTTACCAGTGGTTTCCTAGCAGATATTCTAGCATGAAGGCCTGATTCACACAGTCTCCTCTTAACAGTTGTTCTAGAGACGTGTCTGCTGCTAGAACTCTGTGTCTCACTCGCATGTGAGCCAGTTTCTTTGTAGCGTTTGATGGTTTTTGTGACTGCACTTGGGGACACTTTCAAAGACACTGTACTGTATGTACTGCAAAAGTTTCAATAAATTCTGTCCTGCCAGTTTTGTGTGATGTTGTGAGAAAATCTGGATGGATAGACATACACACAGACATATAGACAGACATTTTGTGCAGATATACACAGAGACAGACATACAGACGGAAAGTTTTCTGACATTGGTTACGGGTCCGCCAGTGCATGAAACATATATATAATGTAACATAGATATAATTGAAAGAGCGAGTTCTGACCAATGTCCCGACGAAACCTTTCTTTTATTTATATAGATGAAGTTGGAGGAAGACAGTAATGGATATCCAGTACTGCGGTTAAGGAAATCCTGAGGAACTCTGCCTGTTGACCCTCTTCCTGCCTGATGGTCACCTCTTTTGTCACATCTGCATAAGCGGTTTTGCAAGTGAGATCTTTTCATTCACTTTCCATTCACAAAACTTGCTGCACACTACACTTCCTGCCTTTTTATGTACATTGTGTGAATTGCTAGAAACTCACATGCATAGGATGGTCGATGGAATTAACAGTGAAATGGCACGAAAAATACTCAGAACATAACCCCTTTGCACTGAGTCCTGTGTTACATAAGACAAATATCAATATCTGTGTGTGTGTGTGTGTGTGTGTGTGTGTGTGTGTGTGTGTGTGTGTGTGTGTGTGTGTGTGTGTGTGTGTGTGTGTGTGTGTGTGGCCTCATGAGAATTGAAGAGGGCAGAATAAAGATCTTCACAAGCCTGTTTCAAGGTTTCTCATGTCCATGAGGAGGCTTTTGAAGCTTTTGAACAGTGCAGCTTTCAATGCAGTGCTTTCTGCTGAAATACAGATTCTTTTTGATATTAATTACTACAGAGATGAATGAGATGTGGTCGTGATAATGTAAAGGGTTTTCACTGACACGGATAAGGTCATGAAGAGTTTTAAGATGTCTGGTGGATCTAAACAGCATGAAAGCATAATTTTTCTTTTCAATATTTGGTGTGACGCCTACAAATTCATAAAATTGTTTAAGAAAATCCATAGGCTGCATATGTAACCAAGTAGAGAACTGACAAAACTGTTTTGTTCCACAATTGCGTCACATTATCCTCTGGCCATTCTAAACAATAAGAGTGGCCTAAGTGGGATCCTCTATATCAATCCCCAAGCCTCAATTCATTGATAATACACACCATTCATGGTAAATATATTTACTGTTCCCTATATGGCATTATAATTTCCTCATCTATTAGTTCTGTACTAAGGATGTGACTCGATCTACTTGACTGACTCAAAGTCTCAAAACTCGACTGAGTACGGTAATAACTCAAAAGACCAATGGTGTTATCAACTGAGGAGATGATTGGTGCCTCAGTGGTACGCTGCTTTCCATCCCTGAGGAAGGACAGGGTTCCTTTTCCAACCTGGGTTCAGTCCCCGAACCCAGCCACTGGATGTTGGATACAAGCCCTGATCAAATTGGAGGGTTGCATCAGGAATCTGGAATCTATGTAGATCAGATGGTCTGCTGTGGCAAGACCAACATCAGACACTCTTGCAGTGCCAAGAATGGTTACTGAACAGGCAGCAGATCTTCCTACTACTGACAAAAAACAGCAAAAAAAATTGGCCTTATTCTGCAATTAGGGAATGATGCTTGTCAACCATGATCCAGTCCCAAGAAATTTGGGCATTAATCAAACCAGTTCATTGTTTATCCAGCTTCGATGGAGCTTGGCAGAACAAACAACTCACTACCTCTAAAATAGAGGATATTGCAAAAGTGAATAAAAAAAAGGTTTAAAGTTCAAGAATTTACAAGGTAGAATTTATAAACTTGAAAATGAATGAATTACCCTAGCATTACATCACTGCATTTGAAGCAAATCTTGTTTTCCTGAATCTGCTTCTGCAGCTTCCTACATACAGTATACTGTACACTAGCGCTCAAAAGTTTGGGATCACTTTCTAACGCCATGATCTTTCCTGATTTTTATATCTTTCTACACTTTAAAGCAATGTTGAAGGCGTCCAAAATTGGCAATAATCTCCATTGAACAGTTGCCGACGTATCTGCTACTCGTGATCTGTAAAGCCTTTATAATGGCTCTAATCCGAGGTGCTGTTTGTTACTTTGTGTTTTTTGAGACAGGTAACTCTAAATCAGGGGTGTCCAAATCCAGTCCTGGAGGGCCAGTGTCCAACACAGTTTGCTGCTCCTTCTTCGCAAACACAGCTGATTTAACTAATCTGTTAATTACTAGGTTCAGTGGGTGTGTTTCGGTGTTGGTGAATTACAAACTGTGCTGGTCACTGGCCCTCCAGGACTGGATTTGGACACCCCTGCTCTAAATGAACGTCTCCTCCTCAGCAGAGGTAGGGTTTGGTCTTGATTTTCCATGAGAGCCAGTTTCATCATGGTGCTTGATGGGTTTTATACATGCACTTGGCAATACTGTCCTTGCAAGAACTATTCCAGAAGGGCTGACCTCCGTGTCTTAAAATAGCACCTGACTGCTGTTGTTGTTGGTCTTGCTGTCACATGATTACTTAATTCCATATGCGATTTTTTCATAGTTTTGAAATCTCCAGTATTGTTGTAAGATGTAGGAAATAACAAAGAAATTTGCCAGTGATCCTAAACTTTAGAGCACTGATGTTGTATTTGGTATTTAACTTTGAATCTAGAAAAGCCTAAAAACCCATTGAATTGTTGACATGTTATTAAGCTATGACTCAACTATGCCAAAGGAAAATTTGAGGAAGAAGTCTTAAAGGAACTCATCCCCACTCCAGGTCACAATGAATAGTGGAATCCTAAATCAAAGAGCTATTTACAGCCTAAACGCTATTTGCAGTTACACTCCCTCTGTACCGGACTGCCGTCCAATTGTTGTATTCCTGCCTGGTGTCCGGCGTTCCCATAATACAATGTAGATCCAGAGTCACCCTTAAGAGGATAAAATAGTTCTGAAAGATAACTAAATTAGAAAAAGAAATGAGTACACAGCACACATAGGACCTAACTAAACATTAAGTCCACTGAAGCGTAGCTTCATTAGTGTTTTCTTTATTTGGCAAGCTGGAAGCAATGCCGTAAGTAAGGCTATTTCGGTGGCACAGTGGAGATCGAAAGTAGAAAGTTCCTAATGGGCTTTTCTCCATTTTAAGGACTACAGCTCAATGTGGCTTAAGGCAGAGTTGGCAAGTAAATTTTAAGCACAAAACTCACAAGCTAATAATGGCTGAGATGAGTCACGCAGCAGACGGTTGCGCTTCTAATAATGGGCTAGATGGACTATGAAAAGCAAATCACTGTGTATGCGTACGGTGCTTCCGGAACATCTTCTGCATTTAGACTGTGTTTAAATAACATGAAATTGCTGCAAGCTTTTAAAAAAAAAAAAAGCAACAGGTCCCATTTTACACACACACACACACACACACACACACACACACACACACACACACACACACACACACACACACACAAAACAGGACATGATGAAAAAAAGGTAGCAAAAAAGGAAGTTTTGAGCTAGTAGTGTAATAATGTTATTTGTTTATCATACATTTCGATAGTTCATCATAACACGGCTAATGACATTGCTGTTGTTGTTTTTCCTCTAGTAAAAGCCTTCGACCCTGATCATGAGAAAGTCAACCAAGTCAAAGGGAGTTCCCAGATCTGGATCCTGTTTTGCCTTTTCTACTTGATTGTTTTGGGAAGCAGCTGGGCATGACATATTGACTGAGCAGGGTTGCCAGTTCTATTCATATGGGATCCTCTATTATTATGATGGTTGTTGTTTTTTTAATTACTTCAAGTTAATGACATATATGTTTGGTAAGCGAAAGGATTTTAATAGTAAATGCACATGAATGTGTGTGTGTGTGTGTGTGTGTGTGTGTACAGTATATATGTATGTACTGTATGTGTGTGATTGTAGTTAACATTTAGCATCATTGATAAAAATACTTTTCGCAAGTGAGCACTTTTTTTCACGTGATTATATAAGTAATATGTGATCACATGGAAAACATATCAAATGCATGCAAAAGTAAAATATATGATGTGAACAATATGTGATTGAATCTCTATAACTATTATTTATATAATAACATAATATGTGAAAAATTCAACTGCATGCACTATACAGTATGTGTGTGGAACATACTGTGTGAAATGTCTTTAAACCAACTGTACTGAATAGATATGACACAAAGTTGATCCGACTTTTTTTTTAGGATGAATGTGTTAGTAAAGAAGGGATAAAGTACTGTAACAAATTAATGATATTATATTTTGGTTTATGTATATATAAACAGTATGAATACCATCAACTGCATGGTTTATTTTTGTGTAAATCTTTACGTTGTTAATTATGCTGTATTTTGTTGTAACTATTGCAATACATTTCCAAAAGCTAGTCATGATCCTGGATTAAGTGTTTTTGGGAGAGTCCGATTTTGAGCTTGGGAATTGGTGGCCTTCATGCTGGTTTTCTCACACGGATTTGGCAACCATGCCTGACCTTCGCTGTTATTCATTCCCAGTAGAAATACACTTTGCAGTAATTTTGGTATTATTGTATGTACAGTATGTGTGTGTGTGCGTTAGTGTTTGAGTTGGAGCTGTTGTATTTTGATAAGGACCAAATACACATGTTTTTACTGCACATGCAGCTGCAGCTTTTGTATAAAAACTAAAAGAGAGTCAAAATACCTCAGATTAAGATTAGGTTTTAAGTTTTGAGTTATATTTCTGTGAGCAACATCATGTGACTTAGAGAAAATGTATATATTTTAACTACCCCCCCAATTAACAGAATTTTAACATGTCTGGAAATTGTATGAATAATAGTGAGCCACACGTGAAGCAGCTGATATCATCAGTAATGGTGATGCCATGCATAATTTTTGCCCATGTGACAATGTGCACAGATTGCATCTGTGTCTAGCATTAGTAATACATTCTGCGACAGATGTTTGACTGATATGTCAATGATACTGACAAGATATGACATGCTGCATGCTTTCGAGTATTATTAATACAGTATAAAACAACTTTGCACATGTTTTATAATATCATTTTGCTTTTGGATCAATCAATCAATCAATCAATCAATCAATCAATCCATCTATTCATCCATTCATCCATCTTTTTGAAATATTTATTTGCACCTCAACCCTTCAACACCCCCATCCCCCCCCCCCCCCACCCTTGTGTGCAATGTAGAATCATATCTCAGTGGTAAATATTCTTTTAGCTGTTTTATAAATTATTTGTAATGTCAAATCTGTTTCATTTGCACACCACCTGAGTTGCTGCAGTAAACAGAAGTGTTGCACAGCTACAGACATTTGGCATTTCACTTATTTGCATTCTCATGCATTTTAAACCTCTGATTCATCTAAAAGGGTTGATTTGTTTTTGCTTAAAAAGCTTTAAAGTGGATAGCTGATGGCGATGATGATGATGACGATGCTACATAAGTTCAACTTCTCTTCATTTCCCAGGTAGAAAAACTTGCACCTACAGATGACATCAGCTTTTTTTTTTTTTTTACTGGCTTCCCCATTTGTGATGGCAGTGACTAAGCAGTGTCAGAACACATTTTCATGTCAGTCACAGTCAGTTCATAACGTGTTGGGACATTCCCACGAGCGAGAGCATGCCTCACGCACACAGATGGCTGATATTTAGACATCCTTGTAAATAATTTCTTCAAAAATGGCAGCTGAGGTCTGAGTTTGCAACAATATTCTTACCTGAATAGATAATGAAATCAACTCTGCTTGGAGCTCTACTGCTGTAATGAGCAGCAGTAATGAGCAATACACGAGATAAAAACAGAATATGTTGGATATGAAGTTGAATTTATTTTTATAGTTTTAAGTATGAAATTAAGATTTTGCAAAGCCTATTTCTAAGCATTTTACATAAATACACATATACTTTACTAAACATACAGTACATATAATTCATTGGAAGGCACGCATACACTCACACATCCACACACATACCCACAGTACACAAACAATTTAGGAATGCCAATTAACATAATCTGCACGTCTTTGGACTGTGGGAGAAAACCAGCATACTTGGAGGAAACTCTTCAAGCACATGAAGAATACTCTGGAGGCGCAATATACAGTACAGACAAAAAGTCTGGACACACCTTCTCATTCAAAGAGGTTGAATTTATATTATGGCAACAAAAAAAAAAAGCAGCTAAGTGAAGAGAAAAACGAGTGGCCATCATTACTTTAAGAAATGAAGGTCAGTCAGTCCAAAAAATTGGGAAAACTTTGAAAGTGTCCCCAAGTGCAGTCCCAAAAACCATCAAGCGCTACAAAGAAACTGGCTGACATGCGGACCGTCCCAGGAAAGGAAGACCAAGAGTCGCCTCTGCTGCGGAGGATAAGTTCATCCGAGTCACCAGCCTCAGAAATCGCAGGTTAACAGCAGCTCAGATCAGAGAGCAGGTCAATGCCACACAGAGTTCTAGCAGCAGACACATCTCTAGAACAACTGTTAAGAGGAGACTGTGTGAATCAGGCCTTCATGCTAGAATATCTGCTAGGAAACCATTCATGAGAGAGGAAATGTTTAGGAAAATATTCATGAGAGAACTTAATGAAAACTCTGAATATATTGAATGAAACTTGAGAATATTGAATGGATTCCGAATATATTGATTGAAACTCTATATATATTGAATGAAGATTCTGAATATATTGAATGAACTGTGAGAATATTTAATGGATTCCGAATATATTGATTGAAAAATATATATATTGAATGAAATCTGAATATATGGATTGAAAACTGATATATTGAATGGAAAGTCTGAATACAGTATATTATTGAATTGAACAATATATTGAATGAAACATGACGTCATGGAAACACAGCGCCATCTTTAGAAAGGATGAGTGAGTCGGCGAAAAACTTGGTTGCTGCAATTGTGAGAAATGAAAAGATGGTAAACATTTTGATAAGTGCGTGTACGGCCCAAAGTTTTTTATAATGCTTATTTTATAATCAAATCCATTTGGTCTAATTTGTGATTTCTAAATCATAAACCTATAAATTTCTGTTCTAATATAATATTTGATAGAGATTATGTAGGGGGCCAATCAGTGGAAGGGGGGGGGGGTATTTTAGCGCATAACACCGGTCTTCCGCTGTGAAATAGCGAATAAATTTCTTCATCCGTAGTCTGATACTGAGTGCTGCTTGTGCCACCACTTTGGGCCGTACACGCACTCATCAATGTGTTCACCATCTCTTCATTTCTCAGAATTGCAGCAACCAAGTTTCTCGCCGACTCACTCATCCTTTCTAAAGATGGCGCTGTGTTTCGATGACGTCATGTTTCATTCAATATATACTTAGTTTTCATTCAATATATTCAGACTTTCCATTCAATATATCAGTTTTCAATCCATATATTCAGATTTCATTCAATATATATATTTTTTCAATCAATATATTCGGAATCCATTCAATATTCTCACTCTATATATATTCAATAATCAATAATCAATAATCTTCTATATATGCAAAAATCTACCTCTTAGTTTTTGAAATGTGTCTTCAGATTAGTCATGCCATTTCCCACATGCTAGCTAACATTGATATGTCACATGCAAGCTACCAGTGACAGAGGACGGCACTGTGTGCCAAAACCCACGTTTAAAACCAGTCATGGTAGCACCTTCTACAAGTAAACACATCTGCTAACATTATGTCATCTTAAACAACCCTTGGTCTCCTTAATAATTGCTTCTAAGACGTTCTGAAATTAATCTGAACCATGTTGGGTTTTAATCTTTCATTGTTGGGCTTTGATGTTGGGTTTTGATCTTTCATTACCTCTAGCTACAGTACCATGTGCATGAACTTCCCCCAGCACGCTGACGGGTTCATCACTCACCTCACTGCTTTGTTCATGGCTAACAGGCGCTACAACACAAACTAGCTTCGAACACAGAGCTGAATTCCAAATACCTCTCTTACCCATGAACAAGGGCATTAGTTGGTGTCTGGAACCAGCGATTATAACTTACACCCTACATAGCAAACTAGCTTTCCATTTTTATACTACTTGGGATTCAACGATAGACCAGTTGTAAATGGAATTCATGGAGACATAAAGAGAAAGTTAGGAGATTTACAGTACACTTGGTTCGATTCCCAGCCAATGCCCAAACCCTAGCCACGGGATGCAGTACTGGTCTCAAGCCCGGATAAAATGGGAGGGTTGGGTCAGGAAAGGCATCTGGCGTAAAACCTGTGCGAAGTGGTTGTGCGGACCAGTTGGTCCGCTGTGGCAACCCCTTGACGAGAGCAGCTGAAAGACCAACAACAATAGGAGATTTCCAGTACAAGACTCCATCATCTCCATGGGTTTTCTTTTTTGCTTTTTGTTTACATAGTACTGGCAAGAATTAAAAACTACTTTCACCCCTGGTCACAGGTCATTATAACACACCTGGAGTAAAGTCCTATCTTTCAAGAAAGCATGGCACAGATTGTTGCGCCATCATCATGGTTTGAATTTACATTCTCCAGACAATCGGAAGAGTACTTTTCTGTTGCACTTTTGAAAAGATTAGTTTAATTTACTTGTAGCACAAATTATGTTATTCTATATTTTATTAACATACACCATTTGTATTATGTAAACGTAGCGCATCACTTCTTTCATTCACACACTACGGGCAATTTGGAAACGGCAAAAATCTGAAAGTCTTTGGACTGTGGGAGGAAACCGGCGTGACCCGGAGGAAACCCACCAAGCACGGGGAGAACATGCAAACTCCATGTACACAGGAGAGAAATGACAATAAAACCCAAACTGACTTGATAACTAGAACTGGGGTGTGATGTTGTGGGCTGTGTTGCTACTTCATGGATTCAGGGCCACTGGTTTGATCTTTAGTTCTGATTACTGCCTGTGCAGAATTTTGTATGTTCTCCTGGTGTCTGTGTGGGTGTTCTTCAGATTCTCTAGGTTCCTCCGACCTCTCAAAAACTTCTTCGTAGATACAGTACCAGTCAAAAGTTTGGATAAACTTTCTTATTCAATGTTTTTTATTTGGTGTTTTATTTTCTACATTCTAGGATGATAGTAAAAATTTATACTATATATATATATATATATATATATATATATATATATATATATATATATATATATATGGAACAACAACAAGTGTTATTTTAAGACGTGAAGGTCAGATGTTCTGGAAAAGAATGGTGTTTTACAATGAAAGAAATAAAAATCAGTAAAGACCATTGAATAAGGATGTGTACCCAAACTTTTGACTGGTAGTGTAAGTTGCCTACACATTTGTGCATGATACAACTTGCGTCTAGTCCAGGCTGTATATCCATCTTTACGACTTCTGATTCACTGCAACTTTAATCAAATAAAGTGGTTACTGAAGATGAATGGATGATAACTAGAACTCAAAGGTATTTGTTAATGTGTTCGTCTCAGTTAGTGTACTGTATAAACGTATACGCTTTTTTAGGCTTTAAACACCGTAACTATTTAAATTAATCAATACCAAAATGCAGCTGTAACTCTCAGACTAGGCATCACAAGGGAACCCCATCATCATTGCAGGGGTTTTCGCTCACCCACATACTCTGAACACTGACTCACACTCAGAGGAATAACCCCGGCCTGCCATTTATGGTTCGTTTCCTTTTTGTCCTTCTCTTCCTCACTTTTTAGAACATATTTTCACTTATCCACTGAGTCAGTGATTTACTGCATTAATGACGCATTGGAAGAGTGCTTAACCCTCCGTGACTGAATTTGTGATATTCCTGCGAGCATCATCGGCACACCACTTACGTTACATAAACTGGAAAGGAGTAGGTGATCGACTCCTGCACACACTCCACTGGACACAAAGATCAAATCCTACTAATTATATCAGAATTACAGCAGAGGGAATAACTACATTAGTATGTTTCTGGCATCCCCCCATATATTTTGTTAACGAGGAACTAGAGGGCTGATGGGCTAGAAGGGAGAGAGGAGGATGCTGGAAGCATCTGCAGAGGATGTAGGAGGCCCTCTTCCTCAGAGAGACAGGAAGCAAAGGCATGAAAAATGTTAAGACCCAGTAAAAATACTACTTTTCTGATATACATACGGTTTTTGTGTATACAAACGTACAAATCTGTACATTTTTAAGTTGATCAGTACATATATAAGTATGTAATTATATATTATGTAATTATATACAGGGGTTGGACAATGAAACTGAAACGCCTGGTTTTAAACCACAATAATTCATTAGTATGGTGTAGGGCCTCCTTTTGTGGCCACTACAGCATCAATGTGTCTTGGGAATGACAGATACAATTCCTGCACAGCAGCCAGAGGGATTTTTCTTGCAATATTGTTATAGCAAGAATAGTGGACAGGTCACTGTGTGATGCTGGTGGGGGAAAAAAGGTTCCTGACTCGCTCCAGATCTGCTGACTGTGATCTGAGATCTGCCGGCCATGAGAGATGTTCAACTTGACTTTCATGTTCATCAAACCACTCTGTCATTAGTCTTGCTGTGTGTATTGGTGCATTATCATCCTGATACATGGCACCAGCTTCAGGATACAATGTTTGAACCCTGGGTGCACATGGTCCTCCAGAATGGTTCAGTAGTCCTTGGCAGTGACGCGCCCATCTAGCACAAGTATTGGGCCTGGGGAATGCCATGATATTGCAGCGCAAACCGTCACTGATCCACCCCCATGCTTCACTCTGGGCATGCCACACTGTGGGTGGTACGCTTCTTTGGGGTTTCTCCACACCGTAACTCTCACAGTTGTGGGAAAGACAGTGAAGATGGACTCATCAAAGAACAATACATGTTTCACATTGTCCACAGTCCAAGATTTCCGCTGCTGGCACCATTGAAACCGACGTTCGGCATTGGCACGAGCGACCAAAGGTTTGGCTATACCGGCCCGGCCATGTACATTGACCCTGTGGAGCTCCCGACAAACAGTTTTGGTGGAAACAAGAGAGTTGAGGTGTACATTTAATTCTGCAGTGAGTTGGGCAGCTGTGGTTTTATGTTTTTTGGATACAATCCAGATTAGCACTCGGACATCCCTTTCAGACAGCTTCCTCTTGCGTCCATAGTTACTCCTGTTGGATGTGGTTCGTCCTTCTTGGTGGTATGCTGACATTACCCTGGATACCGTGGCTTGATACATCATAAAGACTTGCTGTCTTGGTCACAGATTTGTCCTCTTTTGACCTCTGATATGTCACCCATATTGTGTACATTGCAATTTTTAGGTGATTTTTTTTTTAGGTAAAACTGTGCTATTATTGTGCTAATTAAACCTTCACACTCTGCTCTTACTGGTCCTAAAGAGGACCTCGTTTAAAGGCACCTTGGGAGGATGCTGGAGAGCTGACCTCGTTTAAAGGCACCTTGGGAGGATGCTGGAGTGTTGACCTCGCTGTGATTTGGCGATTTGGAGGCGCAGTCTCGCAAATAGTATAGCGTGGAACCAAAACACCAAACCTGTATGTTTGTTTTTTTATGCCTTACATTGTATATTTGTGGTATAAGGTGTATTAGACTCACAGGTGTCAGGTCTAACTGACTTACAAACAAATCTGACTTATGAATGTACTCCCTGGAATGGAACTCATTCATAAGTTGCGGACTTTATGTATGTGTTTGTAAGCAACATCGATGCTCCAGTAAGAGCAGAGTGTGAAGGTTTAATTAGCAGAGTAATAGCACAGTTTTACCTAAAAGATATTAACCTAAAAAATTGCAATGTACACAATATGGGTGACGTATCAGAAAAAAATACCTAACGAGAAAAAATACCTAACGAGTATACCTAAAAAAAACGAGTATACCTAAAAAAATACCTAACGAGACATTCATAGCCAGAAACAGCTCTGAGACAAAATGCCATCTATTTAAGCACCATGTGTAAACACTATGTAGTACTGTCCTTTCCCCAGCATCCTCCCTCTTAACGAGGTCTCAGAGCTATTTCTGGCTATGAATGTCTCGTTAGGTATTTTTCAGAAATTAGAATTATTTACCATTAGGACAGCTTTACAGGACGGCCATTTTCCATCATCATGTTTATGTAAATATTAAAGAAATTCATTTGATTAATTAAAATGAATAAATAGTAAATACAGTGGAACCTCGGATTGCGAGTAACGTGGTTTCCGCAAACCGAGCAAAGATTTTTAATACATTTTTAATCAGAAACCGAGCAAGTATTAGTTTACGAGCGCCGAGTATCATGTATCACGCATGCAACTCTTATTTTGACACCGATGGGCAAGCAATCACCTGAGCCAATTATGGGTAATCGTCTCCACTGCTGCGTCCCGTGTGTCAAAATAAAAGTCCCCTGCTGCGTCTTAGTGCTCGTCTCTTATAATCAACATCTCCCTCTCTTCTGTGTGTGCGCGCGTAATTTGATACTGTGCCCAGACACCCCGACACATACACACAAACACACACAAACACACACACACAGATCTCCCCGGCGCTTTACACACGCGCTTTATTTACACAGAAAACTCTGTCGCGATTCTTTTCAAAGGTAAGGTGCTGGTTAATTTGTTATTTTTTATTTTTTACTTTACAGCAGTGATTCCGTTAGCATGCTGACACAAATATCATTAGAGAGAATTAATTTTTTCCCGTTAAAACATTGTTTGCATTGTGTATGTTAGTTGTGAAACTTAAAAAGCGAGGTGTGGGAGGGAGAAGGAGTTTTACTGTTTAAGACGAGGCAAGGGTCTATTTCCACACACACACACACACACACACACACACACATACAAATGTCGCCTGCGCGTACAAACGGAAACACTTAACTGTCGGGATTTATTTTGACCTTTTTTAAATGTTAAGTGCAGGTTAATTTGTTTTATTTTTACTTTATATGTTGTATTAATTATTTTTATGTATTTATTGTTTTGGGCTGTAGAACGAATAATTTGAGTTTTCAATATTTCTTATGGGAAAAGTCTATTTAATTTACGAGTGTTTTTGGAATACGAGCCTGCTTCCGGAACAAATTATGCTCGTAATCCAAGGTTTCACTGTATTCTTATCTGGTAGACTGCAGTGTCTAAATTTTAAGTATATTTCACATGTAGACTTTAGGCTGTAAGTAGACTAATATATTAGTACTAGTAGTATAATTGTAATGTACTATTTCAGGATTTCCTAAAACTAAATTGGCCCACGTTTTAGTATTCAAAACTATACATTGCAGTATGCTTTAGATGTAAGAGTACAGAACTAGCTCACATTTGAGTTTTATTTTGTACTGCAAATATGTTGTGAATTTGGAATACAACACATCTCAGTATTCGTGAAAATTAACCAGATAAATAAAGTAACAAAACATCACATTTTCAAATATTATTTATTTTAATGTTATAATCTTACTTTATATTAAGAATATAATATTATTTAATGACCCCCCTCCCCACACAATAATCCACCGTCCATTAACAAAGGTTACTCATGAAACAGCCTTTGACTGTAACTATACTGTGCATTATTACACTCGTTCAGGAGGAAGCAGGATTCACACTGGCACATTGAATAAAACAGGAACAATGAACAAAAGCACACAACATTATCTTTGCGGACGCATTAGCAACCATGTGTGTGCGCACGGGTGTGTGAAGTGAAACTCGTATATAATCATTACATATAACATGAAATGGAGCATTGTCTAGACAATCAAGTACAGTAAAATCATTATCAGCAAACAGCTTAGTTGTAGTTTTGGCACTGTTAGTAGGAGCTCAGTCCTGCAGGAAAAGGAAATCAGCATCTCCATAAAGCTTGTCAGTAAACGGAAATCTCCTCGTAGATTGCAGTGTTGAGCGACGGTTCAGTTCTGGTGTAGTTACTAAATTTAAACCAATGAAGACATATAATGTATGTACAAGCATAATTAAATACAGCATTACAGTGAAGAACATTTTATATATATATTTTTGGTAATAGAAAAATATTTTTTCATATTTTAAATTATAAATTTTGAAATGGCAAGAATCAATGACCTACTTTACATAATCGTTTTACAACTTCATAACAAATATAAACAGGCTTGATTTTGCTCCAGTCTTAAGTGAATTCTTTTTTTTTTTTTACAAGTTTAGTCTGAGTATTTCAAACTGCTCATTACCATATGACTTTTTTGAAGATCTACGTCTATTGTTTATATGAGTAACAAATTGTAACAATTCTTGCTTGATGTTCATTATAACTTCAAAGGCTGGTTGAGCCAGAGAATAGTATAATTGTTTGCTTATCTATAGCTGGATATACAGTCATGGCTGCATGACTTTCCCATGCTTATCACACTGTGGGAGAGGCATCCTGAGGCGGCTCTGCCCATGTGTGAGTAAACCTAAGGCCTGTCTCACATACTACACTAGGACTTCATGGTATAAGAAGAGGGTAGTATGGGAGAGGAATATGTGCTGAACACAATGATGTGAAACACTGGGAGCACCCAGGTCAGTGTGCTCTCAGTGCAGTCATGATGCACATCTGAGTCCGGAACAAAGCTCTTACAGTAATAAGTGGTAACAAGCTGAGCTCCATGATTACATCATCCATGGAAATCACAATGTGAGTCACCTCCATTTGAATTGAGACATTTAAGTATCATTAACTTAACCACACAAAAGGCTCAAATGTATGATGTACATTTCATGTATTTCTGATGTTACTGAGGTAGTAAAGGTTATTAAGTTTAAATCTCAAAGTTTCTACATAGTGGAGAAACATTAAGGAGTTTCTAGAATGGCCAATGATGGGGACATTTTATCTGTATTTTAGAATGATGAGGACTGAGTGGCTTTAAAAAGCATCAAAATACTAGGTGGGGTTTGCCCTTTTATTTTATTCTTTTTTCTGCAACAGGAACCTGCATTGTGTAAGTTGTTTAATGTGTTTAATCTGTTTTCTCAAAATATCTTGTTTTCCATGCATGTGTTAATTTAGTTATCTTTAGTAACTGTTTCATCCTGTTCAGCATTGGAATAAATCTAGAGCCTATCCTGGAAACACTGGGTGTGAAACAGGAATACACCCTGGATGGGACACAAGCAGACCATGCATACTGTATACACTGAATGTAAATTATGTTATAGTATAAAAAGTATCAAATCAAATAAAATAAACTGTACAAAATGCAAACTACATGCAACTGTATGAATTATAAATGACCAAAAACAAATGAAAAGTATTTTTGTATTAATTTATTAATTATACATTTTTACCTTGCACAGCTGATTTCTTAATCTAAACGAATAGCTGAATCAGGAATTCATGATGTGCATTACAGTACCGTACTTTATTTTATGTCTAGCTGCATTTCCAACAAGAAATGTGGTTGTTTTAGTAAAGACAATTGCGACGTCTATCTAGATGGTTTAAACATGTCTTTTTTAACAGTCTAGCTGAAAAATTACTTGAAGATTAACTGAACAATAAATCATTTTAATATTCAGGCTGAAAATCTTAAAAGATGGGTCTTGAGTTGTCATTAAAGCGGCACCCTGCATTATCTTCAGGTCGATATGTTCTTAACAAAATCAGGATATCAAGTCCACACACACACAAACACACACACAAAAACTGTAAACCTGCTCTAATTGGGAAAGAAGCACATTTTAAACAACAGTCAGGAAGGATGTCTGTCTTCCTGTTGGAATGAATCATCTTTCAGTTTGAAGCTATTTGCTTTTGCCATATAGTGTAATATGTTTTACTGCCACCATGTGGATAAATGTAAAACAATTTCCTGTGTCTGGAACATTCATGGAAATAGTGCCTTACCACTCATTTAGACAAATCTTCTGCACATGAAACCCTAATTGGTATTTGCCTGATATACTGTATGTATATACACTGCCTGGCAAATTAAAATAAATGAATGAATGAATGAATAATAATAAATCAATATTTCAGAAGCATCAAATTGGCTGCATCAAGAAAAAATATATATTATTATTATCATTATTATTATTATTATTATTATTATTATTATTAAAAAAGAATATTTGAAATTACTGGAGCTAGGTTAAGATTCAACACATTATCAAAACCTGCAAGGATGCATCAACTTTATGTCTGGTAAAAAAAAACATGAATGAAGTTGAATGATAAAAGAATCAACAATAAAAACCATAGCTATGTTTATTAGTAAAAACAAGAGCATTTCCATACACACACAATGTGATGAGAAGTCACCGGATTAGGACTAAACAAGTGTGAGGCTATAAGAAAACCACTTGTTACTGAGAATAATAGGGAAAAAATGCTTCAATTTGCTAGAAAGCATAATGATTGGATTTTGAAGCAACCTAAAAAGGTCATGTGGTGTGATGAAACCCTATTAAAAAGAGGTGGGTGTGTCAGGGTAAGAAGGGAAGCACATGAAATAATCCACCCATCATACATAGGGGCCATTTTACAAGCCTCTGTTATGATCTTTCAGATGGTCAGCAATGTTATGTGGCAATAAAATGGGAAGTCATCTAATAACCTGATTGTAATAAATGCCCATGTTAAGTAGTTTTTCTTCCCTGAAGACACAAGCATGTTCCAGGACTTAAATTGTTGAGTGCAGAATGCAGAATGTAGACAAAATAAATATAAATATGACATGTCCCTGGTCCCTCGGGTTATTGTCTGTGTAGTGTATTGCATGATGTGTTTCCCCCAAATTTTCTATCACGTCACAATACCTGGTAGGAAATGAATTTACTACTTGTCCATATGAATGAGGGAATAGCATCATTTCCAGGATGAATTCTTGCACCCATCTTGCACCCAGTTTACCTCGAATAAGCTCTGGACCCACCTATACAGGGGTGTTTATTAATATATCGCTTAGGGCACAAGGTGGGGTACACCATTTACAGGTTGCCAGTCCATCACAGGACACATACACACACACACACACACACCAATTGGGAATGACAAGTAGTCTAATCTGCATGTCTTTGGACTGTGGCAGAAAAACAGAGAACCCGGAGGAAACCCACCAAGCACAGGAAGAACATGTAAACTCCATGCACACGGGAATCGAACCCGGACCCTGCAGGTGCAAGGCTGACAGTACTAACCACTATGAAAACCCCATCGCAATCATCATCACTCATCATCTATACCACTTAATCCTGTATTCAGTTTGGAGCCTATCCCAGGAGACTTAGGGCACAAGGCAGGGTACATCCTGTACAGGGTGCCAATCCATCGCAGGGCACACATACATACACACACTCATTCACACAGTATTGCCAATTGGGAATGTCAATTAACCTAACCTACATGTCTTTGGACTGTGGGAGGAAACCGGAGGAACAAGAGTACCAGAGTACCCGGAGGAAACTCACCAAGCACGGGGAGAACATGCAAACTCCATGCAGACAGAGACGGGAATCAAACCCGGACCCTGTAGGTGCGAGACGACAGTGCTAACCACTACACCACCGTGCCACTGTGCCGCCCATCGCAATCATAAACAGTTTTTTTTTTTAAGTGATTAGTGAAGATGAATGAATGAGTGTGAGTACAACAAGAACTCAAAATAAAGGAGAGCAGCATTTTTACTAAGCCTATATCAGAGTAATGTGCATGTGCGTGATATTGAAAGACTTTTGAAAAATTTTATACATGAAAAGATTTTTTAAATTTTTTATTTTTTTTTAAATCAGCAGCTTTCATTCAGTATGTGAAATAATCCTGATATGAAGATTGAACAGTAAGTGGTCAGTGCGGGTGAGTTAAACCGGACCGGACCGGACTGGACCACACCGGACCGGACCAGAACGAACACCTGGGCCTCCCATTGGCTCCCCGAGTCCATCCGGGTACTGGGCGCGAGCTGGCCTATGAGGCTAACGCTACCAATATGGCGGAGGTAAGAGGGAAAGCTGGGGAGAAGTGTCAGACTTAAAATCTGTCTATTTGACCATTCCAAACGACGGGTTTTTATTTTATGCAAATAGATGCTTTATATTTGTCCGCCGCGTTGTTTTCCTCTTTGCATTTCTGCAGAACGGACCATATAAAGGAGTATTTCTACAGGGATGTATTAGCGCTCGATAGGCCCTTTCGCTCTCGCGTCCCGTTAGCTATAGCGCTAGCTCTCCGCTCAGAGCCGCGGCACTACACCGCGCTCGATAATATTCATATAGTTTACTGTTTAAATATTCGAGGAAAAAACGTCGGTTGAATTATTTGCATTGAATTAGATGATATTCATGCGTTAATGACCTGTTTGTTTGCTGCATGTATGTGGGAATTGTGAAATGCGCCTGCAGTAAAGGTTTGTTTATGTTTTTTTCCCTCCCCGCAGCTCAGACAGAAGCAGAGAACAAAAACTCAAAATCAATATATTCATAAAAATACTTACTAATAGACGTTTTCATGATACAAGACGTAATATGCAAGTGATGCATTCTTGTGTAATGCATGAAATACATTTTTATTTAAACATTTTTTTAAAACTCCTGTGATGCTGTTCCTCTCACATCAGGGCCTCCTGACTGGTTTCTGTGTGAATGCACCAGTTAAACCATTAGCTTTTTCCTGCACTGTGTGCATGCATCATGCATTATTTCTTCCACAAGTTTATTTTATTTGAATTTATATTTAATTAACTTGCTGTTAATTCATCTGTTTGTATCTCCTCAGGCTTCCCTTGGAAGTTCAAGCCCTGGTATGTACCAATGTAAAAATGTACCATGTAATGGGGGAATAAATAATAGTTTTATATGCATATATTTTTATATATTAAAATTTTATATATTGAAACACTAAAAAAATCTTCCGGACAGCCTTGGATATTCGACTACTCCAGATATTCGAGTATATGTGTTTGTCTTTGCAAGTTCAACCAAATGCTTTTGTCCATATAGTGTGTGTATGTGTGTGTGTGTATATATATATATATATATATATATATATATATATATATATATATTATTGTTCTGTTCCATCCAAATATATATATTCCTCCCCTAATACACTGTCTTTAATGTCATGCCTGTTTTTTTGTTTGTTTGTTTTTTTTAGTTTTTTGCATGTTGAAAATTGCAGTATGTACTTTGTGTGTGTATGTGTGTGTGATTTATGCTCTCTGTGCACAGTTGGCTCTCTGTCCTCGGAGGATCATGACTTTGACCCAACAGCCGAGATGCTGGTTCATGAGTATGATGATGAGCAGACTTTAGAAGAAGAAGAGGCGCAGGAAGGAGACAAGAATTTCACTGCTGAACTGGCGGATCTGGAGAAGGTGATCATATTACATTCTCAATCATATCTTCAGCCTACTTTAAATGTTAGGTGTTTTCTGTTTCATCCAATTGGACAGTAATTAAATTGAGATTTTGAAGGTGGGAAGTTGCAACACAATTTGCAATGTGTTTGTCGTTATACGTTTACATAATGCTTAATTCAGAATTTTTAGAATGTGTTGATTAATTTTCTAACCATATTCCTTCCTGTAATTCAGTTTAATTTTTCATGGTATTAAATAATTTCCTGGGATTTCGTGGTATTGTGGCGTCCTACATAATCTAAGACTAATAGTATATACATTTACAATAAACACACGAAAGTCCTATGAACTGCATACTTTCGATTTCTCAGTAACGTACTAAGCTGTGTTTGTCTTAGAAAGAGGGGAAAATGAGGTAATGGTTGTTTATAGCTCCTTCACCTGTCAGCCGTAATGTTGTATCAACCCACCTAATATTGAGTAGGTCCCCATTTTGCTGCCAAAACATCCTGACCTGTCGAGGCACGGATTCCACTAGACCTCTCAAGGTGTATCTGGCACCAAGTCGTCAATAGCAGATTTTTTAAATCCTGTAAGTTGTGAAAAGGGCCTACATGGATCTGACTTGTTTTCCTGGATGTTTTATTGGATTGCAGTCTGGAGAATTTGGAGGCCAAGTGAACACTTTGAACTTGTGTTTTTGTCACTGGCTTTGAATGTGATTTTTGGCAGGCAGTATGGAGGACTGCATTTTATCTCGCTGTACATCTGAGTAATTGAAGGTTAAGGGCCTTGCTCAAGAGCTGAACAGTGGCAACTTGGTGGTGCTGGGGTTTGAACGTGAGTCCTTCTGGGCAGTAGTCCAAGTAGTCCAATGCCTTAACTACCGTGCTACCCTTTCAATAGTGTGCATGAAGCATTTTTATTGAAACATCGCAAATAAGCCATTAGAAGCATTTAATATTCTTTGGTCATAGGAAGGGAACATGCCTCTGGAGGAACTGTTGGCCATCTATCGTTGTGAACCATCAGTTAGCACGGCCGCAGGGTCCAGCATGGACAGCTCCTCTGGCGATCTGGCAGATGACTTCCCGGATATGACTCTTGATAAGGTAGCCTATGTGGTGTTTCTAACAGTGTTGACATTTTATATATATATAATTTTGAATATTCAGAGAGAATTTGAGTTATTGAAAACAATTTGGCTGATTTTCTGGACATGTCTGTAGGAAGAGATAGCCAAAGATCTGCTGTCAGGAGACTATGAGGAAGAGACGCAGTCTTCAGCTGATGATCTGACTCCTTCTGTTACCTCTCATGAAGCCACTGACTTCTTCCCGAGAACACTCAGATGTGAGTCAATATTAACATTAAAGAGAAAAAGTTAATAGTTCTTTGCACTGTTGTTCAGAATATTATAAAAGAATTTATAACATGTGATGTTTTACGTGGATCCATTAATATAATAATGATTAAAAATACATACATGATTAGTGAAAATGTAATTGATTTGGTCAGTAAAAAACTATTATTATTGCTTCATTTGAGTTTAAAACCATCAATGTGTTGTAAACATAACAGCTAATACACCTATAAGGAAACAAATAATTAATTGCATCTACAATTTTATCACTTGAATGAGTCTGTGATCCTAGGAGGATTAGCGTCAACATATTACATAACTTTGCATCTGTTTTTGGAGGTGATGATTCATGATTCGTTGCGAACGTGGTTCGAGTTTAATCTTTGTTATTGTCTTATTATAAAAGCAGTAATCCATTCTTGATGTGCTTTGTGTCTGATCTCAGCCAACACTACTTACGACGGTGATAAGGAGTCTGAGGGAGAGGAGGAAGGTCTTAATCCAGAAGATTCAAGAAAGGTCAGTGTCATACAGAAAGATTAACTAGATTAATCTAAGAGGTTAATGCCCTGATCATATGTTCTGGCACATGTATTCGAAACCCTTTTCATTGTGTTGATGTTAAAATGGAAATGGATCTGTTTTTCTACACTTACAGGAAATAATGGTTGGGTTGCAGTACCAAGCAGAGGTTCCTGTGGGCCTGAGCTTCTACTCCGAAGACAAAAGTGAGTGACTTATTTGGATATTAAAAAAAAAAAATTTTAATGTTTTAATTTAAGATGGAAAGGGGGGACTGTTCAAAATAATGTTATTAATAATTAAAAATAGGTTTAGAAATGGCCAAATCAGTCAAGACAACCAGATTACATGTCACTAGATTTTTAACTAATTTATTTGTTAGTCTTTCAGTACACAAATAACATGTAATGCCCCTCAATTCTGTGTCATTGCCTGTTGCACTACACACATTAGCAAAGACACTGGTAGATTTTTACTACTCTGATAAACTAGTGTACATTGTTGATTTTTGGGAATCATCAGATCACAGTATTACCGATCAGCCATAACATTAAAACCCCCAGCCTGACCCTTTGTAGGTCCCTTTGAGCCATCAAAACAGATCAGACTTATCAAGGCATTGGCTCATGCGTCATGCTTGCATCTGGCACAAAGATGTAATCTCTCAAGTCCTGTATGTCCGTGGTCTCCAACCTTTTTTTTTGCACCACGGACTAGTTGTATGAGTGTTTCTCTCAGACCGCCCATCGCATACTCATAATAAATCCAACACACCATAATGTGAGCCTGGAGCTTGTTTCCCTGTCACAAGACCTTTCAGTCATGGGAAGCAATGACACTCGAAGTGTGTTCCTTATGTCAGGTCACCTCTCTTTTGTTGCTCTCAATCCTGCTTACAACATAGGTTGTTGGAAATAAACGCTGGGGTATCTTAAAGTAGTCCACTTTGATTTTAATCCAGAACAACAGCAGAGTTGAAGTTGTCTCAAACATACTGTTAAGGCCGCATTTATTTATTATACAGAGCAGGTTTGGAGCATGCAATAAACCCGCAATATAGGTAGTACACGTGCCATTTTCATTTAAATGCAGCTTTCCTTATTTTTGCTGGTCTCCTCTGCTTCCTCAGCATTTTCACTTTGTTTGAAGATTTTCACTAGAAGCTCTCTAGTGACTTTGGAACAGTAACATTTAAAAATATTTTGTCGTGCATTAAAACCAATACTGAGAGAAGTGTGGCAAAGGGGTAAAAGCAGAGGTGAATGAAAAATTTTTCAATATAAAACAAAAATCTTCAACATAAAACACTCTGCAAACCTTGCCGGTCAATAAAACATATAAAAATTCTTTCAGTGTGGCTCATGACCAAATCATCCACAGCACGGTATGCGGCCTGGTGGTGGGGCAGCACTGCTGTACGTTGTGAGGTGGGGCCTCTAATGATCATATATGATTAGATTGTGATTTTGGAAATTTCAAGTGCTTTCAGGACTCTTTTCAACCGCATGAATGCCAGGTCAAAAGGTTTTCCAGCAGAACATTGCACCAGGCATCACACTGGCTTGCCTTCGCTTCATGGTACCATTGCCTCCCCAGTGATGTGAGAGACACGCACCCGGCCATGCACATGATGTAAAAGGAAATGTGATTCATCAGATCAGACCACCTTCTTCCATTGCTCTATGGTCCAGTTCTGATGCTCAGTTGCTCATTTTCAGTGCTTTCGGCAGTGGACCGGGCTAATCATGGGTACTCTGTCTGGTCTGAATCTACGCAACCTTGATACACAGCAATCTATGATGTACCTTTCTTTCATAGCCAGAAGTAGCTATGTGTTCTACGGTAACTCTTCTGTGGGATTGGCCCAAACAGGCTAGTCTTTGCTCTCCATGCAGATTAATGAGCTTTGGACTTCCAAGGCTCTGTGTCTAGTTTACTGGTTTTCCTTCCTTCAACTACCTTTGGTAGGTACTAACCCCTGCATACCAAAAAACATGAAGTTCTGCATTTTTTGGAATTATTCTAATTCGGGCCTTTAAGCATCACATCTTGACCCATGTCAGTCACTCCTATCCTTACACTTATATTTTTCCTGCTTCCAACACATCACATTTGAGAACCTCCTCCTCTTTTGCTGCCCAATTTATCCCACACATCGACAGGTGCCTCTGTAACAAGATAATCAGTGTTATTCATTACAGTTGTCAGTGGTTTTATTGTTAAGGCTGGTCGGTGTACATTATTTTATTACATTAACAATATGGGACTGAGTAGGACAGTAGCTTTTATGTTTAAATATGATTGTATATTTCCAAGTTAAATTAAATTGTTTCCGGATTGTTTGTGTGTTTTGCAGTGTTTGAAGAGGAGGATCATTTGCTCTGGTGTCCTGACGTGTTGTCAGAGAGGAGGGTGGAGGACTACCTCAGAAGGGCGCTGTCTCAGACTGTAGACAGTAGCACAGAGAGCTCGACATGTGGTGGACACATACGAGACAACGAACAGGTGCATAACTTTTGCACACTGTTCAATTTTCTATAAAAGATTAATGCAAATACTCAAATTACAGTTAAATTATTATTATAAATATGTCCAAGTTCAGAGCAGCTGATACGTTGCTGTATGTTTATGCAGTTGTGTTTCATTACATGTATTTACTGAATGACCTCATGTCTCATTCCAGGCTTTGTACGAGCTTGTGAAATGTAACTACAATACGACCGAGGCTTTAAAGCGATACTGCAGTAACCCTAAATCCTCAAAAGGTACTCTTCCAAACACTAAACGAGAATGATCTGTCCACTGTTGTGAGTTCAGAATCCTAAAGATAATCCATCGCTGCTGTTTTCTGTTTTTTTTTTTTTTTTGCAGAAGAATCGCCGCCGTGGTCTGAAGAAGAGTGCAGAAATTTTGAGCATGCACTACAGATTTATGAAAAGAACTTCCATCTAATTCAGAAAAACAAGGTTAGAACTTTTATTTTAATTGAGTCAAGTTAACAGTAATGCTTATTTTGATGACATTTTTGCTAGTGTAAGAAAAGTCAGATAAAACAAAAATGTGGTTCTTTGTAATTAAATTCTCCTTTAAACTTTTTGTCATCTTTAGGTTCCAACAAGGACGGTGGCAGAGTGTGTAGCTTTTTACTACATGTGGAAGAAGTCTGAACGTTTTGACTATTTTGTTCAGCAGAACCGGTTTGGGAAAAAGAAGTATAGCATTTACCCTGGTGTGACGTAAGTAGTTAAATTGTTTACAGAACGTTATCAAGTAGAGCTGCACAATTAATTCCATTAAAATAAATAATACAAAAATCGCAATATGGATCTAATCGCAAAAGTCTACAATGTATTACGTGTAATATACTCAAAGTCAGGAATTTATGTAGAGTAATAGAATTTAAGTATTTTATTTATTTATGCTGATTAAGTAAATATTGGCAAACGTCCATTTATTCATTATTTTTTTTGTTAACACACATTTGAATAGTAAATTCAACATTTAATAGTTACATATTGCAGTTTAAATCTCAATACATCATAATAATCACAATCTTTTTTTTTTTTTCTTGTTCTTTTTTTTAAACCATGCTGCCCTATTGAAAAATGCAGCAAGTTTTTTAAAAAACAGAAAAGTGGTCATGCCTTTAAGCTTGTTTTTTAATAAATGTTTTATAAAAAAAAAAATAGTTGTACCTAATTATAGTTCTGTTATCCTTTAATGCTGAGGGTCAGGAGAATCTGAACCTAAAGCATTCAGTTTGTTGAATATTTTTATTTTTTAACACCGTCTAGGCTTACATATACTGTCTGCTGTCTGCTACTAGACTATTACGATTGGAAAGTGTGCCAAAACCATGACTTGATTTAAATAATTTTTGGATTTCTCTCAAGAAATCCACAACATTTACAGTCAATTTTCTCCTCAGAGACCTGATGGACCGGTTAGTGGACGAGGCAGAGGGTCTGGCTGTGGACGGCTCTACGTCCGTGTGCTCAGGTGGAGCTGGGGGCAGGATGGAGGTGTCTGCGGAGCAGCAGCTCGGCCTTCTCAATACGATCACTGCCAGTGACCTCACAGGTGAGTGTGGCACTCTTAGGAAAGCGCGAGCAAAGTGTTCTGGTTTGTGATGATGATGTTCTAGGGTGACTTTTAGATATAAGATTCAAGAACTTTAAATGAATTGACTTTATGCGTTAAAGTTTATTTTATAAGTATCAGGTTACCAGCTGATCAGGACACACAAAAAATGTAATCTTTATATGAAAATCATTGCCTCCTGTGCTGATTAATGTTAACAAAAATCTGCTTGAATGTAAAGCAGCGTAACGTCATCTGCACTGGGATGCTCCTGAAATACCTTTGCCTTGTTCATGACGCTGCAGTCACCATGACCTTTATGTAAAATAAACGAGGACAAAGTCACAGTAGCGCTGCAAATAACAGACTAAATTTGAATTTATTTTTAATGTGTTGATTTGTTGTTGTTCTGAGATGTCAAATTTGTAAGCATTCATGGAACAAAGTACAAAAAAATTACTTCGCTTAGAAAAGTACAGCAGCCTTCTCACAGTGCTGTGTGCTTTTTAGATGACCTGGAGCATCTAAGTCTAACAGGAAGAACTTCTCAATGAGAAGATTGACGCAGTGGTGCAGTGGTTAAAGCGCTCGCCCTATCATCCGGAGATCGCTAGTTCGAATCCCGGGTGGTGCTGTAACCTCTCGCAGCCGGAGGTCTAGAGAGAGCTGATTGGCCGAGCTCTCTCAGAGGGGAGGGATGAGAGGTACATAGTGCTCCGATATTAATCACGGCTCTACAGCCAGTCAGGGGCGTCTGTGAGCTCGCGCAGCGGAGGGAGCGGATAGCGCCGTCCTCCGAGTGTGTTACGCCGCCCCCAACGGTGCGCGAGCGAGCAGTTCGAAAAGATACGGTCGGCTGGCGTCACGTGGTTCGGAGGAAACACGTGATAGTCTTCGGCCCTCCCGGCTGAGTGGTAGTAGTAGCCTTAATGTGGGAGCCCCCTAGTGACGGGGAGGAATTGGACACGACTAAATTAGGGAGAAAATCGGGGAAAAATCCAAAAAAAAAAAAAAAAAAAAAAAGAAGTAATGATTTCACACACTCACACGTTACATTTTTGCTCTTTTCCACTCCTGGTTATGTAAATGATGACGGTTGGGAAATGCCAGTGCTGTCTGCCATTTCTCTTTAAAATGTACACAATGCTACAAGCCTCAGAGTAGAAATAAACTAAAAACGCTGTGCGCAAAGGAATTTTACTGATCATCCACTCATCACTCTCAGCTTAAAGGTGCTAAAGACATGGTCCTCCCTTCACAACGTTGCACTAATCAAATCTGCTAACAAGATATAATCCCAATGTATCTTTTAAATACTCCTTTTAAAAAAACCTACGCATGCATGTTAGATTATTAAAGCGCCTGGTCCATGTGTTCAGGTGGTGTTTGTGAGAACATGACTGCACAGTGCGCCAATTTGTGATTGAAAGGCATTTGGGGTAATTTCAAAGTGCAACATGTACATTTTTCTTGAACAACATGTTCAAGAAAAACACCTCAAATTCTAGTAACTTTACTTTTTCTCTTTCATGTCCAGCTCTGAGTAACAGCGTGGCGTCCGTGTGCGGTCAGGCTGAAGTGAGTTGTTTGGACTCGTCCTATTTTCCCCCTCTGGAGAATTTCCATCGTGGAGGCCTGACTCATGATGAAGCTACTCTGGGCTACGGCGCAAGCGGTGATGCCGGCTGCCTCGGCGTCCTCGACTCGGCCCTGTATCGCTCGGAGCTCAGCCAGCTCGGCGTGTGCAGCAGCAAGGAGTGTGAACGTCCGTCCAAACGCCTCCGGATGGGCCTCGCCGACTCGTTCATCAAAGACACGCACCGCATCACGGGAGCCAAGATGGCTGTATCGCTCACGGACTTCAGCAGCATAGCGAGCGGAGACGCAAACGCTTTCATCAGCTCACACTCACGTCATCACCAACACACTGCACTGCAGTCTGACTGACACACACACACACACCTCCTCCCACCCTGTACAGATCGGACTGACCCTTAGTTTCTTTTCTAATAATGTATAAATATACTTCTTTTGTAATATGACATCAGTGATGTCTTTATTGTACAGAGCTACAAAATCTTGATTTCTCAAGAGTTTAAATAGCCATTTATTTTTCTGGATAATACTGTATATATCAGCATCGATTTACAGTTAAACAGAAATGCTGGAGGTGGAGAGCTGTGATGGTTGCTCTAACCGAATCCTTCAGTTTCACATTCCTGTGAAAAACTAATTGCCAGAAACGGCATTGACTTCTTTTTGTCTCGTATCCTTTATTATTTGTAAGTTTTTTTTTTTTGTTTGTTTGTTTTTTGTTAATTTTTTTCCTAAATTGGTACTGTTTCTGATGTTTACACAAGCCGAGAGACACCAGGGTTCGGCAAATGTAGCGTTTTGTATATCCGACATCTTTTTCTCTTAATATTGGGGATTTACAGCAAAACCACATATCTGTTACAATGAAGAGCACTTCTTACGAGCTGAAATATTTTGGCGTCCTTTTTTTCTTTTTTCCCTCCTCGATAGTTTACTTATGTTTACTCTCTGTGAGTGCATGCCATGTTTCCTGCCTGCATCTTTAGAGAACCGTAAGATTACAGCTGGACGTCAGTGTTTTTTGTACGACGAGGATTTTGTGTTTTTGTCCAGTTTGTTGGTAGCTGTGATAGTTCTAGCTTGGCTGGTTTTAAGTGTATTTGAGCTTTAAAATGTAACCCTTTGACGTGCAACTCCACATATCATCAGGGTTTTTACGTGAACCTTACGTGAGGGTACGGAAGAATGAGTAGTGAGGGTGCCATTACTATTCTCTTCTCTAAGACTACCAGGAAAACGGCAGCTGAATCATTAGGTACGTCTTATAACTAGGACTTGAGTTGAATGACGTGTGAGCAGATCCAGCCCTGCTGTTTTATTCAGGCTGGCTTGTTTTATGAGGTTTGGCCCCTTTGCTAGTAGTAGAGGAATTAGGAAGAGAGTCATTTTGACTTGGTGTTGTGCGATAAAATGAGAATGTATAAATGAGACTTAGCCCTTAACTTTGGTGACATTATTATTATTTTTTTCTTATAGGTTTTCAGGAAGATGCCGAGTTTAAAGAAAAAAAAAAGATAACGCTTACAGATTCCTTCAGAACAAACGCCAGTCTGCCATTACGGGTCACTTATGTGGTTCTTGTAGCCCTAATATTAGTTGATGCTTTTCTAACTATTGTGATTATTTCAGCTATTCAATATCAGACATGACTCCTAATGTACTGATGGAATTTAGATGCTTTGCCCTATTTGTTAGATTTGCAGTACTGAAAAAAAAATCCCTTATTATATTTTGCCATTTTTGTACACTGTCTGTACTGAGCAGCTGAAACAAGATGAAAGATTTGTTTTTGTTCTGTGCATTCAGAGTGCAAACATGCTTTAGGGAACAGTTGCTGAGATATTTACATAGATATACAGATTCATGAATACATACACCGATCAGCCCTGACATTAACACCGACACCTAGTGAATTGAATAACACAGATTATCAGTTACCCACGGGCACCCAAGGCCCAAAGGTCAGCACACTAAGACCAGTCTCATGGTAGAAGTTAGAAAGTTATCAGAACATGCAGAGAATCACAGCCTGCCACGTATGGGGCCTAGCAGGCAAAAAGTTTAAGGTTGTTGATTCTGCACCAGAACTTTGGTGCCAGACACTACGGCACATCCTCAGAGGGCCGGTGAAGTTGCACCATGAGGGGCCAGAGGCAAAAAAAACCTAGGTGGTATTAATGTGATATTAATGTGATGGCTGATCACGGTTTGTACATATATATATTGAAAAATGTTCTTGTTTATTACGGCAATAACATATAACATGTAGATATGTACAGATTGTTTAATTGTCGTATTTCTTCTATTATTGCCTAAAGATGTTATGGTTTCTTTTTTTTTTTTTACATCAAGTTATTTTGCAGTAAGAAACATGCCGGTCATACAGACCAGCTGTGGCTGTTTTTCAAATTACCACTAAGATTTTTCAAGTGGGAGATGTACAGAGATCGGCGTGGCACATTCTCTTTAGTGATTTCTTTTGGGGGCGCCCCACTACAAGTGCAAGATGTGTCGCCTCGGCTCATATGGGTGTGGAAGTGCATTCCCATCAAATAAGCTGCTATCAATGTGAAAAAAAAACTGCACCTAATGAGTACAGGATCACAGCGCTGAGGGTTCAATTGTACTGCTGCTGCTGCATATGTGTGCGTGTGTGGACGTCCAGGAGTCGTGCTGGAGGAGGAATAGTCTTGCAGACGTTTGGGATTTTTCACTAGATAACTCGAGGGACGGACATTCCTATTGAAGAGATGCAGCTTTGGTTTTCTACGTTTTACTTCGAGATCCTTTGTGAAAAACTTCCCTGCTGCCTCAAATGCAAGCTCTCTCTCACTGCACAAACTCCAGATTTTCTGCTGGAGTGTGAATGTATTGAATTTTCATATTCAAATATTGCATAAAATTATCAGAAATCTTCATGTGCAACTTCTACCAGGTTACACACATTCACCCTTCCCAAATTCCTCAGTAGATATTCTCAGTAGTTTTGTGTTTGTATTTATCACATTCGGGGTTTTTTTTTTTAATTTTTTTTTTTAACTCAGACAGATAAATGAACTCTGATCCATTCTTAGGAAAAAAACGTATGTAAAAAAAAGGGAAAATATAGTTGTGAATAACGACATATAACTATAAATGTTTATCCAGAAATATAGACAATCATAACATTTAATAACTGAATTATTCCAACCTATTGTTTATAACATGTAAATACAATTATATTGCTTTTTGTTTTTGCATTTGTTTAGGCATTATTTTGTATTTTTCTGTTGTACTTTATTACTTGATGTAAAACATCCAGAAATAAACCTCTGGAAACAGTTGTGACAGTTTCATGGTTCAGTTAAAAGATTTACTCCTCTATGGGTGTGTAGTATAATGGAAACCAACACTGATAACCAATTAGCAAGTACATACTGTACACAACATACAGTTGCTCAAGTCTACAGTAGGCTCAGCATCATGTGGCAATAAAAATGAAGTCAGCTGATGACCTTAATGACTGGTGATCTCATCTATGGGGTTTTACCTTTTCCTGGTGGCATAGGCATTATTCCAGGACTCAAATTGTGAAAGAGCGGATCTGGGAGCACGAGGAATCATTTTTCACACATGAACTGTCCACCACATTGTGTACTGTAATCAAAAGATACAGGTGGCAATGAAATCTAGAGTATCCAACTCAGGCAGGGTATATATATTGATCTATAAGAAAATGGTTAAATTAGTGAAGTGAAATTTTATTAAATGCTGGCATTAGAAGCAGCCCTGTTCGGCACAATGTTGTGTCAAGGCGTTTTTTTCTTTTCCCTATTCCACAAAAGGATTGTGAAAAAGCCCAAGTTATGATGATTATCAAACGCAATACAATTTCCACTGACATCAGTATCATCCTGAACTGCATTGTGGGTCATATGGGGAAACCTTTAACCAAAGTCAGAATGATTAACGTGTATAAAATAATCATAAAATGACTTTCACAGAATGCAGATTGACTACACACACTGAAATGGTGGTCACTGAAGTAAAACAGAAAGCAAACCGATTGATATAATACGCATTTAATAATGCAGATTTACACACAGTATGCAGAATGATCGTTGTACTTCTTGTGCCAGACGAACACACTGAACATGCTGTGATCTGTAATTGAAGAAGGAAGTGTACAACTGAGCAGCCTGGCTTAAATGTTAAGTAGTGAAATGATCCAACTCTAATAGTAATAATAACAAACTGTAATGTTGGTTTAAGACAGTGACGCTAGAAAGTAGTAACTTGCTGTCATCATAAAAAACCAGGCTGCAAACACAACACTGCGGGTGAAGTGATGAGGAAAATTGCCTTAAGTATTGAATAACTATATTTCAAAATCATCCCTATGTACATTACAACAATAACTCTAGAAGAGTGAATCCCTCTTGATAGGGAGAATACGAGCCAGTCTTATAAAACCTTCTCCGCAGTTATCAGCGCCGGCAGGATTGGACAATGATCCGTCACTCCGGCCCGCCTCGCTGCAAACAGAACACTATTGTTAATGATGGAGAAAATGCAGCAATATCAGGATATCTACATGTCATACTGCCCTGAATAACTCAAACTGTTTTATCTTAGTCTTCTTCAGGATTATGGGACAGCAAGGCAAACCACAAATTACATTTATTAAAATTGGTTTTAAGGGAGACTAAAGACTAAATCCAATTTATTTCTTCAAACTGCAGAAACTCTTGGGCATTAACACATTATCATGGATGAGAAAGCAAGAATAGATAATTAGTCTTGAATTATTTCAGTGCAATTGCTTTTTATTTTACTAACTTCAGTCAGGACCATATGTATTTGGACTTAATGGCTCATTAATTAAAGAATGAGTTTAACAAAAATACGCCATCTCGCCATCTTTGCTTCTACTGTTCTGAAATTCAGGGCAGGTTGAACCTCGCATGCTCAAATTGGACACACGTAAATGTCACCCTGTTGTCCTGCCTAATTCCAATTAAACCATTTAACAGATTTAATATCCTACAACAGAATTATTAGTATCCTCCGGCCCACAAACTAGCTAATGTTACGTGTAGGTTTACTATTCAGACTGAATTCTAGTATTAACATGAGCAAAAAATTTATTAAAAAAAAGGGCAGACTACACCTAAAATTCGCTGATTTTTCTATTGCACTTAGCCAACATGACGAAAACAAGAGGGGGCCAAAATTCCTCCACAGTGATGTAACTCATTCCAGTTATCGCAACTTGAATTCAGTTGTTGCCACCAAAGGGGTGGCACAGCTAGTTATTAATTTTAGGGGACAATTACTTTTTCCACATACAGCCAGATAGGTTTGGACCGCCTTTTTCCCCTTAATGAATGAAATCATTACTTAAAAAACTGTATTCTGCATTTACTCTGGTTATCTTTGTGTAATATTATTTGTACAATCTGTTTAATGATCTGCATCATTTAAATGTGACAAATTATATATATTATAGACACATAAAAAAATAAGAAGGGGCAAATACTTACACAGCACTGTATTGATATTGACTGATATGAAAAACATTGCGATGAGATTTTTTACGTATCACCCAGCTCTAGCAGAGCAGAGAGGAAATGAAACGTTTGGTGATGCCATTGGGTTTTAGACTTCGGAGAGCGACCGAGAGCAAGAGGTTTGATTCCAAGAAATAAAAGTAATCTTTCCGTTTACAATTACAGTATGTTCATCCGTCCAATTACTTTTGAGCCTGTACAAATTGAGGGACTTTGAAAGCACACACCATGGCTCAGCCTCAGCACTAACCTGAATATAGTCCATTTCTTCAAGTGCCAGGGGCCGTCGCCGGTATCTCTGTGGCAGCTCTTTAACGACGGCGATGCTGTCTGGTGTGCCAGGGAGTCGACTGGTGTGTCCTGCTGGTCGTGCAGGTGGTGTAGCTGACTGTGCTGCTACTGGGGCAGGGGCAGGTGCGGGGGTGTGCTGGGTGGTGCTTATGATCAGCTTAAGTGCCTCTTGTACTATAAAGGAATTTTAAATAATATGTAACAACAAAAACTTGAATGTTTTTGTGAAGGCGAGTAGTATGTTATGGTGTTTATTTAAAAAATAAGGTGCACTAGTGTCTACACAGTAGAAGTCTACCATCAGTGATGTTATAGTTAGATACAGTATAGTTAGTAGACTAAATTATTGGCCACTTTAATTTAAAGGACTTATTCTAAACCACATCGTGCAACTATTAAATGTCAACTTGCATCCAAGGGTCTTGATGCAAAAAAATAGATAAAGTAGTACCTAGTAAAACTGGGTTGGGTAACTGGTTTTAGAGGGCTCTAATTGTAAGGAACAAAAAACACTCTGGGGCATGCTGCTATAAGACATTAATCAGCAACAGGGTGGCAATGCAGCCTGACATTACTATTTAAAAATAAATAAATAAATAAAAAAAAACCCTCAAAAAGATCACTTCATAAAATGTTTAGTTTCTTTATAGCCATGTACGAACAGCTGAGTAAAAGTGAGCCAACATATTCTGACCAGTCAGACTCGAGAAGGAATAATTTAAGTTGTGTTTGTATGTATGTTTGTATGGGAATCACCAGCAACCACCCGATATTGATATCACGATACCTAGGTGCTAATTCGATTTGTATTTTGATTCTGTGAGTTTCCCGATTTTATAAATAATCCGATCTGATATTAGAACTGCATTTCTCTCACATAGAGTACCTTGGGCCCAAGCTATTTGTCCACCCTCTGTCTGGGAGAATGATGCCATTCGCGATCAATTAATTAACTATTAGCAGACGATTCCATCTCACGCTATCACTCCGATATCTGTTCATTATGCTACGACAAGCGCGGTGTTGCAGTAAATGCAACAGATGCCAAAGCAGTGCCTGTCCCAAGCCTGAAAAAAAATGGAGGGAACGTAGGGCATCCGGCGTAAAACCTGTGGCAAGTCGTGTGCAGATTGGATAGTCCGCTGTGGCGACCCCTCAATGGGAGCAGACACAGGACTAACAACAACGACTGCTCTGCACCTGTAGTTGGAGTTCTGTAAGCTGAATCACCACCACCTATAGATCTCACTCTCCCTCTCGTGATTTTTCTTTTTGGACAGGAAAGTTTGCTTAAAAGAGCAGGGAAGCTGAAGTAGAGTGAGCTCTATAGGTGGCAGTGATGCAACATACAGAACTCCAACTAAGGCACAGAGCAATTCCAAGAGGAAAACCGTCAATAAGATAGTGAATGCAAGTGCCGGACAAAAGCAGACAGAGTTTGAGAGACAGAACAAGACAAAACAAGATCAAGGTAGGAAGCAATAAGTGTTTTTTTTGTTTTTTTTTAAGGAAGGCTGGACTGGAAAATAAGCTTGGCAGGAAATGTAAACCACTGGATTCCAACTCCCGTTAAACAAAGAAAAGAATAAGAAGGAGGATTGTGACACGTAAATAATTAAATAAGAAGAATAAGAAGGGCGTACTGATGGTCGCACGTGTTTTGCAGAGAAACATGTTTTGTCATGGTGAACAGGCTCTTCTTTGAAAAATCCGGGAAGATATACACCCGCTCACATATCTTCTCAAACTATAATACTATAGAAATGAAACTTGAGTATATTTTAGAGTAGTTAATGTGCAGCTTCTATAACAGTATAGATTTACTGTCCTGAGAAAATAACTCAATAATACAGCCATTATTTTCAAAATGGCTGGCAACAAAAGTGAGTACACCCCAAGTAATAACATCTGTACATCTTTAACCATGCAAAGTCACATGTCCGATTTATCATGTTCATGTGTTTGTCAGTGGCCAAGTATGTCTAAAGACCTGAACCCTATTGAGCACCTGTGGGCGTCCTTAAGCGGAAGGTGGCGAAGCTCTGTGTGTCTAATGTTCAGCAGCTCGACGATATCATTATGGAGGAACCCAGCAACAACATGGGCATCTGGTGAATTCCAGACCAATGAGGCTTAAGGCTGTGCTAGATAACAATGGTGCTCACACAAAATATGGACACTTTGGACACATGTTCAGTTAGGGTGTACTCATTTTCGTGGCCAGTTAGACAATGAAGTCTGCATGTTGAGATACTGTTAGAGGACAGTGAACCTGTACTGCTATACTCTACTGCACATCTACTCTACTACTCTACTCTAAAGTATATCCAATTTTCATTTCTAAAGTATTATCCCTTAAGAGCATATAAAAGCTGAAATGGGTGTAATCACTTTTGAGAAATACTAAAAAACAACTAAACAAACGCTAAAGATCCTGCTGGTCTGAGTAGACAGAGGAGACTTCAGACATCAAACTGTGCATTTGGGTTTTCTTACGCAATTTCCTATATGTCACGTGCTGTTTGTCTTTTGGCTGTTCCCATGAGGAATCGCCACAGCAGACCATTCAATCCGCACAAGAACTTGGCCCAGCTTTTTATGCCCTTCCTGACACACCCCTCCCTTTTTCTATGAGCTTTGAACTGCCGCTGCATCCAGTAGCTGGGTTTTGGGCACTGGCTGGGACCTTTGCACAACAGACGAGGAAACCTACCACTAAGCCACCAATGTGTATTAACAGCAGTGTATTTAATGGATGAAAGACCGACTGAAGTGCACTGTCCATACTCACCGTTTGGCTTGGCCAGGCCCTGGCGATTTGGAAATTTGATAAGCGGTGCATGGGGTCGCACAGCCTGTGAAAAGTGAAATGATGATGGGACATTAGACACAAGGTGTAATGACAGATATAACTTACAGTGCCTTGCACAAGTATTCATAACCCTTGAACTTTTCCACATTTTGTCACGTTACAAACACAAACTTAAATGTATTTTATTGGGATTTTATGTGATAGAGGAACACAAAGCGACACATAATTGTGAAGTGGAAAGGAAAATGATGAATGGTTTTCAAAATATTTTTTACAAATGAAAATCTGAAAAAATGTGGCCTGCATTTGTATTCAGCCATAACAATTCCTGTTTGCAGTTCAACAGTTTTTTTCCCCCCTCAACAAAGGCTTTCTTCTTGCTACTCTTCCATAAAGGTCAGATTTGTGGAATATATGACTAATAGTTGTCCTGTGGAAAGATTCTCCCACCTGAGCTGTGGATCTCTGCAGCTCCTCCAGGAGTTACCTTAATCCTCTTGGCTGCTTCTCTGATTAATGCTCTCCTTGTCATCGCTCGCCTATCAGTTTAGGTGGACGGCCATGTCTTGGTAGGTTCGCAGTTGTGCCATAATCTTTCCATTTTCAGATAATGGATCGAGCAGTGCTCCGTGAGATGTTCAAAGCTTGGGATATTTTTGAATAACCTAACCTTGCGTTTAACTTCTCAACAACTTCACCCATGACCTGTCTGGTGTGTTCCTTTGGATTCATGATGCTGTTAACTAATGTTCTCTAACAAACCTCTGAGGGCTTCACATAACAGGTGTATTACTGTAATTAAATTACACAGATGGACTCTATTTACTAATTAGGTGACTTCTGAATACAAATTCATGTCAGAGTTTTATTTATATATATATATATATATATATATATATATATATATATATATATATATATATATATAAACCATTTATCATTTTCCATCCATTTCACAACTGCCACTTTATATTGGTCTGTCACATACAATCCTAATAAAATACATTTATGTTTGTGGTTGTAACATGACAAATGTGGAGAAGTTCAAAGAGTACGAATACTTTTGCAAGGCACTGCATTTTTCATGTTATTCCTTTATAACAACAGCAAAGCGATTCTTGATGGTGTTTATAGAAAAAAATAAAGCCAGAACTACATTGTGCAGCTGTATTTATTATTAATAGAAGGTATATGAATTAAACTTCTCTGTGGAGCTTGACCACAGCTCGGTGTACTGACAAGGACATTTGACTAATTATTGATACAAGCGTCTCAGTGTCACATGAACAAGCTAAAACGCGTCTCTTTATAAAACACAAACTGTAGACTAAAATGAGAGAAATCATTTCTCTACAAGACTAAAAATACAACTGTTATTCAACATTATTTACCTGCACGACCCGAGTAGCGGCAGCCATCTTGCCACTGGTAACTTTATTTCCCATGGTGACCTCCAGGAAGTGCTTCCGGGTCAAACGAGGCAGCTGTTGACATTTTCTAGATTTAGCTAGAGGACAAATTCTTTATTGTTTTGTATTTGAAATATATACACAAATATCACAGCCAAAAGCAGGAGTGTGTTAATAATTCGTTAAATATTATTCTAACAATTTGATTTGTTATACTAAACTGTCCAAGATACCGAATACAATCCTGGCGCTGGCATTAACCTCACTGTATAAATACTTGATTTGCAGCTCAGAGTAATAATTTCAGATTGTTGCATTTTTGTGCAGTAGGACATTTATTACAGCATTAGATAACTTAATGTGCCAGGTACACAAACCTCGCTGCGACATCACGCTAGTTAGCACTTGACTTTAAGAAATAACAAATCTCACAAGCTATAAATATAAATAATGTACATAATTCAGAGTTAACAAAGCTCAATCCTTACCAAAGCATATCTAGCTACAAATTATTCCTGTACAAATGCCACCCAGCACTGACAACACTGTTCTGGAGAACTATAAACTATGGCTGAAGTCCAAACGACCTTGTAGTAGACATGTAGTGCACTAGGAAGGGAATAACGGGGTGCTACTGTACACTATGTAGTACACTGATACAGGAAGTACAAAGATATTTGGCACTCAGCCTCTTGTAGCGTAGGCTTAAATACAGGAGGCGTCGCTTAGAAGGCGTGGTCTGGTTTTAACAGAGTCACGTGACACAGGACTTCCGGGTGGCGGGAGATTCGGTTGCTTGTTGTTAGGAAAAGCTATTTAGCAGCTAACCGCTAGTCAAGGAGGGGATCAAAACAAACCGGATTTGTGTGAAAGGTAAACGGGATTTTTAAAAATTTATTTAGTCTTTGTGTATATTTCGCTGTAAAAAGGGTTTCCTATAGTATATAATCAATCAATTATTGTTAGAAGTGCCCAGAGTCAGGTACATACACTGGGGGGGACCGGGCCTTTTCTGTGGCTGGCCCCAGACTCTGGAACAGACTGCCCCCCCGATATTCGCATTATCACAGACTTTGGTCTTTTTAAATCCAAACTTAAAACTTATGTATTTAGGTTGGCTTTTAACATTCAGTAACAATGTGGCACTGAACAGCAATGTTATATTTATGAATTATTATGTTTTATTGCAAATTTTGTATGTGTTTTTATTGGAAAGCATTTTGGTCACTTCAGTGTTGTAAAGTGCTATGCAAATAAACTTTGATTGATTGATAATGATTCACTTTTCTGATGAATGTAAATGTTTGTGTCACTTTAAACTTTATATAATTTACACAGCAGGATTCCACTGTTAGGGAGATTTTTAAGCAGCTTCTTGCTTGGCATAAACACTACTATAGGGGAGTCTAGCTTATTATCAGTCCTCGAAACAATCTTGGAACTAAACCTGTACATCAAAAACTTTATTAATGTCTTAATCTCTTCATTTCAGAGTATGGGTGTGCTGTTTGTTTGTGTGGTGGGTTTCCCCCTTGTACCCCGGGGTCCTCCCACAGTCAAATTGGTGATCCCAAATTATCCTGAATGAATGTGTATACACAGGCCTGAGTTTAACCAAGCAAATAGTTGAGAGTCTTCACTGGATAATTACTGCAGTTATTCATATGTCTATGTATATATAATTTAAAACATTTCCAGATAATAGTTTTGCTGTTGTTTTAGATGAATTCTGAAGAAGACACTGATCCTGTTGCAATGAATGATCATCTTCCTTCATCCATTTCACCCATGCATTTATTAAGGTGAGATAATATGATATTTAGGGCTATATAATAGCTTTATTGTGTCCTACTTGTTGAGAACAAAGCACGGCTGTATTTGTAATTATGTAATTGTGTGTATTTCATCAGGATGAAGGATATAATGATCAACCAGTGCTTTGACATGAACATCAAGGTCAATATGAGTAAGCTGCCAAGCACATACATTTCTGTTAATGTAAATTTTACTAAATATGGTTTTGTTTATGTTCTTATTTTTGTCATATATGTTTCATTAGCAGACAAACTAAAGTCTTCAGAAACACTGGATGCTGAAGCAGATCTGTAAGGCTTAATTTTTACCTGGTTGGTGAAAATGAAGAATCTTTTTGTATGGCTTTAAAATGATACATATTCTCTTCATACTGTATCATCATCCACAGGTCCAAATATGAAAAAGAAATAGAACAGGCCAGAACGTCATATTTCAACAAAACACTGGCTCTGAACAGGTAACCCTGCATGCTTTCATGGTGATTCTGGAGGTCAATGTGAATTTTAGATCAGGTTTGAAATGTAACATGGTAAACTGTGTGTTTTAGGATGCAGATCTGGAATGTCATCATTGAGAAACTGATACAGGATGACGCTGAGGCAGTGTAAGAGAAATTATAGATTAAAATTAAACAGTATACACTAACAATATAGTGGCTGTTTCTATATCTAATGTTATAAAAGATTGCCATTTTTACATAATGAACCTTGTCATGGTATTGTCTTATAGGTCACTGAAGGCTCTTGTGGATGAAAATGCAGACCTTTCTGAAAAGTCAATGAAGATTATAAAGGTATTGTTTTAATTTTATAAATATATTTTTGAAATAGTACTGTAACATCAATTTCTCTGCTTATTTTCTCTGATTTAATATTAGGCTTATAATCAGGGAAATCTGACATAGAAATTATTTTACATTACTGAGGAAGAAATGATATAACTTTATGATATGATTTTATTTGTGTCACATGATGTAGGAAACTCGAGAACTTCAGGACCAAATCACAGAAGTTCAAAAGGAGAGACTTGGTACTTTATACATTTCTGCTTGCACATCTGCTGTACATTTTATATTCTTTTGTTTAAAAGTTTAATCCTAGACTATGGTTGTTGTGTATTGTATATTCTCAGAGCTGAAAGATCTCATAAAAACCAAGATGCAGGAGATTAATGAGCTGAAACAGATGAAGGAGAATCAGGGTGAGGCACAGAAGAGGGCTGTGGAAAGAGCTGAAGAAATCCTGCAGAAGTACAAAAAGATTGCCACCATTTCCCAAAATGTGCTTCGAGTATGTGTTGGTTTTGTTACTCTTTGTTCTACAGCCAGATTACATCCATAACACACAGTAAATACTGTCACTATGGCGTCTCTATTAGTTTTCCCCAGTACTTATTTTTTATTAAATACTTTTTTTTTTCCATCAGGGAATCATCCTTGGGAGCAGGGTAAACTGGATTGATGATCCTAAACTGAGAGACATTGCAATGGGATTGGAGAGCATCCCTAACTGAGGAGGAGTTGCTTCATAAAGAAAATATGCCGTAACATACTGCATACTCTTTGATGTGTACTTTTAGCTTTTCTATTTAAAAAAAAAACAAGACAAAAAGAAAATGTGTGTATATTCTTGTAAATACTGTGTGATACTTTTTTGTGGAAAATTTCCCTTTAATAAATGCTTGGATTTGCCTTACCACATATCTTAGCACTCCTGCGTTATTTGTGTTGTAAAATATTTCATTCATCATCAGTAGGTCCTTTGTCCTGGTGAGGGTAATGGTAAATTTTTAGCATGTGGTGGCGCTATGCCTTGTGTGTGATGCTTCACTTTGTAGCAGTTTAGACTAACCTAGCATGCTTGTAGGAGGAAACAAACAGTAATCCAAGTATAAAATATGGACAAAGCATAATTCCATTACTATACATTTTATTTCTTTTCATCCTCACTGCAAAAATGGAATACAGGCATAAAATGAAATTGTACATACAAACGACTGGTGCACACAAACTCCCAGTTATATTTTCACCACCTGGGCTGCTATGCAGGGGCTGACTCTTTTTCCCTCCTCTTGCACTGGGTTTTGTTGAATCAGTAACCGTCCATAAGTTCCTCCCACCTGCCCTTTGGTCAGACGTGCAGGATTGATGCAGACACACCCAATCACATCCTGAAAGACATGAATTTATCATCTTAAATAAATACATGTTAATAAAAGATTGCTGTTCAACACTAAAGCCAGGGGTTCATCATTACCTTAATGAAATATCGCAGCTCAGAAGGGACGATGAGAATGTCGGGAGTGAGGGGGAGCTGGGCATACTGCTGAAACCTTTCATAGTCCATATTAACCTCCTCAGCAGGGGGGTACAGCGGGTAATAGCTGCAATGAAAGAAGACTTTTTATAGAACAAGATATACAATATGAGGAATGAAACTGTGACATCAGTATTCGTCACCAACCTCCTCTGGGTCAGCATGTGCTTCATGATCCGTGAGAATCGGTCCGAGCCTGTGGCACTGCGACAAAAAGCAAATATTAATGCTTCTGAATCAGGTCTTTTCATGACTGTATAGTTAAAAATGATCGGAAATGGGGGATGAAAAAAAACAAATCGATTCAGTTACAGTGCTGTGAAAGAAAAGAAAAGAGCGGACCAAAATTTCTCCAGAGATTTGAAAAACTCGTTGCCTGTTTTTGCAAACGCTTGATTGCAGTTGTTGCTGCCAAGGGTTGCACAACCAGTTATTAGGTTTGGCCAGCTTTGTCCCCCCTTTATTACTGAAATTGTTTAAAAACTTAAACGAATTAGATCATCGTCAAAAAAAAGAAAAGTAAAGATTAATCAGCAAGGGCAAATACAATGTATATATTGCAATTCTTTTGTGTGATAATTGTATCATGTATCATGGTGATTCCCATCCTTAATCATTATTATAACATGGTTCATAGTCACCCCAAATCATTTCTTATCTTACCAGCTGATTTCCTCAGCTCCCATGTAAAACAAAATGTCTGTAGAGGTCATGCCAAATGTCACACCACCAATCAGGAGTGTGCAGGGGTCAGAGGCTAGTGTCACCCGCTAGGGTGCAGAATCAGAAATGACAAGCATTTAGTAAAGGGGTTTATTATAACTACATGTCAGGTTGTGGTTCAGTTCAGTATAAATACAGTGCGATCACTCACCTGAACATCATCTTTCTTCAGGTCTGGGAGGGTGAAAGGTGGTTGGGGATAAATGTAATGATGATGTACATCCCGCTGAGATGGAACAAACACCAACTTACAACCAGTCCTGAAAGTGGGGAGGACAAGAGGGTTTTAAAGCAGCGAAAGTATGACCAGATCCAGCAAAATCACCATGAACTGGTTTCAGTAATACTCACCCTCTGGTTCCATCCACGATGCTCTCTATACATTTGGAGAAGATGGATTCAAAGGTTTCCGTTACCTGTCCTTTCTGTAAGCAGTAAACAAATCAGTCAGTTTGTTGTTGTGATGTTTAAAATATTGTATACAAAAAGGCGAACAAAAGGGAAAAATGTGGACTACCTCAATCTGCTCATGTTTGGAATCAACAAACGGTCCAAGCTGTGTTAGACATGAATCAACAACATTAGGCATGTCACGTCAAGTCCGGCGAAAAACATACAGACAAAATGGCAACTTCATTTTAGTAAAGTCAGCAATTGAACATGAAAATGAACAATTCCTGCGTGAGCTTGTCATTCTCACCAGAATGCAGACATCAGGTCGATCTTTATTAATGATGTTGATCAGGTCGATCAGAGGGTCGTAGGCCAAGCTATCAGAAGGGGTGTACGGCCCACATGCTACCAACACCATCACAGATGTCAAGTCTGCACATATACATACAGACAAGATAGTTATTTCATACAGCCAATTGCTTTAAATTAAAACTCAAAATGTTAAAAACAGATGATTTGTTACCATCATTCATTTCCTGCTTCAGCTCTGGATTGGAATAAAATGGCAACGGGACACCCTGGAAACGATTTTAAGACAAAATTAAAATATAACCGAGACAAAAAGGTACTTATTGTACAAAACGAAACTAAAATGCTCATGTGGCCACATACCTCATACAGTTTGGAAGCAACAAACCTTGAACCGGAAGTGTTCATACCTTCCATAACGACAACCTAAAAACAAGAGATCAGTGTTTAGTTAACATACAAGATCAAGAGACATTGGTGATGATTAACATCCAATTTATATATCCAATCTAATCCAAGCAAGCCAGTAATGTAAAAGTGGCCCATCCCTGTGAGAACATTTCCGCTCACCTGTCCAGGAAAGAGCGAGTAGTCTTTGAGCTCGGACACATCTACAGGCACCTGCCTGGCCCCGTGTTCCTGACTCGCCTCCAACAGCACAGACTGAGCGTTTAGCTTTCCGTTACTGTCACAGCACACTTGACCCAACACAGATATGGTGTCCTGAAAGAGAGAGACAGCACCGAGCCAAGCAATGATTCTGTCTAAATGATAACTCAAAGTAAGTGATCAGATCAGGAAGCGAGGGCGTGACTTACCTGTGCAGGAAGCGAGACTGGAGAAAACTCCTCTATATTGAAGTGTGACCTGAGCTCCTCCCCCAGCAGGTCAATCTTCTCAGTCAGAACTGAACACACCACAGAGAAGAAAGAAGATGAAATTATTACTCGGCATACCTTTATATATACTGTCTGACTTAACATGATGTAGAGAATAAACTCAAAATGTTTACATTTTAAAAAATGCATCTTGATAATCCGTTCTCATTAACTTAACAAATGACATTAGTATTACTCGGCCATTCTGGATACAAGAGTGTGATGTAGTGGACATACCACTGCGTACATCTCTGAGCCTCTGAAACATGTATTTGTAGGAGCTGGTGAGGGAGTCTTCCTGGCCCTCAAGGAGCTCTACCTGCACCGCAGTCTCACCCTTTCCTGTCCATTGCAGACCCTGTCCACTGCCGAATGTGGCCACTACCTCACCGCGTGCACTCCGCATGCTGTACTTCTGAGAAGGAGTTACACTGTGCATGCAAATTAAACATAGTTTATACAGTTGAATTAGAGTTTTTTTTTTTTTTATGAAATACTGCTATTCTGACTAATGAGATCTTTTTTCTTTTTTAACATAACAGTTTGACAGTTCTGCTGAAACATACACACTAGCGAATCTAAATGATAATTGAGACAAATGAAGAAATCTGTATGAAGCAGAACCTACTTAAATTTCCAAAAAGAAAATTGCATATTCAGTGCCGGGAGTAAACAATATTGTGAACGGTGTGTGTGAACATGTGTTATTTACCATGGCGAGAAGCTGGCAGGAGAGAATGCCAATCCTGGACTGGGCAGACGAGCAGCACTGCGTTTAGACTTAGGATGTTCAGGAGTTGTAAGAGCTCGCTTATGAGAACCCTAACACAAACACGATAAACATTAACAACTAAAGGACCATTTAAAAGCTAAATAATTTTTTCAAAAATGTCCCATTTTCCCACCTTCCCAGGTGTTGAGTAGGAATCCAGTAAATTCTCTTCTTCCTCTTCTGCTTTGATTCTGATCAGATGCGGTTAAGAAATGAGGGATTGTAAAGCCTTTAAACAATGCACACAGCCGACCACAGTTTTGCTGTGTACACACATACTCACTGCACAATATTAGAAAAAAAAAAACATTTCAATATCTTTTTTTTTCTGTGATATATAGAAATACAGGAATGATCATCAGATGTCGTGAATTGCCCGAAAAAAAAAATTATGAAAAGAGTTGGAGTGATTTTGTAGACATCTTCATAGAAAATAAATATAATTTTTTTTAAGTATAATAAAAACTCTGAAAATGACCTCTGAAAATGTTTACACCATTTGACTCACCTTAATCATGGGCAATTCAGCCAAATCAAGGATCTAATATTTTATGATATTAATAATGAATGTTGCTTTGTCCCCTTAAATAAGTGCCTGTTGTCTGGCATCTACAAGCGATCCAGTTATAGGGAGTCTATATTACACTGTGTGTGTGTTTTTGTGTGTGTGTGTGTGTGTGTGTGTGTGTGTGTGTGTGTGTGTGTGTGTGTGTGTGTGTGTATGGCTTTACAACATTAGCATTTTATATACATGATTGATATCCAGTATGCCACATGGCAATGTCAATGCTGAACGCCATAATACATACCTGCTATGTATTAGGCTATCTAATGTCTATGTAAATGTGTTACTATTGAGATCTGGAGCTGATTTTACTATTTTGCATTAATATTTTTTTGACAGACTTGAAGCACTGAAGCATTTATAAGTTGGGATACTGGAATTCTGTTTCAAACAATTTACCCTGAAATCTCATGTTGTTATCAGAGCGGGGAAACATTCTCAAAAGAAAGAGGATACAGTTCCTGGATGGAGTGAACATCTCTGGTAGTGTTTAACTTGTTCTTTGATAAACTTTTGGTCTTCTGCCTTTTGTTTAAGACCTACAAAAAAAAAACATTATGAATGGAGTTTATTTTAAACAAGACAGGGCCTTTATCCCTTCATGGGGGGGAAAAAAAAAAAACTTCTTTCCTCATAACCAGACTTAACATTTCCATACGTTTTACTCCAGGGACAAGTGTCCAGTTTAGTTTGGTGATTCTTCTGCTCAAATACAGCTGATTCAACTAACCCATCGATTAACGGGTTTATTGAGTGTGTTTAGGTGGTGCTGAATTACAAACTGTGCTTGACACTGGCCCTCCAGGACTGGGATGTGGTTTACAGCATGTTGTCAATAGTAAGCTAAGATCTGACACTTGAGGAGGTCAGAATGAGTATGATGAGATGCAATGGAAGATCTTACCCCAAGGAGTTTAACAGGGAAACACCCAAAGCACTCTTTTCAAACAAAACTGCTTGTAACAGGTGGATAGGAGCAATGTATAGGTTTGAGGATGTGTGAGGAGACTAAAACACTCACTTCATGCTCGAAGATCTCCAGGTTGTTGAGACTGAGCGTTAACTGCCCTTTAGTGGTGCTGAAAGCGACCCACTCAAACACAATGTCCTGCCCCTTCATTCTGTGACACATACACTGCTCCAGCACTGAGAGAAAGAGAGACACAGAGATGGAAATGACACAGGGAGTAAACATGAGTGCAAACTTAATCCTTAGGTATGTGTGCATTCAGTCTCTGTGTTTCCTCACTTTTATCCAGCACCGAGTCCTCCTCACACGCGATATCAAACGTCTCGAGCTCCAGCTTCAAGTTCTCCGCGGTCACCGCCGCCATCCTGACCGGCTTCAGGGCTAATTCAGCGCGTTTATTATTCACACTCGGGTTAACTTTAATCTGGAAAATTGTATTAAAACTTATTAGTTCACACATACTAGCATAAAAAACACACACTTTGTAACATACCGTCTCATGTTGGCACTATATGAGTGAGTTAGATATTTAGCTACTTTACCACACAAGCAGCGCGCGCTAATCTAGAAAAAGTGCTGAGTATCAAACCAGGAAGTTCAACTTCTTTTAGTTTTTAAATAACTTACCAACACGTTTGTTGTTATTTACCTAACTATTGTGTTAAAATCACACGAAAGGTCTTAATACGTCACGTTTCACTCCAACGGTATAAATAAATGACAAGTCAGGATTGCCGCGAAAAATCACCCGGACGACAACGGCCCGACGTCACTTCCGCTTCCGGTATATCAGTTTCGCCGTCGCCAGGAGGTGGCAGTAAATCGACAAAACAGACATTTTACTTTTTACAGCCGAAGAAACCGTGACGTACTTCCGGTTTTATACACGTGCGATAGCTCATGTTTTGGGGATACTAAGTTTTGCCCAGATCGCTACGAAGTCTCTGGATATAATCAACAGAGTGGTCACAATGCCTAAAGTTAAAGCGGAAAAGAAAACCCGACAGCACCAAGAGGTGAAAAGTCAAGGTCAGTGCGTGAGATCTGAGTCGTTTTATTATTGTGTGTGTGTGTGTGTGTTGTCAGTCAGCTGTTTGATCACGATGAGATGTGATTTGTTATTAAACATAGCAGTGATGTTCAGTGTTTGTGCTTCAGGGATCATGTTCAACACTGGGATTGGACAGCACATCCTGAAGAATCCTTTAGTGGTTAATGGCATTATTGAGAAGGTAATGCCTGTCTGGCTTTCATCTCTTGTCACATTTTCCTCCGAGAGACTTCACGACACTTTAGGCCACGGTTTGTGATTGAAGCATCATGGCTCACTAGGTCTGTAGATACAAATGGCCGAGACAAGGTACCCTTCCCCGAACAGGATGCCGGTTTATCACAGTTGTCACACGCAATATGAGTAATTTGGGAACCTCAGTTAACCTAATCTGCATGGTTTTGGACTGTTGGAGGAAACCTGAGTATTCAGAGGAAACCCGCCAAGCACGGGGAGAAGATGCAAACTACAGACACACTCACAAAGGCCCGAGGCAGGAATGGGACCCTGGAAGTGCAAGGTGTTAGTGCGAACCACTACGCCAGCGTGCCTTCCTGTAGACTTAACCAACAACCCAAGAGGTGTACTCACAGAATAATAAATGTAATAATTGCTAAACATTGTTACACATCAAGGTGGTTATCACTGTCACCTTGCACCTCCAGGGTCCGGGGCCGATTTCAGCCTCTGAAGTTTGCATGTTCTCCCCCTGCTTGGTGGGTTTCCTCCGAGTACTCCAGTTTCCTCTCGCAGTCCAAAGACATTTAGGTTAATTAGCATTCACAAATTGCCTATGGTTGGTGTGGTTCGCCCTTTGACGGGAGAAGACATGAAGGTTAGCTGTTCTGGAACAGCTCTTGCTAGAACACTATTGTCAAGTGCATTTGCAAAACCCATCAAGCACCATGATGAAACTGGTTCTCATGATGACCTTCGCAGAAATAAAAAGCAGATAGAAATAACTTTTGACTGGTAGTGTATATTGGCATCTCAGAACACAGTTCCAGTTCTTACTATCCTCAGTTAATCAGCTGTGTTACACCTGCAAAGAAAGTATAACTGATTGACAGTAACTGAAGGTTTACATTGTTTACATTGAACTTGTTTAAAAAATCCTTTGATATAAGATGAATAAAATACCTTAAGGCAAACTGTTATTGAAAAACAATCATCTTCAAAGTGATAACCTTCTGTGATTAATATGGTGTTATTTTGCCAAAACAGCTCACCACATAACAATTTTGTCTTAATTTATTGTACATTGTACAAGTTGTACTAGAATTAGATTCTCATTGAAAATGGTGAATAAATTAATGATTGTTTATTGTTTGTGTATCATCCACCAGGCTGCCTTGAGACCGACAGATGTGGTACTGGAGGTCGGACCTGGAACTGGAAACATGACAGTAAAGCTTCTGGAAAAGGCTAAAAAAGTAGTTATGCTTTAAAAGCATTTATTTTATTTTATTTTTTGTCTCGATTTTGAACAAGAACATCAATCCCACCCTGTACTTTCTGTCATTTAAAGGTAGTAGCTTGTGAGCTGGACACCAGGCTTGTAGCTGAACTTCAGAAACGAGTGCAGTGCACGTGAGTGATTGAGTTTAATTAAGCAGTATTTTCGATCACTGATCGGCCAAAAAAAGATTACCACCTGGATTTAACTAAGCAAAAAGTTTACAGCTTTCCACTGGATGACTACTGCGCTGATATTAATATTTTTTCAGCTGGCAACAAGTTATTTAACCATAACTGATACAGTGAGTAGCTTCGCACTTATTAAACCACCATAACCACCAAAAGGCATATCCGGTGGGCGTGGCAAAGATGTCACTCTGTTTTGGAAGCAATGAAGCAAAGAAAACAACTAAGGAGATTGCTGAAACTAATCAAATTTAATGCATTCATAAAACCTGGAAGGAAAAGGGTGAACCGCTGTAACCTCTCGCAGCCGGAGGTCTAGAGAGAGCTGATTGGCCGAGCTCTCTCAGAGGGGAGGGATGAGAGGTACATAGTGCTCCCACATTAATCACGGCTCTACAGCCAGTCAGGGGCATCTGTGAGCTCGCGCAGCGGAGGGAGCGGATAGCGCTGTCCTCCGAGTGTGTTACGCCGCCCCCAACGGTGCACGAGCGAGCAGTTCGAAAAGATGCGGTCGGCTGGCGTCACGTGGTTCGGAGGAAACGCGTGATAGTCTTCGGCCCTCCCGGCTGAGTGGTAGTAGTAGCCTTAATGTGGGAGCCCACTAGTGACAGGGAGGAATTGGACACGACTAAATTAGGGGAGAAAATCGGGGATAAATCCCCCCCCAAAAAAGAAAAGGGTGAACCATCATCTTCAAGGAATTATTGAGGTCGGAAAAACATCCTGAGTGAGTGTAATGGGAAATTACTTAAACGCTTAATAATAATAAATTAATAAATAACCAGTAGACTCTCAGCGTTGTTTAATAGGAAAATAAGATAAGATTCAATTATTTGTCACATGTACCTTATAGCGCAGTGAAAAGATAGTTGTTCGGGTCTAGGCTCAACATTGTTCTTTGTCCAAAAATGAGGTCAGCTGACAACCTGAATTTACTGAAGGACCAGGTTTTATTTTTTTCTTTCCTGATGACAATGCCAGGATTCATCAGACTCAAATTGTGAAGGAGTGGTTCAGCGAGCATGAGACATCATTTTCACACATGGATTGTCCACCACAGAGATCCACACCTTAACCCCTTTGAGACTCTTTAGGGTGTGCTGGAGAAGAGTTTACACAGCGGTCTGACTCTCCCATCATCAATATAAGATCTGACTCTGTTGCAAGCATTAATTTTGACATCTCATAATGAATGAATGACATCACACTTATTGAAACGATGTCACGGCCGTAATCATAGCACAATCTGGTCCAACAAAATCTTGACTTTTTTTTACGGGTGGGAAGTGTATTATTGAATGGCTTTTCTTGTGGCTAAATGATCTCGTCTTGTACCTTGTTTAACTTTTACAGGCCGATGCAGACGAAGCTACAGATTTTGGTCGGTGATGTTTTGAAGACTGAACTGCCATTCTTTGATGTGTGTGTAGCAAATTTGCCCTATCAGGTAATGATCCAGATAAAAAAAATTTTTGTTGTTATACATTTTATATGGATGAATTTATCTTACATTCTAACTGTATCGTAAGAGTCTAACTGCAGTATTACTTATCCTGTAGATCTCATCACCCTTCGTCTTCAAGCTACTTCTCCACAGACCTTTCTTCAGGTATAAAGATATTTTATAGACAAGATCCTCATGGTTTCAAAAACACCAGTTTTCTAATTAGCTCCAGCTCTTTGCTACAGTTTCCGTAATGTTGGGTTAAATTGGAGCGGGGTGTGTGTGTGTGAGACAGATGTGCAGTGCTGATGTTCCAGAGGGAGTTTGCCATGCGGCTGGTGGCGAAGCCTGGTGATAAGCTCTACTGCAGACTGTCCATCAACACACAACTACTAGCCAGGGTGGACCACCTCATGAAGGTAGGCATTTCCAAAGCTCACATTGACCAGCAATTACAAGTGTGTATGTAAACAAATTATTAAAGACAAATTCTTTTAGGCATTATAGCATCTGAAAGTGTAAGTCTGGATGTCCTCCTGCTACTAAATGTAAACCTAAAAATGGTTTTAATGCTTTCAGCATATGGGTACTGGTGTGACTAATGCAGGATCAAGTAAAAAAAAAAAAAAAGGATATCATAAAGAGAAGAGCGAGGATAAGAACTTGTTTCGCTGACAGTCTACATAACACATGGAATACGTTTTTACATATAACTCTATTAAATAAAAATAGTTTGCATTACCAAATTACTTTGAGGCATTGGGAAAATAACCTTAAGGTTGTAAACAGGATCGTCCTCCTGTGTTTCATTCTTTGCTTCTATTAAGTGAATTATAATTATAATCAGTGAATGGACGGATCATGTGACAGAGCTTTCTTATTTCAGGTTGGAAAGAACAATTTCAGACCTCCTCCCAAAGTGGAATCTAGTGTGGTCAGGATAGAACCAAAAAATCCACCACCACCCATCAATTTTCAGGTTTGTTCCTGCCTTTTTCTCTCCCCCCCCCACCCCCCTTGTAATTTTGTTTGCTGTAAGACAAAATTTACTTTCTTTACAAGTACAGAGTAATTTGCACTTGATTAGCATTTAATGATTGGCTGGCCTGAACCCACCAAAGAAGGATATTGTGTAGTAGGTAAGAAAATCATGAATGACCAGTCGATACAATATAGATTGTATTGTGATTCTGTGAGTATCTCAATTTTTAAAATATCCTGATTCAATCAACAAACTCATTCATTTGTTCATCTTCTATACCACTTATCCTATCCAGGGTCACTGGGGGCCAATCCCAGGAGACTTTGGGCACAAGGCGGGGTACGCCCTGGACAGGGATTGAACTGTGTGAGAAACCACACCAAGTAATGAATAAAACATGCAAACTCCGTTTGCGTGGAGTTTGCATGCTTTCTTCGTTGCTTGGTGTGGCTTCTCACAGCATCGAACCCTTGGCCCTGGAAGTTGAGGCTAATAGTGCTAGTAATTGCGCCACTAAACAAAACTCATCAAATAATTTGCTCCTCCCACACAGGACACTGTGCTGCCTGCCAATGTGAGAATAGTTCAGAGTGTTGGAATATAGAGGAAATGCAACATTTTACCACGTAAATGCATACTTTAAAAAAAAAAAAAAGATTTGGTAGTCAATGTGGTGATTCATGAATTGCCACAAAAAAAGAATCATGATACACAAATCGTATGAATCGATCCTCCATCTCTAGTGTGTAATACTTTATCATTAAGGAGCTATTTTTTTCAAAGTGCTGGAGATGTCTTTATGCCTGAAATCTTACAGCAGAATTGATTATAAACCTATACAGTATCACCTCAGAAATGAGCAGACGCAGGAAAGGCAAGCTCAAAGTCTTTTATTAGTATGAATAATGTAGCAAATGTTCCAGTTTCTCACATTATACAGCTTCGGAATTGTCTTTCATTTCCATGTTCACAGAAATATCTAACATTTTTCTTTGCTGTAATTGTAGCTGTATAAAGTCACCAAAAGAAAACCACTCCCAGTACAAGCAAAACATCCACATGTAAAGAAGGCCAGATGTAAACTTTTTCACCGAACAATCATTTTTGATTCAGTTGCACCTAGGGGTGTTTTTATTTCAGCCAGTTTGTCGTTTAACACTGAGTAAGTTATTAAAATGTTGGATTTCTCTTTACCGGTAGGAATGGGATGGCCTTGTCAGAATTGCCTTTGTAAGAAAGAACAAAACACTGAATGCAGCCTTCAAGTAGGTATTTATTTCAGTTTAACGACTTGACATCTGTCAGTACCTAAAAGCAAACATTTAACTCTACCTCCCGTCCCCTTGAACCCCGCTCATGTCTCCCACCCCAAGGTCTACTGCTGTTGAGCAGCTTTTGGAGAAGAACTACAGAATTCATTGCTCCATGCACAACATAGTAAGTAAACAGTTTGTCCCACTCTTCATTAAAATAGTATTTACGGTAGATTATTTAAAATTATTTTCTCTGTGGTGCGGTTCATATTTTGGCACAGTTGGTGTCAGATATTTGATTGTAGGCCATTCTAATCCTATATTAATAGGACATACCACAGGACTTCAGCATTACCCAGAAAATCGAGAGCGTTCTACAGGAATCTGAGTTTAGTGAAAAACGGGCACGATCAATGGACATAGATGACTTCATGGTGTAAGTGAATATATTTAAATATGTTTTCACTGCAGTTACTCTTGATTAAGCGAAAATAATTATTTCTTCTTGTTCCTTTCTTGCCCTTAGATTACTTCATGCATTCAACTCTGCTGGGATCCACTTTTCATGAAACTCGAACAAAGGATGGATGGACTGTATATTGATAATATTGATAAAGCATTTTATTTATAATGCACCAGTTATCATTTAGATGTTAATCTCAAGGTGCTATATTATCCCAAAATGTAAAATAAGACTTTTTTCCGTTTCATTTGTTTTAAGCCAGTGTAAGAACAGGTTTAAAAGAACGTATTATTAATAATAATAAATAAAACTAAACACAAACTTTTAAATGAAGATGAGAACAATTTGGATGCATTTTGATTCTCTTTTTAAATGATTCTGTTAATGCAGAGATCACTCGGATTTCTTATTTACATTTTCAATTAAATCCTCCATACCATACATTTACCATTCATTCAGTATGAACCTAGCAAGAAACTAGCGAACTAATGTGAAGACGAACAAACTCTACTCCATGTTCTCCAATTGTATCTGACTGTAGGTTCACAGTTTGGACTTTATGAACTACCAAAAAAAAAAAAAAAAAAGGGGACGCATGTCTGGGCTCTGTCACACCAAGAATTAATTTTGGGAACACAATAAACAAAAGAAATCACACTGCACATGTTCGTCCAGACATGACGGGAAGACTGCATTTCCTGTTTAAAACAAAATCCTTCATGTATATAGACATGCATGACGATTGTTGCAGCCTGAATTTAAATTACATTAAAACCTAAAGATTTCCACTATACATTTAAAATGTCTGAAATGTAATGATTAACCGCTATGTGATGAGAGGTTGGGAATTCTTGGGGTGCATCAGGAACTTATAGAAGGATGAAAAAAGCTGAAGCTCTACCCACAGGTTTTTTTTTTTGTTGTTCCAGAGAGAAATTGAGTATCTTGCACTTTTCTCTGGTTACCTCCATAAAAGAGGTAAGCTGGCACAAGAAACCATTTCCAGTCCTGCAGTAATAGCATGTGTTTTCTTTCAGCAGGTTGCAATAGCACCAATATGTTGACTCCCTTCCTTCGGTAAAACCACCTTCTAGAAACAAACCTCATGTACACGTCTGTCAGATTTTTGTTTTATAGGAGATCACCTTCCCAGGAATGTAATGTGTTGTACATAAATATTTATTATGGACTTTCATAGATAGCATTGTGTCAATACCATCAAATTCAGTACCTCCACTAATAAGTGAACTATAGATGCAATTTAAAATACTGTCTAATGTTGCTGTCCTCTCTGCTTACATAAGATGCATCAATTAATGAGATTTTTCTTCATTATCTTTGTAAAGATTTCCCATAGCAAATACACAACAATCTTGCTTTCAAGGAAGCAATCTCCGACAATAATCCTTCTCTCAAAATACAACTTGCACAACAATCACTATCTGTTTTTGTCTCTCTGACAACCTTTTTTCTAAAGTAATCTTCTAAGTTTTTCTTCTAAGACAATCCAAGGTGAATGGTGTGACTGAATTAAACACTAAGGGCTAAAACTAGCCCCCTTAAAGAAGAAAACAGATTAATACAACTTGAGCGAGGTCCAATATTATTAGACCCAGAGACAAAAAGGGTACTATAAAGTGCAGATGGGCCTGGTCTGCCATGCTGGTAAGAGAGAATGGGGAACAGATTACTAAAAGCACATGCATTAAGTTTAGAACAACTTCAAATAAAGAAGGTGGTAAAGACCCTTAAAAAGGGACCGTGTAGTTAACAGCCATTTACCTAAACTTAAAATAAGTAAATAAATACAAATACAAAAAAAAAGAAATCTATTTCCCAATTCTACTGCAGAGTTTCACTCCATCCATCTTTCTAACGACAAAAAAGTCTACTTGCTCATGTGAATGGCTCTGCTTGTACAGCTTTCTTAAGGCACATGCTGATCTTGAAAATTTTATTCAGTGTAATGTTGTGCTGGATGTTACATTAGTAGATGGGCACGGTTGCAGCTTCTGTCAGACATTGCTTGGAGATCAGCAGTCCACTTAAAGCAGTGCAGTACGTCAATGCAATAATCTAATGGTTTGAATATTTCACATGTAAGCCAAAGAAAGAGACATTCGAATTCGGAGCATCTCTGCTTACACTAGCAGGTCTTCTAGCACAGACACATTATGGATATTTGGTATTTGCTGAAACCTCTGTAACTGTGCCGAGTATCTAGCTGTCATGCTTGTGTCTGTGACCTTAGTCTCAGGCTACAGAGCTCGAGGCCTCTTGGGATTGATCTGCTTACTGGCTTGTTCCTCTTCCCGCAGGGCTGAGCGGAATGACCTCACTTTATCTGTCAAATGAAAGATTGCACAATGTTACATGACTTCATAGCATGAAATAGTGAGATTTTAAAACAATTATTTTTCACAGAACCGTTCGTGAGAATATTTACTATTCATGAGAACATTCACGTCTGATTTTTGGTTCTTTGTTCTCTCATTCATGTTCGTCTTGTCCTGACATTATATGCCTTAACATCCTACTAATTGGCTATGCATTAACTGCGTAATTTTACGACGTAATCACAGATAATTTCCAAAGCAATATAACCTTTTACAAACTGTGTGAATAGTCACAAACAGGCTACAAATATTCAGGATTTGTTTATGGGATACCCGTGTCAGGAACTACGACAAATTCTCTCAAACCCTCTATGATCTGTAATGACTTGTTACATATATTTAGTCATAGACCATATAAAACAGACCCATTGTCAGAGCTTGTTACATATTTTCAGTCACAGAACATATAAAGCAGACCCATTTTCAGAGCTTTTGTCATGAGGACATTTAAATGCAGATTGTGAACAAGCTCATATCATGCATCTCAGCATGCCTATCAAACAATCTAAGGCAAACGCTCAAATTCTCCCTGTTTAAGCACACGACATTGCGGGAAATAAACATTTCTACAAATCCACATAAATGTGATGCATGTCAACATGAAATGCAGCCAACCAGAGTAGCTAGATGCATTGGTTGGGAACCAACACTCCATCATCCAATTCAGCCAGCACATGATTTTCACGACAGCTGGGAACAAGACTGTAGCGGTTCTTAGCAAATCTGTAACAATTCTTGAGAACTGTGACAGTTTGTGTAGGTTCATAGTTAACTGATGGCAAACTATATATATTTTTTTTTCAATCTATGAACCATTAAGAAGGCACAAAGAACCATGAACCATTATGCACTGATATCATTTCATTTAGTCATTAACTACATTTCAAACTTTCAAGCATACTCAAAGTAGCTCAATATAACGTTTTGTATTCAAACATCTAACAGCAAACAATAGCACAAATGAGGTCACTAAGAGGATGTTTGTCAGTATGCATTTATAACCTCAAAATTATGAAAAAAATTAACATTTAAATTATTAACAAAACCTACATACATTCCTGGCTATGGGTATATTACCTATAATAAATTGCAGCCTTTTGTGATTAAGTAAGTGCACGAGTCCATTAAAATCTTTAAGCATTTACATTAAAAAAAAATTTTTTTTTATTATTTCACTATTTCTATGTATAATGTGTGACTATGAGCCTAATAAGAATGTAATCACAAATGTGTCTCTTCAGCGTTTTAGCAATCAAATTATTCATGAAAAATCTAAAGGATTTCAGTATGAGAGTTACCTCTAAGCTCAATAAGGACATCAATCTTCTGGTCAAGTATCTGCTCAAGTTGTGAGGAGTAGGAATCTACATCGTAATCCACCTCCTCGGTCATCTCCAGCAAAACCTTGTCGTCATCCAGCCACCTAACTGACTCCTGCACCCAGAAATACACCCACCATTAGGCATATGAATATCGATGATCATTCATTCATGTTTATGAAAAAAAAAAAAGAGTCCCACATAAAATGACGGGTCAAGGAAAACAAAAAACCCTTTTACTGTATATACACTGACAGCAACGTAACATTAAAAACAATGAGAGGCAAACTGAATAACAGATTTTCTTGTTACAGTGGCGAGATATATTTGGCAGCAAGTGTACAGTGAGTTCGAAGATATGATGCCTAAACAGCTGGGTTAGCGCATAAAGGGTTAACACATACAGTGTGCATGACAGTCAAGTGTGTAGACAGAGTGCCCAGTGACTATCTCCTGTCTACTCCTCAAAGTGCCTATAATGAGCAACTGAGCATCAGAACTGGACCATGAAGCAATGGAACAAGGTAGCCTTGTCTCATGAATCACGTTTTTCTTTTACCTCATGTGGACGGGCAGGTGTGCGCGCGCATCATGGGAAAAGACAGAGGCAGTCAGATGATTGGGGAAAAATTCTGCTGGGAAACCTTGCGTCTTGGCGTTCACATGGATGTTATTTTAAAACACATCACCTACACAAACCTACCTAAACACTGTTGCAGACCAAGTACATCCTGTCATGGCAACAGTATTCCCTAATGACAGTGCTCTGCCACACTGACAAAATTGGTCAGAAATTATTTGAGCAGCAGGATCGAGTTTAAGGCCTTTAAGTTCTCCAGATCTCAATCTGTGGGATGTGCTGCACGAACAAGTCCAATCAATGGAGGCCCTACCTCACAACTTAGAGGGCTTTAGAGATAAGTACAAGATGAGTCGTTTGTTTTGATGGCACATGGGGGACCTTACGCTGGTGGCTAAACCAAATTTAGCCCACACCTGATACACTGCTCGGTGCTCCTCCAGCACCTGATCTTCCATCTCCACCAACTGGGACACCATCTCGTGAAAAGTGAAGAGCTGAGGAGAGACTTCCTCTTCCTAAAAAATAAATAAATAAATAAATAAAAGATGATTGGGGAATCAATCATCTTAAGCGCATCGTGCACTATAATTAATAATAGCGCCCAATTTCTGCCTAGACAAATAAAACTAAATTTTATCTTTGAATCAAATGAATCCAAAATATTATATGTAAAACCACTGAATTTCAATACATTCTGACTAAGACGTCTTGAGTTTGTTTCATACATTCTGTTCACAGAGCAGCTTGAGGTCATCTCTCTGGGGGGAGCTGATCAGCTCCCATTCCTCATCCATGATGTTCAGCTGGTTGATGGCGTTAATGGCGGGTCGAACTCCTTCAGCCATGGTGTTTGGGTCCACTGTCAGCTCCTTCACTCTGTGTGACATTTTTTAAGTGTGAATGTAATGATGACTTGGTTCTTTTGATAGGAATTTTTTTTTTATATCACCGAAACTGATATTTTAAATAATAAATCATCGGAAACCTATATAAAATGACTAAAGCAGGATTGGGTATCTTATATCATGCATCTTAATATACACGTTTCATTTACCATATGGTAAAAAAAAATTATATTACAAAAAGTGCAGAGTAACCTGAATTTATAGAAAACTTGCAGATGCATAAAGAATCACTTTGTAATTGTAATATGACAAGCTGATTAAAAATCTGATCAAGTCCAAGATATTCAAAGTGCCTAGATATTCTCACCACTCACCTTACTGCTTATTTCATTAGATATTTTATTAATGCACAGCACACATGCACTGGGTTAAAAAGTGAAATGAAAGCAAATTAATAATAGGTGGGAGGCTGATGAAAAATATTCACCAAGCACACCACTCAAGATGAGACAGAGAAGCAGCATTTTTTTTTTTATACAGTAAGTCCACGACGTACAAATTAGTTACTTTCTGTGGGCACACTCCTGACATCTCACCTACGCAGAGTCAGTGCAATTTCACATAATGGCTGCAAGTACGGTTTATCGTGATTCACCGTGAGTTTTTGCAGTTTTGGCGAGGTGATTACGTTTCAAATTTTTCTATGTGTAAAATTAAACAGATTTAATTCGCTCACAGACCCTGTGGAACCTCGCAGGACGGGCCGGTCACTCGCGTCTCACCGCAAAGAAGAGATACATAATATAAAGCAAAAAACAACCACACACAGGTTTGGTGTTTTGGTTCTGAATTATACTCTCAACTTGTTGAAAGGTAGCCAGGGAAGATACCGCTAGTGTTTAATACGCGCTTGAATGTATGACATTTTTTCTCAGAGCTGCACTGGAACGTTATTTATTGCTAACTTATTTCTCCTGCACCCCTATACAATACTACACATATACAATATACCGGACTTTGGACATTTTATACATTCACTTACACGCTAAAACCATCATATTTAATTGTAAATATTGGTAACTTATGCACTGCAATGTCTATTTTTTTGTACTCTACTCATGAGCTATTTCTGCGACTTGGTCGCAGATCCGTGGTCTGTTCGTATCTACAGATATTTGTAACTCAAAGTGTTCCTAAGTCAGGGACTTACTGTATGCCCTAAAGGGAGGCTGTGTGTGTTATCTATGCATATGAGTCAGCATGAAGGTGCAAGCTTCTTCTCATGCATCATGGTTGTCAAAATCAGCCAGCTAGATGCATACAACGATTAAACAACGTGTATCTGCTGCTAAGGCAGATGGGAAGCTGGATAAATAAGCTTGTGCTCATACTCGCAAGTGGGAGAGAGCCCAGAACGACTTCCTCCCTGGGAAAATGGAATGTCTGAGGGACTAATCCCAAACTCCTTTACTCTGGAGCAGCAAAGATTAAGCAGGAAAGAGAAGTAAAGTGAGAAAGAGAGGAAAAGGAAGAATGAGAGCACAACTGTTTGCCCTGCACACAGAATCACTAATACACAATTAATTCTTTAGGTGTTTAAAATAATAGTTACCTTGGTTGTATTTTAAAAAGTAAACTGCAAAATATCAATACGTTTGTAAATTCTATACATACAGAAAAGCAAAGCGACTGCACTTTACCTGTTGGCATATCGTAGTGTGTTTAGAGTGTTTTCACAGGAAGCCATTCCAGGAGAGATGGTAGCAATCTGATCAAGAATAACAAATCATAATCAAAGCTGTCCATTAATAAACCAGCATTTAAAAACTAGAATTCAAATGTGTGTGTGAAACAGGGAGTTCATGTTCACCATGCATGTCCTCGAGTTCTCCCCAATGAACGAGTCTCTAAGTACTTGTGTAAGTTTGCTGGCTCTAAATGGCGTGTGTGGTTTGTTCCGCCCCAGGGCTCTAATACACTCCTAGATGGAGACAAGAAACCAGACATTTTAAGCATTAACGTATTAACCATTCACAAGGAATGATTACTAACTATCCAACTTTTAGGAAAGAGGTTTTGAATGTAACAGTAACTACAGGTTTCTCTGCTGACTGACGAACCTTCAGTGCAAGTAGACTCTTGTTGATCTCTGCTCCTTCCAGACGTGTCTGCCGGTCAGCACTAGATGTATCTGCACCACGCTCGTTTCCTGCCAGGTCAATCAGTGAGAACTTGCCATGCATCTTTCCCTTCCTGCGCAGAATAATCTGGAAGACAGCATGACTGCGGGACGAGTGAGCGTTGGCGGAGGTCTGTCCAGACGTTCTGGGGATTGAGATGAAAAGCGGGGAGGAAAATTTTTTTTTTTTTTTTTAAAGTGTGTTTATATTTTAAACATACAGTTAAAACCAGATATTTACATACACTTTTTTTCTTTAATGAAACACATTAAATCAGAGTACACCAAGTAAGACAGTAAGTTACACAGAGTAAGTTTATTTCGTTGAGTTTAGGAAGCTTCTGATAGGTTAATTGATGCCATTTAAGTTAACTGGTGGCACATCTGTGGATGCATATAAAAGGCGCACCTCAAACACAGAGCCTCTGTCTTTGACATCAAGGGAAAATCAAGAGAAATCAACCAAGACATCATGAAAATAATGTGGCTCTTATGTGCAATTTCCAGGTGCCTGAAGGTCCCACGTTCATCCGTTCAGACAATAATGCGCAAGTATAAAAAACATGGGAATGTACAAGCACCATACCGCTCAGCAAGGAGACAGATTGAGTCTCGATAGAGAGGAACGTTTTTTGGTGCAAAATGTGCAAATTAACACCAGGACAACAGCAAAAGACCTTGTGAAGATGCTGGCTGAAACTGGTAAGAGTGTCCTTATCCCTAGTAAAAACTAGTCCTATACAACCATGAGCTTAAAGGATTCTTTCTCTTGGAGGAGAAAGCCATCATTTTAAAAATACCATAAAAAAGCCAAACTAAAGTTTGCAACTGCACATGGGGACAAAAATCTTAATTTCTGGAGACATGTCCGGTGGTCTGACAAAACTAAAATTTAACTGTTCGGCCATAATGATAAACGGTATATTTGGAGGAAAAAGGGTGAAGCCTCAAAACACCATACCAAATGTGTTGTGGGGCTGCTTTGCTGCAGAAAGGTCTGATGCACTTCACAAAATAGATGGCATCATGAGAATAGAAAATTATGTGAATATATTGAAGCAACATCTGAATACATAATCCAGGAAGTTAAAGCTTAGGCGCAAATGGACAATAAGTTTAAGCACAACTCCAAATAAACTCAACAAAGTCTAGGTATTGGAGTGGCCATCACAAAGCCCTGATATCAATCCCATAGAGAATTTGTGGGCAGCAGTGAAAAGATTTGTGCGGGCAAGAAGGCCTCCAAATCTGACCCAATTATACCAGTTCTCTCATGAGGAGTGGGCCAAAATTCCAGCAAACTATTGTAGAAAGCTTGTGGAAGGTTACCTGAAACGTCTGACCCATGTGAAACAGTTTCAGGGAAAATTCCACCAAATACTATGGAAGTGTATGTAAATTTTTGACTGAAAGTAATAAAACAAGTTCCATAAAATTCTCATAGATTCTAAAATTTAACAAATTCTAAAAATATTTTAATATTTATTAATCTAAAACAGAAAAAGTACTCTGATTTAATGTTTCATGGGTTAAAAAAGGGGAAAAAAGGTTTTGGTGTTTTTTTCTGAAGTGCATGTTAATATCTGGTTTCAACTGTACATACACCGCTATATTATAGAGCCTATTGTCAAGAAAAAGATTAAAAACACAATGTAAATGTGAAACCTTTTAGATTGATTTTATGAAATAATTTATTAAGTGTATTGAATTCATCAGACCAGCTTTTTTTTACATCAGAGAGAGAGAGAGAGAGAGAGAGAGCATTATACAATGATATATAAAGTTACCTGCAGCTATTTCCCATCTCAATGAGCTTAAGGACATCTTCAGTGCACCTGACCTCTCTCTCCTGCAGACCAACCACCTGCACCTGCTGTTTCCCATCCTCCAGAACACGCAGCTTTGCTTTACGGTTAAGCAAGTCGAACACCTGGGCACAGCACCAAAATCCACAAAAAGTCACTTAAGATAAAAGTATAAAAGCCAGATAAAAGTACTAAATAAATGTACATAGAAAAAAAAATCCCCACATGTGTGTCAACTCAGTAATGTTCTCCATGTGCTAACTCTTTACAACCACTAAATAACTTATTTTCAACATCAAAAGTTTCTAGAGTATGAAGAGAAGTGTTTGTGTCACTTGCTTTTCCGCTGTAAATTTCAAAGAATGTTGAGTAGACTTGAAGATCTAATTTCTTGAAGTTGGGTTTCTTCAACATAAGAAAAACATCACGAGCTGCAAGGAGTAAAAGTGTCAAAACAAAAATCTTTTTTGAGAATGGTTATCCTGAAATAATTTCAAAGCAATATTTTTAAGATGATGAATTGTGACCTTAAAAGCCCTTGAAAAGCTGCAAATTTGCAAACATTTACCAGCCAATGCATAGATTCCTTTTGAACAATCCTGATTCTTTCCTGAAAAATCTCCACCCATGGTCTGAAGAAAAAAAAACAAACACAATTAACATGTAACATGATCCACTTGATAAGTGATATGCACTAAAATTTATGACCTATCCAAAATGGAAATACCTACATAAAGCATTGTCTAATTATATAATTCCCATGATTTAATAATAACAAAAATGTTCTCTCACATGAGTTTTTCCACTTCCAGTTTGGCCATAAGCAAAGCATGTAGCCATTCCTCTGTCAAAGATGGTTTCCACCAAAGGTCTTGCTGTAAACCTGCACAAAGAAATTATTAATCTAAATTTCCACCACGAACAACGACAGATTCTATCACCAGTGAATTCCAATTAGAATGTATAAATGCACATAAAAAACAAACACACCTATAAACCATTTCATTTGTTGTACTATCATCAAAGGCATAATCAAACCGAAATGTTTGATTCTCTAGGTATCGGGTGAGGTCTACTTTCTGCTTAGGTTCATGGACCATGACGACATCTTTACTGGGGATGGTGATAACATCAAGCTCCTTTGCCGTCATTTCTGCAACAGAGGAGTGGCATGTTTCTTTAACATCACAGCTCACTACACACGCTGTCATTTAAAATACAACTGTTACATTAAGTCTTTATAAAAACTCAAAGAATTAAGCATTCTAATGAAGGAAATGAAAAAGGTTCTACAATACTATCTGTTTATATGTGTTTATTAACAGTGATCTGTTAAACTGCTATTAATATCATTTATATTTATTAGTAGTCTTTAGAATGGGGAAATATAATGAGCCAAAACTAGTTGCACAAAATGGAAATTAAATGGCAAATGTTAAAATTGCAAAAATTAAGAATACAAATCATAGTAAAAGACAAAATTCTGTTTTTACCTTTTTTATTTAGAGGGCGCTTTCTCACACAAACACATATTCGATGCTCTTCAATCTGCCAACATGAAGTGTCTTTACTATTACACCAACAGGATCACATTCTTTTTTTATCTTCTCTAAAATCAGCATTGAAAGCCTTTACAAAAGATGAAGCAGACTTCCTTGGCAAGATAAACAATGTACTTTAGTTCATGCTCACCAAATCTGCTGTTGTTAGTGGTCTATAATCCAGGTTTGCCCTAAAGTCTCTGATCATCTGCATTATTTCATAGTTGGGGACTGTCGTGTCTACCTCCTACAAAACATGATCAAAAATATCATTAAGCATATCACATATAAGGCTGCAACTAATGACTATTTTGTAATATAATAAATAGTAATAATAATAAATAAGGTAACCAATTCATCTATCAATTATTGAAATGATTTATAGGAGCATTATGAATGTCACAATTACTCAATAGCTCTTATTTTGCTATCAGCTTTTAGATTAATCTTGAGGTTGTTTTGTGCATGTGGTAACTAACAATCAAGAAAATGAAGGTGAAAACTGAGTAGTGAAAAAGTTGTATTTAATAAACCCAGATGAAACTAAATCTTAAACCAAGGAAAAGCAAAGTATCAGCAATAAAATATAACTATTAATTAAAGTATAAAAAATGGTGGATGGCAATTATGGGAGTTAGCTTGAAATGAAAAAGAAGAAAACAGAGATTAGGTCTGTGGTGAAGGTCAACGGAGAGAGCAGGGTCAAGCGTAGTGTGAAGGGCCTAAGAGTGAGCCAAGTGGGAAAAGGGCACAGATTAGGAGAATATGACTAATTAGTGTGTGTTGCTGTGAGCTGAAAAAAGTGTGAATCACAAAAGTTTGTTACAGAGATTGTGTGTGTGCATGCCTGTGTGTGCCCGCTATGTGTCCCACAATCCAAGTTGTACACTTGATTAGAATTTAGGGAGGATTTGGGATTCAGTCTTGTGTTAGAAGCTAGTTTGTAGCTCAAATTAGGCATAAATAAAAACACTAAATCAATCTAGAATTACTTAGAAGCAGTTATAATGAAGACAAACTGTTGTTTGGTGACAACATTATCAGATGTGTCTTCTTGATGAAAGTGCTTCTGTGACTGGTCTTGAATCTGCTCTCTCCTGAAACTATACCAAGTACCGCACATGGTTCTTGCACCTTATAAATAACTACACAATAACTGGCTACATGGCTCTAAATATTTTCCCTCAATTGTTAAACCTGAAAGTTTAGTTTACACTGTAAGGATTGTTGTACTTAGTCTAGTGAAAAAGAATTGTGAATCTTAATGTAAATTTTCACAGTGACCAAACTAGAACATTTGTGTGTGTGTGTGTGTGTGTGTGTGTGTGTGTGTGTGTAGTATTCTCACTTCTACATCAAAACAACAGATGGCAATCGAAGCAATACTGTGATGATGGGCTTTGAAAAGTCATAGGCGTATACAGACCTGTGCTCTTTTCTCCCTTAACTCTTGCTGCTGCAGTCGTCGCCTCTCCCTCTTCTCCTGCAGTTTCTCCACCTCTTTTACACAGTTGGACTTCCTCCTCGCTGCCAGACATCATGAGAATAGTCAGACAATCCTGACTAAACAATAGCGTCATTTACTTCCTTTTTTAAGGATCTTTTCCTCTTCTCTCCAAGTGCCTATATATATTTGCTTTATTTAATGCACAACTGCTAATAATTTGTATAACAATTAAACACTGAATGAATACCAATATAGGTGAAAAGCCTGAATGAAATGCTCTACTAATTTAAATAGCTCATTACGTACAAATCACTGCCAAATTCGAGAGCAGGGCTTCTCAATGCAATTAACACAGGGTAATAAAGTGTATACTTCCTACCTTGAAAAACAGACATTTTATAATTATGAATGAACAGTTCGTTTTTGTAGTTTGTTTGGAGATGGTTGCGTCGACCCTGACCCGAGATTAAGGCTAAACGTAATAATTTCTCTGTTTGATATCGTTGTCATGGCAACGTTAACCGCTGGCGAGCGTAAAGTATTTGACGTCACAGAGCTCAAGGGGTCGGCTCACAGGCGCCCGTTTACAATTAGTGAGTTAGCTCACGAGCTAACAAGCTTTCGCGTTCTGTCCTGCGGGCACGGAAAGCCGAGACTCCGGCGTCCTCTGTCAGTGGCGTCCCGATCCACTTTAATGCCAATGTTTTTTGACTGTCGTTCACGTGTCGCATTTTTTGTGCGCCCAGTTTTGTCATTTCAAATGGAGACGCGCTTAGAAATGCGTCTCACGACGTTTCATCGCGCGCCCACGCTCTCAGAACTTTTCGGAATCAGCTTCACTCGTTTATCAACTGGTCCGTGCTCTCTCCGTCACAGAAGCACAGGCTCGCGGTCGGCGTTTTCAACGTGATTTTAGACGTGACATATGAACGGCTTCTTTGGGCATCATGCAACTTTCACTTCAAAATCATGTATCGATATTACAGTGTCTTGCTGTGTTGTCGTTTAGGTCAGTTCGTTTAATCAGTTTAATCGGACAAAAATACACTTTACTCATATAGTTTGTTTAGGCATGAGAATAAGTCAATGTAGATTTCTTTTGTACTTTTTTTTCTAAAACATCTATAAACTTTTTAATGTTAGACGTTGGAGCTGGTTAGGTTCACAAGCAATAATTTACATGCAAACAATGGCATTACTTTTGGGTTTATCTGGACCGTTTTTTGAATCTGTCCAACACTTATGCAAGTTGCTTCACAGTTAGAGTTGCTTTGGTCAAGCATCTATCTGCAGTCAGTGTTTTTTCCCACTAGGTTTAAATGCATAGACAGCATTAAACACCAATGCATGTTGCTTGTAAGTATATTATGTAAGTATTATTAGTATTTATATATTTGTTTAGCTGTACAACCCGTCTGGACCTTTGACATTGAATAGTAATCAGATCCAGACCTTGAAAATTAAGTTTGAGAACCCCTGCAGTAGAGCGATCAACACCAATAGTCTACCAAAAAACATTTTAAAAATTTTATTCCATGGCCAATTTTTTTTTTCATTCTACCTATAAACAGTTGATATTGAGATTTGTCTGTTACCTATGCTCTGTAAAGCCTTCATAACGACTCTCATCACAAATGCTGATAATTCGTGATTTTTGAGGCTGGTAACTCTAAATAAACAACTTCTCTACAGCAGAGGTAAGTTTTGGTATGGCTTTCCTGGGATGGACTTCTCCGGAGCCAGCTTCATCATATTGCTTGAAGGGTTTTTGCAAATGCTCTTTACAATACTTGCAAGAACTATTCCAGAACAGCTGAACTCTGGTCTTAAAATAAAAACAGATTTTTGTTGTTACAGAATTACCTACTTCCTTATGTTATTTCATAGTTTTGAAATCTCCACTATTGTTATAGAATATAGAATAATTTCAAACTTGTGCTTAAACTTTAGACTTGTACTGTAACAAAACGCTTGTAAAGCTGCAGTAAGATTCACTCCATTAGAGGCCAATACTGTGCTATTTTAATCGAAGGCATGTGATTACCATTCTGCTGCTGTTGTTGGCTCTGCTGTGTTTGGGCCTGGGTAGGTTGAACTGGTTGCTGGGCAGGTGGAGGAAGGGCTGTCTCTGGCTGCTGCTGGCCAGGACGCGCCCGTGTTGATCCAACTAAAAGCGCAACAAACACACACAAACATTTGTGGCTTTATTCCTCACAATTAAAACACTACTGTACATAGCATGAAAGCCACAATGACAATTATACATACCTCTGTTGTCTCTGGAAGGGACCTCCGCCCTGCCAGGAGCAATAGTCCTTCGATTCTGCGTAGGAAGATATGAAATTATTATGCGTTTCAATTAGGAATGCAAAAAGCATTTCAGATTGAACTATAAGGAGCATATGATTCTCTCCACATTCAGGTAAACTATATATCACTAAACAATTGCACATGCATGTCTTAGGTTTGTATTGTGATGAGTTTACTAGAAAGAAAAACCTTAAGCACTTCCGGTCAACCTCAGACATAATGATAAACGGTAAAGCTAATTGTGATCTTTTGCTGAGCTTGAACTGTTGGTAAAAACCTTGGGGATCTTGTTGACCTTCATAGACATAGGTGTGGGAGGGGGTGGTGTTACAGGGCTCAAAGAAATCTCCTCCTCTGGAGCAACATCTGGGTTCAGTGAAAATATACACTCTAGATCAATCTGTTTAAAGAGAAAGAAAAAAAAATCAATAGTTCTTACCTACAAAGAACAAAGTACAAAACTACACATATTGAAGTACCAGGAAACCTAAATTCAAAACCTTTCAAATGAGATTAATGTTGGGCTTATGGAAATACAAAAAAGGAAGAATTGCTGATGTACATCTACAAGTACTTGAGTTTCCCCTTTTCATTTTAAATTGTTATGCTTCTAATCTTGGGCAAATGTGTTTTCCAAAACTGTGTGTTCCTACTTGCTTCATGTGTGAAACCTCATTTCTCCTGGATCCCCATTTTATACATTAACTTACACACTGAAAGTATATTGCACTGCAGTATCTGTTTTTTGTACAATCCACGCGAGCTACTACCACGATTTGGTCGCATAAACGAATGTTCGTAGATCTGTGGTCTGTTCGTATCTGCGGAAATTTGTGACTAGAATTTTTATACATTGGGGGCTATCTGTACTTGAGACTTACTTTGTCGGACTTACAAACGTGCTCCTGGAACTAAACTTATTCATAAGTTACAGAGGACCCTGGCTTCACTTTAACAAACCAACATTTTATTTAGAATTTTGCTTTTTTAAGTGGTAATCTTTCCTAATTCTATAAAACTCTAAGGAAAAAGTCTCCAAGTTCTCTCCTAATGAATTACAGAATAGTTTAACTAGGATTTTACAAAACAAAAAGTTTCAGTTTTCTTGTTTGCATGAAAATGGCATCAGTTCTTGTGAAGCACAATGCCCACTTTTGTGCGGTGCAGCTTCTTGCCCTTATCCTACCTCTGAGCACATGCCCTGTTCATCCATACATTACACAGTGTTATTATCTTAAACAAAATCTTTAGGCTTACCTCTTTTCCTTTTGTGTCTCCATTTTCTATCCACTCCACTGTAACACTTTCATTATCTTCATTTAAAGACGTTACCATGGCCTGATGTATTCGCCCTGCAATAAAACAAAACTCTCTTTGACAGATGTATATTTAGAAAATGTTGCACAGCAAGAAACTCTCTATCCCCTATACTCTATAAACAGCTATGCTGACAACAAGACATGCAAACTCCTGTTTTCAGGACATCTCAGAAGTACTAGTTATGTCACTACTGTTATGTCCCAGTGGACTACAGAGAGGAAACAGCCATGTCACGTATCTATTATTCAAAGGCATCTCGTGCAATCTGTGTAATTATTTAATAGCAGCAACAACAGTACCCTCACAGTTTCAAAATTTTTAAAGTAACAACAAAGCAATTTTAAAGCAAGGTACAAGCAGATTACACAACATAGCTACAATTTTTATAAGACCAATAAGGTTGACAGGGTTTTAGTGTTTTCAATGTAATGTCTCCTGTAAGATTTGAGTCTTTTAAAGCTGCCTTTGTCTTATCAGTTTTTGTTCTAAAGGGCATGTTATCAGCAAACAAGAAACACTGCACATCATTCAGAAATGTCACAGGAAAGAATCCATTACCAGAATCATTTATATGGCTATAAGAACTAACTTTCTTTCTCAGATACTTCACAAGTACAGCTGAATGTAACAGACAATAACATGAGAATAATATGGAGCTGGACACCAGGAATATAGAGCCCTTCAGACATAAAATATGTAACATTTTGGGCTTTATCAACCCATAAAATCTTTGTCATTCAGACAGACCTCACCTTTGCGAAATGTTCCTCAGCGCTTCATTCAGACATGCCTTAAGACCATGCAGTAAAAGCAACAGGATGGATGTAATATTTGCCATACTTGTGAGATTCTATAGTTCATCAAGTTAGATATAAAATAACCCAGGGGTTTCCAGATCAGCTAAATCCATCTGAAACAATCCACTCAACGACACATGGTTGGAAATATGAGGGTGAGTAAAAAACAGGTGGACCAAACAGGTGAAAAGTCTGATGGAGCAAAGATCTGGACTATAAAAGGATGCAATGTTGTCATGACCCGTGGATGTGGACAGGCATCCGGCTCCTTCTTGGAAATGAACTGATGTAACATGTTCACCCCTGCATAGCAGTGACTGGGGAGACAGTAGCCTTGAACAGAAGGCGCTTATAAGACAGTGCGGCCATCTGAAGTTTTAATATAACCGGAGCGCGAATCATTTCTGAATTAACTTATGAAAAAGTGAAATGATTTATCACCTTTTGTTGATGCATTTAAGGTTGTGAAACAAACATGCTCGAGTTCTGTCTTACCTTACAACAACTACAAACACTACATCACTAGATTTTCATTTTCACACAGGTAAATTTAATAGGACAAATAATAATAATAATAATAGTATTAATTACTTCTGTCAAAAGCGGTAGCCACAGCAAGCCATTCTATCCGCATATGCCAGATGCCCTTTCTGACACAACCCTACTATTCTATTCAGTCTTGGAACCGGTACTAAGGATGACGTGTGGCAGACAAGAAGAAGCAGCCTACCACTGAGCCACCAAAACCAAATAAATAAAAACAACCACCATATATAAATAAAAACGGTGTTTGTGGCCGGTGTATGCACAGGTAGTTCCATCCAAGATGTGTAGGCAGCATCGTCTGTGGCGAAAACGTGTACATTAGGCAAATCTCATAGCTACTGAAACCCCAGATCAAACTGCCCAATAATAATGCTAATAATAATAATAAATCTTGTCACATTACGGTAAAAAAAAATGTAAAACTTGGCAGAATCTTAATGAACCTTTACTGTAACCTAGTGAATTAAAATAAATTTGTGATCTGAATTACAGCTGGCACTACAGCCAGAGCTGCCCTGTGGCATAGATACTGGCCATAAAGCTTCCTGCATCGCAGGTGAAACTACAGAGATAACACGTTAAAGTGTCACAGTTTAATAAACCACATGTACGAGACATGTACTGGTGATGTATTATGTTCTTTTAAGTTGGATGATACTTTAAAGGGTGGGGACCTTTCTCCAGCACTAAGTATATATGTATACAAGTCATACACTTTCTAATATTCTCTGATACCAACATTACCATATTATAAGGGATTACTGAGGGATTTAGCCAACCTGTGCAAATAATTCTTGTGTGATGAGGTTGATATGGTTATTTGGCAAAAGTAATACACTATATGGACAAAAATATTTGGCCAAACCTTAAATAACATTGTATACATACACTGTATACTTCAATATGGAGTTGGTTCCCCTTTTGTAGCTATAAGAGCTTCCACTCTGGAAGGCCATCCACAAGATTTTTGTGTGCTTCCTGTGGGAATTCGTACCCATTCATTTTGTAGCGCATTTATGAGGTCAGACACTGATGTTGAATGAGAAGGCCTGGCCAGCAATTTCTGTTTCAGTTCATCTCAAAGAAGCTTGATGGGGTTGAAGTCCAGGACAGTGAAGTTCTTCCACAATGAACTCAAACCATGTCTTTATAGTCCTTGCTTTGAGCAATGGGGCTCAGTCATGTTGGAATAGATAAGGGCCTTCTCTAAACTGTTACCACAAAGTTGGAAGCAGCGCATTGTCCAAGATGTCTTGGTATGCTGAAGCATTAAGACTGCCCTTCACTGGGGATAAGGGGCCTGACTGAAACACCTGAACTCAATAATTAACAACTTTGGCCACATAGTATACCATATGGTAAACAGGTAGAAATGCATTAGGCAGATCTGGTTACTGTTCTGAACACAATTTTAGGAACTGACACATGACGAATGATTAAGTTTACATATGTGTTAGCATGTTGATGTGATTAAAATCCCCTACAACTGAGGAACTTCAGTGTTTGTCATTCATCAGGCTAGATCAATATGGGTGATTTACTTTAATCAACAATCATGATTTGAAAAAGAAAGCTATATGTTTGTGCATGAAAAGGAATGGCAAGAGAGGTTGTACAAGTTAGTAGCCATTAACTAGCTATTTACCACCTAACTACTGACAGGAAGCTCTGGTTAGACAGAGCTTAGTCACAAAAACCAAACTAGCTCTGGGGTTTGTTTTGTGCTAAATCAATTACACGTGCTAAATCTCTTATTCGTCAAAGTCCATAAGGGAAATAAAAAAGTTTGTAGTACATGCTAAGGCGTTTTTACATGTTAAGGCTAGGTAGACTTACGAACAGTCTAGTTAGCTTAGCTCATCTTAGCTTAGCAACCGTTGCTGTGTTGACTGTGCTAGGTATGTAGGTCGTTAGCTTTAGCTCTCACGGTAACAAGGATGCACTGCACTGGCTAACAGACACAGTGTCACTAGTTCAAGGCTTGCCGGTTTGCTAATGCTAACATTCCTTGCACTTGTCTTAGCCAAAGGTAGCTAAACAAAGCAAGGAATGAATAAACGTTGAGCTAGTTACACTAACCAGCTTTGCAAAAAAAAAAAAAAGTATAATAAATAAAGAACTTAACTAGCGAACTCACCGTCACTCCGTTTTATTTCCACGTATATCCCCACGACAATTCTGCCGAAGTTTACCGCCATGTTTCCTAGGAAACGGGGAAGAGCGAGAGAGCGCGAGCAATAAACCGGTGTTTTTGTTTGAAATGTTCACATTTGTTCCGTGTTGCTCAAACGCGGGAAGGCGACCAGCGGCAGGAATAAAAGAGGCAAAATGCCAGTGCGCGTGCGCGTACCGCTCAACTTCTGTGACGTTATGCATGGAGTTGGGTGGGTACTGACCTGTATTGTACTGGAATGAACTGTACTATACTTTTATACTGTTCTATGTACTATTCATATATCTATCTTTATTTCTATCTTTCTGTCTATCTATATATTATACATATATAAATATAAATCATCTTTGTGCATTTGTGTTTGAACAGGTAGTTTCATCGCAGTATTGTCACAGGTGTATCACTGGCATTCCTTTCCGAATGTAACAGTAGGCAGTGTCCTCACCTAATGTAACAGTGGGCATCATTGTCTACAGGTTAAAATTGAATCCACTGCAGGCGCTGATTGTGTGATTGCACAGGTAGGATGGAAATGTAGGCAGTGTCAACATGAGCTTTAAAGTCATTATTTGACTTAAATGGGTGGGTTACATCGGGAAGGGCATCTGGCATAAAACCTATGGCAAGTTGAATCAGATGGTTTTGCTGTGGTGACCCCTCGACGGGAACAGTCGAAAGAATAACTGCTTGCCTGACATACCAGTAGTGAGTGTCATCCCGTCGTTCTGTGTGCATGTCACAGGCGTTGTAACAGTAGTGAAAATGGGTATGACAGGCTGAGCTCATAGCTACTGAAATCCTTGGTCAGGCTGTGACACACCTAAAGCTGCAGCATATACAACAAGGGCTCCCCGAACATTGGAGCAGTGGGGGAGCGGCAGTGAGTTGCCCGCACACACCCATTTGCAGATTATGGTAGCATGCGAGCATCAGGATCTGCATGCAGGATGAACTGTACTATACTTTCATGCTGTGTTTTGTACAATATATAACAGAAATTCTGTTTGGATGATCTGTGTTTTCATAGGCATCGCTCCATGAAAGTAACAGTGGGCAGCATCCTCATCATCAAATTTAATGTCATATTGTGAGCGTGTCACAGCCTCTCCATGACAAGTGCATCAGTAGGCTGGTGGTCTATGGTGAAAATTAGTACGTCAGCCCGGAGCTTATAGTTACTGAAACCCCGGGTAAGACTGCAGAGTGCCTGCAGTGACGGTACATGCGATGAGCAAATGATCCCTAGGATTAGACTGTGACAAGTCTATAGCATCAACACATACAACAGGCAGAACCTATATTTTAGGTGACAGTGGCATAGTGGTGGTTGTCTCCTTGAACCTCCAGGGTCGAGGGTTTGATTACTGCCTCAGTTCTACCAGTGCTTGGTGGGTTTCCTTCAGGTACTCTGGTTCCCTCCAACATTCTAAAGACTCAGATTAAGCTAAATGCCAAATTCTCAAATTGCCCATAGGGTGTGTGTGTGTGTGTGTGTGTGTGTGTGTGTGTGTGTGTGTGTGCCTTGTAACAGATTGGTACCTTGTAGCAGAGTAATAGCACAGTTTTCTTTAAAATATTGCAATGCACACAACATTATGGGTGACATATCAGAGTTCAAACGAGGACAAATTGTTGTTGCGTTTCTCACTGGCTTATCTGTGACCAAGACAGCAAGTCTTTGTGATGTAACAAGAGCCACGGTATCTAGGGTAATGTCAGCATACCACCAAGAAGGATGAACCACATCCAGCAGGAGTAACTGTGGACGCAAGAGGAATCTGTCTGAATGGATGTCCAGGTGCTAACCCGGATTGTATCCAAAAACCATAAAATCACAGCTGCCCAACTCACTGCACAATTAATGGTGGTCTACAGGGTCAATGTACATGGCCGGGCTGCTATAGCCAAACCTTTGGTCGCTTGTGCCAGTGCCAAACGTCAATTTCTTTGGTGCCAGCATCGAAAATTTTGGGCTGTGGATAATGTGAAACAAGTATTGTTCTTGGATGAGTCCACTTTCACTGTTTTTCCCACATCCGGGAGACTTGCGGTGAGGAGAAGCCCCAAAGAAGTGTACCACCCAAACTGTTGCATGTTGTGGATCAATGATGGTTTGGGCTGCAATATCATGACATTCCTCATAACTAATACTTGCGCTATTCTGGAACCATTCTGGATTACCATGTGCACCCAATGGTTCAAACATTGTATCCTGAAGGCGGTGCCGTGTATTAGGATGATGATGCTCCAATACACATAGAAAGACTGGTGACAGAGTCGTTTGATGAACATGAAAGTGAAGTTGAACATCTCTCATGGCCTGCACAGTCACCAGATCTAAATATTATTCAGCCACTTTGGGGTGTTTTGAAGAAGCGAGTCAGGAAACGTTTTCCTCTGCCAGCATCACATAGTAACCTGGTCACTATTCTGCAAGAAGAATGGCTCAAAATCCCTCTGGCCACTGTACAGGACTTGTATCTGTCATTCCCAAGACGAATTGATGCCGTATTGGCCGCAGAAGGAGGCCCTACACCATACTAATGAATTATTGTGGTCTAAAACCTGATGTATATCTAAGATATACTGTACAGCTTGCAATCACATCTACAACACTGTCTTTGTATTACTGTCTCCATTGCTCCTTCAGAATCAATAAACTATCTATCTATCTATACAGTACTGGACTGAAAAGTAATGATGTGGTGAAAAGGTGCACAAATCACACTTGTGTTTTTTTTTTTTTTTTTTTTTGTCAAAAGCCTTTTTTAAAATAAACATACGTAAAACACATAGAACATAGTGACTAAAAATAAAAAATAAATCAAATTAAAGTAGTTAAAACAATGAACACAAGAAAAAGAAATTAACTTTCAATTTCATGCATTAATGATATAATGGTTTCTGTCAGCTTCCTAATATTTCTACTTTCTCAGAAAGCAGAGCAGTCTCAGAGGCAGTGCATGGACTGGCAGCTGCCACAGGGTGAAATAGTTCTTACACTTATATAAGGGATATGAAACCAATACAGCAATTTTGTTACAAGGGTAACCAAGAAAGAAATCAGATATTCTGCAAACATAACAATGGCTCATAAACAATTAGGTTGCGTCACTTCTTAAGCCGGCTTTACACTATATGATTATTGGCCCTGTTTTTCCTGCCAGAAACAAAAATCTCTGTTAATGTAAAAAAAAAAATTAAATACAAAATACTTTGGTCTTGTGTTGCGAGCTTCAGTCTAAAAACCCATAATGAGACATATTCATCATTAGCAGATTTAGTGTGAACGAATCATACTAATGGACAGAAAATAATTCTCATTTCCTCAAACACACTTTAAAGCATGCATTTCATTATGTGATTCCATTTCTGTCAGAAATCAGATCACACTAAGCGGTGATTCCTATGAGCTTAACGTTGTTTCTACGACCACATGTCTATTGTTAGAGGATCTTCATCGTAAAAACGGACACTGAGCACATAACCATGCAGTCTATGTAATGTAAATCATACAAAAAATATCGTGTGCAGTGTGACAGGTAATAATCTTGAAAGACTGCAATAGTCATAACACAGTCTAAAACCGGCTTTGGTGAACTTTTACTCAGAGGGACACTTCCTGTCAGTATTAATAATTATACATCTACAGTAAGTGAAGCCGCATTCCATCCGGTCTTATTGTGTGAAAGGCTTGATAAGTCCAAGATCCATGGCTTTGGACAGACATGCACGTGCTGCATCGATTCCCCCCTGTTTCTTGGGATTGTCCTCCATCTTGGCAACGTAGGTAAGGATCTCCAGTAGCTCAGTCTCCATGAGCTTCTTAGCCAGCTCTGCATCAGCGTCCAGCATGTTGAAGATGATCACAATGCCTCGGTGCTGGATTTGAGGATTGTCATGGATGCACAGCCTTTGGAAGATCTCAAGCCACTGCTCAGTCTGCCATTTAAACAGATTATCAAAGATGAAAACAGAGAAATAAATCATCAAGGCTGTCACTGGTGCATTCTGACATTTAAACAATAGTTAACGCTAATCCTTCTGGGTCGTCATACTGTACATACCACTTGGGTCATCTTGACACTCAGCTTCTTCTCGGCTGCAGTGATCATGGCCAGTCCACCAGCCGCTGCTATCTGGAGCTTCTCGTCATCCTCACCACAAAGCAGTATGAGGAGCTTCAGCTTGTCATTCCCATCCTCCAGATACCTCTGCTGAACCTGTCAAAACAAGATCATGCTTTTTTTTTTACTATTTCCTGTAGTGCTAAGACTTCAGACAACAAGTTAGATACAAGATTGATTTCTCTCTGTGCTACCAAATGTTCTTCCTCACCTCTTTACAGCACACAAGATTGCACATGCACTCTGTAGCAGCCAGACGGATTTGCTCATGCTCCTCAAACATGTAGTTCTCGATCTCTGGAAGGGCTTTCTCCTTCAGGATTTTCACTCTAAGACAAGAAAAATGGAGTAATTGTTATTTCAGCGTGAAAAACGGCACGATAGGATTTTTTATCATGTAATGCACGATACTCACCGAAGCTTTTCATTTAGCGCAGCCAAATTAGTGAGACTCACTAACGACTCGTAGTTCTGAATACCATCCCTTTCTGTGTTCAGCAGGGACACCAGTGGTCGCACAACTTCATAAATCTAAGAAATAGCAAACGAAAAATAATGATAAGAAATGTTATTAGAGCGAATGTACTTTTTATGATTTCCCATCACATCTTAGCATACACTTTAGCATAAAGTGTAAAATCTTCTTACCCTCTCACCGGGGAAGGCAATCTCAGGGTTGGAGGTGGCAGCAATCTTAGCCAATGCATGGGAGGCCTTAATTTTTCCATTTTCTGTTCCTTCTAGGGCTAAAGGAATCAGAGCCTGTGCCAAGGAAACCCAAAGTCAAGACGCTTGTTTGAACACAAGTTTTACTTAAGCAATATTAGACCCAAGATGAGATCTTACCTTTCCTCCACCTTGGGCAACAATCGTTCCACGATCTTTTGGATCGTCAGCCAAAGCAAGGAACACCCTAATGATAATGATGAAAATTAAATAAAATATTGACTTGTGTTGCCTTAAGGATGATGTGCGTACGATAGATTACCGTAAACCGAATGAGCGAGGCCATATTTGAATACTTACCTTGCCAGCATTTCCTTGGTTTGATCAGTCAAAATGGAACTGTCTGCTTTGACCATGACCGCAAGTGCTGATGTCACTCCAGCTTTCAAGAGCCTTTTCACTCTCCTCTGAATGAAATCCTTCTTGTCCTGAGATCAACATAGTACGTTACAGTGTGCTGTTGCTCAGCCTGATTAACACCTGAAGCTGCGTAATTAAAGCTATTGTATTTCATCTTTGTGACATCAAAAGATTGTGCCTGGTGAGCTGGGAAAACCTGTCAGGTTTCAGTGTCTATAAATTCTGGCAAACACCCAAAAGGATTAAATATTGTTGAATGTCATGTTGTGTAAGAAGCCAGTTTAATTAAATTTAAGTCTCCTTAAAGATGTCTGAATCCATGTTAGATTTGTGAAAAATACCTATGAAAAGCCTTGGATTGCTCCTGTGCCATGGTTGGACTGTAGGCTTACCATGTAATTGAATTCCTTTTTATCCTCGGGGGTAATCAGAGTTTACACGTGACTTGTGGCTTAGATAATACAAGAGAAATGTTTCATTTCAAGAAAGTCACAATATACTGTACAACATAGCAGAAAATAACAGCGCAAAAGGTTTTCCCAGGCCGCCATGCAAATCCGCAGCATTATCAGATACTTTTTGCATAATTATCACAGCTACTGTACTTGAACGTTTCTAACTGGCCTTGTATATTAATTACCTTAGGGTGCTGCTCAGGGACGTGCTGCTTGGAGAATTTGGCCAACTGTACCAACTCAGGGATGATCTCTTTCTTGTCATAACTGTTAGTGCAGTTCACCAACGTACAGGCGACGGCATACAGGATGGTTTTATCTTTAGACTATAGGAAGAAATGATTATCATTAAAAATCATTAACAGTCTTTCTAACATATGAAGAAAAAAATCGTGTCAACGTGGTCAACTGTTAGGAACCTCCACTAGAGGTCACTGTTCATGTCTGTCTGTCTTTGTGTGTAGTTCCTGTTGGTTGACTCAGTTTCCCAGAAGGCACCTCAGTCAGGTGATGAGGCTCACCTGAACTGAGGTGTCTCATTAAAACCTTCTATAAATAGCAGTTTGTTCTGGGAAACTGGGTCGAGCATTGTCTGATTGTCTGTGATTGTCTGATTGTCTGATTGTCTGATTGTCTGATTGTCTGATTGTCTGATTGTCTGATTGTCTGATTGTCTGATTGTCTGATTGTCTGATTGTCTGATTGTCTGTTGGTGTTTGCTTGTTTGTTTGGATTACCATCATGTGGGCATTCATTTGTTACTTTGAGTTTATATTTGGTTTATGTTTTGTAACCTTAGTTTTCAGAGGGCTCTAGTTTTGTTTTCTTGATGTCCCTTGTGTCTGTGGATTCATGGAGCTGCTTTGTTCACTGTGTAGTTAGGCTGTGTCTCCTCCTGTGTCCTGTGTAAGTACTGTTTTGCCTTCTGGTCTTTTCCCTTGTATGTGTAGCCACATGAGTGTTTAGCCATTAGCAGGGTTAGCCGCTAGTAGGCCTTGACGGCTAGTAGGGTTAGCCCCTAGTAGGGTTAGCCTCCAGTAGGCTAATCTCTAGTGGGAGTGACTGCTAGTGGTTCTGGTCACTAGTAGGTTGGCCGCTAGTTTGGTATAGCCTCATGTGTGCCCTGCCTTCATGCCTACCTTCATGCCCACGGCAACACCATCAGCCGGTCTAGCACTACCACCAGCTAGACCCATGACATCAACATGTATGTCATATGAATTTGGAATGAATATAGAATTCTTGTAGTCCGACCTTAGCAAGCTCAAACATGGCTCTCATTGCTGGCTCGTCCTCAGCGAAGTCGTCTTTTACATCTGCATCATTGGTCAGGTACGCTAAACCCTCGATCGCCCATTTCCTCGTGCGAACGTCAAGAGTGGGATTGCACAGCCACCTGAAATCAGGTGTTTGATAATACGGAGTTATTTCTGAGCTTTAAAAACATGCTTTATAAGAGTGCCATCAGCTACACGTGTGTCTATGACTGAATAACGGCACTGACATTTCCGGAAAAGAGGGCACTTACTTTCTGCACTGCTTGGCCAATTTTTCAGTGGAGCCTTCGGCGAACTGCCTCATGCTATAATCATCACCTCCAGCTGAGCCCAGTTTACACAAACCCTGCAGAGACAGAACAAGCAATTATATATATATGGACAGATACCATTTATATAAATGGTAAATACAGTATCATATTATTTCAGTGCTGAAAGAAATGAATGTGTTTGTATAGAAATGCGACCTACATGATCTACAATTTAGGTTGCATATGAACTTCTGTTAGGTAATTATCAAGAAATAGACCATACATGCATTAAGTAAAGAATTATGATTCTGCTGCAATTTGCTGTTAGGAGAATACTATCGACACCAACAGTGTCATGGGGAATGAATTGAAGCACATCTATTGCTACCACCCGAAAATCTTCCAATGACAGCTTGGAGTGTTTTAATCCTTGCACCGCACTTGTATATAAATAAACTAACTAAATAATCTATGAAACTTCACCATAATCTGCACCCTGTGACAAATTTAAAAAATGTAGTTATGTGAAGCATCAGCCATACACGACCCTGTGTGAGTTCTGACTGAACAAATGCATTAATATAAATCTTGCAGCTGAACTGCACCAAATCAAGGATGTGGTATATAAGGGTACAAATTCAACTAAACAAGTTAAGCTAAAGATCATTTTGAACACAAGTTCAAAAGCATCATTACCACAAGTGCTCTGATCTTGATCCTGTCATTTTTAGTCTTCTTGTAGATGTCCTTAAGCAAAGACACCCCATTAGTGATGATAAAGGAAGCTCTGCTCATCTTGGTGGAGGCATGAATGAGAGCTTCTATGGCCACCATCTGATCCACCTCTCGCTCAGAACCGCACAAAGCCACCATCATCTCCATTACTCCCTGACGACCCACTATCACGTTTCCCACTTCATATGGTCCCTGCATCAGACCTGACAAAGTGTTCATGGCATGGATGTTTTTGTCCATGTCGTTGGGATCAAATTTGTTCCTGTGGAGAGGAGACACATGTTTATTTGGATAAGTACCATGGATAAAAGCTCATATACTGTATATGATACCGGCATTTTCACATTACTCACTTGATGTATTCATCACAAATGTCTCTGTAGTTCTCTCTCTCAGGATCACATCGCAAGTCATCATAGAGCTTGTTGAGAAGAACGCTGGCAATAAGCTGCGTATTCTCTGTCATGGGCAATTGATCAGGTAACTCGGGCACCTGGCCGCACACCTTCAGGATCTTTGTCAGGCCTGGGGTGGAGAATTTACATAGACACATTAAGACCAAGACACTAGGTTGTCATTGATGCTGTCCAGATTGCTTTATTATTTAGTACTAACCATGGTCTATTGTAAACAGGGATTTGGAGTGATCCTGATTTTTCTTGTCCTTTCTTGGCACGTTTTTACTAAGCAGGTTAAGAGCCTGGTCTCGTCCATGTCCCGACACCTTCTTACTGACGATCATGTCCAGCAGTTTGAGCAGAATAGTCTTAAGGTCCTTGCCTGAGTCTTTTGGGTGGGAAAAAAAAAATTAATAAGTGGGAATTTCTCATTTTAATGATTATATTGTACTAAATAAAAGTTCTGAGAAATTCAGACAAACTCTGAGAAAAAAAAAAAACAGTTAAAGAACTTATCCGTATTGTACCTAATACTACAAGGTATTAATTTGTCCATTACACTCATGTAAAGCAGACATCTACTATTTTTTTTAGGGATGAAAGAAATATAGTAAAGAAATATAATGATTGAATCACTTTACTGTCGGTGATTAAATAGTTAGAAGCCGTACCAAGCACAATGGCCTCATCTTTGCCATAAACCCTGTTGTCCTCCCCAGACAGGGAGTCATAGACGGCCTGGAATAAGTTGCAGGATGCCAGAGCAATCTCCTCATTGTCCATAGCCATGAGACTGCACAGCCTGTCAATTCCTACCAAGTGGATGATGGCAGTGGCCTATATGTACAAAAGCACAACATGATTAACCCAAAGTTTCATTATGTTTAAACTACAGTATATTACTCATTAGTACTTTACATTTTTATGTACCTAAAGTAAAAAGTAAAAGTATTGAGACTGGTATACTATTACAAATACAAGTCGTGGCCAAAACATGGCAATGGTGCTAAAAAGTGACTCATCTAGGTGAAAAGGGAATTTTCATATAGTATCATATGACACCATTTTTCATAATACGTAATGCTTCTTATCTCCCGATCCATGCTTATTCTTTTTTGTAAATATTCAAACACATTTATATATTTTTTTTTATCAGATAAAAAGAGACACATTTGCTAAGTACAATTTCATGCCCTTTTATGTAGTGTCTGTAACTATTTTGATTTGAATGATCTTTCAATGATTTTAAGTGTCATTCAGATTAAACTTGGCCAATTTAGATTTCACATGAAAAGACGTAAACCTGAAAAAGTATAACATGAATTTGACAAGGTTACGGACACTACAGATTTTTTGCTTTACCAAAAACCAATTTAAGCAACAAAAAAAAAATGCTTCTAAAAGCTTTCGCCAATTTTAGAATCAAAACTTATAAAGAAATATTAATAATTTGCATTTTAAATTGTTTAAAACATGACAGTATAACGGTGAAATTTTTTTTTTTGAGGGGGGGGGGGCACATATAAAATCTCTCCAAAATGGCTAAATTTAAGCAACCTGAAATTTTCAGGAAAGCGAAATTGGTCTCCATGCTGCATAAACTTTAGAATAAAGTTTGGTTGATGAATAATGATTAATGATCATGCTGCATAAACTTTAGAAGTAGCTTCTTTGGCGCACACATTTCTGTATTGTATGTATAACATTAAAAAAAAATAAATCAGCACCAATACTGTGTGCCATTGAAACAGACACAAGGAATGCTGCAAATAAAAGTCATTATAAATAAACATTATTAAATATTAACTTAAATCACGTTCTTGCCGCTATATGCGTATAACCAGCTGTCGCTTACCCTCGCTCGATGGCCTGTACACATTCCAGACAATGTCCGGATCGCAGCCAAAATCATTTCAGCTTCCCCGGTCTCAATGAGCTGCATAAGCAGAGACACTCCATTGCTCTGGAAGATTCTCTCGGAGCCAGAATCTTCTCGAGCCAGGACAGTCAGGTTGTTAGCCGCCTGAGATAAGATAAACAAAAGGAGTTACAATTCAAAGGCACAATTTCAAATAGATATTATTTAAAAGTGGAAGCATAACGGTCCAAAACGTTTTTCTACCTTTTCTTTCTTATCTTTATCTGCTTCATCACTCAGTAAGATGTCAAACATATTCTGCACTCTGGAGTCTGTAGAGAAGGTAGTCTTCAGCTGTGGAAGAAATCACGATTCTCAGTAGATCATTCCAGAACACACCCTGACCACTATCAAGAAATCTTTGCCACGTCATAAGAAGTTACCTATGCTGTTTGCGCTGTCCTCTAAATGCATACAGATACAATATTTTTGCGGTAACTAGTTTCTAACTAGTACAGCAAGCGGGCGAATCTAACCTTTTGTTGGATCTCAGCTCCCAGTCTCCTGAGAGTCTCAAGGAAAGTCTTGTTTTTAGGTTCCAGTGTTGCACATCTCTGCACATCCTTAAAGGCCATGTCGAGTTTCCCCAGCTTCTCTAATGCTTGACATCTTCTGTACAGAGCTTTGATGTCAGCAGCATCCACATCTATGGCTGCAGAAACAACGGTAAAAGGTAAGGCTCTTAGCAAATTAACAGGAATTATATTTTTGTAAAATGGGGTGAAATCTAGGACTAGGCTCTTACCTTTGGAGGCATCTGAAGCAGCACTGGTATAATTTTCCTGAGATATGGATATATAGATACATTTAGATATATAAAACAGGTCAAACATTAATCTGTCAAAGAGTTATCATTCGAATTTTGTCAAATACCTTCTTTAGGAAACAAGCCGATCTGTTTCTGTAGATGACAGCCAGTGCATTCTTGTCCTTGCAGACTTTGATGGCTTTTGTGTAGCACTCGATGGCTTTGTCAATCTCTCCTGCCTGGAAGTGCTTGTTGCCTTCGTCTTTCAGTTGGACCGGGTCTTCCATTTCTCCCATCTGAATGCATAAAGGTGCAGGTTTATATTATTAACAGCGCAATAGAAAGCGCCAGTGTAAGTCTAATGTTCATTTTTTAGCAATTGGTACATAAATGATTCAGGGACATTCCATGATTGTACCTTTAGCTTGATTAAAATCCTGAATGTAAAAGTAAGAGCATATAACTAGTACTAATCATGTCTGCTGCATATATTATGTACATTATGTCTATTATGTATAAGCATGTATTAATAACTTTTCATCCAAACCCACAGGTTCAACAAAAAATTCTAAAATACTAAAATAAACCAATCCCACAAAAATATGCTATGGTCTGGTGAAACTACTGGCCTTTTGCTTCCGTTTTTCTCAAATCTGTTTAGCAAATGGCCAGACACCCTGTTATCTCAAACATTAAATGTCCTACATATCCTGCTCACACCATATTTGGGCAAAACGTTGGCCTCCTGGGAGGCTTTAACATCACACAATCCTCCACCACAGACAGCAATGTCTATTATCCTAAAGATTAGCTATAACCCTCTTATTCTCGATCCTATCTGCACAAATAGAACAAATCTAAAAATCAACCCAGTCTGCAAAATACATCAGTTTATCCACATACCTTCAAGTTTTTTAGTGTCTTTTAGTGTCTGTTCCTGTAGTCAAAGTCAATTCAGCAGTGGCTGACCATGTGCTCGCTCGCAGGCGTTTTTTACTCTTAGAGCAACAGACCTCTAAGTGGCATTTATATTTATCCCTGTGACGGGATACACAACTGGGATGGAGGCCTGAACCACCCCGTCAATGGGGGAGATCTTGACAAAGGGCATCCAAACCACTTGTTGAGAAATATCAGCTTTGAAAGTTGAGCACTGCTTGTATTCCTCCTGAAACACTTAATAAATAAGAGCACAAGATAATCATGATATTGTCATAATTACTATTTAAAAAGAGAAACATGGACACCAGTTGACCCCCATTGGGGAATAAATGGAGGGTCCCAGATATAGTCTATTTATGGTGTAGGTGTGACAGCTGAGCAACCAGGGGCACATGTTATCACCCCTTCGGTTGCAGGGTTGGGAAAGGTGGGGGTGGCTCCTGACAGCTGGGACAATCTGGTAGTTTCTATAACCTGTGAGATCTCACTTGTAGGAAGGGTTCCACGTGGGGGAAGGTCCTCAAACTTACACCAGTGCAGTCTACAACGTTCTGGAACAATTCTGATGACATATCTGCATTTGTTTCATCCGGCGTCATTGGATCCACCAAAAAAGATTGCCATCAGTGTAAAATGACTGTGATTGACCTGTTCTCTTGTGTTAATTTAAGGGGACACAGAATAGGAAGGAACCACACATAGGGATTCATTCTGGTTAGTTGAATCAAAAATGTTAAAGATCTCAATCAGAAGTAAATAAAAAAAAAATGTCAGAAGACCTGACCCAATATGTAAAAGGTGCAGGTGCCAAACTCTGGCAATGGGCAAAAAAAAGGATGTTTAAATCATCCTTTTGATATCAGTGAGGGCATGATAATTAGACACAAATTAAAATTTGATTTATGCAGCATCCGATAAAGAATATATATCCCCCCCCCCCAAAAAAAAATTAAGATACCCCAATAAGATACAAAAACATATTTTGCACCAAATTCATCCCTCAAACCTCTAATTCCACAACAACCCAGGATATTGAAAATTAAGTGATGTCTTCCTGCAAAATTCAGTTAATTGCACAAGTGTTAGGGAGATTATAAATAATTCACAATTAATGTCTGATTTTGAAAATCTAACAAATTTAAGATCTAATCAGAGAGAGGATAGAGCAGTAATTCCAATCAAATATAAAAAGGTTAGTATGTAAAGGTAAGATCTAAAGTCAGGTAGTTAAAACATAGTGAAAGGGGAAAAAAAGCTTTTAAACTTGAGATTTTTGACTATCAAGAAAAAAAGTTGAAGCTTCAACCCAAAGAATTCCCAGCAGAATAGTGAACTCAATGAAAGCCCAATAAGGTTAGAGAAACTGCATTCCTGTATATTGTAAAGAAAATGGCACAGAATAAAAGCCCTCGCCCTGATGTGTTGACTAAAGCCAGGCTGACGATGTGCAATTTTTTATTGATTCTGCATGACATTTTAGCTCACACTATATATTTTTCTCAGACTGAACCTGCAACCTCTCTGCTCACACTATACACTGAAGCAGCCAGACGTGACGTCTCGTGTCACTTTTTACTATAATTTTAATGCCACGTATAACAAGATCATATGATTTCAGAAAGCTTCGGCTGTCCTTTATACAATCTAAAAATGAAAATGGAAAAATACCAAACAGATGAAATTATATCACTTCAAATCTCTATTGACACACACACACACACACACACACACACACACACACACACACACACACACACACACACGAAAATAAAACGAGGGGCATTCATTTTTATTTCTCTATATAAGCTACACAAATGCACTTTCAGAGTTTCCAAAGTTTCACTAGTGCTTGGATACCATCAAGGTAGAAAGTTTTATCTGTGTGCCGGAGGCATGATTGGACTGCCTGCTTCATATCTGAAACGCTGGCCCTCCTTTTAATGACCCAAGAATTGATCGGAAGTGAGGTCAGGACCCAGTTTAACTTGAACACCCTTTGTATATAAGTCGAAGAGGTAAAATACTTCACCTTGAATATTATCTAACCCTTATTTTGTTGACCTTATGTCCTTATTAGGCAGCCTAGCAGTTGTCTGTGGGTACGAAAAAGTTTTTTCCTGGCTAGCTTGCTACCTGGATATGATGTTGGCGACGAAACATTTAATTGGACCTACCTTTTGCTTTGATTACGGCCATGGCATCATTTTGATGAGCTTATGCAATATAACATTTATTTCAGTCTAGATTTGCATTAATTTCTCTCCAGGAATTTTTCTTTTATTGATGATGGGAGAGTCGAACCAGTGGTTAAACTCTTCTCCAGCACTTCCCAAAGATTTTCATTGGGGTCAAGGTCTGAAGGTGATATCTCATTCTCATGGAAACACTCTTTCACAGTTTGAGCCTGATGAATCCTGGCATCGTCATCTTGGACTACGACTGTGCCATCAGGGAAGACCTCATTTTCATCAATACCTAGCCCTCAAGCAGTTCCAGTCGCCCCAACAGCATTCAAGTAATCTCCCATCATGCTCATTCAGTGTGGTTTTCAGTTCTTAACCCAGTTTTTGTAGTTTCTGCAATATCCTTAGTTGCTTTCTTTGCTTAATGCAGGACAATTTTTTTGTATTTCCAAAAAAAATACAGCAATTATACTCTCAACTGCCACCTTGTGGTGTTATCTGGTATTAATGCGTCCTCACATTAGTAAACTTCGGCCTGTTACTGTATATTAAACAATATAAGATTTATAAAAAATAACAATAATAAAATATAAATAAATGTATACAGTTTATAAGAATGTTAAACAACTAGTGCACAGCTATGCTTTCCGAAAATGGGGCTATGCGAGTTTGGTCAAAATTCAGTGAATGCTTTAGGAGGAGCTGTGGATCAAAGAAAATTGATGACGGACAACGCCGACCACGCATAATGATGGATAGTGAGCTCTCATGAAAATGGTGACTGGTTAAACAGGGTTAAACTGGACTTATTTGACAATGTACCTTAGGAGCAGAGTCATAATGCAAGCAAAAATAATAATAATAATAATAATAATAATAATAATAATAATAATGACCCAACCTGTACAATATACAGTGTTTATTGAAAGCAGTTTCATAAATTATAATCTACAAAGGTGCAATAATGATATTTAAAAGACTATATTTATACAGTTCACTCATTAAACATTTGTCTGTGTAAAACAGAAGCACACTGTCAAATGATATAAAGCATGTAACAGGATGCTTCAATATGAAATATATCTCCTAACGGAACAGACTCACAGATATTAAACACTCCCCACCTAACACAAAACCGTCTCTGTGGATCTACTAAAGGTCCTTCATTTTTGAAACATCTACTTCACACAAATTCACAAGTTTACATGTTTAAGCTGAACTAGCCCTGACTTTGCTCATAATCTGGGACTGATCTTAAACTTAGACTTAGTATCAAACACCACCCCTGGCGTGAACATTGGAAGTCATTTTTTTGGTTTTATAATTAAAACAGGACAAAGTTCGTGTCTTTCAAATCCAGCTGAGAATATAACTTATTCCTCAAACACTGAGAAAGTTCTTTGTCTTGTTCCATGAAGAATTAAACATTCAGAATTGAACTACTTTTGAATCTAGTCTACTAGATATGCTAGTGATATAAACAAAAGCGATCATCTCGATATGACACTTTTGTGGGGTTTTTTCGAAACCAGATGATAAGTTTTGAGTAATCACGTTGTGAATAATCTGTGGTTTGTGCGATGCCTGGGTGCAAAAGAGCTAAAAAGATGCAAACATACAAAAATGAGCTAAACAGTCTTTGACCTGTGAGAAGTGTGTTTTATCCACAATAAATCCCACACTCTATTTGATTATTGTAGACTACTTTGGCCCCAGGCTGCAGACTCCGGCATACTCTCCTTTTCGCAGCCATAAAACACCACCTCTCCTGCTGTAACGTCATGGCACAGGTAAAGTATCTCATTTCCTTTTCTATCATCCACGATGATGGCAGATGTCCAGTCTTTCATGAGCAGCAGTCATTTCTGTGAAATTCTGGTGCGTATCCTGGATGAGTAGTGTGGACAATGTGTGATGAAAAATGGAGATAAAGATGATGATCATCATCACCACATGTCTCCTTACTGCAACACGGAAACAAGAGGGAATTAGTTTACAGTATTGAATAGTGTATGTTTCATGAATATTTATAAATGTTTATATGTAGCTTTAGATTGAATTGATAAAAGGAGATATATTCTAGATATACAGTATATACAGTAAAAACTAAAACACTAATATAATCTACTCTACACCATTTAAAAAATATCCCTTTGTCTGTCTCAGCTTACTATAACTACACTCACTTATCGTCTGTAATGCTTTATATTGTATACAGGGTCACGGCAGGCCTGGAGACCTAATGCACAAGGCGGGGTACACCTTGGAAGGGGTGCCAATACGTCACAGGGCACACACATATACACACACACACACACTATTTGGGAACGTCATTTATCCTAACCTGAAGATGAACAAGGCCATTATGTTCCTTATTTTCCATATTATGAGTCGGAATGATATTGTAACACACACCTATTTCATCCAAATTATAGTTTCAATACATTATAAATAATTCGTTTAAATACAGTCCATCATTAGTATGACCGCATGTAATTAGCAAGTAAGCGGTTAACATTTTGTGTACTTGTTTATGCTAAATAGTCTTAACTTTTTAACTTTTAACCTACTTTTTTCTCTTTTAGTTATTCAAGGATGAAGATGCAGCTGTCCAACAAAGCTAGCTTTATATGTATATGGTTTGATATTCAATTTGGGTCCATTTTTAGGAAATTGCAAACCAATTTTTCCTGGATCATGCTTGAAATGGAAGAATATCAGCCATTCAGAGCGCTGAACTGATTTTTGGAAGATTATTTCGATCAGAAATAAATTATGCCAATGAATTACTATAACAAAGCATCAGAAAGTATTGCAAACAAGTCAGATTTTACACTCACGAAATAAACATCCAGCACTGAACCGTCGTCTCGGTCCATGTCCACTGTGCTTTGCTCAGACGTCAGACAGATGGCGCTGTCCTCCAGCCTGTAGTTCGAGTACGAGTTGGGATATCTGCGTCAGAGACATACACCATCATGACACAGAAGCAGGCAGAAGATTTTCATTCGTGCCACCAAAAAGCGAGCCAGAACGATGAACATGATAAACGCGGTCCATATTCCGACAACATGTGATACCCGGAGCATTGTTGTGCTGAAAAACCCCTGGGTGCTGGCATTCATGTGGGTGTCACTTTGATACGTAACACCTACCAAAAATCGCTGCAGATCAAGATCTGATGGCAGTCGCCTCTTTCAGCAGGATAATCAACCCTGCTGCACTGTAAAATCATTTGGGAATGGTTTGACAAAGAGATCAAGGTGTTGATTTGGTCACAGAATTCCCCAGATCTCAACCTGATTGGGTGTCTGTATGATGTATTGGACTAACAAGTCTGATCCATGAATGCCCCACCTCGCAAGTTGTATAGCTTAAAGGATCTCCGGTTGACACCTTGGCGCCAGATACCACAGCGGATCTTGTGAAGTCCAGGCCTTGATGGATCAGAGTTGTTTTGATGACACATGAGGGACAGACACAATATTAGGCAGGTGATTTCTATATTGTTAAAGCAAAAAGCTGTTGGCTCCGTTACATTGTAGCGAGCATTCATTTATTTTCTGTCCTGTTTGAGATCAAACATACAAATTATTTCTCAACATTTTGACACTTTGATTAGAACGAATCCAGCTCCATGTTTAAAAGAGGATGAAAATGGTGGTATTCATATGCGAGGCCCTCAGATCTCAGTCGAATCTGACAATTATGGGAGATATGGGAGTGAAATATCTACGCCAATGTGCACCGAAGCCTTTCAATTTGCAACCTGTCTGTATGTCACCTTACCATCTCACCTAGTTTAGCTGAGGAATGTGCACCGTGTGACCTCTTTACTTCTTGGAATTGTGTTCGTGCAAGAAGGCTGTCCTAGCACAATTTATTGTCGACCAGAATATAATATAGATCTGGGATAATGGATTAACTGCGGTAATTGCAATCAATTGTTAGTTTAAAAAAATATCCATTCCATTCTGATCTTTAATCATCCCGCACCTCTGGGACTTTGCACATTGTTCTGTTCGTGCTTGTACATTGCTCATTTTTCACACAAATGAGGACTCACTGCACTCAGCAAACCTTATCCTGTATAACTCATGCACCTAACATCTCATATCACTTCGATTTCAATTCTATTTCATTAGCAACCTTATACATATTGTAAACCTTCCAGCTACAGTTTTCTATATTTGTATATTTTCCTCTTATTTCATGTATACATTTTCTTTTCTTTTTGAAATTTTAGCTTACAGACGGGCGCAGAGAAGCATTTCACTGCGTATCGTATATAGCTGTATATGGCTGTGTATATGACAAATCAAATTTGGATTTGCTTTATTCAGTTAGGTTTTATTCCTTACTAACAGAATTACCTGTCGTCGATGGTTAAAGAGTTTGTAGAAATGGCTAAAACGTTAGAGCTAAAAATGATCTGATCAGCTTTAATGTAATCAGTGGTATTCTTATTTCAGGTTGGAGACCATGCACATGTCCGCCTTTCTTTCTTTCCCTAGGTTATTATACAACTATACAAAGAAATTTTTGTAAGGTTGAGTATCTTACACTTTGTTTTCACGGTGTCAGCCAAATACACTCCCTGTTCGGTAAAGTGAATCGTAGATGAGAAAAAAAAAAAAAAATGTAGATCAGATAAAGATTAAGTTTTGTCTAATCAAGGCAAAAATATTCAGTTTAGCTTCAGCTTCTCTAATTACTATCTATTGGTTCAGGTGTTTGTACACATTGCATACAAGTAGATTATTTTAAAGTAGATTATTACATCCGTCACATAACCTTTACTTTACGCGACATTTTGATTTCACTTATGGTGCAGGTTAAACTTTAGGCCGATATCTAAGTGGTGCAAAAGTTCCATTAAATTCTGTCCAGCGCTCAATTTAAGACGCGCCTTCAGTTTCGCGTATGCTGGCAAAAATTTGCAATATTCTCAATATTTTAGTTTCATTTATGGCACAGGTTGAACTTCACGGGGCTGGGAAAGATCCATTAAATTCATTAAAGACTGGTTGGTTTTGGGTTCTCCCATATACAGTATGAAACGAAAAAGATGTCATTGAAAGAAAAAAAACTTTACAAATGAGCCGGGTCAGTACGTACGTTACAAAGTACGTCAGAATTGAAGTTTGGTTTTGTATCCAAAATCCATCCCAAATATGTACTGAACTTTACGTAAACCTCTATTAAGTCTAAACTCACTGCTGTGCATATATTTACACAGCAGCTACTGACTGAAGTGGTACAATGGCTCCTAATTTATGTTTATTTTTCCGAGTTATGGTGAAACGTGTACTGTTGCATCAAAGAGCGAGAGAGAGAAAAAAAAACCCCATTGAAGTCACCTTGTATTTACCTCTCCCTCTGAATGGATCACGCAGACAGATCGACACCGTGTTATTACGGTCCAGACTGTCGCCTTGTCCACCAACACAACATAATCCCTTCATTGTGTTGTGCTAGAGGACGAGGTGACAGGTGACAAAGGAAGTGGACCTGTTTACCGCAGCTGCCAAACAAGCAAAAGTATTAGTTGCCTTAGTGCTAAATGCTTTTTTTGTAACATTCTCTTTCACCCTATTGTTAGGGCTCTTAGGCTGCTAATGAAATATTCAGGTGGTGTTTTGATACCAAATTCCCTGGTAAACAGGTGCGCGTCAAAAGGTGAAGAGAGCTAAACGTGGCACGCGTACTGACTGCTACTGGTGAGATACAGTGAACAGAAGACATCAAGTGGATTTAGAGGGTTGTAGTGCAGAGATCTGGTTTATTATCTGCATCGTGTGCTAAATATAGACCTCTTGAAGTCGGTCCAGACGTGATGACTGATGTGGCAGGAGTGGAGCGAGGGTGGGAACCCGGCAGGTGTGTGTGGTGGCTCAAGGTATTTCACTGATATGGTGTGTCTGCATGCTTACACAATGTGTGTGTGTGTGTGTGTGTGTGTGTGTGTGTGTGTGTATAAGTGGGTGTATGGCTATAGGTCATTACCGATAGCTTGGCAGGGGAGGCAGGTATCTGTCACTGACATACATGGTAGGGGCCAGCGAAGAAGGCTCGCCGTAGGTGGGTGTGACCGGGACCAAGTCGGGTCTCCGATAAGCAAACGCTGGAGAGGAAAAAAATGGAAAAGGAAAAGTTATAACAAAAATACTATCAAAAGCAGTAAACAGTAATTAATGTAAACAAAGTCAATAATTAAAAGGTTTAAAATACATATTAGTTTCAGTTTTTTTAAATAAGGAAAGTACTGTACAAGGCTGCTTAGTTTTAATGACCATCCTTCAGAACCAGCCACAGTCCTTCTGCTTGGTTTTCATGCATTGAAAGCTCAGACGCATTATTTATTTATTTATTTACTTATTCATTCATCTATTTACCAGAGGTTACCCGTGGCTCCAGATCCTGACGCCTGCGTGCTAACACTACCTGTGAACAGAGTGTACCGCTGCTTGCCGCTCCTGACGCTGCTCCAGCGTTTCATCAGCCTTTCATTCTGCCTGTCACATGTGCTGTTACATTCAGTGAGGAACGCCGGCGACACGCCCCCAGTTTAGTTTTTCGGTGGCATTTTTCTCTTAATAAACTGATGACGCTGCCTACTGTTAAACCGCCCGCCCACCCTTCAAACATCGGCCTCCGCCCACCGTGGATTTCTGTTTTATCCAATATGATTTACTCATCTCCATGAGTGTGCAATGAGGCACTTTCAAGCAAAAGGATGCAGTAACTTTCATTTCCGATGTCATGCATTAAAATGTCCCCCTGCAAGAGACTGTTCCCACTTATCTAATAATTATGAGATATGGATCTCTACTGTACAACTCTGACGAATGGTTGGATGTTGCATCATCAGGATTCAAACGCGTCATCTTTTCATGAGAAGGCGAATGCTTTTCTGTTGCACCTGACCGATCCCTATCTTAAAGATATTAGAATTTACACCCCATTACTTATACTGTATGACTTCATGGTGATGAGATTGCTCACCTTGCCCATCCAGACTGGCGAGGCTACGGGCTGTCACTAGCCTTTCAACCCTGTCCTCCGCTCTCTCCTCCCTCTGAGGGGACAGCAGCTCCTGAGAGGACGATTTCATCGGGACTATGGAGTGACGCCCTCTTTTAGAAGGGGAATACCGGTTTGCTGATTCAAAATAGAAAAATAAGAAGGAGTGGTGTGAGGGGAAAAGTATATAAAAGAAATAATAATGAGTGATATTTACATATGCGTATTGTAGGTACGATATTAAGTGAACCTTTTAAGGACGTCCATCAAAGCTGTGGACGATGTTTAAAATGATCTAATAAAGTACAGTATAATATTACCATATATGACAGCAGTAGGGCATTTCAATTTATATAAAGCAAATTATATATATATATATAAAGAAAAAAAATGAAATCAATACATTTTTTCGGAGCAATCAATGCTCTTAGTCACACTTTTTTTTTTTTTTTTTAAAGAATTGCTCTAGGGTTTACTGTTAACTTCCTTCTAGTGAAATATACAGTATTTATGGTTTATTGAGCGTAGGTGCCAATGTAATATATGGTATAGGTAGAGAAACCCTCTACCTATTTTGCTCATAAACCTTTTTTTTTTTTTTTCAGAATTCAGCCAGAACCAGAAATAGCAGAAAATTTCAAAATGTGAAGGGCTCTTGTAGGCCAACACTCGGGCATAAATGTCACATGATGCTAATGGTAGTGAGAATGTAAGTTGTAGACTAAGAATGTGAATGCAAGCAGTTTCTGTTTTTTAACCTCCTTCTCTGTCGCAAGACTACTCGAGTTCACTGCCATTTTCAATTAAAATTTATTTATTTTTATTATCATTTGCATGTGTTGTTGATTTAGGTGCATTTTCATGTAAATTACAAGCAGGTCTAACATGCAGTGATGTCACACTGATGCCTTTATAACCTGTTCTAAATTTATGCAGGTGCTACAGAAATTCTACAGAAACCCTCCCCAGAAACTCACTCTGAATTTTCCGGAAGACTCTGGTGCTCATGAATTTGAGAAATCTGTTTGCATAGAAGCTCGGCCTGTGGACGGACACCGTGTCCTAGAGATGATGAGAGAAAGAACCATTTGATCATGGCGTCTGATTTCAGAATACAGCATCAATAAGGCCTGTTCATAAAAGTCAGGCCGATGTACTGATGTACAATCTATCAACTTACACCGTCATAGACGAGCGCTTTCCAAGAGTGCTCCAGCTTCTTGATAAACCTTAGTGGAACAAGAGCAAAGACAGCTTGGTTTGGCACGGAAAAAAGCTTATGTAAAATATTAGAAAAACAAGCATTTCTTTTTTAGGTTGCATACACCCAGTGGATAAATACTGAGTCATCAGCACTGTCACGTAAGACACGTAAAAATAAAACACACAAACACACAATGAGGCACTCTGTTATAGGAAAATAATCAAAATCAGGATGTCCTGACATAAAACATTTACTGTATCACTTTAAAGTTGAAGCATTTTTGATTTGCAAACAGCATGTCGTGAAGGGTTTTATCTCTCCTGCATAAAAGCAAGTTGGCAAATTTTACTATTTTATATTATTAAAGAAGAATGTGTCGTAATTTACAACTAATGTAGTGGATAAACAACAAACAACTTCCTGTTATCACTTTTTCTATATCAGCTATAAACAGCCATTATCACAATGACTTCCTTTTTTACTCTTATGATATTTAATTAAATTAATACAGTATCACTTCCTCATATCAGAAAACATGAATGTTATCGTTTTACTCCCTTTCAACATTATTAAATAAAAATTTTATATGTCTTCGCTAAACTATTTTCTTTCTTTCTTTTTTCCAAAAATTACACCCTATACAAGTCCCAGTGTGAGTTGCTGCTACAGAATTGACAAAAAAAAAAGTTCTTATAACAAACGTATTAATATAGACAAGGAGTATCAAACCTCAGAAAGGGCTGGTGTGGGCTGGTGAAGGCTTTCATTTCAACTAAGCAGAAGCCACACCTGATTCCACCTGTTTAATTAGTCATTCTTGGCATTCAATAGACTACCAGGTGTGGCATCTGCTCCGCTGGAAGGAAAACCTGCACCCTCACTCGCCCTTTCTGGTTAAGGTTTGAGACCCCTCATATAGACCTTGCAGCTGGAACTGTTGGAAATTCATCAACAACTTCGAAACTACTGTGAGAGAATATACAGAAGCATATATACAATACAATACAGGCTTCATCACTCAAGCTATTAATATCTTATGAGCACTTATAAGACAATAAGGTAGACGTAGCTATAGGGTGCATGTCAGGAACTCACTAAAACTCTGAACGCTTGTGAAAACCCTGAATATAACAGTGTATTACGAACAACGCTAATGCCGTTCAGTGCTGATCTTTTTAAGTTAAACAGGTGAATAGAGTGCAGCACTAGACTCTACAGTACATTATATACTACCTGTATGACTGCAGGATGTCGATTATACCCAGAAAAATCAGCAGCTTCTCGCCCCTGTTCGTTCTGGCTGGGATGCCACCCATTCTGCACAAACAAATAATATACCAATAAATTTACACTCTATTATTGTTTAAGCATTTGAGGTAGCAAGATATCACAGATATTTTTTGAAACACTGGCTACTCAAATCGGTTGGACATAATTAAAGGCATAATTAAAATGCACAGATTTGCTTATTTTACAAGGAACTACGATTATAAGCTCAATTGTCAGGGAAAACCTCAGAAATTAGTTGGAAAGTTTTATTAATTGACTAATAAGAAATACATATATCATGTGTCGATATACTGTAAAATATTATCTATGTCATTTTAACTGGAATATCTATGAAAAAAAAACAGCAATTATTAATATGATGGTTTTTTTTCTATTTCTAACGGGGGGGTAGGAACAAGCCTGTGATATTTCCTGAGAGCAGGAAGAACCTCTAAAAACAGAGGAAAATAAGTATGAAGGAAAGGAAAATAAATATGATTACATGTACAGTACAGTGATCCAACTGCAGTAAATGTGGTTTATAATGTTGATAAAGGAAACCATTACGTCATAATGACACGTAACTCAACATTTATAGCAGGAAACAGTCTTTCATAGGTGATATGACATGACCCAATTGTGCCAAGTGGGTAAAGTTCAATAGTTATGAGACTCAAAATTCAAATTCATTTAAAATGGAAAGTTAAGGGCATTTATGACAACTTATTTATAGACTGTTTTCATGAGTGTCTCAGCCTATAAGTAAATTAAACTTGATCTGCATGGTGTTTTTCAAAGACCTTTTCAACACCAACTCACGTGTCATCCGTGGTTACGACCTCTGCCGCCCTGCCACCCCCCTGGATAGACTCCATGGCGGTGGAGTAGAGGACCCTCTGTCCGACAGGACGCCTGCTGTCTCCTCCAATTCCGTCTGCTTCTCTGTGGTTGTGTGTATCCAGCACGTGTATCCCCAGGAGCAAGCTGTAATCCATGATCTTAAAGCTCTCCAACACCTGTACACACATGCACACACACACACAATGTTTACCACAATGCCCTTTCGCTAATAAATACTAATAAACAACAGATAGGACCAGATGATATCATACAGTAGGTCTGTGATATTAGCCCTCATTGGCAGGAAACAAACAAGACGACAGTCAGATATTTTTCCGAGCGCTTCAATCCACAAAAGTAACACTACATGAAGCAGCCACTCTATTTTCTTGAAGAAACAGCCACTCAGTATTCTGGAAGAGGCAGCCACAAGGGGCAGTCTGTCATAATATGCCAAGAGTGTAGAATGTGTGGTTCTCAGCAGTGAGATCAGCAAAAACTAAAACAGCCAGCCAGGAAAGCAAGAGACTTCCTCGCTGTAAATCTGGTGTCAGACAAGGCCATGATCACTGTGTGCGCAGTAAGAGTGCACCAAGTTTGTTTTTGGATATGAATATCTGCCTCAAAGATGCTGAGATACGAAACACATGACGTCTGTTTATTTGGCCTGAGTTATGGGTTAATAAAGAGAACACGCTGACCTCCTTCCTGAATGAAGTACTCTCTTTAGGAAGCTTTTCACATGAACAAAGGTTTATATAATCCTGCTAACACAAATTTGCAATAGCTTTGACACACACACACACACACACACACACACACACACACACACACACACATATATATATATATTGTCCAATCATTGAAATGGCCAGGAATTTTAAAATGTCATGTAGATATGTACAATATAATGAGTCAGATTAGGCCTCTGTAATCTAGATCATAAAAGACCTCCTTCAGGTGAATCATACTGAAGAAATAGGTTTATGCACATTTCCATGAATAACTCAGTTGAGAAAATAAATGATTCAATAATTACGGTGCATTATACACCAGGACGGAAATATATTTACTTCTGATGCAATTACTGCGTGACAGGAACATCAACATTGTTGGCAATTCAGGTCTATCTAAAGCAATTACGATGCTATGAAAGACGAGCATCTGCAATTATCTGTGACCCGAAGCAAGAGGATGCCTACATCGCTTACGTTTGCATTTGTACCCAAACTAGGTGTGGCGAATTACCTTGGAAAATTCTGGCTCTAACAGTGGTTCAACCTCAGGTACAGTACATCGCACAAGTTCATATTGTTTGTCAGCTGTAAAAGTGTACAGGACTGGTTTTTCTATATTGAATTATTTGTTTAATTTCAAACATAATTTGCAGGTTATGTTTCCATAAAAAATTCTAAAACAAACTAGGATCCCATTAAACTTTATGAATGATTCACAAGCAAAACTACTCACGCAACCTTTTTTCTTTCCAGTCCTGATGCACAATTCTGATGCACACAACTCTTTGAAACTTTCAAATATAAATAATAAATATTTTAATAAAATACTTTATTAGTTTTGTTTGTTTAGGCCACTATATATTTGTTCATTACCAAATATTCCTATTTGATTGAGTTACAACTTCATTCTTAAAATACACTTGTGCATTTACAGAATGTCTGTAATCCAGTGCAAACTATTAAAGGTTACTCTGTAAAGTTTATGTTTAACTACACTGGTACATAATGAATTGCAATTTGTAAAAACTTTATTTAGTTTATTAGATGTTTAATACTGTTACTACATTATGAAGTTTTTGTGTAGTCGTGCAGCTGTGAGAAAATGTACAAAACCAGCATTTTGCAAAACATGTTTATTGGTTTCACTAACCAAAGCCACTTCCTAAGTTTTTTTTGTATTTGACACACTGTAGGCAGAGAATGTTTTCTGACCAATTTATTATTATTAAAAAAAACTAAAAACTAAAAAAGACTAGTTAATTTGGAGTAACAGTAGAATGTGCCATGGTATACCCTCTAAGTTTTCCACTGTATGATTCTGGTGAACAAGACTCATATCTGCTTTGCATGGCCTTCCAGTTCCGGTCTTTTGAATATTCCAACACTGCTTTGCATCCCAGCTGTGGTGTCTGTAAGGGTGTGTTGGCCAAGCAATCTACTGTTGGCATTAAATTGTGGTCAGTTGCTATGTGGTTACCGTCAATTCAACTTGCAGGTGTAAAAACGAACTATGCATTTTGTTCAGAATGTATGCATAGATACACCTGGCAGTTTGCGCTTAAAATCACATACAACACAGAAAGGTCTGTCACTGCAGTTCAGCAATATCACATCCTAGCTTTTACAAGATTTCATCAGTTTTTGATGCTTTGGTTCCCAAATTGTTCTGGTCAAAGCTTCTGTTTTAGTTTTCAAAATTTTAATTAAACAAAGACTCATCACAATGAGCTTATATGAGCACATATCTCTTTGTGTGTGTGTGTGTGTGTGTGTGTGTGTGTGTGTGTGTGTGTGTGTGTGTGTGTGGTGTTAAGTATAGAGAATATAAATAATGCATTATTGTGCATAACTAGCAGATGTGCCGTCAGTGGTTCTTTAATATATAAGGGGAATGACGAGAACTTTACTCTTGATCACTCTCACACAATCAGCACAATTAATGTAATCGGATAGCCCCAAAACACATTAATTCATTTCTCACTTACAATCAAATACAATCACAGACATTATGTGGTATGTCCACTAAACAAGACTGTAATGACTAGAAATGATATGTATTATTCTTATTTAGTGTGCGCGAGAGAGAGAGAGAGAGAGAGAGAGAGAGAGAGAGAAAGAATAAGCTTAACATATCCAGAGTCATCAACTGTAAAGTTCCTGTCACTCCCCTCATATATTAAACTAACACTGACGGCAACAAGCACATCTGCTAGCTATGCATGATAATGCATTATTTATGTTCTCTATACTTAACGCCACACACACACACACACACAAACAGTACTACACGACCGACAAAGAGAATATGGCAGAGCTGCAGGATGTGTATTAGTAATAAAGACTGTATTAATGCAGCATTAAAATATCTTCATAAATTTTTGAGCATATATCAGGTTATGATAACTGATTACTTCATGCATATTCAGTGTCAAGGCTGTGTCTAAGATATGATATGTAGATATGTACTGTAGCTTAAAGTAGTTTAATGTACATGTAGCTTGTATTCACATGTAGCTTAATTACCAGTCAATTATTTGAATAATAGCTAGATCAACTTAATGTTTACCAAATTAGATGAGCTAATTAGTTATAATTAAATAATGGATATATTATTAATGGATATATTATTAATCTCATCATATAAGGTGGCAGCTTAGTGGTTAGCAATGCCGTCATGCACCTCGAGGTACAGGTTCGAATTGCCTGTACTAGAGTGTGAATTTTGCCTGGATGTTCGACCAAGGTCGCAAAATGAGAATAAATAGAATGCTAATTCCCATTGGCCTCCACGGTCCATAGTTAGACAACAGAGGTCCCTGGATGGATGGACCATTTAAGGTACAAAATTGTTTAAAAATCCATTACATTGAAGCATTGTGTAAAATTCTGTAAGATAACCCTGCCTGTAAAAAAAAAAAAAATAATAAAAATTAAATTGTGCTGTAAGTTCGATGTAATGTTTGGTATATGTTACATTTTAGCAGGATTCACAAAAACAACTATGCTAACACGCTAAATTAATTCTAGATGCCTGTTACACTCTGACATGACACACAGGATAGTCAGTGAAAACTGAGCCAACATGCGGAAACTACGTGAGTTACGTGTCACTCTCTGACAGGCATTTCACTGGAAATCATGCTAATCAAATGTCAGTCAGTAGTTAAACTCTGACGCAAGGCATGTACAGTATTGTCACTGAAACCTGAGCAAACATGCTGAATTAATGTTAGATTATTTGTTACATTCTGACAGGACCTGCAGTGAAAAGTTAGCTAAACTGGCTAAAATGCTGAACGGAAGGGAGATGCTAGTTACATGCTGACAGGAACCATATGATTGCCACTTAAAACTTAGCTAACATACTGAATTTAAATTGTACTGTAATTCTCACTGAAAAGTCATATTTTTATTCCACTCTGAGGGGATTCACATGATTGTCACTGAAAGTGTGTCAGGGGTAGCACAGTGGGTGAGGTGTTGCATGAAAACTAAGCCAACATGCTAAACCTACATTACAGATACTTTTTTACATTCTCACGTGACTCACGATGTCATTGAATTAGCATTAGCTACTTGTAATACAGTTTCTGTCCCAAACATGAGTCAAAGAACAACAGATATTTTTATACGCTTTTCTAGCCCCAAGCTAGAGTAAAAAAACGCGGACTGTGTTAGAACAAGAAAATGACTGGGAAAGGTTTCAATGTGGCGATGGTGATCTGTAAATAAAGTAACCTTGCATGTTTGCTTATAGCATGCAGGAATACGTCTGTGACTAGTCATTCGCTGATCAAGTCAAACTGATTTTGGCATTGTTGTTTTTTCCCTGTAGCAGGTGGTTCTAAATAGTATAGCAAACACTACAAGCCTGGATTACTCTAAGAACATAAATGATTGTCATTGCCATTGTAACACTGGCCATAAATAACGTTGAACTTCTTATGTGCATACATATACTATACACCGATATATATGATGCATGTAAAGGAAGATTTTCAATGGAGTTTAGGTTACTTACAGCAATACCAGATTATTCAGAAACTTCAAACACAATGCATTCATTGACAAGGTTTTTTTTTTTTGGTTAAAAAAAAGCTTATATAGGACAGGCAGTGAACCTTTCTGGGAAGAGGAGTATGACATGCTTACTCAGGAAAACAGCATGATTTCTGCTTAGAGCACACATAAGTGACACATCACCTCTCAGCACAAGGGAAAGCATAACAATGCGAACTAAAGAGTGTGTGACCTTCCGGTGCTTACACAAGAACCATTCTAGTCTGAGAGGTCCTGAAAGAAACATAGTTCCTCTTAACCGCTATACCAAGTGTGTGTTGTGACAATCAGGCTGTTACAGTACTTACAAACAGAAATGTACAGCAGCGTGTGAAACTTGGCCGTGGGCTGTATAGAGTATCTTTATGTATGAACAAACAAGATTTAATGTTTGTGTCAGTTGGAATGCCTGAATGGAAACTATATACAGTACTGTTAAGCAATTATTTTAAGCAACATAATAGTCCATAGATTCTTTTTTACATAGTACATACTGTATGCAACAAGGCATGCAGTAATAAACAATAATCAGTGGCATGGTGGGATAATCCACTGATTAATGATAATTGTTCATTAATTTCCAATAAGCGCATGTCCAAAATGTCTGTTTTTTCCCTGGAAAAAGGTCTGTCTTATTATATGCCACAAAAATCTGTAAACAATTACAATTTGATTAAGTGAAGAATAGTGCATTTTTGGTCATTTATACATAGATTTAATGATGAGAACAAGTTAGTTTATTCTATCACTTTTAGCAGCTCTAAGCACTTGTTCCTATTGTTTTTCTTTCACTTGGTGTCAGTAAGACAAAAAAAAATGCAGTTGGACATGTTTCAGAGACATCGCAAACTCCACTGACCTTTGGGAAACTTACTTTTAGAAAAGCTCAGACTCCATTCTGAATAAAAACACAATATCCTATTAACGATTACACATTTCTACTTGTAAAATAATAAGTTTTTCTTGTTTATTCTTAGGCTTACATTGTATTATGTGGCATGTCCATCATACAAGTCCCTGTCAACAAGCTGTTACTATAGAAACAATAGGGTACAATTAACAGTTGTATGATATGTACTGTATATCTGCAATTTTTATTGCAACTGAAACTACTGTCACTTTAAACCTTTCTACCACACATTCACAAAAACAAGTTCCCACTGTGGTGGAGACAGTGGAGGTTATTCTGCTCCTCCTTGTGACTCTCATTTGTGCTGATCCTGTTAGCACCTTCCTGGTCATGCAGGACAGACAAAGAGCAAAAAAAAAAAAAAGACTAGTTTTACCAAGAAAAGTGAAATACTGGGGTTTTCAGAGAAACTCTTCATTATATGTGGAGCAGACAGAAGAAGCCATGGTCTGTTACGCCTTGAAAAAGAAAATGCTTTAAAACCTGTTTACTGGTAAATGAGCAAGTGGTGGAAAAGGACACAGCTTCATGAAAAGCAGATTCACATATCAGGCAAAAAAAGTTGCTTTGTTACATAATATGATATGACATAATACTGTATGCTCCCACAAACTGAGAGAATTACATCAGTTACATGTTATGATATCCTGTTTCAATCCTGCAGTCACTTTGCTAGGTCTTATAAAACTTTTATAAAAACCTTCGTATGTCACATTCACCAAGAATCATCATACATTATGGATTATTCCCTAAATAGTATGATATAGTGACTAATAACCACACAACTACAATGAAACTAATGAGTTTAACAGGTATAAGGGCAATCAATTAGTGAACATTTTAACATTGTAAAAGATTAAAAATAAAACATTTAAATAGTCGTTAAAATGATTTAAAGTAATTTGATATATTTAGATATTTTATAATCTGTATTTTCTCTGAACCCTAAACAACAGGAAAATATTTGCTTCGTATAGTCAATTTAGCACCATATTAGTAATAAGTGTCTGTATTTGTGTGAATGGGAAAAGAGTCCAAAGGCCAAAGAACCCTACTAAGGTTAATTAAATATTATACCAATAAAGCAATTACCCAGCCCAAACAGAAAACATTGCTCTGGGGATGTAAGAATTGTTTTGGCTATGCTAACTCATGGGAAAAAAAAGTTGCATCATGTATGACGTCAAAGGTCTGAAGGTCTAAAATAGAACGGAATGTAACAGCAAAGAATTTTCATTCTCTGCCTATGCTGTTTTGGATGCCTTATTTTGGCCATGACGAGAAGATTCTCTAATCAGATAATTGAGGAACTTGGGTTGCCATCATGTCCAGAACCCTACAGTATCTCTCTCAAGTGAACAAACAGTTTAGGTTCTCAGCACACTCAAGAGTCTGTCAAAAAGACATTCAGGACAAATCTTTATGAGTCATTTAGCTTATCTTTACAAAATCTCCTCTTTGGTGTACAGACGGTTTTGAAAATGTTAATCAGAGATTTTTTTTTTCTTGACATGTATGTGAAAGCGTTTTAAATTTAGTCTATGAGCAGAGCAGATACCCACCTTACTGCCTCAAGGCAAAAAAAAAAAAAGAAAGAAAAGAAAAAAAGGGAGTGACAATGTTTCCGGAAATAAACATCTTGCATAAGGATGACGAACAAATTTTTCAATCAGGAGTTCCTTATTCAGTGTTTGCATCTTTGGACAAAAGCAATAGAGTTCACAAACAGATAGTCTTGAGCGTCCTTTCACTTTCATTTATTTCTCTAGAAGTGTTTAAACAAGAGTGGATTATTCACCAAGATCTGTCACGCAATAGAGATGAACACCCTCTCTACACCTAAATATATCTATTGTAAGCCAAAAAAATGTTGATTTTAATTTAGTTTGTAAACAACCCATATTCTCCTGTCATCAGTAAATCAGTAACAGTAAAGCAGCTAGTTCAGCACATATTTGTTACAGGTAAAAAATTAATAATAGCTAAATTTCACTACATTTATCATGTTCATGCTGATTAATAGCCAAAATGGTTAAAAATATCAGAACAACCAAGAGCTAGCCTTCTTTTAGCTCCTTTTAGGTAGCCTTCCAGCTACGCAAATATTAGCAAAGAAGCTCACGTTAGCATTTCAGTATGTCGATTCTAGGGTAGTTTGGTATCATAAAACCTGATGTATACATGTAAAGCAAAGCCCTCATTGTTTTCACACCTGATGAATAGGCTAAACATCATCTTCAAGATCCATCTTCCTAAAAAGTTTATATGTAAAACCAAGCCTACTGTGCGTAACACCCTGATCTTGGTTTCTGGGTCAGATTTGCCTTTTGGTTACAAAAGCTAATAAAATATCAAACTGTGCCCTGCATCGGTATTATTATTAGGAAATACATTACGCCTGCAGGTCAGCACATAATCGTTATGTAAACCTTACACTGATGTCTGAGCTTAGGATTATAATTCATTTTGGAAGAGCATTCGGTTCAACTCATATTGAACATATTCAGTAGCATTAGCTGGATTAGTGCGTGACACTGGGTTGCATTCAATCAACGCCTAACCTTTTATGACTTTTATGATTTTATATTAAATCAGTGCCTTATTTTTGTGATTATGATTATGAAAAGATGAATGCCCCTTGATGATCCTACTAGTCCTGGTGATATTGTATTCCCGACAAACTGTATCTCCTACAAACTAGATCTTGCTGTAAGTAGTGCAGAAGTGACAACTTACCCGACAGTCGCGCTGTAGGGTCTTCATCAAAGCATTGTAGGTCTCTGTGTCAAAGAACAAGCCTTCGTGCATGTCCTGAAAGTCCAGGTCTTTATAAGTTGGACAGGACTTCTCGCGCTCTTTTCGAGAGGCCCGGCGCTTATACGTGGAACCTTTGAGATCATATTTGTAGTGCATTTTTACAGAGCGGGGCAGGACATTGTTCATAACCACTACACGGATGTTCATCCCACCCGACTGCATGCAGTAGAGACCGTAGAACTTTGGCAAGAGAGTCCTGGGGTTCTGGTTGAGGTTCTGTGCGAATAGAAGGACATAACAAAGAGATTGGTCGCTTTGCTTCAGATGACAACTTTCAAGACTTTATACTCTAGCCTTTACATTTTCTGGACAACAATTACATATAACAACTAATAATAATAAACATTTGATGTAATAAGCATTTGATGATTGTATCTACTGGATCTACTGGGGAGCACAATACTTAATTTAGTTGTATTTTCTATACGGTATATATAGAAGGTGATTAAATGAAAGAAATTGGAACAAATGTTGCAATTCAACAGGCTAGGAAGTACCTAAAGATGCAATTTAAAATGAGGTTGTTTACATAACAACCTCAGCAGCAACCTCACTTCCCCTCAGCATTCTGCATCACTAGTAAACTAATCATCATCTGTCATCATCTGCACCTCTTCATGAATTTCATGGGTTCATGCCTGAAGTTAGATGTTTTTATATTTGAACGATTAATAGGTCAAAAACTTTCCTCTTAACGTGGTCAGGTACATGGACTGGACAGAAAATGTGAGCCAAAAACTTGCCATAAATGAGAGGCCTTCAGTCTAGATAACTATTCCTCAAGATTACATAAAAAAATACAAAGACGTCTGGCTCTCTGGAAGAAGAATATGAAGAAATGATGGATGGCCCAAAATCTTTGGACAGTACTGCATATATAAGATAATGGACTAGTTTAGTCATAACACTTAGCCTGAGTGTTCAATGCAATACTTGTTTAAACATTTACTGTAAGTACAGAATAAACATGGCAGGGTGTGCTACTACAGGAAAGTAATCATAGGCAGAGTGCTGTGGTGCAGCCTGATGCAAGTGGAATTACTATTATCACCATGGAATTGATTCTTTTCAAATATCTATTTATCAATGAATGACTTTCATTCATTGTTCTACTTTTAACAATATATAGTCACTTGGACTAAACATGCACAATGGGTGCAGGCACATGCTATGACCTCTTCCTTCCTTATGCACTATAAGTATTATCTTGACCAGGGATAAGGTACATGACAAAATCAAATGGCAATAAATACCATTTGCTACCCAAATGTTGCGTTTGCAAAAGAAAGCATCGTACAAAGCATTTCCTTTTTAATCTTGTGGTTGTGATGAACTCACTCCCCTTCCAGAAGCCTGACAGCTGTTCTGCTGGAAGGCATATCTTCACAGCATTCATTGACTGAGCCCTTATTAAGAGCTGAGAGGAGTAGAGGAAAGCAAAAAAAGAAAAAAAAAGAAAATGGCATGAAGTGAAGGAATGAGTAAAACTTTGAGAAAAGATCCAGACTCACCATGTAATAGCCTGGCAGCAGTTTCTGAAGAAACTCAGCCTCCTTGTGCTGCAAGGTTTTAATGATGAACTCGTCATCGCTAGTCAGGTAGAAGAGCGAGCCACTGGCCCCGGGGTTGGACAGCTCGATCAGGGGCTCCTTGCAGATCGAGTACTGTGTGAGAGGAAGTTATATTGTATCACTGCTTGACTGGATATACATGAGAAGACGCATTATATGGCCAGTGGTGATGGTCTCCGCATCTGCATAAACACTATACTATATATACGCCCTGCGTATGAAAAGTTCGGGAACTCTATGGTCGTTCCTGATTTTTATTTCTTTCTACATTGTAGAGTAATGCTGAAGGCGTTGTGATGCAATAATCTCCTTTGAACAGTTAATGTTGAGATGTACTACTTATGCTCTGTAAAGCCTTCATAACGACTCAAATCTGAGGTGCTGTAAGTTCGTGATTTTTGAGGCTGGTATAGAGGTCGAAATGAACTTCTTCTCTGCAGCAGAGGAAAGTTTTGGTCTTGTCTTCCTGAGAATGCATTAGCATTATTTCTGAATGGATTATAGTATTTATTAACAACTATTTAAATAATAAATGGGATATATATGGCCATATAGTGTAGAAGGAAGACACAGACTCATCAATCCTCAGGTTGTTGTACACCTATTACACCTCTGTACCAGGTTTAGTCCATGACCCATGAGGAATTTCTTTCAGTGGTGAAAAACAAAGCACTTGTAAGTTCCTCTAGGTAAAGAAGTTTGCTAAAATTCTTTAAATGTAAATCTTGTGACTTTCAGATATAAGACAATGAACCCAGGAAGTCCAGACAAAAAAAAAAGAAGACAGGAACCAGGAAGCCCAAACAGAAAGAATATCTAATTTCAACAATGTCATCTCATGTGTAACAGCAAACCAGTCAGACCTCACACACTTGAAAGCCGGTGACAAATCAACATGCCATACTGTGTTACAGACAGGTAGTCGTCTGCATTGCAATCCTCCGTCACACAGTACTGCAAACACAAACACACGCTCGTTTGAAAAGGTCACTAAAAGGGAGGCTCGAATGATGGGAGATGAAAGTGAAAAGTTTTAGCATGGATTGTTAAATGGATTTTTTGAAAGAATTTTTTTTTTTTTTTCATTTTGTATGGTGTTATTTTGTGAGGTGTTGTTGCAGTGAGGAAAATAAAAACCTGAACAAACTCTAGTACACTGCTACCCATAAACAGAATGGCTGGTTAATCAAACTCCTGAACAAACTTTATGCTACTATCTCCATGCACATACACACACACACACACACACACACACACACACACACACACACACACACACACACACACACACACACACAAGCACAGAGTGCCCGCGTCTGGTTAATGAAAATGAGCGGTGAGTTTATGCCCAGAGCACAAACACAAAGGCATTTGCATTTGGACCTGTTCTGATGTGCTCTTAAAGGTACACTCTGGTCCTCTCTCACTCATTCTCTATACCGCTTACACTGTACAATATCGGGCGAAGCCTAGCGGGTATAAGGTAGGGTACACCCTGGAAGTGTACACCCTGGACCCATAGCCCCTTCGATGGACACCCAATCACACATATATTCGTTCACTCACTCACACATTACACGAAATTTGGTAACAGTGCAAAAAAGAACTGAAAGCATGTGTACTCTCAAATTATAATGAATGTCTAATTAACACATTAACACTGATTATCAATTATATACGAGCATACTGGTGACAGGATCATGGGCATCCAAGGCTCTTTATTGTCTATGGAGAGCAAAGGACAGACTTGTCAGCCAAAACCACCAACCTTGCCTCAAAATTCCCCAAATCAAAATCTGATCGATCCCCCATGGGACGCGCCGAACAAAAGAAATCTGATCCACGGAGGCCCCACCCCGCAACCTACAGCACCCAAAGGATCAGCTGCCAAAGTCATGGTGCCAAACACCACAGCACACCTCTACAGTATACATATTGTAAATTCTTTCCCTGAGGGGTCAGAGCTGCCCTGGTGGCATAAGGGGAACCTACTGTACATACTGAGCATAATGTTAGGGCTGATCAGTTTATAAAGGCTGGTGGTCTTTAAGATATAAACAGTAAGAGCTCGGTGGTAAAGCCGTTGGATTCTAATCAGAAGGTTGTGAGTTCAAATCCCAGTACTGCCAAGCTGCCATTGCTAACTGTCAACAGCTCGGTTTTATAAAAGGCATAAATGTCATTTGCTGTGGATAAGGGTGCCTACCAAATGCTGAACATCTAACGTTATACACACAGTGTAACCAGACCAACGCTATTATTTAGCTAGTGTTAAATAACTAACCAGCCAAACTCATGATCAAGATTAGATTTATTATTATCAGTAATAAAATTACAACAGACTTCGGGAAAGTGTAAGCAAGTGATATGACTTTATACTGTTTTGTTCCCCTTTTGAAAAGCTGTATAAAACTATAAATATCCACTTTTTGCAAAGCTTTTATCTTCTGTCTGTCTCATCCTGAAACCTATGTAATTAATACTTCAGTGCAATAATTATAGTTTTGAATTTGCCCCATATAGCCTTAGGAGTTTACATTTTTCACTGTAATAACTACCTTTGGACATGTGTTTTTTTGTGAGTTTCAGCTAAACAGGTTTTCTGTTTTTATCTCAGTACACATCAACTTCTGAGTCACAGCATCTTGTTCGCATGCATTTCAAGTTACATAGTAGGAAAATCAATATAGCATGCTGTCTCCTTTTCTTTACTAATGTTTTATGCTTTTCTTTCACACTATGTTCTTTCATCCTCTTGTTCCCTCAAATGCAGAAAGATGACGCTATGAATGACGACATGATGAAAATGTTAAAGCATTCAGGAATGTTAATATCCTGTCTCTAGGCCTCAGCAGACGTTCTGTTCAGAGAATGTCCTACACAGTAAAATCCTCAGTGTTGTTTTAATACTTTCAGAGCCCTTTTGAGTCTAACCGGACTTATATAAACACTGTAATGTGTTAATCTGGGTGTTAATTCAGCCCTGGGAAATTTTGCTGTGTAGTCTTACAGATATACTCACTGATCCCCGGTGATAACCAAAAAAGTTGCCGTATTCCATTATGGCACATAAAGAGAGATATAGGACTGTAGGTTTGTGACAATAAAAGAAGAAAAGAAAACGTGAGGCGATGTGTGGCATGCTTTTGAGAGCCTCTTCTGTGCCCTGAGGCTAATTACTGCCTGATTATAATCCACTGCACAAGCAAGGCGATTACCAAGATGACTGCAATAGTATGGCTAATTAATGTCTTGTGAAGCATACACACGCACACACCTACATATTTGCATGTTGACCTGCGTAAATAAATGCATGTACATACATACACACACACACACACACACACACACACACACACACACACACACACACACACACACACACTTTGTGCATGCCTGTCTGTATAGTGCATGCACACCTAAAAGAAGCTTCTTAATCACTCAAACACACACAAATGCAATGCCCTGAAAATGAAATGCGCACACTAACAGCAGGGTTACTGCAGAGGCACTGCAGATGCTGAAATCCCATCTGGACTAGTGAGCACTTTCAGCAACTACAGTTGTACTAAATTAACATCTTAAGCACACCGGGCAAATCTCTGAGCAATGTGAAGTAAGACCTAATGCTCTAAATAATTAGTAAAAAGAAAAAAAAAAAGGTGCTCATTAGTCACTTCTTTATAATCCTTTGGTAATTAGGACACGTGTTTAGAACCTTAACCCAGACCTGAGGGATAACTGGTAGCAAAAGTTTTTATTTCAGTTAATCATTAGCCAGACACCGAGTGTACACCTGTAATTTAAATAAGGAACAATTCATCCTGCAATATAACAAGCTGTATCTTTGTGTGGAAATTAGCAATATAACGATGAGTAATCCTTACCAGGTAGTCATCTGGTTTGATTCCAAACAGCTCCCGGAAGTACCGGAAGGCCAACGGGGCATAGGTTTTGAACCGGAAATCAGGGTAGTGGTGTGCTGGAGTCAGGTTGCTCCCCTCGCTGTGATGAAACAGATAATCATAATCATATAATCACAGCTGTAACAATACATAACCATAGTTCATTAAATGGATACCACAATGTCCTTTAATCTCTATCTATTACTTGTGTAACAATTACTACAGAAAAGGCTTCAACACATTTCACTTTGCCAAGAAAAGAAGATGGATGACTACTACTACTAAACTCACTTACAATGGAAGTTGTAAGGGCCATTGTTGTGGTCAAACACAGCGTATAGGTATATATAAGAATCATAATCGACAGTATAGTACATATACATAAACATATTTGTAACTTTTCTTTCATGGGAAATTCCATTGTATCTTGCTGTTGTTGGTTTTTGGCTCCCATCGCCACAGCAGACTATCCAATCCGTACAGGGTTTAAGCCGGATGCCCTTCCTAACACAACCCTCCCATTTTATCTGGGCTGGCACTGCATTCAGTCCCTTTGGGTTTGAGCATTGGGTGGGAACTGAACCTGGGCCTGGAAAGATTCCATTGGATAATAATAATCATAATAATAATAAAAAAATTAATGGACTGCAATTTTTTGTGCATCATTTGCACCACTTTGGAATTTGATGGCAACACCTTGACCTTGACATTAAAACTGCAATCTGGCACTGAGACAGATTGTAAACTTTTGTCTTGGTTTGAACATTTGCGAGAATACATTAGAAAAATAAAAAAGTCCAAAAAAGTGCAGTCCCATTTATTGGGACTTTCATATTTATATAACTTTCACATGTATCAGATCAAGATTATGTTGGCATATAATATGAATATAAAGTAATGCTAAACCTCTGAAGAAAAAAATACAATGTCTAACAAAAATGCTTCTTTGGCCTGAAATAGGGAGTGAAAGTTCCCAGGCGAAATTATACTGTATCCCTGAGGACTAGACGTCATTTGATTTTTTACAGCCTCCATTCACAAAGTCCTTGTTTGGAACGTGACCCACCAGAGGCAAATAGGCAACACAATCATTGACACGGAACACTGTGAACAATCCCCGAGGCCAAGGAGGTCCCCGTCCTGTCTTACTGTGGCTCCAATGCTGCACAAAAAGACCAAACAGGAAAACATGCAACCCTGCAGACCTGGGTAGCTTGAAAAAATACTGAGTGGGAAAAACTTCAACAAACCTTAAACACACCAACAATCTAACTTGAGTAAAAATAGTGAGTGGACGGATAAGCACTTATCAATATAAAAACAAATGGAATTTATATAACTTTATATTTATCGTTATTGCATGCCAGTTGGTGCGAATGGTATACTCGATACCGAAGCCAACAATGCCAAAGGTTTCACATTAGCTGCTCTTAATAATGTCAGAAGTTGTGATTTTGTGCATTAGCACATGAAAGTGCAGGGAGATGCCAAGCATGCTTGGCAGGAAGTGGAAATATGACTGCCAGTGCGCTGCTGTTTTCCTTTTTGTAGCCAGCACAATATGGATTCCTAATGTTTTTTCATTTCAGTGAGACATTTAGGTTAGGTCTTTGAGTAACCTGCCAAGGCGTTATGGAGACAAATGACCTGGCAACAAGTGGATGATTTTAATATATAGCTACACAATTAAATCGTTCATGGCCAGTGAAAGAGCTTGGTGATTTCCAACATATTTAAGTGATATACTGTAGAAACAATGACATTTAAATAGGGATATTCCAGCTACAATGAACATATCCTTATTGCAGGTCAAGTGCATAGTCACTGTAAACCTTGTATTAAGTGAAAGGGTGTCACGGACTAACCGGAGATGAAGCAGAAGACTAGCAGTTAGCCCTGTAGCGTGGATGGTAAACCCAAACGCGGAAGTAGCGCGAGCAGGCAGGATAACCACGCTAGTTATTCTTAGAACTCTCCCGAAGCGAGAGCAAGAGTTTACACAAATAAACCCGCGTTCTAAATACATACACCCAATCAGAAGCGATAACCCAAGAAAGTGAGTACTCACGTTTGGACGAGCGAGGCGTCGGCGATAGCATGGGCATAACTCAATGACTGAGCAATGTGATGCGTCATCTTGTTTCCTTTTATGCTTCCTGAAACCCGACCGTATTACTTCCGGGTCCGAAAAAGCCGGTCAAAAAAGTGTTATGAGTGTGCATGACAGTACTGGCCCAGGACCGACTCGACGGGTCCGGTGGAGGATTCACGCACGGTAGTCCCGATGAGTTCGGTCTAAGATCAACCGAAAGCCGAATCAAGATCTCTCCTCGACTGTAACCTTCCCAATCCACCAGGTAATGGAGCCCTCTGCCCCGAGGACGTGAGTCAAGGATCCGGCGAACGGTGTAGGCGGGACCACCCTCAATCATACGGGGAGGAGGAGCAGGGTGGGTGGGTGGAACCATTGGTGAGGTGATGAAGGGTTTGAGCTGGGAGGTGGGGAATACCGGATGGATCCGGAGCGCCGCAGGCAGCTGGAGCCGGTAGGTGACAGGGTTAATCCGGAGGTTGATGCGGTATGGTCCGATGAATCTGGGTGACAGTTTTCTTGACTCAGTCTGCAGGTGTAGGTTTTTTGTTGAAAGCCATACCTTATCACCTACTTGGTACATTCGTCCCGGTGGGTGTTGACGGCGATGTTGCAGGGTGTAGCGGCGATTGGCCTTTTGAATGGCGTGGTTTGCTTGTCTCCAAAGCCGTCGACACCGGCGAACCAACTGTTGGGCCGACGGCACTTCCATCTCCGGTTCCTGATGATCGAACATCGGAGGTTGGAAGCCGTAGCATACCTCAAATGGGCTTAGGTTGGTGGCAGAAGATAGGTGGAGGTTGTGGGATAGTTCAGCCCAAATGAGGTAGCGGGCCCAGGAGCACTGGCGATCAGCAATAAAGCATCTCAGGTAGCGCTCCAGTTGTTGGTTGGTTCGCTCCGTCTGACCGTTAGTCTGTGGGTGGTAACCGGAGGACAGACTGCAGGTGGAATTGATCAGACGGCAGAAGGCCTTCCAGAACCGGGACGTGAACTGGGGCCCCCTGTCCGAGACGATGTCCTTTGGGAACCCATGCAGGCGGACTACGTGCTCTAATATCAGCTCAGCTGTCCTTTTAGCTGACGGGAAGCCGGAGAGGGCCACCAGGTGAACAGCTTTGGAGAACCGGTCGACGATGGTGAGGATGGTGTCCCTTCCTTCCGAAACCAGCAGGCCCGTGATGAAGTCAACGGCAATGTGTGTCCAGGGTCGGCGGGGAACCGGGAGTGGTTGAAGTTCCCCGGGTGATGGTCTGTTGCTGTCCTTGGACCTGGCACACACTGGGCACGCCTGGACGAACTCATCTACGTCCTTCTTCATACTGGGCCACCAGAAAGCACGTTGTACAAACAGTAGGGTCAGCCGTCTCCCGGGGTGTCCTGAAAGGGGAGAGGAGTGTCCCCACTGAAGCACTTCGGCCCTGATGGCGTTGGGGACGTAGAGTCGGCCAGGCGGCACACCTGCTGGTGCGGTCTCCGTAGCTTGTGCCTGGCGAACCCTCGTCTCCAGGTCCCACCTGAGCGGTGCGAGGATTTTGGTGGCTGGTAGTACAGGCGCGGGGGTATGACAGGTGGAAATTGTAATTTTCGAAGAATAGTGCCCATCGCGCCTGTCTGGGGTTCAGCTGTTTTAACGTGCGGATTGTAATGAGGTTTTGGTGGTCGGTCCAGACGATGAACGGCTCTCTGGCGCCCTGGAGCCAGTGTCGCCATTCCTCCAAGGCCCACTTTATGGCCAGCAGCTCGCGGTCCCCTACTCCGTATCGCTGCTGAGTGGCGTCAAATTTCTTGGAGAAAAAACTGCAGGGCTGCAGTTTTTGGTCTGGACCTCGCTGGGAGAGAACAGCCCCGGCGCCCACATCCGAAGCGTCCACCTCCACAACGAATGGTTTATCAGCATCCGGGTGAAGGAGGAGGGGAGCAGTGGTGAAGCGGCGACAGAGCTCATGGAAGGCGGAGACAGCAGTTGGGGTGAGATTGAAAGGGTGAGATGATGGGCGGGTCAGAGCGGTTAGTGGCGCTGCAACGGTACTGTAGTCCCGGATAAAGCGGCGATAAAAATTGGCAAACCCGAGAAATCTCTGGAGCTGTTTAAGAGTCTTGGGTAGGGGCCAATGACTCACAACTTCCAATTTCTGCGGGTCCATGGCCACACCCTGGGGCGAGATGACAAAACCCAGGAACGTGGTGGAGCGCTCGTGGAAAGCGCACTTCTCCAACTTACAGTACAGCTGGTGGGCGAGCAATCTCTTTAGGACCGCTCTGACATGCTGGATGTGCTCGTTGAGTGTTCGGGAGTAGATGAGGATGTCGTCCAGGTAGACGAACACCCAACGGCCTAACATGTCTCTGAGATCGTCATTTATGAACTGTTGGAAAGCGGCAGGTGCGTTGCAGAGACCAAACGGGATGACCAGAATTTCGTAGTGTCCTGTAGGGGTGATGAAGGCCGTCTTCCACTCATCGCCCTCTCTGATGCGCACCAAGTTGTAGGCGCTCCGGAGGTCCAACTTAGTGAAGATGGTGGCACTAGAGAGGGCGTCCAGGGCAGAGTTGGTAAGAGGCAATGGATGTCGGTTCTTTATGGTAATATTGTTGAGCCCCCGGTAATCGACACAGGGACGTAGACTACCATCGCGTTTCTTGACGAAAAAGAACCCCGCAGCGGCAGGTGAGGAGGAGGGCCGGATGGTACCATGGCGAAGTCCACTGGAAACATACTCCTCCATCGCCTGCGTCTCGGTGTTGGACAATGAATAGAGATGGCCGCGGGGTGGTGTCGCACCTGGCTGAAGATCGATCGCCAGGTCGTATGCGCGATGAGGTGGTAGATGGGTCGCACGTCTCTTACAAAAGACTTCAGCCAGGTCCCGGTAGTCTAGCGGGATTTTATCTGTGTCGACATCGGGGCCTCGGACTCCCTAGAGCACGTCCCAGCCTCGGCCCGTAGGCAAAGCTCAGTGCAGGTCGGCCCCCATTGGAGGATCCGGCTTTGGGTCCAGGATATGAGCGGGTCGTGTTGCAGCAGCCAAGGGTGTCCGAGGATGATAGGTGGTGAGGAAATGGTGGTGGTGTGAAACTGGATCTGTTCTCGATGTTGGTTAATGATGAGGGTGATAGGTTGGGTTTGAAAGGAGATGGGGCTGGAGGAGAGAGGCCGACCATCGACTGATGTAATGGTTACAGGCTGGGATAACGCCTCAATCTTTATCCCCAATTTTTTGGCATAGGAAGAGTCAATGAAGTTACCTGATGCCCCGGAGTCGACGAACGCGGTACTTCCGACCCGTTTGTGGCCAAACTGGAGATATACTTTAACCGTGAGACGGGAATCATTGGTCATGGTGGTGGAGAGGGACATGGGACCCGGTGAGTTCCTCCCATTTCTCACCGGGGCTGTGCGTTTCCCGGCCGCAGAGGACAGATGGCCCGATGATGTGCAGAAGATCCACAATACGCGCAGAGCCCCTCTCTGAATCGGCGTTCCCGTTCTGCAGCGGTCAAGGAGGGGCGCCCTAATTGCATGGGTTCCCCGACTCCTGTGTCAACCACGGCGGGAGGTGGAGTACCGACGGTCCTGGTGGGTGCTGCAGTGAATGGGGCGTGGACTTCTGGAACTGGTGAGCGGGAGAGGAAGGGCGTGGTGTGTGGTAGTGCAGTCATGGTGGGTGGCAGGGTACGAGGAGCTGGCTTGGGGCGAACGAGCAGCCGTTGGTCGATCCGGAGGGCGAGTTGAATTAAACCCTCCAAGGTAGCTGGAAGCTCTCATCCGGCGAGCTCGTCTTTTATCCGTGCAGCCAGTCCCTCGTAGTAGGCCGTCCGGAGTGCGGAGTCTCCCCAGTCGGTCTGTACGGCGAGAGTACGAAACTCCGCGGTGTATCGGCTCACGGACGACCCTCCCTGCTTTAGATGGTACAACTTGGAGTCGGTCTCCACCTCAGCAGCTGGATGCTCAAAGGTGAGCTTGAGCTGGCGGGTGAACTCGGTGTAGGAGTAGGCGACATCTGAATCTGAACGAAGAACCGCCGGGGCCCACTCAGCTGCCTGCCCGGATAGCAACGAAACGAGAAGAGCAATGCGCAGTCGGTCTGTGGAGTATCTGGTGGAATTAAACTCAAACACAAGCTCCAATGCAGTTAGAAAAACACTGCACTTCCCATCCGTGCCATTCCATTTATCCGGTAAAGATAGAAAAACCTCAGAAGGTGGAGAGGGAGTTGGCGGCGCAGCAGCTGCTGCGATGGGCGTGGCCACAGCCGGCTGAGCGGCCGCCCCGCGGAGGGTCGCATTCTCCCGTCGCAGCTCCGCCACCTCGCGGCGCAAGGCCGCGACGCCCTGGAGCTCCGTGCGGAGCGATGCGACTTCACCACGGAGCTGATCGATCAGCTTAGCATGCCGGTCAACCACATCGCAGAGGTGAGCAAACTCCGCTGGGTTTACTGCCGGTGGCTCAGTCATTCTGTCACGGACTAACCGGAGATGAAGCAGAAGACATAGCAGTTAGCCCTGTAGCGTGGATGGTAAACCCAAACGCGGAAGTAGCGCGAGTAGGCAGGATAACCACGCAAGTTATTCTTAGAACTCTCCCGAAGCGAGAGCAAGAGTTTACACAAATAAACCCGCGTTCTAAATACACACACCCAATCAGAAGCGATAACCCAAGAAAGTGAGTACTCACGTTTGGACGAGCGAGGCGACGGCGATAGCACGGGCATAACTCAATGACTGAGCGATGTGATGCGTCATCTTGTTTCCTTTTATGCTTCCTGAAACCCGACCGTATTACTTCCGGGTCCTAGTGCCGGTCGTGTTATGAGTGTGCATGACAGACAATATTAAATGAATTAATTCTAATTAATTAAAGTAACACTTGGGAATGGAATTGGTTTATATGGTGTAGACATGTGGAATAATAACAACCCTGGCATTAAAAAAAACTGTAGCTGGGCCTCAGTTACATCTGCAAATCTTGCGGGCCAGGTCAATGCAAATACAGCTATTTACTCATGTCATTGAAATACAGTATATCCCTGAAAATATTACATGTACTGTAAATAATAATCAGTAATAAACCTATTATCAGTGCCATGGTGAAAGAGCACCATGATTGGGATAGATGGCTATTTTCATTTTTTTTTTAGTGCTGAAGGGTTAAGTATAAACATCTTGTATTGGTCTGTGAAATCTTTTTTTTTTCACAGACAACTTGTTGACTGGTTGATTTAAACAACTTGTTGGCAACTAAAACATTAACTGCAGCTGCAGCAAGTATCCAACACAAGGCTCCTAACTATTTCCTTTTTTTTTTTTTTTGGTGTATAACAAACCACATAATTAGAAACTGAACACTAAGTTAATTAATAAAATAATTTCTACAACAATGGCAAATTTAAATTATTTATACATCAGGATGTACACAGCCACAGAACATACTAGAGTATTAAAATGTCATATAATCAAGCTACAATAACACTAAACATGTTGTTCACTGCATTCGTTTTTAAATTTACACACGTTTACTTCCTTTCTAAAGAAATTCTACAACATAAAAATATAGTTATGTAAAATCCATTCGTTTAGAGAGAGAAACTGGAAAGGTATAAGCAGTTAGAATGTACTTAAATTCTAAATATGTTCTGGACATTTCTCTAGTTTCATTATGATTAAAGTTATATTATACATAATATTATACCATTTAGTTACATATGTTAAGTGCAATCTGAGGAGGCAGGTGTTTATCTTGCTTGTTGAAGATCTTTCCATTGGGCTGCACCCTCCAAGTCACTGTCGTGTTCACCACGCCCAATCCGTCCAGCTTCTGCTTGATCTGAAGAACAAGGAGAGTTTATTTTTGCAAAGTAATGCTGTATAGTCATGTCCTAGTAGTTTATTTATTCATCTATTTATTTACATATTTTGCAGTTAAGTATTCATGCTACATTTTATGTGGACATTTGTACATTTTTGTAAGAATGAAAGCTACCTGTCATCTGAATTTGTAAGGGACTACCACTAGAGGTCACTGTGTGCACATGTTTGTTTTTGCTTTGTAGTTTTTGTTAATCGACTCCGAGAAGGCACCTTGGTCAGGTGATGCGGGTGCTCACCTGAACCGAGGTAGCTCATTATTAGTGTTATAAATTAATACTGTCAGTGGGCATGTGTTTTGGTTTTGTTATGTTTTATTTTACTTATGTTTGTTTATTTGGGCTCTGTTGTGTTCTGTGATTTGTATAATATGTAAGTGTGTCTTCCTAGTTTATTTTGTGTATGCATATGTGTACTGTGTTGAGTGTTTCTTCAGTTTCCTTTAGCCTCCAGTGCGCTCCTCTAGCCTCCTCTAGTATTCGTGTCAGTCCTAAAAGCCTTCGTGTCAGTCCTACACGAAATGCTTGATGGGTCTAAAATGCTTGAGGTGTCTGTAAAAGACTAGAAAAGTCTAGATATGTTAAGAGACTGGGTATGCGTATGTTTGTCCAGAGCCCTATGTTTTATTTGTGTGTTTGTGCACAATTAAAGACTATGTTGATACAACCCCTCTGTGCCTATGCTTGCCTTCTCTGCCCACGGCAATAACATCCACCCAAACTGCCTGTCATACCAGTTCGTGACAGAATTCCTTGAATTTTTTCAGGTTTACTAATTTCTTTGATAGAATGACTCTGAATCACTCTGTAAAATGGATAGCAACAAGCGACAGTACTTATTTGTCCATGTATATATGAGTTATAATGAATGAGTTCTGTTCCAGGAGCACGTTCGTAAGCTACGTTTGTTTTGTGTCCGACAAAGGGAATCTTTGACCCTGACAGGAAAGAAAGAGGAGGAGGACAAGGGAGGTTTATTGAGTAGGACGATTTTCACACACACACACACACACACACACACATGGATGTTGACTTTACATGAACTGCAAACTAAGTTTCTCGCAATGCAGGTGCTACTGGTATGTGAAACGTATACGCCATGCAACTCACCTGCTGCAAAGTGGACAACTGGACAGCAGGATCAAGGACACTTACATCAGACTTCACCTGGAGATTTATTATCTGTACCTGCTTCACTATTAGAACTGTAATGAACACATTTGTTTGTCCATATTAATGACCACCTCAGAATTATTCTTATTGTGCCATGTTTTAAGCTATGAAATATAAACTGTACCAAAATTTAGGACATGTAATTCAATGAAGGAATCTATCCAAAATCACTGCTTTAAAAAAAAAAAAAAAAAGCCATGAAAGAAAGACTCACTGGTGTGGCAGTAGAAGACTTTTAGATCGCTGCAGGCTCCATTAGAGCACCTTCCGTTGATAACTGTTGCACAGTTTCCTACTGCATAATTAGGGCTAAAAACAGCCCATGGAATGTTTGTAGGTATGGTCCCGTCTGTCCATGTCCAACTGTCCCTAAATAGACCAATCCAAGCTGAAGTGACCGAAGCAACCTTAGGTATTATTTTATTGTTCTCCGCTGTGGTGGCTGCACTGGCCAAATCGGTGTGTGATGTTCTGCAGTAAGTCTGAGCTCCAAACCAGTCCTGCAGAATTTCGTAGAGGATGATGCTGGTAGTGAGTGTAGCTGAAAAAGAGCAATATCTGATTACTCTTTCAGCTAAAAAATTATAGTGTGCATAAAATATTGTGCATGATAATCTTTCTAGCATGCAAAAGCATTTTTTACATTTTCTTTTCCACCATTTTCTTTTGTACTTTTTAAATTCAGCACATTGAAATGGATTCTGAAGGTTCATTTATGCCATGCTGTATATAGTAAGAAATATATTTAAATAATGACATTCTTGGTCAGATTCTTGGTCTGTGTTGGCATTTTATTATTTTTTTTGGACGTTCTTATTTTGAAGCTGATGTCTGACACATCTAAATTCAGGCTGGCGGCACGGTGGTGTAGTGGTTAGCACTGTCGCCTTGCACCTTCAGGGTGCTTGGGGGGTTTTCTCCAGGTACCCCAATTTCTTCCCACAATCTAAAGATCTGCAGATTAGGCTAATTGCTATCCCAAAATTTCCCGTAGAGGGTGTTTATGGGTGTGTGCCCTGTGATGGATATGTACCCTGTCTAGGATGTACCCCGCCTCATGCCCTATGTCTCCTGGGATAGTGTTTATACCTGATCGTGGAGAACAACAGGAGTCTATAGTTTAGAACAGTGATTTTTTTGTCCTGATTAATGTTTTTATTTAAGTTCCTGAATCCTACCAGTCTCTGGTTTTCTCTATTTCTGTTTGGCACTGGTTGCATGAATCTGAATGAAACTGAATGAAACCTGGTCTCTTCAGTTCAGTTTAATTGGTTTATTTTCTTAGTTCTTCCTGTCCTGAATCCTGTCTTCTTTTATTTTTGTGAGGTATAACATTAAAACCTCAAGCCTCCAATCCATTGACATTACATCCAATAAGTTTAAATTTGCTATAATCTATTAGAGCAGGGCACAATGATAATACATCACAGATGTTAAAACAAACTGTCACAATGCACTTTTTGAGATCACAAATAATCATGTATTCATTCATGCCTTATATGAGTGAATGCTCAAAATGACTATTTTTCCCCTGACCGTAATCCCATCATGCAGCTTGAGTCCAAGAGGACACCACACAATCAGTCCCAATGCATGCCAAAATAAACGCTCTTGTATTATATAAGTAGCAATAATAAAAAATATATTTTTTTTTATTTCTGCAAGATTTCTGTTTTATCTTCATTATGAGTTTGACTGCCTCATACAAGCAAGGAGCAGCTCAAGCTTTTAGAACATAGAGCAAAAAGTTTGCCAATAGAAATCTAACTTCATCAAAACATGCTTAATTAATAGTCCAAAAATTGTGGCACATGTACAGTATAAACTACATACTTTGCATATTAACATTGTTTCAGTGAAATACAGTATTATATTGAAAAATGTTAAAATAAACTTATTAGTAAAGGGGAAAATAATACCTTATATTGTAAATATCATGGCTACTAATGCACTAGGGCAATCTTAAGGAATTAGATAAATTCTAAGGTTGGTAAATTATTACAAACCAAGTCAGTAAAAGAAACAAAGATAACGAAATGAAGATGGTGACTCACAATCATAGCAGACGAAGGTGCTCAGGGATGAGCAGGGCTTGGCTGACCAGTACCCCGAGGGATCAATTGTACCACATGCACCACTATTAGAAGGCTCCGAAGGAGCCCAGTTTGTCACAGCCGTAACTTTCAATGGGACGTTGTTTATGGACCAACGCCAGCTGTCCACGTTGTTATATAGTCCAATCCAGCCAGGGGAAGTCATAGAGTATTTTAGTGCTTCTGCTGCTATGCTTAACTGATCATTAGAACTTTCAACTATAGCCAGGTCATTGTACGTTTTTCTGCAGTAATCCTGTGCAGCTGACCACGTCATCGGCGTCATGATCAGATGGTAGGTGTGAGTGACGTTGGACATGGTGATTGGCACAGTACCTGTTGGTAATGTTTTATACAAACAGAATGCTTGAGTCAAGAGGAATGTCTTTAATGATAAGTTGGTCAAAATAAACCAAAGGTTTTTCTGCAAATTAGTTTTTCTGGACATTTTTCTGAATGTTGCCATGAATGTTAGGTTCTGACAAGCAGCAAATTTTGACCAGGACAATATTTATAAGCTTAGTCTTTCAAAAACATTTAACAACAAGCAAACAAGTCATCATTAAGCTGTTTTTCTTCTGACAACTGGTAAGTTAACTGTTAAGAGGTGTTATGACTTTTTCTTGTTTATTCTTTTTCAATGAATAAGGATTTATTTGATGGTAAAAGCATTGTACTGGATCACCATCAGTGTTTTATTTTCTTATACAGTAAGAAAGCAGTCAGGTTATGCTAACATGCATAGGATATTAGATTTTTACAGTAAAATAAGCACGTTTTCAGACATAATATAATAAATTATATTATACAATTTGCCATTGTGCTCACTAAGCTAATGAATGAATTAATGAATGAATGACTATGAGATGTGATATTTTTCCTATTCATATCTTACTGCAATACTGACCACTAAATTTATTTAATAACTGCATATGAATAAAAAAAGCGGGGTAATACAATAAAGGCAGTTTTTAGTTTAAAGGTTGTTAATGTGTCTAGAAATTACCTTAATGGTCCTATGTTTATTTTTTTATATTTAGAAATATGACATAACTTTTTTTTTTTTGTGCCCAGGATATTTTCTCTTTCTTATATATAAACATATGTTTTGAAGTAAATGTAAACACACTCACCGGTGAGACATAAGAGAAAAAGATTTAGCTTCATAATGGACAGGTAGCTGCAAGTAAAAATAAAATAGTGATCATATTTCTTGTCATGATAAATGTGCAGATAAGAAGAGAAGCAATTCATATACAAGTCTGAGACCTTGATAAAAAAATAAAAAAAAACTCCCAGAAATCTCACTGACTCACTCATCGTCTACACCACTTTATCCTGCATACACGGTCGGGGGCAAGAGCCTATCCTAGAAATATAGGGTAAGCAAGTGGTACACCTGACAGTGGCCAAACCCTTGCAGGACACACATATACACACACTCACCCTATATGTATCAGCATACACACAGGTGATCGATTTGGATTGCAAAAGTCAGCCTAACCTGTATGTCTTTGGACTGTGGGAGGTAATTGAGTAAATTCTGTGAGGGAAACCCACCAAGCAGAGACCCGAGGCGAAGTAACAGTGCTAACTACACTACAAGTCAGCCGTGTCAGCCTCCCACACAACGACCTTTACAGTATAGACATTTTAATAATAATTTATGTAGATCTTAATCTTAATTTTAGTAGTAGAACTAATTTCTAGTAGATTTAATCTTGCATAGATATCATCAACAATATGGTGAAAATATCTTTCATGTATATAAAATAGTATAAACCGTCAAACTTGCGAAAATAATTAAAAAGCGACCCAGTCAGACATTTTTCAGTAAATCTTGGCATCGAGCTACAGCATTGACATTTTTAAGGGTGTCATTGGGAAATTAGTCCCCTTCTTTTTACAGACACCCCTGGGCATGCATTTCACTGTAGAAGTAAATAATAAGTTAAAATATAAAACTGGTAGACATAAAATAATTACCTACATGAATTTTTCAAACAGTGAGGGTCAAACCTCCAATCCTACCTGTGAAGGAAAGATCTTAAAGCTGTCATTTATTCAGTTGCTCTAAGTGTTTCTGATCCTTACTGCAAGTGACCTTCTGTAAGTCTTAACTGGGTAGTGGACTCTGCCCATTTAAATGTCTGATTGCTTATGCAAACTTTTCTTGAACAAACAAATTTTACAGAATGGAAGGAATTTACAACGTAGAGAACTAATTTCCCTAAGGTACGAGTCTGCTTATTTAAACGCAGGAAAAAAAGCAGAACATTGAAACACCCACTGATTTAATGTCCTCAGTCAACCTCAAATATTAGCAAAGATACAACAGTAATGGTAACAATAATGGTAATAATTCAAATATAACAGCAGCATCTTACAGTGTGTGAATATAACCATCACCTTTTTTTGTTTCAAACATAACTAGGTTATATGACAGCAACTTTCTAATGTCAATTTTGACCTATTTTTATTAAGGATAACTAGGCTGTATTACAAGTGGTTTTGTTTCAGTGTCAATGCCACCCAAAGAGATGCTGTAGTTTCTTTCTGTTGGGAAGAGCAAGACTAATAAGACTGACAATAGAAAGGCACCAGAACACCCAGTGCACCAAACCCCCTGTACGCGGGACTCAGCAGACGAAGAGCCCAAGACTATTGAGCTGGCTTTCAAATTACCCAGATCCCAATCCAATCAAGCATTCATGTGACTTACCAGACAAACTAGTGTGATCCATTGATGACCCACCTTGTGGCATGCCAGACACAACATCACATCCCCTGAGGGTCCACAGGGCACAAGCGGAACAGCACAAGGATAACAGAAAAACCTCACTAACCCACTCACTTGTGTCAATCACTTATCCTGTGTAGAGGGTTGCAGGGGGCCTGGAGGCTATGCCAGGACACACAGGGAGTGAGGTGGGTTGCACCGTGGACTGGGTGCAGATTCATCAAGCACATGCAAACACACACACACACATGCACGCATGCACACACACACACACAGGATAGGCTCCAGGCCCACCGCGTCCCTGAATACAGGATAAAGCGGTATAGATGGTGAGTGTGTGAATGAGTAAGTGCGTCAAATTATATGTATAATTAAGTAAATAAGTTATTTAAAAATATTCAGTCACCCCAATCATTGTCGGCATTTGAGAAGAAAATCCTCTCTTCTATTGGAACTGTTATTTGCATTGTGTTTGTCCCAGACTCTGAGGGAAAACAAATTCATGAAAATTCAACCCAGTTGTAATCAATCAACCAAGATATGCCTGGGCTATTAAAAAAACATACATTTTGTCCTAAACTGTTTATGTACCTAAAAAGTAATTTAAATTGAAAATATTTAAAGCTTTTTTTTTTTTTTTAAGTATTTTGAACTGAAAGCAAATCAATCTTTCCAATGCAAAATTAGCCTTGTCTGCGGGAGGTCTGTGCTAGGTTGAAAACACACCCTAGCTTACTAGATCTTCATACATCATGCTGTCTGACATCTGCTCCCTGGACAATAACCTGGACAGTTCAGCATGCTACTCAGCCTAGCAACAAAATTCTAAAAACTTTCCCATCAGCTTGTTGGGCTATGCTTGTTCTTGCCTGTAGAAAAGCAGCTCTGTGCAGTGAGGCTCAATAGGGTGGCTTGTGTGTTTACATGAACACAAAATGGTGCAAGAGCTCTATATTGATTTTACAAGACCTTCATATCACTGCTTTTGGCTGGTGGAGCTTATGATTGTTAGATACATCACATGAAAATTCACGGCTGTGCTTATAGACATGAAATACATTTACACCAGTGCTAATGCTAGTGAGGCACTCTCTGAACTCTATAAGTCTACAGTGAACTGCCAAACTCACGCCCAAATGTCGACTTGAAAATCACAAGTCAATGTTCCTTAGACTGCATCAATATGAGGATTTTGTAGCAAGACGAGTGAATGTGCTGGATCATGTTTACACAAACATTCCTGGACTATACTCAATGCAGAATGCATCTTTGTTTTGCTCAAGGATATTAACTGCTCTTCAGGTTCTTCAAAACCGGGTTCTGAGGCTGGTCAAACCCTTGCCATATGAAGCCATCTCTGTAGTTCAGGATTGTTTCAAGCACACTGACTGGCACATGTTCAAGGAAATATATTAAAATGGACATCAATTCAGCATTCAATCCAGTCATTTCTCATCAGCTGTTTGGAAACCTGATCCTGCTGGACTGGAATAACTCCAGATGCTGGACGTCCTGACTGGGAAACTGACTGATCAGTTCAGATCAGACTAAGCATCTCCAGCACCAATGCACTGAGCACTGGGGCCCCTAAGGCTGCGTGCTCAGGCCACTGCTGTTTACTCTGCTGATTCACGATTGTCCAGCAATGCAAATCTCGAACCGCATCATTGACATCACTGATGGCACAAAGGAGGTGCAGCAGCTACAGGGTTTTTCCTGTAAAGAAAACAATCAACGATTGTTTCCATTGCATCCAAGAATGCCACATTTTTAAAACAAGTTTAATCTAACCAATTAATCTTGCATCCAATTAGTGTCATACAATCAGTGCCTACTTTACAAAGTAAGTTCATGGTGAGGAGAACTGCCAGGGCACCATCAGATAGAAAGCTGAAAAGTTAGAATTTATTTTACTGATTACAAGTAGATGTGGTAAATGTGTCAGGTCCTAAAGCTATGCTCACACTGCACAAAAAGATAAATAAACTATCTGATATACTAGCCACATTTGTCCGTTAACTGTTTATATTATGTTTTTAATGTGATCACACTCCTTAATCTGCCCATATTGGACGACCTTTGAAAGTAACTCAAATTAGAATGAAAAAGATCAGATTTCATATAGTTTGGGATGAAATCAGACACTGGCATAATATCAGATTTAAATAATATATATGCAACAAAAAAACAAATCAGATTTGGGCTACTTTAGCAGCAGTGTTGTGGTGTGTTGAAAAGTTCAACGCTTCAGGGTTTTTATCCAGCTTTCCGTAGCTAAACGCTCACGCTACTGTGCAAATATTACGGCCAAGGTGAGGAAAAGATAGACACGGCTATGAGAGATTAGCTAGCTAGCTCCTGTAAATCTAGATTCAGCTTGTGTCTCTCGTGGACTGCATCATGTAATATTCCAGTTACAGAAATAACCCGCCGATTAACTTTTACCCCAAAAATTAATAAATAAACGCAAAATTTATCTAAATCCAGACAACACTGAGTCAGATTCTGAAAGCATTTTCAGAGAGTACAAACACTCTTCTTATACAGTAAGTTTCCCGGGTAGTGCAGCTTTTGTAATAGTGACATTAATAGTATTTCCGAAGCTTTAGCATCTTTTTGAGGGAACGGCAGATAAAAATAAAAAATAAAAAAAAAACCTAAACTGGGAAATAAACTGCAAACTAACGCAAACAGATATAATTAAAAAGTCCCCACTTACCCTGAACAAATAGTCCATTAAAATGTCATCTCCATAATAAAGTTTGGTAGTGTCAGTCCGGCGAGGGTGGGGTGGGATGGGGTGTTAAAATCTTGTGATTGCAACTCAGCGCAGCTAAATTGTTGACTTATGTTAAGGTGTTTTTGAGAACAACGTGGCAACTAGTGGTGACACCCTATTAAATGAATAAATATGGCTTCAATGGGTGTGTTTATTGTGAAATTTTAACACGCCTTTCTGGATGGAGAGGGTAGGGAAATCACACCATCCAAATCGTGGATCGTTTGACCATCATTCACATGCATGGCCCAGGTTTTAAGTGGCCACTACTGTATTACTTTTTGTCTCGTTTCCAGAAAGGATCAAAGATCATTTTCCAGAGAAGCTAATGACCTTAAGTGTTCACTTGGAAACCGCTTTGGACTTAAATGGTTATCCTCTGTGATTTCACGAACATTGTTTGTTTAAAGATCTTGCACCATCCTTATAATGTTCCTCTGCTGCTCCATAAGAATTTGTTTAGTTATATCATGTAGAAGTGCTTAAACATTAAACACAGGAATTGCACTGGTTTACCATACCATCCATGCTAATACATGTTACACTAATAAGTCAATATATGATAGAAAACAGAAGAAATCTTCCATCTTATAAATGGGTCATAGCTTGAAAGGTTTTTTTCTTTGGAGTCTGTGTATTCCATGATGTGCCACAATCAGGGACTCTACACTTACTGTAGCATTGTTGCATACAGGCAACTGATGCCACATACATGGGGCATATAGCACAAGGCTAATTTGCAGCCCCCATCCCTGGATAGGTTTTTACATCAAAACAAACATCAGAGAAATTAATATATGAAGAACAAAGCATCAGCTGCCCATACACAACAATGCCTGTGCACCATCCCAGTATAATAATAAAAAAAAAAACATTGACACAATCATGGACATACTGTATACAGTACAACTCATATCCAACTACACAACGGGTATGACACTCTGCACATAGCGAGAAAGCAGTATTCAATGACATTTTTCAATGACATTTTATTTGTATAGCGCTTTTAACAATTGACCTTGTCGCAAAGCAGCTTTACACAATCAAAAGAATTCAGTTTGTATGAAATGTGAATGTGTGTGAATCAAACTGATAAGATTGTCCTTGATGAGCAAGCCGAGGGCGATGGTGGCAAGAAAAAACTCCCTGAGATGGTAACAGGAAGAAACCTTGAGAGGCACCAGACTCAACAGGGAACCCATCCTCATCTGGGTGATAACGGTGAGCAGGGATTGATCAGCATAATCTAACAGCAGGACTAACTATAACAGCATAACTAAAAGAGAGAGCCAGAAGGAAACACAGACATGAGGGGGAACTGAGATGTAAAGCAAACAATCACCTCACCGTCAACAAACCTGAGTGAACAATGAGAGTGGGGAGGACAGCATCTAAACATACCAGTTCACCAGAATACTCTACGTCCATGAGTCCCCCAGATCTGCTCCTTTACCTAAGGCTCATCTATTTACAAAAATGCTGCGCTAAATAAATAGGTTTTTAGCCTAGACTTAAACACTGGGACTGTGTCTGAGTCCCGAACATTAACAGGAAGACTATTCCATAACTTTGGGGCTTTGTAAGAAAAAGCTCTGCCCCCTGCTGTAGTTTTAATAATACGTGGTACTGACAGGCAGCCTGCATTCTTTGATCAAAGTAGGCGTGGCGGATCGTAAGACACTAACAGTTCACTCAAATACTGTGGCGCGAGACCATTTAGTGCTTTAAATGTCAAAAGTAGTATCTTAAAATCGATGCGAAATTTGACAGGGAGCCAATGCAGTGTAGATAAGATAGGGGTGATGTGCTCGTATCTTCTGGTTCTAGTGAGGACTCTCGCTGCTGCATTCTGTACTAACTGAAGCTTGTTTATACACCTAGTTGAACAACCAGACAGTAAGGCGTTACAATAGTCCAACCTAGAGGTGATAAAAGCATGAACTAGTTTTTCTGCATCATTTAGTGACAATATATTTCTTATCTTGGCAATATTTCTAAGGAGAAAGAAAGCTATCCTGGTAATATTATCTACATATTATCGATTATCGTTGTAAATAACTGCGACGCCTCCTCCTCTACCAGTTAGCCGAGGCTGGTGTATGTAGCTGTATGCAGGAGTACTAGCTTCATTTAAAGCTACATACTCGTCCTGTTTAGTCCAGGTTTCTGTTAAACATAATATATCAAACTCCTGATCTGTGATAGTTTCATTCGCAATAACTGCTTTAAATGCTTTTTATATTTAACAGTCCTAGCTTCAGATCAGAGGTGCCGACTGTGCATTCAGTGTGATCTGAATGATTTTGTGGTATCTATGTTAGGTAAATGACTAAAACAGACTTTCTGAGTCTTTCTAAATTTAGGTTTGTGTTTAGCTCGGGGAACAGACACAGTCTCAATATGATGAACCCTGAGTGACGTCTCTATGCAGCTAGCAGACGGTTGGTTTAGCCTGTTTGTCTGCTCCCTGGCCTTGGCTCTGGATTGTCACCGATTAACTAGGCCTCTTCTGAGACTATGTGCTATACTACAAGAAATGGGAGCAGCACCTTCCCGAGTGGGATGGACACCATCCCGCCCTAACAGGCCAGCTTTGCCCTCAAAAGTCTTCCAGTTATCTATGAATGTTGTTTTCGGAGCTCAGCAGCAAGGGGGTCATCGAGCTGCCTCTGACTCCGCCACCCTGCGTCAACGATGACAGCAAGCTTCCTCCGCCGCCCTGCAGCGATGAGGACGGCGAGCTTTTTTGTCAGCTACCCCGCCCTGCTCCGTTACGCCAGCGGGTACTACGTAGTTCGGGCTCTGGGATCTGACCACAGTCCCGTTTCAAAAGCAGGGTGGAAATGAAGCAATGAAGCTTAATGCTCACAACTTTGTAGGAACAATTTGGAAATGGCCCCTTCCTGTTCCAACATGACTGCACACCAGTGCACAAAGCAAGATCCATAAAGACATGGATGAGTGAGTTTGGTGTGGAAGAACTTGACTGTCCTGCACCTAAACTCAACCCAATAGAACATGTTTGGGATGAATTAGAGTGGAAACTAAGAGCCAGGCCTTCTCTTCCAACGTCAGTGTCTGACCTCACATGCTACTGGAAGAATGGTCAAAAGTTCCCATAAATACACTCCTAAACCTTGTGGAAAGCCTAGCCAGAAGAGTTGAAGCTATTATACAGATGTTACTCAACTGGAATTACACTTCTACTGTTGTAGGACTTGGTGGCGACATTAGGGTTTTGCGTTTGACAGCTTTACATCGCTAAGTGGCACTATAACCATAGACTGAGACATCAGGCCTTAGTTCATTCTCTCTTCCTTGAGATTTGCACATGACAGCAAAAGAATTCAAGTTAAGCATTATAATTAAATGAATGCATAATCACAGTATACATGTACTAAAATACTAAAACGGACCGCATAACGGAATTCAATTCAATTTTATTTGTAAGGTGCTTTTAAAATGGTCATTGTCTCAAAGCAGCTGTACACAATCAAAAGAAAGTTACAGGAAATTTTTATTATATATTTAAATTAAAGGAAGTTACATAAATGAGGCATTTTTTAAATGTATAATATTATAAATATTATTATATAATATTATAATATTATTTTTTTCATATACAGTAGCTCATTGTTACACTACTGTATGTCGAGTAAAATGCACGGGCAGTGACCTAAAAATGTCAAAACATTTATATTTCTGCCACATTGCTCTCAGCAATGTGGCAGGAATATAAAGCCATACTACAGCCCAGGAAAAAATATGTACATAAAAGATTCTTTTTCCACACGCGTTGGAGTTATCCCCACTCCCCACTCTTAGTGCTACACTCACATGTAAGATTTATGTGAACAACTGGAACTACCAGCAAACCAAAAGGTCTAGGAAGGTTTCCATTATTTTACAAATCTGAATATATTCAGTAAATTCATGAATTACAATAAAAAAATATCAAATCCAACTATGAAGTCTGATTTAATTGCTACCATAATTTTTTTTATTTTATTTTATGTTTTTCTGGAGAAATAAATTTTAGTCAAAAAACCTCTGCTCCATCTTGTTAATTCATTTTAAAACTCCCAATTCCAAAAAAAAGTTTGATAACTTTTTGAATGAACTATCATGAATGAAAGGTGAGACGAGGGATTGCAGTAACTGGAGGTCTGTGGGTGTTTACCTCGGAACGCACTGTCATGTTGTATTCAGCGAGTAGACTATATATTTGTTTGTTGCAATTCTGGGGGATATCTTATATGTCTGCAGTTTTATCAATAAATCTGCTTATATCTGCACATGCGTTTATCAGCCTTTTGATCAACGGCACTCACTTTCACTTTGCAAAAGGCAGTGTTACTGTATATTTAAAGCACATACACACACATTCATCATGAAAGAGCTATTGTAAAACAAAAACAAAATCATGTTTGCTTCAGCATTGGAAACAATATTGTTTTAGTCTAACAAGTCTAACAAGTCTAAAGCAAACACAATTATTAACACAATTATTAACAATTATTATACACTTTTGTATTCTTTGTTGTATTTTTCAGATAACTTAAACGGCTAAATGAAAGTAAATTTACACAATAAATTAATAATTGTATTTCATTTTTGTGTTTGTGCACTCATGTAAATAGTTAATACTGTTTTATTACAGTTTGTAATTTATCAGATACTTTCAAGTAAATTTTAATCATTCTAAACACAACCCATGATTTTTTATGCAATTTTAAAAATAAATGAATAAATAAAACTAGTTACTGAATTATGTTTCAAGACATCCTTAATTTACCTTAGTTTACTGGGGGATAATTGATAATCAACGGTAATATTTTGACTCACCTCAACCATATAATCGGATAATCGTCTGAAACATGTCCCCATGCTCTAATGTTAGTCTAGAAAATGCTTGGCCCACACATAAAATATAAAGTAAAAATAAAACAAATTAACCTGCACTGAGCGGCGAGAGCGGCGAAGGGAGTTGAAATCAGCTCAATTTTATGGTAATGAGCTATGACGGGGTTGAGCGGCAACCAATAAAAAAGTAGAGGTCCTCCGCTTGAGCAGATTCCACGGAACGCAGTCCTGTAAACTTTTGTTCCGGAGACATTAGTTCCCAAGCAAAATGGAGGAGAAGTTAATTATTGGGTAGCGGGTTTCCCGGTTATTTATGACATGTCCCTGTTTGTGTACATTAATTTTAAGGGCGGTGAGCGCGAACTTTGATGCTCTCGCCGCGTTCGGTGTGAACGCGGGGTTACAATGGAAAACTCCACCCAATTCCCCCCCCACCCCCCCGCCTTTTGAGTTTCACAACACACACACACACACACACACAACAGAAACACTGTTTTTATGGAAAAGAAAAATCGGAGTGCGGACTAATGGAATCACTGCTGTAAAGTAAAAATAAAACAAATTCATTACATAATTATTAAAAGTAAAAAAAAGAATACTTGAAATACAGTAATGTTAGTTATCAATTATATGTTCAATCCAATCCCACAAAAAAGCATTTACCCACAATCATGTGGTCAACATGGCTCCAAAATAATTTTATCAAAATATTATTTAGGTTTAAAATGTTCTTAATCAGTGAAAAATGTCTGTTGTGTTAAAGCTTTTGGCAGAAGTTCCCCATGTGTTTTTTCCTTTAGAAAAAAGTAACTTGGTAATATTTTCCAGACTGATGACAACATGTTGATGTGGCATCACAATATGTATTAGTTTAGTTTGTGATCGGCCAGTTGAGAGAAAACGAATCTGTAAGTGATGACCAGCTGATTTTAATCGGAGCACCCATCTCAGGAATAATGTGCTTCTTTGTCTTTCCTAAATGTACTTCCCTTTCTCCCCTTTTTGTTTTTTGTACTGTATATTTAAATCCTGTTTTCCTGTATGCTGTATGCTGTGATAAGTGGTTTTTGAAGTGGTAGCACTGTAGCAAGCTAAAACGTTCAGTAGCATAAAATAAGACATATTGGAAAATACATACATACATACATACAGACAGACAGACATACACAAATGCCCTGTACAAAAAAAATGTAGCTCATACATTCATTTTAAAGAGTTTATAAACTACCAAAGGATAGGTTATGAAGAAAAGGGTGCGTAAACAAAGACCCAGAACTGGTGAACACCTAAAGACTTATTTACAGGAGGAATGGCATAAAACTAAACCTAAAACACTACATAACTTGATGTTATCAATCCATACAAGACGGGGGGAACACACACACACACACGCCCTAGAGACTAGGGGAGCACACTGGAAGTACAGAGGAGCACACTGGAAGTACAGAGGAGCACACTGGAAGTACAGAGGAGCACACTGGAAGTACAGAGGAGCACACTGGAAGTACAGAGGAGCACACTGGAGGCCTAGGAAATAATCAGAAAACACATCACACAGTGCACACACAAATCCACAAAATAAACCAGAGAAACACAGTTACTGTACACAATGCTCAAACCACAGAACAAAGCAGAGCCCAAATAAAGTAAAGTACATCTGGGCATTTTGGCAGACGCCCTTATCCAGAGCGACTTACATTTTTTTTTTATCTCATTATACATCTGAGCAGTTGGGGTTTAGGGCCTTGCTCGAGGGCCCAACTGGGACCTAACCCTAACCCGGTGGTAGTGGGACTTGAACCTGGGACCTTCCGAACCATAGGCCAATGTCTTAACCGCTGAGCTACCCCTGACCAGGGTCATTTTTTTTTTATTTTAAAGTAAAATAAAACATAACCAAACCAAAAAAGAACCAAATCAAAAGACATGCCCACTGACAGGTTTCCCAGAACATCCAGCTATTTATAACAATACTAAGAACTAATGACGCTGGAGCTCACCTGAACCGAGGTGCCTTCTGGGAAACTGAGTCAGCTAACAAAAAACTACAAAACAAAAACAAACATGTGCGCACAGTGACCTCTAGTGGTAGTCCCTTACACTCTCTTGTTTGTGTCTGGCTTGCAGCCTACCTTTCTTTTTCCCCCTTCGAGTTTTCTTCTTTTTCTTGTGAAAAGTATTTCATCTGTAAAAGTAGCTATATTAAAGGTCCTGTAAGAGTGGTTGAGCTGTAATAAAAAAAAAAAAAAAAATCTGGTGTTGTGTTTTAAAATAATAACTACGGCCGAATTGTTTAATAGTTGTCTCCCTCTAATGGACGTCTTGAGAATTACATATTGTAGCATTACCATGTGACTCATCAGATGAGCAATAAGGAAGCTAGTGTTTTGTGCTGCCATAAATCAGCAACAATCTGCATTCAGCCTTGCTTTGGTAGTTTATAAATTCTTAAAAATGAATGTATGTTTTTTTTTATTTATTTTTTTTTTGTACAGGGCCTTTATGTATGTATGTATGTATGTATGTATGTATGTATGTATGTATGTATGTATACTGAACAAAAATATATAAACGCAACACTTTTGTTTTTGATGAACTCAAAGATCTGAGTAACCCTAAGTTGCTGCAGTAGTTTTTCAGTTATGTATAGTCACCAGGTTCGTGCACATTATCGTGCACACTTGTTGTTGTGTTTTTGATGTTTTTGATGTTATTTCTGATCTGGAATGTTGGGTAAATGCAACAGATTTTTGTGGGCAAAATTATTCAAAAGTTTAATCTGTATTGTGACAGTTTGTGAAAAGTTATATTATGGATGGAAAATTCAATTTTATATACTTTGCAATTTTAGTGTGATGATATTTTGTGAAAGGTTTTTCAGCTAATAAAAGTGTTTTATTTAGTTTAAATATGTGTTTATTGTAAACCTGAAAGATGTATTTTTACGGAATATTTTACTGTAATCTAAGGAATTTGTGTTCATAATAAATTGATTGAATCATCTTGTATTTTTTATAGTTCCCAAAGGAACACATTAGAGACCATTAAGGTACAAGAGGGGTGGTACCTTCAAGGACAAGATTTGTAACTTGATACAATAATGTACAAGCAAATTTATAAAACAAATAGTACATTTAGATTCCCCATGGTATAAATAATGTTCTTGATGGTGTAGGGTTTCAGCTCTGGGTCAGAGGTGAATCGTATCTTTAACGATTCGGGTTAATTTAAATAACTGATTAATAAATTATAGCATACACTTTATATACTATCTGTCCACCGTATAGCATGATTTAGTGTATCTTACCAATCCTGTTTATCCCGCAGCTAACGAGGACAATACAAAACCTGGTACTAATCAAGTCTGAGCAAGGTACGGTAAGATCTGGGCAAAAGTTTAGACTTTAGAATACATGACCAAGACAACAGTTCTTTATAAAGAAACAATTATTTATTAGACTACTCTACGATACATGAACCTACGCTACTTAAGCAAACACACACACACACACACACACACACACACACACACACAGCAAGGTATGAAGCTTTGTTTACTTGCGTTACATTTTGTTCTCATCCGGTGGTTTGCCTCATGACGTTGCTGATTGGTTGGTGTGCAGCTGTTGAGATAATGTCTTACAGGGAAGCCCTTCGGGTGCTTGGTTACCGATGGCGGCGCTCTGGAACTTCTTCTTCTAGTGACTGCAAGGACCGAAGCACGAGTGGCGGAAGAATGGGTGAGCTTGCTTCCTTCAGATGATCATGATGATGATGTGTAGAGGCTGTTTCCATTCCTGCCATGGAAAAGTCTGAGAAATTATTTACCATATCCTGTGTTTTTAATCACTCTATACACAACCTATGATTTCTTTATGCTATTTTACAAATGGAATAATTCTTATGTTACATTCTAAACACTGCTGGGTTAAATGTTTAGGTGATGAGTTATTTTTATTTGACCCAACCAGTAGGTAAATTAACTGTCAGAAAACATGGCTTTCGTTAGCTGCTGAGGTGGATCCAGATGCAGGGGCGGCGGCTGAGCAGGTGATGAGCTCGGGCTGTAAACAGGTGTGCGCGCAGGTCCGCTGAGGAGCGTTGAGTCTATTCGCTGCCGAAGAGGAGGGGCGTGCACGTTGGGTTGAGCGCAGTTGAATCTGTGAGCGTGGTGCTTGTGCCGAGACGTGAAGATCAGCCATGGTCGAAAAAACGTGTGCGTTGGGTCGAGAGTCGTTAAATCCGTGAGCGTGACGTCCGTGCCGAGCCGTGAAGAAAAGCGTGGTCGAGAAGGAGCGCGTTGGGTCGAAAGCTGTTAGATCCGTGAGCGTGGTGTCCGTGCCGAGACGTGAAGATAAGCCGTAGTCGGGAGAGAGAGCGCGTTGAGTAGAAAACCGGGAAATCCGTCAGCGAGGCAAACAAATCCGAATCGTAAGACAACAGGGAAGAAATGAGAAACGAAACAAGACTTCGGTAACGTGATCACAATCCAAAAATAAACGCGAGAGAATTGGCTAGAGCACTCACTAATCTGGCGAAGAACTGGTGTGCTGTGCTTCCCTAAAACCCCAAGGAAATCAGCGCCGGATGAGAAACCGGTGTGTAGGTGGGGCGGTCCGGGGGGCGTGGGAAATGCCATGACAGCGTGGGAAAACAAACCAGCGTGATGAGGAGCTTGACAGGGTGGGAACGGAAATGTCAGTGAAGTGCTGAGAGCGTGACATTAACACTCTTGCTGGGTTGACAAATTCCAGTTGTTTTAGTAGATAGAACTGTTTTGTTTTCAAAAAAGTCCCAAAATGGACCCAACTTCACATAATGTAAATACAGGGGATTGTCTGTTAGAAATACCCCAAATAAAATTAATCCACTGTTTTAACCACTGCAGAGAAAGTCAGCCAGCAGTAGTTTTCAGAAGTTCGTCCCGAGATGTGGCTGCGTTGGGCAGGTACATGTGCTGGAGCACCTGGGGATTGTCTGGAGCTCAAATCTTCGAAAGCGTTGTGTTTTGAAAACCAGCGAAAATTGCAGCGCTTCTAGATAAAACATAGGGTTAGGGTTCATAAATAAAAATGAATATTTAAGCCTATCCGCTGTAGGGACTGGCAGGCCACCTCAAAAGAAACCATTGAACGAGGAAAAGACAGTTCATGACATCAGCAACTAAGGAAAGAAACGGTTACACGTCTCCAACTCAGATGGTGCAAATCTGCAAAGCAACGTCCTGACACAAGAGAGAAGCAATTTCACATCTTCACTCAAACAGTGTCAAATCAGCACAAATCCCTTGAATAGGGAAGTTTCACAAACCCCTGGAAGATGCTGACCCCCCCGGTATGCGTTTCCTCTGGGCCCCAGAACAGAGAATATACAAAGCTTCAGGGAATCATTTAAAGTATTCCAGTAGGACAAATACAAAATTATATATGTGTGTGCATATGTAATATAAGATGGTTCTGTGTGTGTTCAACATGTTTATCATCAATGTTAATGTTAATGTTAATAATGTTAGTTACATTTAAGTGTAATTAACAAGTATAACCCTTGCTATAGATGAAGGTATGAATGGGGATGCAAGACATGGAATGTTTGGTATCAAATGAAAGCTCTGTGTATTCAATGAAGGTGGATGTGCATGAAATCTTAGTCATATGAACCAGACTCATGTTAATACAATTTACCTGAATTAGTAAAACTCCACTGAGATGGCCTCATGACAGACCACACCACAGGTTAAATGTATGCAAGAAAAGGAGAAACCATGTAAGCACAACCACCTCTGATTGGGACAAATGGCTGTGGGACAGACACACACCATGAAATTAAAAACCCAAGGTCCCGAGCAGCTTGTTAATGAGATTCATCAGAAAGAGATTCATCATGGTTGCCTGAAGGTAACTAGCAAGCTCAACCTTCCACCCTTCAAGAACCCTCAACAACACTTCGTGCCAGAACTCCAAAGTTCTGCAACAAAGAAACACTCAGAAGAAGTTCCAGACTGCTGCCATCGATAACCAGGCAACCAACTTCTCACCGAAGCACTTTCCTGAAAGACGTATCGCACACCAACCAATCAGCAACGCCGTGATTCCCTTCACCGGAGGCGAACCAAACAACATTACTAGAAGAACTCCACCCACTGAACTGTTTGTGTGTGCGTGTCTGTAATTAAGTAGCGTAGTTTCACGTATCATAGATTACAAATAAATTTGTTTCTTTGTAAAGAATTGTTGTCTTGGTCATGTATTTTAAAGTTTACACATTTGCCCAGATCTTATGTTACCTTGCTCATAAATTGGTAAATACCTGGTTTTGTATTATCATTATCATTATCATTGGCCGCGGGATAACCCGAATTGGTAAGATACTCTAAAGGGTGCTAAACGCTGGACGGATAGATGATTAAGTGTATGAATTTATAACTGTATAAATTTTGTTCAGTTTAATAAAAATTAACCCAAATCGTTAAAGATTCAATTCACCTTTGAACCAGAGTTGAAACCCTACAACCCGAAAATATATTTCAATTAAATATTACAGATTAAGGGAAGGAAGGAAAGAAGACGTGCTGAGCTTCAGTTCATTGTGATGCAGACAAAAGGTCACGGGAGGAAATGGAGACATTTCTTTTTTTAATCATGTAGCATTTTTAGTATTCATAGCAAAAGCAACCCAACAGTGTGATTAAAGTACCCGAAATAACCCAGAATTTTGACCTAGCATAAACAACCCAAGAATGTGTTTATAGAAACCCAGAATTTTTAAGAGAGTACTACTACTAAAAATAATGAATGAAGAAAGCACAGTCAATGCCCAGGCATTCTGTGCGCTGTCGCATTGTATTTAGCGAGTAGCATAAATTTTTGGTTTAACAAAAATTATATTGTTCTAAAACACTTTTGTATTCTTTGTTGTACTTCATCTTTTTGCACACCCGCAGGTGCGTTAAAATAATAATAACATTAATAATAATAATAAACTCACAACACTACTACTACTACTAATAATAACAATAATACTTAATGGAGAAAGCGCAGGCAAAGAAGAATCATCATTGAACGAGAAAAGAAAATGAAGAATTTACAGTTTGAGCTTGACATGTTTATGAGCTCTGTCGCTGACTGGGAATGGGTGCCTAAGACCCATTTTCGGCCTCAGTAGACACACAATACCTAAGATTGAAACACGACTGCCCCCTACAGGTAATGTACGTCATGTTCACAGCTTCCCTTTTCTCGAAATATGTATTCTTAACAGCCAGATCTGTAAGTATGCACACGTACACACACACACTGGTACATGACTCGTGTATTTTTGTTTTTTTCACCCAAATATAATTTCATTGTTCCTGGGATCCCTGTCATGCTGGAAAACAAAGCTGCTCCCAATCAGATGTTTTCCAAAAGAAATGTCATGATGAATGAAAAAAGCTGTATGTACTTTTTGGCGGCACTGGTCGAAATTTAGCCTTAAATCATAGTAGATTCTTCACCAGGTTTCAATGGAGGCTTCAAGCACTCATGCTGCAGCTCATCTTCTCACAAACTGTGGATGACTGGACAGAAAAGTTTCAAACTTTGAGTCTTCATTCCATAATACTCCTTTTTCTGATTGTCACACCAACCTTTGAAGGCTTTTATCCCTGTTTCCCAAAAAGTGTTGCTTCGCTGCTATTTTTTCCCTCATTAAGGCTATTTCTGACTAAGCTTATTCAAACTGTGCAACAATTAATTGGCATTGAAAATGAAGCTGCCACACTAAAAAATCCCACTTGAAAATTGTTAACTCAGTTTAAAATTCCAAGACATATTTTTGAACACAGTGTTAAATTTACTTATAATTTAACTGCATGTTTACTACTATTTCCTATAATGAAAATACATAATAAAGTTGCAGAAACTTTGAAAAATATTTTAATTTCTGCATTCAAAGGTTGTCATTTCACTGGTCTCATCCATTTCAGTGATGCTGTACATAACATTTATTTAAAACAGTGAAAATATAGAATCTTGTTTAATAGTTAATTTTATTTTGAGCATAGCATGACTAATTAAATGGCATATAGCAGTGTCATTTTGTAGATATATACATACATACATACATACATACATACATACATACATACATAAATAGTGCTCTGCATATGTGTTGGAACAGACAAGACAAAAATGCTGTGTTTGATATGGAGTCAAGACATCTTTATAACTGTGACTAAAGGAAGAATATAATGTAAAAGTATGTCAGATTTTCACATTTTATTTCAGTCCATTTCAGTATATACATGTTTGGCAGTTGAGGAAAATATCACATTTAGTGATTAATTTTTCAGTCTAATGTGAGCATATGAATATTGGGACAGTTGCCTCACAGGTGTTTCAACATCATCAGCTGTGTTCTGTTGTATTACAAAAAAAGTAGTTTTAGTTCTATCCATGGCTTCTGCATTTTGAGTATGTATTTGGTGACAACACATATATTTACCCTTCTAACCATAAAACATCTAGAATAGAATAGAATAGAATAGAATTGAATAGAATAGAATAAAATAGAATATTTATTGTCATTACACAAGTGCAACAAAATTAAGTGCTGTCCTTGGTGCCAAACCAACAACAACAAAAAGTGCTAAACCAAGACAAGGTCTACCCCCAACACTCCTCAACTAACATGTGACTCATACACACACACAATCATCCTGCCACTATTCCAGAGACATATCTCACATTCTATTTTGTTCCAACGGAACAATAATATATATTTTTTTAATCTATTGGTTCTTGCCCTTGGGGTCCTATATCTCCTACCTCATGGAAGCAGCCAAACAAAGGGTGGCCAGGATGAGATGTGCCCTTGAATATATCCTTGGCCTTTTTGAGGCAACAGGAACTATACAGTTCTTCCAGGGAGGGGAGAAGGCAGACAATGATTCTCTGAGGGTGGTGATAACTCTCTGGAGCGCTTTCTTATCCTTTCCTATGTAGTTTTAGCGCTCCGGGTGAGTCCTCAATGATGATGTCCAGGAACTTGAAATGAGCCACCCACTCCACACTTTCCTTGCTAATTAACAGGAACTGAATGTCCATTGTCCCCCTTCTATTGTCCACTACATCCTCTTTAGTCTTGGTGCTGTTAATATCCAATGATCCAATTTATCCAAATGATGTGATTACGGACCAGCTTTTCAAGGCACTTCATAATAATTGGAGTTAGTGCTACTGGTCTGTAGTCATTGAGGCTGATGATGTAGGAATTTCTATGCAGAAGAACTATGATGGGGGACTTTAGGCAGGGAGGTACAGTGGACTGGAGTAAGGACTGATTGAATATTCTGGTAAAAACACCAGCAAGTTGGTCTGCACATTTCTTCAGCACACGTCCTGCAACACCATCGGGTCCTTAGATTCACCACCCTCAGGGTTCGCCGCACCTCATGCTCCAACACAATGATGGAGGGACCATACTGGGCTGTTAACTGTAATACAGTTCCCCCTGGTGGTTCCACCTTGAATTGGGCAAAGGAACCAAGCTTCTCCGCCAATGTGGGGTCCCTGTTGATCATGAGAATAGGTTTATGGTTTGTAATATGCTGGATTCCCTTCCATCCTTGCCTCATGTTGTTACTGCTGATATGGTCCTCTATCTTCCTCTTATATTCCAATTTGGCCCTTGAGATGCCTCTCTTCAGGTTGGCTCTGGCCGCCTTATATAGTGCCACATCACCAGACTTGAATGTGATGTTCCTCTCCTGCACCAGACACTGTACATCTCTGGTCATACTCTGGTTAACATGGCCTGTTTTTTTAGGGGAGCATGGACATATGGTCACACTGGTCCAAGTGTGGTAGGTAGCTGGATTTTTTTGATGTTGGAATAAATCTTGTCTAACATTTTAACTCCTAGTGGTACATTTCACATGCTGATGTAATTTAGGGAGCACAGGTTTTAAGTCAGCATGATTAAAGTCAGTGATAACATGTAGAGCCTCAGGATACTTGTCCTGCTGTCTGCTGTACAAAAGTCCTACAGCTGAGTTAGCATTAGCATCGGGTGGTATATACACTGCAGGTAACATGATCACAATCTCTTGGGAGGTACACACGTGGACAAAATTGTTGGTACCCTTCGGTCAATGACAGAAAAACTCACAATGGTCACAGAAATAACTTTAATCTGACAAAAGTAATAATAAATAAGAATTCTATGAATGTTAACCAATGAAAGTCAGACATTGCTTTTCAACCATGCTTCAACGGAACTATAAAAAAAAATGAAATCATGGAACAGGCCTGGACAAAAATGATGGTACCCCTAACTTAATAGTTTGTTGCACAACCTTTTGAGGCAATCACTGCAATCAAATGATTCCTGTAACTGTCACTGAGACTTCTGCACCTCTCTGCAGGTATTTTGGCCCACTCCTCATGAGCAAGCTGCTCCAGTTGTTTCCGGTTTGAAGGGTGCCTTTTCCAGACAGCATGTTTCAGCTCCTTCCAAAGATGCTCAATAGGATTGAGGTCAGGGCTCATAGAAGGCCACTTTAGAATAGTCCAATGTTTTCCTCTTAGCCATTCTTGGGTGTTTTTAGCTGTTTGTTTTGGGTCATTGTCCTGTTGCAAGACCCATGACTTGCGACTGAGACCCAGCTTTCTGACACTAGCCAGCACATTTCTCTCTAGAATCCCTTGATAGTCTTGAGATTTCATTGTACCCTGCACAGAATCAAGACACCCTGTGCCAGATGCAGCAAAGCAGCCCCAGAACATAACAGAGCCTCCTCCCACAGTAGGGACAGTGTTCTTTTCTTGATATGCTTGATTTTTCCGTCTGTGAACATAGAGCTGATGTGCCTTGGCAAAAAGTCCATTTTTGTCTCATCTGTCCATAGCATTCTCCCAGAAGCTTTGTGGCTTGTCAACATGTAGTTTGTCATATTCCAGTCTGGCTTTTTTCTGATTTGTTTTCAACAATGGTGTCCTCCTTGGTGGTCTCCCATGTAGTCCACTTTGGCTGAAACAACGACGGATGGTGCGATCTGACACTGATGTTCCTTGAGCATGAAGTTGACCTTGGATCTGCTTAGAAGTCTTTCTGGGCTCTTTTGTTACCATTTGGATTATCCGTCTCTTTGATTTGTCATGAATTTTCCTCGTGCGGCCACATCCAGGGAGGTTGGCTACAGTCCCATGGATCTTAAATTTCTGAATAATATGTGCAACTGTAGTCACAGGAACATCTATCTGCTTGGAAATGTTCTTCTAGCCTTTACCTTTAACATGCTTGTCTATAATTTTCTTTCGAATCTGAATTCTCTGGTCCATGTTGAGTGTGGTACATACCATGTCACCAAACAACACAGTGACTACCTGGAGCCCTATATATAGGCCCACTGACTGATTACAAGATTGTAGACACCTGTGATGCTAATTAGTGGACACACCTTGAATTAACATGTCCTTTTGGTCACATTATTTTCAGTATTTTCTAGGGGTACCATAATTTTTGTCCATGAGTTAATTTTGTTCCATGAGTTATTTTTTTTTTATAATTCTGTTGAAGCATGGTTGAAAAGCAATGTCTGACTTTCATTGGTTTACATTCATAGAATTTTTTTAAATGATTACTTTTGTCAGATTAAAGTTATTTATATGGCCATTGTGAGTTTTTCTTTCATTGACCGAAGGGTACCAACAATTTTGTCCACGTGTGTAAAAGGGTCTGCATTTAACTGTCACAACCTCCAAGTCTGGAGAGCAGTGCCTTTCTATATCATTGATATAGAACACCATATCATTGATGTTAGAACACCAGCTATTGTTTACATATATACAAAAACCATCCACCTGTCAATCGCTCCAAAGGAAGGGACCCCCGCGGCGTATGCTGGTAGAGGAGAGCTGTCGTCCGCATGACATTATCCACGGACTGGGTTTTTTGCTCCCTTCTGCCTTCCTATGGTTATGACAGCGAGTAACTCAAACGAGAGAAAGAAAGAACGTGTGTGAGTTTCACTAACTGTATAATAAAGCACGCTTATTGCACCGCACCTGTGTGTCTGTGTGTCCGTGATCCAGTGCCCACTACAACAAGATTTGCATTGGTGGAGAATGCAGGCACAAAACACGGACCCAGAGGGGCGACGCCCTCCGGAACATTACCTGGGACACCTGTTGGAGACCAGTATTCAACAGCAGAACATCCTGCAGCAGCTCACGCAGGGTCTCCAAACCACTACCGCGGAGCTCAAACGGATACAGCAGCGAAGAGGACGAGATATACCCCTTCCAGACCCCTGCAAGGAAGCCCAACACTTACTTCAAAAACTCACACCGCATGACGACCTCGAAGCATACCTACAGACATTCGAGAGAACCGCCGAACTTGAAGGCTGGCCAAAACGGGAGTGGACCTCTATCCTGGTACCCGTTCTGACCGGGGAAGCTCAGCGAGCCTACTACGCCCTCGCCACAGATGATGCAGAAGAATATGACCTGTTGAAGGCAGAAATTCTAGCACACTGTGGCCTATCAAGCACACAGGCCACGCTGGAATTTCATCGTTGGACATACGACCCTCAAACACCACTTGGCTTGACCACTTGTGTAAGATCGCCACCCGGTGGCTACAACCCGAAATACTTTCGGCAAAGGAAGCCACAGAAAGAGTAACCATGGATAAAATCATACATACCTTGCCAAGAGAGGAGAGGAAGGCTGTAGGGATGAGAGCCCCATCCTCCCTGCGTGAAATGACCGAGGCCCTGGAGTGTGCTCTAGATACACTGTCCCTAGCTCCTGAAAGAAAGCAATTCCCTGAAAAAAGCCCACCCCGTTATATCCAACCCCCACAAAGCGAGGCCTTCCAAAGCGCACCATGTCCAAAAACGCCGCAGGATGAGCCAATGCCTACTGCACCAGAGCTCACAAGATCATCCTTCTCTAGGGGTCTTTGGGCATAAACCTACAAAACAGATGGGAGCTTTCCAGCACCTATCTGTTGGGTTCGAGTCAGCGGGGCCCCCTTCCCAGCGCTGATCGACACTGGGAGTGCCGTCAATTCAATTCAATTCACTTTTGTTTCTATAGCGCTTTTAAAAATGGTCTCAAAGCTTCACAGAAATTAAAAGAAAATGAAAAGAAGACTTATGGAAATGTATATATGTGTAAGAAAAATGAGTCTAGATAATGAGATTGGCCCTGATGAGCAAGCTAAGGGTGACGGCGACAGTGGCAAGGAAAAACCCTGTATATAGGAAGAAACCTTGAGAGGAACCAGACTCAACAGGGAACCCATCCTCATCTGGGGGATAACTGATAAGAGAAATTGTATAACATCATGTGTGTTATGCAGCTGAAAGTTAGATATAACAAAAGTTATTTAAATTAACACAAAGTCCAGTTCAGCACAGGGATGAGTCAGCAGGTGCAGAGGGCAGATGGGGGTCTGGATCACTGGGAGCTCAGGAGCAGCATGTGTAGCTCCAAACCAACATGAAGAAGAATCCAGCTGGAGCAGGTCCTTCTCTGGATGCCTCAGGAACAAAGCAGGGTTGGCCTCGGTCTACTGAAGCTGGCACAATCTCCAGATGCCTCGGGATGGGTGGAAAAATAAAGAGCAGGTGAAAAGAATTAGCGTGGTTGCCATTCAGGATAGATGTACTGGAGTATCAGGTAAAGAAATTAATTATGTGTATACCAGATTAAAGAGATGCGTCTTGAGTCTACTTTTAAATTGAGAAACTGTGTCTGAGCCCCGAACACTGTCAGGAAGGCTATTCCAAAGTTTTGGAGCTAAATATGAAAATGCCATACCTCCTTTTGTAGATTTTCAGAATTCCGGAGTTTTGTGATCTTAAGGAGCATGGTGGATTGTAACGTATCAGAAGACTGGTTAGGTATGTGGGAGCTCGACCGTTTAGAGCCTTGTACGTAAGTAAGGCTATTTTGTAATTAATTCTAAACTGAACAGGTAGCCAGTGCAAGGATGATAATATTGGGGTTATATGATAATTTTTTCTGGATCTAGTGAGAACCCTGGCGGCTGCACTTTGGACTAACTGTAGCTTGTTAATTGAGGATGCAGGACAGCCACCCAGTAATGCATTACAGTCGTCCAGTCTGGAGGTCATGAATGCATGAACCAGCTTTTCTGCATCAGATACAGATAAAATGTTCCTAAGCTTGGCAATATTTCTAAGGTGGAAAAAGGCTGTTTTTGTGATGTTGGAGATATGATTTTCAAAGGATAAAAGTTACTGTCTAATATTACACCCAGGTCTTTCACTGTCGAGCTGGTAGTAACAGTACATCCTTCTAAATGCAGGCTGAATTGTGAGAGCTGGTATGTACTGGTTTTTGGGCCAATAAGTAATATCTCTGTCTTATCTGAGTTTAGTAAAAGAAAATTATCGGTCATCCAATCTTTTCTATCTTGAATACATTCAGTTAGTCAAGACAATTTGGGTATTTCATCTGGTTTTGTGGAAATGTATAACTGAGTATCATCAGCATAACAATGGAAACTAATCCCATGTCTTCTGATGATGTTACCCAAGGGAAGCATGTATATTGAGAACAGCAGAGGTCCTAAAACTGACCCTTGTGGCACCCCATATTTCACTGGCATTAAACCAGACTGTTACCCATTCAGATCTACAAAATGGTATCGACAAACAGGTAGGATCTAAACCATTTTAACGCCTGTCCCTGAATACCAATGTGATTTTGTAAGAAATCTATGAGAATGTTATGATCTATAGTGTCGAATGCAGCACTAAGATCAAGTAAGACAAGAATTGAGATGCAGCCTTGGTCCGAAGCTAAAAACAAGTCATTTGCAATTTTAACTAGTGCAGTTTCTGTACTATGATGGGGCCTGAAACCTGACTGAAATTCCTCGAGGATATCGTTTTCCTGTAATAATGTGCATATTTGGGCTGATACTATCTTTTCTAATATCTTTGATATAAACGGAAGGTTTGAAATCGGTCTGTAATTTATTATATCATTTGGGTCTAAATTAGATTTTTTAAGAAGAGGCTTAATAACTGCCGACTTGAAAGGTTTAGGGACATGACCTAGACATAATGAAGAGTTGATAATGTTTAGAAGGGGTGCTCCAGCTATATTTATCACTTCTTTTAAAAGTCTAGTTGGGATTGGATCCAACAAGCATGTTGTTCATTTAGCCGAGGTGATAAATTTATACAGCTCTTCCTGTCCTACACCTGTAAAGCTCTGAAAATCTAATTGTGAAGCTTTAGACTGGACTGGATCATGAGATGCTGTTAGAGGTTGAATTTCCATTATTTTCTTCCTGATACTATCAATCTTTTCATTGAAGAAGTTCATGAAGTCTTCACTTCTAAGCTGTGATGGGATTCTCCCTGCAGGCATCTTAGGATTTGTTAGGCTAGCCACTGTACTAAATAGAAACCTGGGATTGTTTTGGTTTCTTGCTATGAGTTGGCTCAGATGCTCGGCCCTAGCCGCTTTTAGAGCCCGTCTATAGCTGCACATACTACCTTTATACGCGATTCTAAAAACTTCTAATTTAGTTTTTCTCCATTTTCGTTCGAGGTTACGGGTTGCTCTCTTTAGGGCGCGAGTATGACTATTGTACCATGGTGCAAGTGTTTTATCTCTGACTTTTTTTAATCTGATGGGAGCAACAGTGTCTAATGTACTGGTAAAAATAGTGCCCATGCTGCTAGTCACTTCATCTAGATCGTCTGCACTTAGGGGTCTGATAAGAAATTGGGACAGATCCGGCAGATACTTGTGAATTTGTCTTTAGTAGTCGGATTAATATTTCTACTGAATTTATAATGTGGGGAGGCACAGCTACGCTGTTCGACAGGTAGAGTATATACTAAGAGATGATGATATCTGTGATATCATCACATTGAGGTAGAATGTCTATATTAGAGACATCCATACCATGAGATATAATTAAATCTAGCATATGATTAAAGCGGTGAGTTGGTCTATTTATATTTTGTTTAACCCCAAAGGAATTTAGCAAATCTATAAATGCAAGTGCTGAAGCGTTGTTAGCATCGTCTACATAAATGTTAAAGTCTCCTACTATCAGCACGTTGTCAGAGTTAACCAATGGCCAGAACCAAATGTAGCAAGGGTTTATTTCGCTGAGTTCAACATTTATGATAAGCACTTCAAACGAGTTGAACTTGGGCCGTGTTTTCTGAGTAACAGTGAGAACATCACTGTAGATAGTTGCGACACCACCACCACGACCAGTTTGACGGGGTTTGTGCTTATAGAAATATCCTGACGGAGTAGACTCATTTAAACCAATATATTCATTTGGTCTGAGCCAGGTTTCAGTAAGGCAGAGTGCGTCAAGACAGCAATCTGAGATCATTTCATTAACAATCAGTGCTTTAGGCGCAAGGGATCTCATGTTGAGAAGCCCAAACTTTAGAGGTATATTTTGATTACTTATTTGGCCTTTTTCTGGTTTTATAGTTATTAGATTGTTTGGACAATTTTAACAAATTTATTCTTTTTTGTCACTATTCGGGGAACAGACACGGTTTCTATAGGACAAGCTATGTGTGCGCGTCTATCAGTATGGTGAGTTGCAATGTGGATATTATGTTTGGAATCTAAGACACAACATACCACCAGTCAGATGGTTCGTGGTGTCCTGGAGATGTTGTCTGAGAGGACTGCTGCTCCAGCTCTGCTAGGGTGCAGGCCATCAGTGCAGTAGAGCCTAGGACGCTCCCAGAAAACAGTCCAATTATCAACAAAGGGTAATCTCTGTTGTTGACACCAAGATTGTAACCATTCATTAAAAGCAAACAATCTACTGAACCTCTCGATTCCTCGCTGGAATGTGGGAAGTGGTCCGGATACGATGATCCTAGTCGTGAGTGATGTGCTGCGGACCTTCTCAACTAGGCTCCTGAAGTCCTTCAGGATCTCCGTCTGCCTCAACCTAGTGTCGTTCGTGTCAGCATGAAGGACCACAGCTCCAGGCACCTGTGCAGCAACATCAAGAACACGAGCACCAGGTAAACAGCGAGTGCCCACCTTACCTTTAGCCATGGTAGCATGGACGTGCCGGACGATGGAGTCTCCGATGACCAGCGCGTCGTGTACCATCTCGCGAAGAGGAGCGAAGCGGTTTCGGGCCGGGATCTCGAAGACAGGTCCTCGCCCGGGGCCTAGCGCGCGTCTTCCGCTGCTGCTGTATCCAGGCTTCGTGGTATCCCGGCGCCGGGGTGAAGGAAAACTGGGAGGGCTGCGTCTGTGGTGCATTGGACCTGGACAGTTACACCTGTAGGTCGCGGATCTGCTTCTCCAAGGCCTCCATCTCCAAATCCGCCAAGTGAAGCTCCACCTGAAGCTCACCTGCACGCAGAGGCAGACACACAACCGACATGGTGTCAAAAAACGGAGATAATTGGTGTGGAAAACACGTAGGCAAACTTGTGATAGCCAGGCTAATGGGCTAGCGATGCTAATGGGATAGCCGGCTAGACGCGGGTGCGGGTGGCAAAACTATTAAAACTTAGCAATAATATATTATAAATACTTATAAATACTTATCTATTATATGTTCGCTCTTCGTAAGAAGACAAAGTTAGAACGTCAAGCTGGATTAAACTGAAAATTGGTCAGTCTGCCGAAGCTCGGAAAAAAGCAGCCTCCACACAGTAGAGCAGACAAGGCGGTCACCCTGGTGCGCCCTTCTGTCGTGCCAGCTGGGGCACAATCCTGTGGGCCCCTCTCGATTACTTGTGTACATGGAGACCGACGAGAGGTTCCAGCGGCACGGTTTACTGTGGAGGACCAAAAAGGGAAGTACTCCATCATTGCTGGGATTATTATATTACTGCACAATCAGAAGGGAAGAGCCAGTAGATTTGTTAGTCGTTCCGCAAGGCCAAAGTGGACTACATGGGAGACGACCAAGGAGGACACCATTGTTGAACACAAATCAGAAAAAAGCCAGACTGGAATATGTCAAACTACATGTTGACAAGCCACAAAGCTTCTGGGAGAATGTCCTATGGACAGATGAGACAAAAGTTTAACATTTGCCAAGGCAAATCAGCTCATGTTCACAGACAGAAAAATGAAGCATATGAAGAAAAGAACACTGTCCCTACTGTGAAACATGGAGGAGGCTCTGTTATGTTCTGGGGCTGCTTTGCTGCATCTGGCACAGGGTGTCTTGAATCTGTGCAGGGTACAATGAAATCTCAAGTTTATCAAGGGATTCTAGAGAGAAATGTGCTGGCCAGTGTCAGAAAGCTGGGTCTCAGTCGCAGGTCATGGGTCTTGCAACAGGACAATGACCCAAAACACACAGCTAAAAACACCCAAGAATGGCTAAGAGGAAAACATTGGACTATTCTAAAGTGGCCTTCTATGAGCCCTGACCTCAATCCTATTGAGCATCTTTGGAAGGAGCTGAAACATGCTGTCTGGAAAAGGCACCCTTCAAACCGGAAACAACTGGAGCAGCTTGCTCATGAGGAGTGGGCCAAAATACCTGCAGAGAGGTGCTTATTATTTCACAATATTATAGATTAAAACAAGGGAAGAAGACGTGCTGAGCTTCAGTACATTGCGCTGGTGAAAAACATTTTAGGCAGAGACGTCTGCTCTGTCTTAACCATTTTTAACCCCACATTTCTGCCAATTCCCCCAACAGCGAAACCGGTTTGATAACTTCACACCTATTGTGAATGAAAGGTGAGAAGAGGGATTATAAAACCGGCAGTTGGCAAATATTGTAGGGGGGGGTGAATTAACAAGTCAGAGAGGATGTCTCTGCCTAAAATTTATTTCCCCAGCAAAAGATAAAATAGATTTAAAAAATGAAAATGTTTAATGATAGCAATTAAATCAGACTTCATAGTTGGATTTGATGTTTTTTTCTTAAGTTTTGAGAATGACACAAATATTAGTTTGGCAGCAGGCAGGTGTGAGCGCATCTGCACGCACAGTGAGGCAAAGACTTTTGGAAGATGGCCTGGTGTCAAGAAGGGCAGCAAAGAAGCCACTTCTCTCCAAAGAAAAACACCAGGGACAGATTGATCTGCAAAAAGTATGGCGAATGGACTGCTGAGGACTGGGGCAAAATCATATTCTCGGATGAAGCCTCTTTCTGATTGTTTGGGGCATCTGGAAAAAGGCTTGTCTGGAGAAGAAAAGGTGAGCGCTACCATCAGTCCTGTGTCATGCCAACAGTAAAGCATCCTGAGACCATTCATGTGTGGAGTTGCTTCTCATCCAAGGGAGTGGGCTCACTCACAATTTTGCCCAAAAACACAGCCATGAATAAAGAATAGTACCAAAACATCCTCCAACAGCAACTTCTTCCAACAATCCAACAACAGTTTGGTGAAGAACAATGCATTTTCCAGCACGATGGAGCACCGTGCCATAAGGCAAAAGTGAGAACTAAGTGGCTCGGGGACCAAAACGTTGAAATTTTGGGTCCATGGCCTGGAAACTCCCCAGATCTTAATCCCATTGAGAACTTGTGGTCAATCCTCAAGAGGCGGGTGGACAAACAAAAACCCACTAATTCTGACAAACTCCAAGAAGTGATTATGAAAGAATGGGTTGCTATCAGTCAGGATTTGGCCCAGAAGTTGATTGAGAGCAGCCCAGTCGAATTGCAGAGATCCCGAAAAAGAAGGGCCAACACTGTAAATACTGACTCTTTGCATAAATGTCATGTAATTGTCGATAAAAGCCTTTGAAACATATGAAGTGCTTGCAATTATATTTCAGTACATCACAGAAACAACTGAAGAAAAAGATCTAAAAGCAGTTTAGCAGAAAACTAATATTTGTGTCATTCTCAAAACTTTTGGCCACGACTTTAGTAGTTTTTATTGTATTTTTTTTTTTTAAAGAAGGAGCTCCTTTACATCCTATTCATGAGTATGTGCACCTGTATCAATCATAAATGGAATTAAGTCTGAATTATTTATAGACACCATCACGGTTGGCTCTTGTTGTGTATGCAATGTTAAGACATAATGCATATACTACCCCTCTGGCTTTACTGGGCCTCGTCAATTCCAATTCTGCATGGGTCCCACCCAAGGACCTGCTCGCTGATCTTGGGTTTGTCCTTGTGTCCATGTACTATTAGGTTGATTTGGACCAGGGGTCCCACCGTCCATTAAGCTGATTGTCCTGCTCCTTTTGCACCATCTCTTCATTAGGCCTAGGACCTTGTCCTTGTCTAGGTCCAGACTGATTTTGCCCTTGTGGCTTTTCAATATGCACATATTTTGGAGAGGCAACAGATGATATTGGTTATTGTGCTGTACTGGTCAAGCTGGAGGTGGTTGTTTGATTTTCTGGCGCTGGTACTGCTGCTTGGACTGCTTTTTCCTTTGTTTTGCAGCTGTGATTTTTGGATACGGTTATAGCCTGAATTCTGTCCTGTTATCAGATGCAATCCAGTCTCATCCAGTATTTGCATAGTTTTAATCTTTTCAGTTGTTTTAACCAGAATAGCATTAACATCTCTAAATGCTAGGAGGTGCCCAGCAGTTTCTTCAAGCTATGTTACCCATATTTGTGCTTCATTGCATAAATCTGGTGATTGATTAAACAGTCCAATTATATTCATGAATGACCACAACCTATACTGGAACTGACCTCCTTATGAACTATCCAATATCAGTATACTCTTCTGGATTTACCCTTTGATTTTCATGTTACTCATCAAGGTGCATTTGTTTTATGTACCTTCCTTCATCTGAGTATGTGTGTCAATGTAAGTTGTCATACTACTGTAGCTTGATGGCCTCTTCAGTTGTGTAGATATTCCTACTCTGGACAGTTCTATCACAGTTCTTTTGGCCATCTTTAAGTCTTTAAACTGCTTTCTAGTTTACTGAATGTTCTTTTGAGGAATTCAACACTGCCACCAACTTGTTTGCCACACTGGGAGTCCCATGTTGACATTCACTACTGCACATGTTTTCTGTATGCTAGGCGTGCTTTCCTAATGTGTTTTATCAATGTGATCATCTGTTCCTTTGTTCGTCTGTTCTTTGTCCTGCTTCTTTTTCGTCTCTTTATGTTGAACTCTCTCAGTTACCTCATCTTCCTCTATTCCTCCTTCATCAATGTCTGGTTCAGGAAAGGATTTTGTGCCATCAATTAGCACAAAATAATTTTGTGGTATCATAATGCTGGGTAGCTGATGGTGTCAGTCTTGCTTTTTCTGCCTGTCTAGACATCCACTCAGAATCACAAGAACTCACTTTAATTTGTCCAGTCTTTTATCCTTTAAACACCCATTTTGCTTTATCTTTATGCTGCTCCTGTAGTGTTTTCATTTCAATCTTCCGCTTCTGCATTTTCCTTTAATTTTGTGTCCAAGCATTTTTTTTTCTTCCTTATATTTCTCTTTGAACAATCTATTTTTTCAACTAAATTAAATTATATTTGTATCGTGTTTTTAACAGTTGTCATTGTCACAAAGCAGCTTTACACAATCAAAATAAAATTATGGAAATTTGTATGAAATATGAACATTGTGAATTATGAATTCCTGTTCCTCTACTCTTGCCTTTGTCTCTTGAGAATTACAGAACATCAGTTTTCCCATCTTAAACATCCAAGAAGAGATGGATGGGGCCGGTTGGCCCAGACAGCAATTGAAACCACACGGGCACACTCTTTCCCCATAAGACTTGACCTCATGTCTGTGCTCCCACCAGTTATATTTACAGTACTTAAAATCAAATATACACCAGTTAGCCATGACATTAACACCAAATAATGTTAACATATTAAAAATGATTATCAGTGATATCCCAGTGAAGTGGTGACAGGATTATGCGCACCATAGCTCATCTATGCCTGTGGGGCCAAAGGCTAGCCCATCCAGTTCGATCCCACAGAAAGTCAATGCAGCACAAATTGCTGAAAAAGTTAAAGCTGACCACATTAAAAAGGCACCAAAACACACAGTGCATTACAGACCACTGCACAAGGGTCACAGCAAGGAGTCCAAGTCAGCCACCAAACTTCCCAGTTCCCAATCTGATCGAGTTCTGATTAATAATTAGTTTATGCGTTAATGTTATGGTTGCCTATATATACACGCATGAAATCAATAATGACAGTGCATCATTTCAGCTAAAATTAAAACAGAAATAATTTCAGGTGTGTCAAAATGTATGATCTTAAATTCCCTATCTTTTATTTTAGCAGACACATATGAATAGTGTTGAAGTAAAACACTAACAAAACTGGACTCAGATACAGAATATAGAAATTAAATACAAGGATACCACTAATAGATATTTATGACTGTATGTAAAGGGACCACTCCTAGAGGGACTCCTCCTTCTGTGTTTGTAGTTTTGTTGGTAGACTCAGTTTCCCAGAAGGCACCTCAGTCAGATGATGATGGAGCTCACCTGAACCAAGGTAGCTCATTAGAATTGTTATAAGTAGCTGGTTGTTCTGGGAAACTGGGTCGAGCATTAATACTGTTTAGGAGGCATTTGTTTTGTTTTGTTTTGTTTTGTTTTGTGGTTTGTTTTGTTTTGCTTTGCTTTGCTGGCTCTGTATTGTATTGTTATGTGTGTCCGGTTAAGTGTACTTTTTAGTTTATTTGTTGATATATGTGAGTACCTTTCAGTGTGTCTCTAGTGTTTCCCCTGCCTCTCATCTCTAGGTTCTCTCCCCTTGTGTCCAGGTGCCTCCCTGAAATCTAATATCCGTGAGCAAAGTACACAGTGCTGAGTGTGTGTTGAGTGTAAATGAGTGTTGAATTCACACCATACAGTGTTTATATATGTCCAGTTTGACGCAAATGACCTCATAAGTGTTAAATATATTTTAATGACTGTTCAAGGAACACATTTTCACACTTTCCATCACATTGTATTTCTTATATGGAAATTATTCTTTACTATGACACACTGATACATTAAAACCTGTATTCCAATATTTAACATGCATTTGTTTTTTTGTCTTTCCTCTCATTGCCACTTCATTAGGTACACCTGTTCAACTCCACGGTAACAAAAAATATACAGTCATATGGCATTTGTAGTCCTGTTAAAGTCCACCTGCTAAAGTTTAAACTGATCATCAGAATGAGGAAGGGAGATTATTTAAATGACTATGAATGTGACATGTTTGTTGGTACCAGACGGGCTGGTCTGAGTATTTCTAAAACAACCATCTTTAGGGTTTACAGCGAACGGCCAGACTGTTTCAAGCTGATAAAAAGGCAACAGTACATCAACATCTTGTTACGACCGAGTTTTTTGCCGAGCCTATGTAAATTGGACAATAGATTATTGGAAAAATGTTGTCGGTCTGACGAGTCTCAATTTATACAGCGGCATTTTGATATTGGCATAAACAGCCTAAAAGCATGGATTTATCTTGCCTTCTATCAACAGCTCAGACTGATGGCAGTAGTTCAGTGGAAATTTTCTTGGCACACTTTGGGCTTCTTAGTACCAATTGAGCCTACCAGGATATTGTTCTTGACCATGTCCATCCCTTTATAAGGACGGGATAACATGCCATGCCATAAAGCTAAAATGTAGATGTAATGCGATGGGAGATTTGCATCATAAGTGTGCAGCCATCTGCAGCAAATGCTTGATGTTATCATGTCAGTATGGACCAATCTCTAAGGAATGTTTCAGCATCTTGTTAAATCTATTCCACTAAGAATTTAGAAAGCATTGCAGTCAAAAAGGGGCCAACCCAGTAATAGAAATGTGTACCTAATGAAGTGATGAGTATTAAATAATTGCAATTCTTATTTATAATAAATTAAAGAAAACACATTAAAAACTGTGGAATTAAAATATATGATTATTCATGGATGTATGATTATCTATGAAATCTATGATTATAGCTGGAGCTTAAATATTAAATTTGATTTAAGAGTGATTAGGGTAAAAACTGTACACAAGCTATTTGACATCGCAGTTTACCGGGCAAGTTTCTTTACAGTTTAACCTTTTTAAACTTGTAGAAGATGTTTCCATCTGGCTGCACTCCCCAGCTCACGTTTATATACTTCAACATGCCATTTTCCTCCAGTTTCCGCTTTACCTGAAGATCAAAATCAGAATTTTGTTAGTAAATCCAAAACCACAGTAAATACCCGTCACCTGGATTCCAAAAATAACATTTACAGAGCAAAATGGTTTGCTGTGAGAAATGAGAATGAGCGGTGAGACACAAAGCACTTCACCTGCTGGAAAATGGACGACTGCACAGCAGGATCAAACACACTCCCATCAGACATGACCTGCAGTTTGACTATCTGACTCCTCGTTGGGTATACTATGGAAAACACACACACACACACACACGCACACAATTCTTTATTTTTTTCTCAATGTACCTTTTTTTCCGCCAGGTAAGTACGCAACCCTATTTGATGGATATTATGTTGTATGGCTTCCCCCCAAAAAAGTATGCTAAAGTATATTCCTTTTTCAGTATATATTTAATGTATTATAAGTACATTACAGCAATTGTTACTGTGTTACAAATACATGATTAATATACTGTGAGAATATTCTTATTACAGCAGTAGCATGCTGTTATACTTTTGCCCAATTACAAATACAAAAAAGTACACTTTGAGGTTAATACAAATATACAAATAAAAAAAAAAAACAGTATTATAGTTTATCTGTGTTCAACAAAATGTCAGCTTGTCTTACCTACGCAAAAACTACAATTTCAACTGTTGTCTGAACAATGTCAGACATTAGTATTAGACTATACAGGTCCAGTATTAGTTCAAACTCGTGTGTTGATTCTAGCTGTTACACAAAGACTGAAAACAGGCAGAGGACTACGGCGCATCATACCAGAAGCAACGTACATGGAATTTAGCAGGAACACATTAGACAATACATTCTATAGTTTAAACTATGTACTTAAATGCAAACCACCTAACAAAAACCATGAGCTTTTCCTTATGCCGATGAAAACAAAAGGATAACGATATGAACTGACACACGCAACGATGCAGCTTCAAGTCATGAATGCAAACTATCAGACTGTCAGAAATCAGAAAACAGACAGTCCGAACGTGTCCGCCACCAGTTTCTAATTGGCTGGTGTTGTCCCTATTCTAGTCTCTGGTTGGCTGGAATAGTTACAGCGCAGCTGCAGTTTGTGCAAGTGTAGCATTGTGATAGTGAGCGCACAGAAGAGACAGAGTGCAAACACACATAAATTATCTTGAAGGCGCAAAAGTGATTTTTAGCTTCAAGAGAGAGAGATTCAGCGTGCAAAGACGAGTCTGAAAGCGCACACAAGAGAGTAATTCACTAAATATAAGCATAAATAATAACATATAAATTAGTACATTCAAGTTTAGCTGAAAATATAATGAGACTACCGTATATTAAAATTAGTATTTAAATGCATACATTCTTTACATTGTTACAATGATTATTTCAAGCATATATATATTTTTTAAACAAAGCTTAAATAAATGTGCTTTGGAAATTAGACTAACCTTTCACTTAAAGTATATGTACTATAATATATTTTTGGAAAATGTACTATAATACAATTATTTTGAAGTCTGTTTAAATTCCAAAATTTGGTAAAAGCATGATGTTCGTATACTTTTCATATATTTTCTGATGGTACAACTTTTTGTTAGTATATTTGCAATGTACTATTGAAGATTTCAAGATATTTGTAATACAGTAAAGTATATATATATATATATATATATATATATATATATATATATTTTTTTTTTTTTTTTTTTTTTTTTTTTTTTTTTTTTTTATTTTTTTTTTTACTGCGGTTAATGAAGCATTTATCTTAAATTTAGCCCAGAGACACAGAAGGAATTATAAAATTCTGTAGGACATTTTATGGACTGGTTCAGGGACTTTCTTGGCAAACACCAAATAAAAACATTTGTATGCATCAAAACTTTTGTAGGCTCTAAGTGATTTACTTGTGTACACGCATGGGTAGAATAAAGCAACATTTCCATGAATGTGAGTTTGTATAATTCAAAATTGGGGCAAGCAAATATTGGTGATGAAGTGGTCTACACACACACACACACACACACACACACACACACACACAAAAAAAAAAAAAAAAAAAAAAATAGTTGAGACTTCACCAAACAAACATCCTCTCTTTAGTTTATTAGTATTAGTTTATTAGAAATGAAATAAATTACTCACGGGTTTGACAGAAATGATAATGCGGGTTGGTGCATCGTTCGTCGTAGAACATGCTCTTATAAACGACTGCACAGTTCTCACTGCCAAAATAATTATCAGGTTGTCCAGGATACCATGTGATTAAAGCGTTGGTCGAGTCTGACCACTTCCAGATGTCCGGGTCTCTATTTAGGCCAATCCAGGAATCACCCTGGTTAATCTTTATCTGGTCTAAAATGGCATCATCTGAGCTGTTAAGAGAGCTGGCCAAGTCTGTGTAATGTGTTCGGCAGTACGTCTGAGCATCCGGCCAGGTCAGCTGAGGACTAGAGATGGCGATGAACTTGTTAGCGTCACTGAATTTGGCTGTTGAAAAGTAAAAAGAATAAACTAAGAAATGAAAGTGTGTGTATGTAGTTTTCAAAGTGTTTTTTTTTTTCTTCTTTTTTTTTGTGCCAAAAATGTGTTAGTTTAAATATTCTAAAAAGGGAATATATCATTTAAAAAAAGTGTTGTTTTTGTCTGCACTGAACATATGATGCATGCTGTACTGTAGATACAACTTAAAATGTGCCAAGTATCAGCATTTATTAAACTATCACATTATGTATGTAACAGAATCACACAATTGAATGAGCAAAGCAATAGAACAGAAATAATAAACTAGGATTTTGACTCACCATCATAGCATATGAACGGTCTAATCAGATTGCACGGCACATCATACCACTGTTGATATGCAGCTATTATACCGCATGCTTCATTTCCATTATAATTATCAGGCTGACTAGGCCACCAATCGGTAAAAGTGACTGTGTTCAGTGGGAGGTTGTTTAAGGACCAGCGCCAGTTATAGACGTCCTTATACAATCCGGCCCAGGCATTTGTTGTCAGACCTTTTCTTGCTGTTTCTGTATTAAATCTTAGCCAATCGGTATCACTTAGCATTGTCGCCAGGTCATTGTACATCACCCTGCAGGATTTTTGCGCATCAGGCCATGCCACTGTTGCCAGGATCAGGTCATATTTACGAGGGATAGTTTCTTGGATGGATGCAGAGACTGGAAGAAGACCTATTGGAAACATTATATATAATAAAACAAACAGTAAATTCACACTGGTCAACACTCGATTATAAATATTCCTAATGTTCCTGTGCATGATGCCAAAAGGTAGCTTGGTGTCTTCTCACCATTTCTATGATAATAACAATTTGTTTTATTCGTTGGGAAATCAAGAAGAATTGTAAAGTATCCAAGAGGGACCTGGTTGAGTAAATACTGGCACGTCAGAGGTTGTTTTATTAATTTTTTTTTTTTTTTTTTACAATACATATTATTTTAAGTTGCACTTAATCATGTTAAACTTTACAATAATGTAATTGATCATTCTGTCTGTCTTTGTGTATATCATTGCAATTCCTACTCCCCTGAGGTATTCAGCTGATTATCAACTTTGGATGCAGTATGAGTCCCCAGGGAGCTCCTGATTTATCCTCAGGCATCCAATCAATTGTGGATCTACAGTATGTGGCAAATTCAACCTTAATAGCAATTTCAGTAAGTCTATCTGGTCCTTATGGACTGTTGGTTCTCTGTATCCTATGATCACTATATCGTGGGTTGACCACAGTGTTCCAATTCTGGCTGCAATGTGGCTGCATCAACTACAAACACAAATTGTCATTGAACTCAATATTTGGTCAATCATGAGTTAACTTTGGGCGTTTTCTCACTGGGGTCTGGAACCCATTTCCGAGCACACTTGGCCATGGGAGCAGTTGATTTTTGTCTGTGAGCATGCAATCGTTCCAAGCTCGGGAACTAATCCCTGGACCGATTGCAGGGGAACGATTCATGCGTTCCCCCGCACGGAAGGCAGGACATAAGTCCGCACTTGTGCCCAAAAGAGGAAGTGGCATGATTACAGTTTGACTCCTATAATATAAAAGATTAACAATTAAACAAACTGCATCTCAAGCAGCACCCAGCACGTGGTGCACTACTAAAGTCAGGGAAACATTAATAATAGGATAAAAACCAAACCATCCAGTGTGATCGAGTCGGACCCCCTCTGTCCCACAACAAAATCTACCTTCATCATGGGAACCGGACCGCGTGGAGCCTGGTCCAGCAGAGAGCCTGCGCGTGAGCGGTGAGTTCATATTAAATACTATTAACTCCTGTTATTAACACTGTTACAGAGAGTCTCATATCATCACCACATCTCCAGGTAACTGTCTGTGGATCTCGTGGTGACATTTAAATGCATATAATAAGATCTACAGGATGATCCTTTCACATTAGCTCACAGTAAAGTTCACTTCGAATGTTCATGTCTGTTCACTTTAAGGCCTCAGATCATCTCACTGTTCAGAAGAGCAGAATGTGATGAACTCCAGCGTTGTGCTTATGTAGCCATTAGTGTTACAGCTACTTTACTCTTTACTCATATTTTTATGTAGAACCTTCATGTATATTCTCCAACACATCTCAGAGACACTTATAAAAACTGAGATGCTGATGAGCCACATAAGCTCCACACACAATTTCAGGTCATCTGTGATCGCTGTGACAAAATGGAAATGTTGGAAAAATGTAATTTGTACAAGCTGTTGTGGTTGCAACTTTCCGCTAATTTCTTGCCTTTATACTTTCTTGCAGACAGGCGCTGGAGGAAACACAGACTGAGACCTCTGACAGCAGCACAAGACCAGCTAACAACAGAAGAAAGAGACAAAACCTGATGTGCGAGAGCAGGAGACTCATAATGCTGCATGAAATCTTAAATTTAGACGGAGAAGCGCCGACTACAGATACAGAGGAAGGAACAGCAAGAGATCGAATAGGACGTTGATGCAGATGATGGACCAACTGTTGTCTTCATTTCATTAACACACACCCTCTTCCTATGCAAGTATCTATCTTTTTTTGATACAGAAGAGACAAAATAATGTGCACGTGCAAATGTGCAAACAAGAGTGACAAAGTGCGATAAACATGACATTACAATCGTCTGTGGTGTTGAGGTGATAAGTTGAGGTAGTTGTTTTAAGCTTAGTTCACTCTAATCAAATACCCATCAAAAAACAAGGAATCTCAGAGACTCAGGTTTTCTGTGCTACTTTTTCTTTTCTTCACGTGCTCGCGCATCTCAATGATGTCACACACTCAAATGAACATATTGTAACATCTTTCCTTTTTCTCTCTCTCTCTCTCTCCCTCTGTGTGCCCTGTATGCAAGAAACAACATAACATTACAACATAATACTGTATGCTGAAAATTGTACTCCAGTGTCTTAAGATCAATTAAACCAATTTAAACAAAATCTCGCAAGTGTGTTGGTCTCTTAACCAACCTGTCACTTCTAGTTATCATGGCGCTGTTGCTGGTGTCCGAACGGTGTGTGCGTGTTATGCGTGACTCTGGTACGGCCTTTGAATGTCCCTCATCTGGATGATTAGTCTGATCAAGCTTGACCGTTGTGTTCCATGTGTCTGCTCTCTGTGGTCCTCCCGGCACAGTCCTGAGATGTTTCCGATTTCTCCGTACAACGGTTCCATTTTCCAGCTTGACAGTGTATGATCGGTTATTGGTCATTCTTTCCACCTTTGCCGGTGTCCAGTGTGCTCTACGCTGCGTGTCCAGCTGAACTCTTACTTGTTCTCTCTCCTGCAGAGGTCTAAGATCTTTCGCTCCTCTGTTGTAGTAGCAGGCTTGTTTGCGTTGGTTGACTTCGACAGCGTTTAAAACACCCGGCTGCAGTAGGCTGTCCCGTGTCGGCAGGAATGTTTTAATCCTTCTGCTCATGAGTCTTTGGGCAGGACTTTGCATTGAGTCCCTGAGATGAAGTGTTTCTGTGCTCTAGTATAGCCAGGTATGGATCCGCTTTCGCTCTCTTAGCTTTTCCCATGAGCTGTTTGGCCATCTTACCCGCAGACTCGGCTTTGCCATTGCTTTGCGGATATGCTGGAGACGCCGTCACATGCCTGAATTCCCAAGCCATGCTGAACTGTTTGAATTCCTGAGAGCTGTACTGTGGCCCGTTATCAGAGATTACTGTGTCTGGGATCCTGCGTCGTGCAAAATGAGCCTTTAGCTTGTGTATCACTGTGCTTGAGCTGGAATCAGGGAGATAATCAATTTCCAAGAAGTTAGTGAAATAGTCAACCGTGATGAGATATGCTCTGTTGGTGAATGAGAATAAATCTGTCCCGACTTTTGCCCATGGCCTTATCGGAATGTCATGTGCGCACATTGTCTGTTTCTGCCGTCGCACATCCACAGTTCTGCAAACAGCATACTTCCCTATGTATTCTCTAATAGCAGCACTCATTCCAGGCCAGTATACACAGTCTCTTGCTCTTCGTAAGCAGCTCTCCATGCCTAGATGTGACGCATGAATTCTATCCATGATCTCTGTTCTCAGCTTTGCCGGTATTAGAGCTCTCTCTCCCCTAAAAATCACTCCATCTTGTTCACTGAGCTCTTCTCTTATAGGAAAGAATTGTCTTACCTCTTCTTTTAGCTGAGTTTTCTCCTCTGGCCATCTCTGAGCTATCACTTGCTGCAACATCTGAAATGTCTCATCCTTAGCAGTTTCTCTCTGTATCTTTTGTAGAATCCCCTGTGATATGGGCAGGTACTGCAACATGTTGATTGTCTCAACACATAGACAACATTAATGTCATATTGTTGTAGTCTCAAAAGCATTCTCTGTAATCTCTTGTGTGCATTAAGCAATGGCTTTCCTATGATGGGTTCTAAGGGTTTGTGGTCTGAATGTACTTCTACTTTCCTGCCATAGGTGTACTGGTGAAATTTCTCCATTCCAAAAAGAATTGCCAGACATTCCTTTTCTATTTGTGCATATCCTTTTTCTGTGGCTGTAAGGGCTCTGCTGCTATAAACGACTGGTTGTCCTGCCTGCAAAAGTCCTGCCTGCACCCAGGCCTGTCTCAGAGGAGTCACACTGAAGAACCAGGTCACCTGCTGGATTTTAGTACTTCAAAACAGGTGCTGAGGCAATCATTCGTTTCAATTTGTTGAATGCGTCTTCCTGTACATCAGTCCCCTCCCACATTACGTCTTTGCGTGTCAGTTGTCTCAATGTGTCACAACTGTCTGATAAGTGTGCGCAAAATTTAGACAAATAGTTCAACATACCTAATAATCTCTGGATTCCCTTCACATCTGATCGCCTGGGCATCTCCAGTATGGCTCTCACCTTCTCTGGGTCAATCTTTAGTCCTTCGGAAGTCAGTCTGTGTCCAATGTATGGCACCTCTTTATGTCTTAGCCTGAGTTTGTTGAAGTTTAGTTTGATGTTTCTGTCTCTACAAAGGTGCAGGAGTTGTCTTAGTTTTGTGTCATGATCTTTCTCAACTGCTTCATCGTTGTCACCTTCCCCACAGACAAGGATGTCATCTGCTATTATCCGAATTCCTGGAAGCCCCTCCAATGCCTGAGTCAACCTGTGCTGGAACACTTCTGGAGCCGGGCTGATTCCCATGGACATTCTAATCCATCTATATCTGCCACATGGCGTTGTGAAGGTAGTGAGGTAGCTTGACTCTTCTGAAAGCCTTATGTGCCAGAACCCGTCCTTCACATCACACACTGTAAAGACTCTCGCTTTGGCCAGATCTGGGAGAACATCATCTATGGTGGGCAAGGGAAAGTGTTGACGTGTCAGAGCTTTGTTTAGTGGTCTTGGGTCAATAGGAATTCTATGTTTTCCTGATGGTTTCTTCACCACCACCATGCTGCTAATCCAACCCATGCTCTTTTCCACCTGAGCTATAATGCCTCTCTCTACAAGGTTCATCTTTTAGATGTTTCATTAGTGCGACTGGAACTCTTCGCTTTGGAAGCCTCACCGATTTCACTGCAGGATCCACCTCTAGATTATGCATGTCGCTCTTGTCCCATGGTTCCTTTTCTCTGCGTCTTTCTGTGGTAACAATATCATCAATTGCCATAATATTCTCATGCTGTATTCTTACCAGATCCATTGCTTTCACTGCCTTATTTCCCAGTGATGAGGTTTCCTCCACCTCCACCCGTTTCTCTGGTTTCTTATTTTTATTCTGCATTTTCCGACTGGTTTCAGGGTGCTTTTATTATACATGACCAAAATCTGTTCAGTCTTTTCCATCACTGTGTCAGGGTTTAGCTGCTGAATGGGGATTTAAGTTACAACTGGCTCCGCAATCTGGTTGAAATTTTACTAGTCTTTCTCCTATCAACATGGTTGCAAACAGTTGTTTTTCCTGTTTGTCCTCCCTGATTTGCGAACTAAGGCAGTAGTGGGCGGAGTCAGTACGTTCTGCACTGAGATTTCCCACCTTACCTTTCTCACCTTCCACTCCTCCTAAGTTTGGCTTTGGCTTTTCTTTTAATGAAGTTCTTAAAACCTAAAACATTTTTTAAACTGAGAAAAAAATATGGGTCACTTAAGCACAAAATAGCACAGACGCAAATGATCAAGTGTTTAATTGTTGTTGTCATTTTTTCAAACATGAATTTCCCCAAATTGCCGTTTATAAAGGTTCAGGCAGACTAATTTAAGAATGCCTCCCTAGGAACCTAAAACACACACAAACACACACACACACACACAGCGAAGAGAAAAGAGGAGATGTGCATTCACACCTCTGACCGTCTTTTGTCTTGTAAATGAGGTTTCATCTTCCAATCCCCACCAGCGGACACACTCTTTGTTTGTACTGTACACTGTAGCTGTGTTTGTTAGGGCACTTGGTACTGTAATACATGGAAAACTTACTTTCTGGTTTGTTTTGTTTTAAATATTGCTTATTACCTTATGCAGCAAAATAAACAATGTTATCATTGGGTAAATTATTAACATATTGATGTATGGACAAAAATAGACCACGTGCTTGTGTTTAGGACTGCTTCTGAACAGCTGTGTTCATAGGTTTAATCAACAATTTACAAGCCAACAGTTAAAGTGCTACATGCAAGCATTTGTGGATGGAGAGCCTTGTCTGTATGCACTCCTGCATTTCTCAGGTGGCTTTAACACAAACACATTATTATTATTATTATTATTATTATTTATTTTATAGTCCAACTCTTTGACTATTTAAAACAAAATTGTCTCAATTTTTTGCCCATTGAAGTAGTTGGTTCAAACAATTCCCCAATAATTAAAACACGCAAACATTTACTTAAAAATATTTATTCTTCCAAAACTAGTCAAAATTAAAACAGTAATTTGTATAAAACAGGTGAATACATGTTGTATTTTGCTTAAAGATCAGTAAGATACCTGGATAACACCAGCTGCTTATCAGTCCCTTTCTGGTTCTTTTATATTAATATATTCTTTGTAAAAACTAGCAAAGATGGAATAGTTTATGTCTTTGTTTCTCCCGAAGCATCAGACGTTTTGCTATTCTATGTTCAGAATATAGACCTGACCAAACATCAGTCTAAAGCTGTCGCACTGTGACATCATCCCTACTACTGCAGCTTCAACAGCTTGTTCAGGCTCCTCCAGTAGCTCCAAAAGGCCAGCCGTCACCCCTCTGAGCCAAACCTCCACAGCGGAGCTCTGCTTAAAGACAACAGGAAAATTTAGTGAAGACAAAAAAATAAACTTATATAAAAATAAAATATATTAATAAACCTATTTTCCACAGAGTGTCACGAGCTATCGGAGGGTAAGCACAGAAGCCTTAGCAGTTAGCCCGTGTAGCGTGGATGGTAAACCCAAACGCGGAAGCAACGCGAGTAGGCAGGATAACCACGCAATTTATCTAAGAACTCTCTTACACAAAGAGCTAGGATCTACACAAATAAATCCGCGTTCTAGCAACACACACTCAATCAAAGAAGCAACCCAAATAGGTGAGTACTCACAGAATAGTCTGCGAAGCGTCAGACAAGGCATGGGCGAACTCAATGACTGAGCAATGTGAAGCGCCATTTTGTCTCCTTTTATGCTTCCTGAAAACCTGACCGTATTACTTCCGGGTCCTAGTGCCGGTCGTGTTACGAGTGTGCATGACAGTACCCCCCTGTCCAGGACCGACTCTCGACGGTCCTGGGGTGGAGGATACCCGACGACGGTAGTCCCGGATGAGTTCGGGGTCTAGGACGAACCGAGCCGGAATCCAAGATCGCTCCTCGGGACCGTAACCTTCCCAATCCACCAGGTACTGGAGCCCTCTGCCCCGAGGACGTGAGTCAAGGATCCGGCGAACGGTCTAGGCGGGACCACCCCCAATGATACGGGGAGGAGGAGCAGGGGGGGTGGGGGGAACCATTGGTGAAGTGATGAATGGTTTGAGCTGGGAGGTGTGAAATACCGGATGGATCCGGAGCGCCGCAGGCAGCTGCAGCTGGCAGGTGACAGGATTGATACGGAGGGTGATGCGGTATGGACCGATGAACCTGGGTGATAGCTTTTTGGATTCCGTGTGAAGGTGAAGGTTTCTGGTTGAAAGCCATACTTTGTCACCTACATTGTACAATCGTCCCGGCGGGTGTCGACGGCGATGTTGAGTGGCGTAGCGGTTGTTGGCCTGTTGGATGGCGGCGCTTGCTTGGTTCCACAGCCGTCGACACCGGCGAACCAACTGTTGGGCTGACGGCACCTCAACCTCCGGTTCCTGATGATCGAACATCGAAGGTTGGAAACCGTGGCATACCTAAAATGGACTGAGATTGGTGGCTGAAGAGACATGGAGATTGTGAGATAACTCAGCCCATAGGAGGTAGCGGGCCCAGGAGCGCTGGTGATCGGCAACAAAGCATCTCAGGTAGCGCTCCAGTTGTTGGTTGGTCCGCTCCGTCTGACCGTTAGTCTGGGGATGATAACCAGAGGATAGACTACAGGTGGAATTGATCAGACGGCAGAAGGCCTTCCAGAACCGGGCGGTGAACTGGGGCCCCCTGTCCGAGACGATGTCTTTTGGGAACCCATGCAGTCGGACTACGTGTTCTAAAATCAGCTCTGCTGTTTTTTTGGCTGACGGGAGTCCGATGAGGGCCACCAGGTGCACGGCTTTGGAGAACTGGTCGACGATGATTAAGATGGTGTTTTTCTCTTCGAAGGCCGACAGGCCCGTGATGAAGTCAACGGCAAAGTGCGTACAGGGCCGATAGGGAACTGGGAGTGGTTTGGAGTTCCTTCGGGGTCAGTTGGTTGGTATTCTTGGACCTGGTGCGGTTTCCGTCGCCTGTGCATCGCCAACCCTCGTTTCCAGTTCCCAGTGAAGTGGTGCAATGATCTTGGTGGGTGTGATGACAGGTGCGGGGTCCACCCGGGGAACGTCTTCTTTGTGTTGTCGGGAGAGGGCGTCTGCTTTGGTGTTCTTGGACCCCGGGTGGTAGGATAGGTGGAAGTTGTAGTGTTCGAAGAACAGTGCCCACCGTGTCTGTTTCGGATTGAGCTGTTTTAAATTGCAGCTGGTGATCAAGTTCTGATGGTTGGTCCAGATGATGAACGGCTCCCTGGCACCCTGGAGCCAGTGTCGCCATTCCTCCAAAGCTCACTTTATGGCCAGCAGCTCATGGTCCCCTACCCCGTACCGCTGCTGAGTGGGGTAACTTTTTTTGGAAAAGAAACTACAGGGATGTAGCTTGTGGTCTGGACCTCGTTGAGAGAGAATGGCCCCGGCGCCAACAGCCGAAGCGTCCACCTCCACAACAAATGGTTTACTTGCGTCGGGGTGCAGTAGAATTGGGGCGTTGGTGAATCGGTGGCATAGGTCATGAAAGGTGGTGATGGCGGGGGGATTGAGGCTGAAGTGTTGAGAAGAGGGTCGAGTCAGAGCGGTTAAAGGGGCGGCAACCGTACTGTAGTCCCGGATAAAGCGACGATAGAAGTTCGCAAACCCGAGAAACCGTTGAAGTTGCTTGAGGGTCTTGGGTAGGGGCCAGTGACGCACAACTTCCAGTTTCTGTGGGTCCATGGCCACACCCTGGGGCGAGATGACAAAACCCAGGAACGTGGTGGAGCGCTCGTGAAAGGCGCATTTTTCCAACTTACAGTACAGTTGGTGGGCGAGTAATCTCTTAAGGACCGCTCTGACATGCTGGGTGTGTTCCTCGGCGGTGCGTGAATAAATAAGTATATCATCTAGGTAAACGAACACCCACCGCCCTAGCATGTCCCTAAGGACATCATTGATGAACTGTTGGAAGGCTGAAGTTCAATTGTCAGGTCATAGGGGCGATGAGGAGGAAGGTGTGTGGCTCGTCTCTTGCAGAATACTTCAGCCAGGTCTCGGTAGATGACGGGGATGGCATTGGTGTCGACATCGGGTGCCTCGGACTCCCTAGAACATGTCCCAGCCGGGCCCCGCAGGCAGAGTTCGGTGCAGGTCGGCCCCCACTGCAGGATCCGGTTCTGCGTCCAGGAGATGAGGGGGTCATGTTGGAGCAGCCAGGGGTGTCCGAGGATGATGGGTGGCGATGAAATGGAGGTGAGGTGGAACTGGATCCGTTTGTGATGTTGGCCGATGGAAAGGGTGAGCGGCTGAGTCTGAGTAGTGATGGGGCTAGAGGAAAGGGGCCGACCGTCGACAGATGTGATACGAACGGGCTGGGATAACGCCTCAAGTTCCACTCCTAGTTCTTTGGCAAACGAAGAGTCAATAAAGTTACCTGCGGCACCGGAATCGATGAACGCAGTACTTCCGACCCGTTTGTGGCCAAACCAGAGATGTACTTGGACCGTGAGACGGGAATTATTGGGTGTCGTGACCGAGAGGTGGAGGGGGCCCGGTGAACTGCCCTGTTTGCTCACCGGGCCTGAGCGTTTCCCGGGCGAAGTGGACAGAGGGCCCTGTGGTGCGCCGCTGACCCACAGTAGGCGCAAAGCCCTTTTCTGAAGCGTCGTTCCCATTCTGCAGTGGTCAAGGAGGCGCGTCCTAGTTGCATGGGTTCCCCAGCTCTGGTGTTAACCACGGCGGGAGGTGGAGGTCCGACGGGTGCCATGGCGGTGGTGGTGAAGGAGGGACGAATCTCAGGAACCGGGGCGTGAGGGTATGAAGGTGATGTAGTGGGTGGCAGGGTCCGGGGGGCTGGCCTCGGACGAGAGAACAGGCGCTGGTCAATGCGAAGGGCAAGCTGAATCAGTCCTTCCAGCGTGGCGGGAATCTCTCGCCCGGCAAGTTCATCTTTAATCCGTGAGGCCAATCCCTCGTAGTAGGCCGTCCGGAGGGCGGCGTCTCCCCAGGTGGTCTGCACGGCTAGAGTACGAAAGTCCGCTGTGTAGCAACTCACGGACGACCCTCCCTGCCGCAGATGATATAATTTGGTGTCGGTCTCCACCTCAGCAGCAGGATGTTCAAATGTTAGTTTCAGTTGATGGGTGAACTCTCCGTATGAGAAGGCCGTGTCTGAATCTGATCTGAGAACCGCCGTGGCCCACTCAGCTGCCTGCCCGGATAGCAACGAAACGAGAAGCGCAACACGCAGTCGGTCTGTGGAGTATTTGGTGGAATTAAACTCAAACACAAGATCCAATGCGGTTAGAAAGACACTGCACTTCCCATCTGTACCATCCCACTTATCCGGTAGAGCTATGAAAACATCAGAAGGGGGGTGGGGTGGCGGTGCCGCAGCCACTGCGATGGGCGTGGCAACAACCGAGTGAGCAGCCGCCCCATGGAGGGGCGCGTTCTCCTGCTGTAGCTCCGCCACCTCGCGGCGCAAAGCCGCGATGTCTTGGAGGTCCTTTTGGAGAGACACGACTTCTCCACGGAGCTTATTGATCAGCTCGGCATGACACAGAGTGTGTAAAATACTGTTTTGAATTTACAATTCTGGAATGTAAATAAACTGCCTGTGATAATGTTACCCATTGAACTGTGTTAGCCTTAGCCATTGTCTGTCTGTATTAACTAGGGGTGCTCCGATTGATCGAATCGGCCGCTAATAGCTTTGGGAAGTTTGATCAGCGGTTTCTATAATGGCCGATATAGAAACGCCGATCAGATGACGTAAAACTCGCGGGACAATTTTTTTTTGGCTTCACCGGTCTGGCAGTTCTACGTGTTGTGTGAAAAAGACAATACATTAGCAACCTGCAACCTGTGTAACAAGACAATTCCACGAGGCGGGAAGCAGCCAAAGCATTTTAACACCACGAACCTCATCAGACATTTGAGAGAGCGCGAGAGCTCAGCAACTCGCGCGCCGCCGCTCACTCAGCTGTCTGTAATACCGCTATCTCACCTACACGGTTTCGCGTGTCAGAAAATAAACATTATATGAGAATTTGTATTAATGGTCTTGACACCTGCGACGTGTCTAGGGTAAATTATAATAGTGATATCATATTTGATAATAATAAAACTATGAATTTCTGATCTGATATAATAGCTGGCCAATAAATACAGTTGCCAATTCATGATATTCCACTTCTTGGAACTTCAATACTTGATTTACATTGTTGTTCAATATAGTCTAATAAATAATGCTACATGATAAGGCTTCGAGTAGACCCTTTAATCGGTGATCAGCCGATACAGCTTCTAGTGATCGGAGATCAGCCCCAAAAATCCTGATCGGAGCAGCGCTAGTATTAACATCTGCATTAAATTACCGAGAATTTACTTAATGCGCTTTTCATACAAATAAGTGAAGTGATATAACACTCGTATATGAGCATTAGTTCATCTCTGAAGCCAAACTATAACTTACCGGGGATTGAAGCCCCTCGACTCCTTAACTGATAAACACTTCAGGGTTTTTATTCAGCTTTCGTTAACTAAGCGCTCGCGCTAGCATGCAAAGTCACGGCCAAAGTGGGGAAAATATAAACATGGTCATGAACGTTTAGCTCGCTAGCTCCTGTAAATCTAGCCTCAGCTTGTGTCTCACATGGACTGCATCACATTACTATATATTGCCATCACAGAAATAACCAGCAGATTAAAAATAAATTCTCATTCTAATTTATTAATAAATAAATTCTGAATTTATCTGAATCCAAACAACACTCAGTCACATTCTGAAATTCATTTTCAGAAGGCACACACAATCTACTTATAAGTTTTTCGAGTAATGCAGCTTTTATAACAGTGACATTAATAGTATTTCTGACGTTTGGCGTCTTTTTGAGGGAAAGAGGAGTGACATTGTGAGTTCGTGACACTGACAGTAAGCTATAATGTCAACTCCAGACTTGGTCACATACTGTATGACTGCTGCTGGTGCTACCAGTGATATTCAAAGCGGTCGATAAAAAAACTAATATGGTAATTAAACTGTAAACTAACCCAAACAATTCTAATTAAAAAAGTCACCACTTACCCCGAATAATGTCCATTAAGCTGCCATGTTCACCTCTGTAGTGCAGGTTGATAGCGTCAGGTCGGCGGGGGTGTTTGTGGGTTGTTAAAATCACATGATTGCAACTCAGCGCAGCTAAATTGCTGGCTTGTGTTAAAATGTTCTTGAGAACAAAGCACCATGTAGTGGTGGCACCAGGTAAATGAAAAAAAATACGGCTTGAATGGGGGTGAAATCTTGAAACCCATTTCTGGCAGGAGGAGTACAGGTGCTGAAAATATTGTGCATTTTTTTCATTTCTAAGAGAGATTGTGTTATATATATTTTGTATATTTTATATTTTGTATATTTTATATATTGTGTTTTTATATATAGTAGGGGAGTATATATATATATATATATATATATATATATATATATATATATATATATATATTTTTTTTTTTTTTTTTTTCTTACAATTCAGCATTTATTCTTTCAAGGTTTGCAAAATCTAATATAAACACAGTTACAAGTATTTGTTAAATATTAAAAATATTAAGGAGCAAGAAAATTGTTTCAGTAAAAGGCTCTCACCAGTAAGACACAGGAAAATAATAAGCTTCATGATGAATGAGTAGCTGTGAAGTCACACACAAAATCTAGATAAAGAAAACATAGAAAAAAAATTGCACATTAAACTGACCAAATAAGTTATCATGCTTCCTAACATAGGAAGACAATTGGTTAGTTAGAGAAAGAAAACTTGAGTTTATTTCTCTATGTTTGCTCTGAAGCAGCTTACTGTGTCCTAAAGTTTTATGATCAAATAGTGCCGTACAAAAATAACTGCAGTTATACTGCTTTTCCTTAGTTATAATGTCGGTGCAATGCAGCACAATGCAGTTGTATTGAAATATGATTCTGTAACTTTGTAGTTATTAAACAGTTTATTGGTAAAATAGTCCTACTGTATATCAAGGTAATTACCTGCAGTTATCCTGCACTGAAGTCCTGCAGTCCTGTTCTGTATGGCAGTAACTGTTATCCTAACTAGGTTATCATTATTATTATTATTATTATTATTATTATTATTATTATTATTATTATTATTATTATTATTATAAGCAGTTATTATTATAATGAATTCTGATGTTGTAATATTAATGTATGGTAGACTATTATTACTGTTTTTTTTCTTCTGACAAATACCTTAAACATCCTGTGATAAGGATGCATGACGTGCTGTTTAAATGAACAGTACAGGCTACTGGGATGAAACATATGAGGGCAGGGGACTTGTGACCATCACAATATGTGAATAGGTATCAGGTTCATTGTTTGGTTCAAGAGATATAGGATCCTACTAAATGCCTAATTTCATTAAAGTCATTTGATTTGTGGCTCAGTTGTAATTTGCAATTCTGAATTGGTCATTTAAAGTGTCAACTTTAAATTATTTCAAGGCACAGGCAAAGAGAAAACAGTTGCAAGCATCCATACCTTGATTTTACCTAATTAATAAAATTAATTGCAATAAATTTGTCATAATGTAATTGTATTACACTACATCACATTTTGAGATTATAGGAATACTGTAAGCACATTTTCAGCTTTTTTTTTAAATTGTGTATACCTGTATATTTTATTTGTAGTACATCCACTATATGAACTGCAGTAGCCTTTTAATATTAACTGCAGTATTCACACAGTATTAATGCATTACATTGGAGTATTACTGAAGTATTGATTTTCAATATTGTGTAATATCTGCTTAAACATCACTTTAGTACAGCACTAAACACCATAGAGCTTCAAGAAACCAATAATTTGCTCTTTTTTAAAAATTAAATATAAGACTTGAACACTGAAACATACCTATGATGTGAAAAATCTGAACGCCAGCGATTCTTCAGTAGCTCACCGTTTTAGATCTTTTGTCTAAGAACTCATTCGTCTAAACACAAATCTGTTCTACTTCCCCTGTCCTCCAATCCTGGAAACATTACATAATGTTTGACGCAGTCTGATTTTCATATTGCTCTTCATTAGACCTGACATTCCATGTTTTAAAAAAAAATAAAACCGTTAAAAGAATATTTAAGCTCACTCACTTCTTTTCTGTGCTAAAATCCAACAGGCTGCCTTTAATGAGAAATAGCAATTTGGCAAAAATCAAACACAATATTAATCTTAATGTGATTATTCCAAAATTAATCTACAAAAGAACTGCAGGATAATGTAATCATAACCCACAGGAAAAACACTTTAGTTTAATATAGTAATCACTATAGTGGACCTAGCAGACTGTAATGTTTACTATAGTACTTCACTGCATGCTGTAAACTTATTATTTTTCACTAAGGTAAGGCAACACTTTTTTTCTAAAGATGAGAAACAGGTCAGGGGTGGACATTTACACACCTTACAATGTCCAGAGAAGGGCATTGTGATTATTTGAATACATTTACTTGGCAAATAAAAAGTAAAAATCTCTTTTTTTTTTTTTTCAATGTTTTACTAACGTGTAAAACAAGCCTTCAGGTTGGACTCTACTACTGTAAAAACATCTTCCTGATTTACATAGGAAAAGTAAGACTAGGTCTACAGTGTAAAAAAAGAAATCAATAATAAAGCCCATTCCACTGGTGTGCATAAATGACTGTTAGGCTAAATTGGGTTTGGCACTGCATTATCTCCCAGTGAAATTTCTTCAAAACTACAACTATTAAACTATTACATATTAGCACTATTAACCTTCATGGTCTTGTTTTTTTATTTTTTTTTTAGGATCTGCTACGCCTAATTTGGTCAAAGGTTGTATGTTGCTTGTCGGTACCTTGTGTTATGAAAACTACAGCGGGGCCAGAGCTTTTTCTTAAAAACCCAAAAGTTATGAAATAGCCTTCCATTTACTGTATGTCCAGGACTCAGACACAGTCTCAGTGTTTAAGACTCAGCTGAAAAATGTGTTTATTTCGAAAAGCCTTCTGTGAACAGATTTGAAGTAAAAGTACACTAATGGGGAACTCATAGACATAGATGTTTATGACAGACTGGTGCTTTATGTTTGGATGCTGTCTTCACCATTCTCATTGATCCCTCAGGGTGAATTGCTTTACTTCACAGGGAGCCTTTATGTCTGTGTTTCCTTCCTAAGTCATGCTGACATAGTTAGTCCCTGCTAGCACTTTGCACTAAATATACATTGACTGTATCCATGACGAGATTGTGAGGTATACCTAACTGTTTTCTCTCTCTCCCCCTCACATTCTCTCTCTCTCTCTGTCTCTATCTACACTGGGTTGCCAGTGATCCAGACCTCTTCTGCCCCTGTACCGATCTGACTCGTCCTGAGGTCTCGCTTATGGTTGGAGTTCATGTTGCAATGTGGCCTCTGGCAGGTTGGTATGGTAGGAGTCTTTCCAAACGCCTTTCCTGATCCGTGGCGGATGTATAGAGATATACTGTATATTAACATTATGCAAAGTCGCACCTGTGGACAGAAAGACACACATTCACACCGCTGACCATCTTTTGTCTTGTAAATGAGGCATTCTTTGTGTGGGTTGGGGGGGTTACACACACATACTATTTTCATAACTAAGAATGATAGTGAAAAACAATTGGGGCACAGTGGAAAATCTTCCAATCCCCACCAGCGCACACACTCTATGTTTGTACTGTACACTGTAGCTATGCTTGTTAGGGCACTTGTTAATACACAATACTGTAATACATCAACCACTTACTTCCTGGTTTGTTTCATTTTTTAAATGTTGCTTATTAACTAGGCACTGTTCAGCAAAATAAACAATGCTTATTCCTGTTTACTGTGAACGTATCAAAGTCTCTGTGGAATAGAGACAAGCGTCTTCAGATTCTTCTGCACTCATGTTGGTATGGTTTAAATTAAGAACATATTGATGCATTTCAATTAAAGACAAAAATAGACCATGCGCTTGTGTGAAAAAAATACTTAATCACTGAGAAAAAATAATTATTGGTCACATAACCACAAACTAGCACAGGTACATATGATCACGTGTTTAATTGTTGTTTTCATTTGTTTCTATGACCAATATTATTAGTGGTGCTTGCGAAGCAAAGGACTACTATTATAATCTCACAGGCTTATTATTATTTTTCTTTTTTTTTTTCTTCTTCCGTTGAGAAAAATTGCCCCAAAGGGCGCAATTAACCACCCCAAAAAATACCATAGACTTAACATTGATACCAACTTTGACTATTTTAAAGCGCAGAGTGGGAATTTCGGAGAAATTTGAAATTTAACACATTTCAAGAGGCTTGCAAGCTGTGTTGGAACATACCCCACACGAGGGTATATGTTTTACCCCCGGGGCAAAACAGGTGCCCAAATTTGCCCCATTGACTTATAATGGGGAATTTGATGCATGACTCATCACTTTTCGTTCATCGTACACCCATGAAACAGGTGGCAAATTGTGTGCTTCATTCGGGAATGTATTTTATTTGGGGTTATTCGGGGAAAGGGGGCTTGACATGACTTTTGTAATGGGCGAGGTGTAAACTGCCCCAGCAGGGGGCAATTAACATACAATAGTAATTTCCATAGGAACTTTTAACCTGAATTTAACTGTGGATCCCAGTGTCATAGAGACATGGGAGAGGGCTCATTTTACTCAGGCAATCAATCAGGCTTTCGCTTTTATCATGATGCTCATAAGCCACGCCCCCTAGCAAAATCATTAGCATGCTGTTAGCATGTTGCTAACGCTGTTAGCATGTTGCTAGCATTATGCTAACAATATTAGCATTTCGCTAGCATTATGATAATTTCATTAGCATCTTGCCAGCATGATGCTAACAATATTAGCATCTCGCTAGCATTATGCTAACTATATTAGCATGTCGCTAATAACATGATTAGAATGTCGCTAACATGATGCTAGAGTGCCTAGCATGTTGCTAGCAAGACGTTTAGCTCATTAGCATGTTGTTAGCATTATGCTAACATTGTTAGCATGTTGCATGCAACATAAGTAGAATGTCGCTAACGTGATGTTAGAGTGCTTAGCATGTTGCTACAATGATGTTTAGCTTATTAGCATGTTGCTAGCATTATGCTAACTATATTAGCATGTTGTTCGCTACATTAATAGTATATGGCTAACAGGATGCTGGAGTGCTTAGGAAGTTGCTAGCATGACTCCAAAGTTTTGCCCCGGCAAGCACCACTCACATTTTCTTCAGGAAATGTACCTCTCTAGTTATTATTATTATTATTATTATTATTATTATTAGCCCAAATTTTTGACTATTTAAAACAAAGTTATCTCCCATTTTAGCCCACTGAAGTAGTTGGTTCAAGTAAAGTGTTCAAGTAAAGAGTATTGAAGTGGCCCTACTCCTAAACACTTCAGGGTTTTATCTAGCTTTTGTTAACTAAGCACTCAGGCTACCATGCAAAAGTCATGGCCAAAGCGGGGAAAAGATAGACATGAGCGGTTAGTTCGCTGTAAATCTTGTTATAATTCACTCACAGACATAACCCGCAGATGAACCCAAAATAAATAAATGCTAAATTTATCTAAATCTAGACAACACTCTAACACTCTAGATTCTAAAGGCATTTTCAGAGAGCACGAACAGCTCTTCTTATACGTTTCTTAGGTAGTGCAGCATTTATAATTAACATTAATAATATTTCCGAAGCTTCGCCATCTTTTTAAGACAAAGAAGAATGACATTGTAAGTTTGTGACACTGACAGTAAGCTGTAATGTTAGCTCCAGACCTGGTAAAAAGATGATTAAGTTGTCTGAAGTCACATGTGACTGCTGCTGGTGTTGCCAGTGACTTTCAAAACGGCTGATAAAAAACAAAACTGGGAAATAAACTGTAAACTAATACAAAGAGATTTCATTAAAAAAGTCACCACTTACCTCAAATAAGGAGTCCATTAAACTGTTATCTTCATCTCCATAGGGCAGTTTGATAGTGTCGCCGGGTGTGGGTGGGGTAGGATGTTAAAATCACGTGATTGCAACTCAGCGAAGCTAAATTGTTGTTCTAAAAATCACTAAAAATCTAGTGATGGCACCTGGTAAAATTAATAAATAGGTCTTGAATGGGCGTGTTTACTGTGAAATCTTGACACGCCTTTGGCAGGAGAGAGAGGGGGAATCACAGCATACAAATGGCAGCCGCATGCCATTCACATGGAAGTTGCCCAGGCCCTGTTGGGTACTACTGTAAGCATGACCCTGTGTGGTCTGACTTCGGATGTTTCCACTTGACCATGAAGATGGCGTTAGACCATTTAAATGCTCAGGAACCCTTTGTAGGTGTTATGGCTTAATTAGCTAATTAGAATGGGACACTTTGAGCCTAGAATATTGAAACTTTTCACAATATTCTAATTTTCTGAGATTGTGGATTTGGGGTTTTTATGAGCTGTAACTCGTCATCTTCTCAATTATGACAAATCACGGCTTCAACTATCTCATACAGTATATTAGTTTCACTTTTTAATTTGCATTACTGAAATAAATTAACTTTTGAACAATATAGCGTTAGGGTTAACCTTAGGTAAAGGAGCAGATCTGGGGGACTCATGGACGTAGAGTATTCTGGTGAACTGGTATGTTTAGATGCTGTCCTCCCCACTCTCACTGATCAATCAGGTTTGTTGACAATGAGGTGATTGGTTGCTTTACATCTCAGTTCCACCCTCATGTCTGTGTTTCCTTCTGGCTCTCCCTTTTAGTGATGATGTCATAGTTAGTCCTGCCGGGGTTCCTGCTTGCACTCTACACAATTTTGTTTTCATAGCACACAGTATGACCTCAAATGAATTCCTGCTATATCTATCTGACATACCACATAATGAGGATGGGTCCACTGTTGAGTCTGGGTTCTTTCAAAGTTTCTGCCTTCTGCTCCAGGGAGTTTTCCCTTGCCACTGTCACCCAGCCTGCCTATCAGAGATAATTTGATCATCTCAACTATTTCAAACCTTTTTTCTGTCAAGCTGCTTTACGGCAATGACCACTGTTAAAAGCACTATACAGTATGAATAAAATTTCATTGAATCCTTATGGTAAAAGTTAAAGTTTAGTTTCGTCTATCTGAAGAATTGATCTAAAATTGTTCTATTGTTCTTTAGGTGTTTTCTAGCAAAGTTTAAGGTGCCCTTTTTGCTACCACTGGTTTGCATTTTGACATCAGTCATCTGTATTTGCATACTTTAAGGTGTCCTTTGTTTGATTGCAGATTATCCACAGCGTCCTTGACTTGGCTAGATGTTGCGAGTGAGTTTCTGATTCACTTTAATTAAATGTTTTTCTTTATTCAGGCTTATTTTTACTGTGCTTCCTTTTTTTGCCCCCTTCTTATGTCTCTCTGATGGGTCTGTTTTATTTATTAATCTTAATGATGGCCTTGTTTACATACATCAACATCTCTTTAAACCACAACTTGATGGATTCCAACTAAAATGTTTAAGTAAGTAAAGTAAAGTAAGTTTGAAATGGTTTTGTTTGTTAGACTTCTTGAAGGCGGCACAGTGGGGTAGTGGTTAGCACTGTCGCCTTGCACTGCCAGATGAGTGAGGGAGTAAGTAAACCTTTTGAAATTTGAAAGTTATACATTTTCATTTCTAATCATATCTCAATTGCTTTTTTATAGCCATTTGTGTTTTTGTGGTGTATAAAAAAACAAATATGTCCTGCTGCCCAATCCCATCAATTACATTGTTGCTGAAATGAGGAAAAATGTTCAATATTAATATTTTTTTGGTGTGAGATTCATTTTGGAAGCAGGAGCCTCTCTGTTGGTCACTCTCGAGCCTGAGAACCCTTAAATGTCTTGGTCGACAAGTTTGATTTAATTATGCAAATACAGTAGGTATACAATCCAACAACTGCCAGACGCATTATATCTCTAAAGGCATATACGGTCTGTGTAAGATGTTGAGGAGGAGCTTGTTTTTTCTGGCACCAGTTTCCCTGGTAGGTAAGTGTAATAATATGATTATTACTGAGGTGCAAACCGAGTATTGGTTTCTGTGAACTTGAGCGCATAAAAAAAAAAAATTAACCAAAGCTCTATACTGCATACTTGCCTGACAGATGTGAAAAATATACAAAAAGCAAAATGTCTGCTTTTACATAAACTAATGGAAAACAAATTTCAGATGATGTAATTCGTATGAAACGTGAATTATTGGCGCATCCACTGGTGCGGGGATGACGAGATGACATGATTACCTTCATCACTCATTCATCAATGGATTATTCAAACGGTCAGAGTCAGTCTCCTTGCTGTTTTCCTCGATGCATTCATAATCATTAGTTTATTTCTGCCAGTGCGCTCTGGAAAACTTTTATGCGTGCGGTTGAGCCCTCATTAGACTATGTAGGAAATGAAAGAGGAGGATCACGATGCTCAACATCCCGGAGTTCAAACCTCATTTCAACTAAATTAATAAATATTGTAAGTAAACGGGAGCGACGTGCTGATGATGTTTGGTCTGCTTTTGGGAGTTGCCACTTTCTGTGATCTGAGTGTGTTCAGTGTGTGTGTGTGCGCGCGTGTGTGTGTGTGTGGTGTCACCTGAGAGGTGTTAATAGGTGTTACATATTCATGAAAAGTCAAGGATTATTCAGTGAAACAGAAGCTCTGCTAAAAAAAAGTGCCACCGTCACCCGGGCGCCTCAGTAAGATGGTGGGCAAAGAGCACACGTGCACTTAAAGGGGAATGCCTTAAGGGCAAACGTGACAGTTTGGGTCTAATGAAACAGATAATAATGTCCACTGATGGCAAACGGGACTCAGCATCTAAACTCTAATGTCTATACTGTGTGTGTATAGAAATATGTATGTGTGTGTGTTTGTGTGTGTGTGTGTGTGTGTGTGTGTGTGTGTGTGTGTGTGTGTGTGTGTGACGTTATTAGCCACTTTTCAGCATGAGGCATCGCCATGGCTAAACTGTCATGATATATCAGAAATCCCATTGCAGTATTCCATCCTCAATGTTTTGAGATTATATGAGTCGGTTTGGTGAAGATGATAATTAATGGTGCAGGTGCTTGGACTGCTCACTGTTTTTGCGGGATGTGGAGTGTGTGTAGAATATGCAGTGTTTGTGTATATGATGTGTAGTCTGTGTAGGATGTGTAATGTGTGTGTGTGTGTGTGTGTGTGTGTGTGTGTGTGTGTGTGTAGGACGGTTAGTGTGTGCATACTGTTGTCGTGGCAAATTCTGTAAACTGCACCAATTTTCCTAACAAAAACTCAACAACAGCTTGAGTATAAAAAAAGCAAAGACGTTTGTTGCAACCAAAAGTAAATGGACAGCCCTGGACCAGCCAGCCAGGAAGACAATAGACACCCAAAGACAATTCGCCAAGATCTTTTAACTTCCCCAATTTTACATGATTTATATACCCTTACCGAGGGACTACCTCATAATTACTTAATATTCATCATATATATGTGTTAAATTTGTTAGGTCAGATTGACTGGCCCCTCCCAATTACATAACTTTCCCCCTCTCATCTCATATTTATTCATGTCTGGGTAGGCCTTAACATCTTAGTTTCTTTTATTCCATTTTTGGAGAAAGTTTTGGTTTGTTCCTTTTTCCTAAGCAGACTATTGACCACTGCTGGTGGCTTCATTTCTCATCAGCAAAAGTTTTGATCCTTTCCTAAGCTGCGTATGTAATAATCCTATTCTTATTTTCCTATTCTTCTATTCCTTCCACAACAGTCACGCTTTATCATGCTAAAAACTATTGAAATAATTTATTTGTTAATAAACATTATATTATATCTTGTTTTTATTATTTTATTCACTCTTAAAAGTGAAAGTCTAGCTCTTTGCATAATGTCCCAATCAAAGCAGAACTGAATTTTTATTTGTATTTTTGGGATCTCTACCTGCATTTTCTGTGTTTTCCTCCTTCTTTAAAGTTCCTCAGTTTCTTGCACTCTGTGTGTACGGGACGTTCTTGGGTCACAGCTCGCATATTTTTCCTTGATTATCGATAGTTATAACTGATTGCTTTGTTCCCTATACCTGCCTTCTGTCTGCATGTTCCTCACTTCCCCTATTTGCCATGCAGGCGCCTTTTCTTTTGCAATGAGTGGATCAAGGCCTCTCGAACAGAGGCCTTCTGGGTATTTGGTGCCTTGCTCCTGAACACAATTATAAATCAATAAAATTCTTCCACACTGTGTATGTGTGTATGATGCGTAGTGTGTCTCTATTTCTAAGCTGTGTGTGTGTGTGTGTGTGTGTGTGTGTGTGTGTGTGTGTGTGTGTAGGATGTGTGGTGTTTGTGTGTTTGCATGTGTGTAGGATGTGTGGTGTATTGTTGATATCGCCGCCCTTGGGCACCAGACTGAATGTTGCACAGTGGGCAATTTAAATGTTTGTATTGTTTAGATTTATTATTCCTGCATATGTTTAAATTGTAAACATGAAGCCATATTAAAGAAAATGGTGAAATACCATCATCTAGTGGACATAGTTTAGTACCGCAGGAGTCAGGCCAAAACCATGTTTAGGCAATGATCTCATAAATATAAAGTATTGTTGGGAGCTGTATGAGCATCAAAAAAATCATGAAGCCCAACATATTTACTCACAACCAGTTGTTCTTTCTATGTAAAATGTTTTAAAATATTAGGACTTTTCACTTCTTGGATATAAGTACCTTATTAATTAATTAATTAATACCTTGCCATAGCAACACAACTCGGCGCATCAAAAAGTCCTGCATCAGCCGTGTCTTCAAATTATTGTGACTTATTTTGAAGCCAATTAGCTGAAAAGTATTCATAAAATATTAGAATTTTTAAAAGTACACACTTTCTTCTGCCAGTTGGTGGCGCTATGACTGAGACTCACGGTACTCATGTCACTCTGAGCAGGTTTCTTCTCTTAACCTACCGCTGAGGTTTGATGTACATCACTCAATTTACACAGAAGTTATTAGCCACTTCCTGTTTCCTGTTATTCGCCGTAGGTTTCAGGGCTCGCCATGGCTGACCCGTGTAAGATATCAAACAGCCCTTCGCAATATTAGATCCTCAATGTCTTCAGATTATATTAGACCCTGTTTGGTCAAAAACATATGAATCCTGTAAGAGTAGTATATCACATTCCAATGGGTGCGCTTTTCAAACAACGCAAAATAACTGACTTCCTGTTTAGCAAATCCCACAACAACTGGATGAGCTTTGATCAGTTCAATGAGATCTAAATTTATACTGGGTCTCATGCATATATGTGAAAGTGGATATGAGTTATGCAGCTAAATTTTGACAAAGTTCCAGAGGGAGCTGTACAGGCCCTGTGCCACACCCGGAGTCCATGCACTCAGGCCTTCCTCATAATCAGGATCAGTCTACACTCATTAAATTTTGAAACCGTAGGTCTTTCCACTCGTAAGATATGAGATGAATATATATATATATATATATATATATATATATATATATATATATATATATATATATATCTATTTAGTTAAATCATCGCCATAGCAACACGATTCAAACTAGAAAAAAATTCTTCATGGTTTTAAATCACCCATGTCTTTTGATTATTCTGACTGATTTTGAACCAAAAAAATTATAAGTGAAAGTAAAGGACAAAATATTAGTGATTTCCAAAAGTGACACACTCATGATTGTCATAAGATCAGGTTCCTACTCTTAACATAATCCTAAAGTTCCATATACATAACTTAATGTACACAGAAGTTATTAGCCACTTCCTGTTCATTTTTATTCGCCATAATTTTAAAGCATCGCCACGGCCGAACCGTTTGAAATATCAAAAATCCCTTCACACTTTTGCATTGGCAACTTGATTGAATCATATTTGCCTGGTTTGGTGCCAAGTGTATTAATTCCCCAGGAGGAGTATTTCACATTTCATTGGGTGCATTTTGCAAACAACTCACTTCCTCACTTCCTGTGGATTAGACCTGATGACAGGCAGCACGAAACTTGTTCAGCTTGATAAGGTCTAAAGGTAAACCGGGTTTTATAAGTATACATGCAAGTGTGTATGAGCTATAAGGCAAGGTCTTCTAGGGGGCACTGTGCCGGGCGTGTGCGACTACCCGGGTCGAGCCCCGCTGAGGACCTGATGGCCGCCGATTCCAACCTGTCTGCAAATTTTTATGAGTTTTGAGTATGTTAAGGCCCCCATAAGTGGCAAAAGCGTGAAAAAAAAATCCTTAGAAGAACAAGAGGGCCCTGCACACTACAGCGCTTGGGCCCTAATTATTGTGCATAGAGTGATTAAAAAAACAATACAACACTGTAATGACGCAGGTCGTGCATGAACTGTTCAGAACGGGCAGATCCACAGGATGCTACCACGCGGAGTTCTGAACAGGCAAAGGCGCGGCCATTTATACACGAGGTTGCCAGGCAACGCGGCCGTCAGGCAATCAGCTGAACGAGCCGCACCTGGACCCCCTCTAAAGCCCAGCGTCAGGGCTCTTATCCTTAAAACATCTTGTGGTGCGGCTCTCCTTACCGCGCCACGTAACAAACATGTTATGATATGGAAAATCTCCATTTCTTCCATTCCAGGGATTACAACGGTAACATAGCACAATGTTGTCTGTAAATAGCTAAAATGTGATTGTGAATAAGCCTGTATGTAAAATGTTTGCGTAAAAAAGTCGCGCACTTTCCCCTTGCATAGTTTTGATGGATAGGTAGATGAACACGCGTGCCGATATGAGAGATTCATATGAGATTTTTAAATCTGAGATGAGAGAATTTTAAAAAATGCAGTTTCTTTTCATTTAATCTCCCAGAAATACAACAAACACAAATATATACTGCTGCCTAAATGCTGCCTTTCCAATGCTGTTTTTTTTTTTTTTGCGTGTATGTGCATAAGAATTATGTATATTTCAAATAATGTTTTAGAAACCAATTAATTAGCTACTATATTGGTAAAGATTTGAAATTTACTCAAATTTTTGAAGAGCGCTGAATCACTGCAGGTCTTCGGAAAGTAATAATATAATAATAACAATATAATTATATCTGAAAACCTGGAGAATTAAAATGTCACTTTGCGCCACAGGGTGGCCATTTCACAAATGACTTTGAAATGCGACCGATTTATTTTGGCCACTGTTGTTTTACCGCGGCGGTGAGCATGGCGCTAATAGGCATTCTCGTTGACTTTATTAATCCCCAAGGGGAAATTGCTTTTTCCCGGTTACAGTTGCTCACCCTTGCAATCAAGTAAAGTAAAGTACAAAAAACAGCATATCGATAAAATATAAAGTGTCCTCAAACAGTAAGTACCATATTGCACACTACGTTAATACAATATTGCACAATAAACTAGTGTATATATATATATATAATCCTGTATTATAATATGTAATATGTATTACATAATTTATTTCGATATGATAGTATATGTAGTATATGATACTACAATTGTCATATAATTAATACAGGTAAGTATTATTGCTCTATTATGTTACTGTCACTGACAGTGAATACCCACATAGTGGGTATAATAATTTTATTGCCATTGCGAGGAAAGATCTCCTGTGACGCTCTGTGGTACACTTGATAGCGATCAGTCTCTTGCTGAAATTGCTCCTCTGGTCAGCCTAGGATTGTTCAAAATGGATTGTACTTTGGCCAGAATCCTCCTCTTCGCTACTACATCTACAGAGTCGAGCTCGATGCCTAGCACAGATCCAGCCTTTTTAATAACCTTGTCCATTCTGTTCCTGTCCGATACCTTTACATTACCGCCCCAACAGACCACTGCGTAAAAGATGACACTCGCCACAACAGTTTCATAAAACATCCGTAGAATGGTGTTACAGACGTTGAAAGACCTGAGCCTTCGAAGAAAGTACAATCGGGTCTGCCCTTTCTTGTAGAGCGCCGTTGTGTTGAGTGACCAGTCAAGTTTGTTATCCAGATGAACTCCCAGATATTTGTACTCCGAGACCATGTCCACTGTCTCCCCCTTGACAGATATAGGAGTCGCACGGGTCTTGCTTCTCCTGAAGTCAATCACCATCTTCTTTGTTTTCTTGATGTTGAGTTGTAGGTGATTACGCTCAGACCAGGAAACGAAGTCGTCTACAACAGACAGGTACTCAGAGGTGTCACCATCCTTTATACGTCTAACAACCAGAATCATCAGAGAACTTCTGTAGGTGGCATGACTCCGAGTTATACCTAAAGTCAGATGTATAGAGGGTGAAAAGAAACGGAGACAGTACAGTCCCCTAGGGAGCTCCGGTGTTCCAGATCACAGTCTCAGACAAACAGTTTTGTAGACGGACATACTGGGGACGGCAGGTCAGATAGTCCATAATCCAGGAAACCAAGCGTCATCATTTAACATATTCTATTATACACACTATTTAAATGCTATAACATCTTAAACATGTAAGTATGTATGTATCAGTATCAATAGAAAAACCTATCAAATATATATATTTTTTTAATTCTGGGGGAAGAGAAAGGGAAAAAAAAGGTTTTAACATGTATGAAACACATCATGCCATTTGTAAAACAGGCAGTGAGTTATGGTGTGTTTTTCTACCCTTCCCTTTAAATCTCTGTTTCTTTATGATGAGGCACACACACACACACACACACACACACACAAAAGACCAGTTCATCTGAGCCAATCAGTGTCCAGAAACTCTGGCCATGTGACCTCCCCCTCCCTCACAGATTTTAGTTTTGGTGAAGCGGGTTCCAGAGACTGACACAAACGCTGCCGCTGAATAGTTGTTTACGGACTGTTCACCATTGTTACTATCACTGATGCTAAATCAATGATTGATAGGCATCAAACATATTGATGAGATTAATTAAATTCTCTGCATGAATTTTAATTGTCTTGCTTACATTTTAATCACCGCATGATTACGAATTACAGAATACGGAATACTGAACTTGCAGCAACATAATCACAGAATAAGATCACAGTAGTTCTTCAGATTTTGTGGGTCTGAACTTCGTCGTCTCAGGATGTTATCCCAAAATAACTGGTTAATACAGTTAATGGAGCAACTTAAATGGTTAAAACACCTTGTAACCCAATAGTTGAAGGGGTTATGACATCTCTTTGCCTTGATCAGTATGTGTGTTACTTGGAGTAGGCCTGAAGCTGATGTTATAAAGATAACCATTTGTTAATTACTGTGATACTATGATCAGAATGCAATGACAAATCACAGTAGCTCAGGAACATCATATAGAGGATAATTCATTCATTCTGAGTTGAAATCAAATTTTATATACACCATTATAAAATATCACCAACAGGTCTTGTCACAGTTGTTGTTTCCATCCTGCAAACTGTCCCTCACAAGTTTTATCTGATCATGACACCAGTGACATGGCCCATTGTGAAATGTATGTACACTGACCTGGCAACAGTAGAAAGCGATGATGACTGGGCAAGGCTACGAAAATGATCAAACCAAGGTATAACAGCACCTTTCTGGACCGAACTCTACAACAATATCAGCCACCAGTTGGCGCTGGTCTTGTAATGAAGTCCCACTGCGAAATACCACCTTTAGTATGTGGGGTGCAGAAGATCCTGATAATAACTATGGACATGAATCATGTGGTCTTATCAACTGCTCCGATCGCAAACCCTTCATCTGCTACAGTGGTGAGTCTGTATCATGATTTTGATTTGCTGTTTTGGTTTGTTGACTGGTTTCAATGGAGGATGTAGAAGTTTGTGTTGTGAAATACAACTTATTCAGCACTGTTATGCTGCTAGAATAAATCGTACATACCCTATGAATGCTTTATGTAAGTACTTGGATATTTAAAGAGCAAAGAGACATGACATCATTTTTCCAGTTTTGAGAAAAATGTGAGTTTTCAAATAAAGCAAGTAGTAAAATTTATTTTGTGTATGTTTCCTTTTGGGTCATACTGTAAGAGATTTAAAAGGCACAAAATCGCCATGTATTGGTTCTAAATGATTTTGGTTATACCAATGCGGTTTTTGTGTGGTTTTGCAAAACACTATTCCACCTCCCACATTTAAATCACAATGGATAAATCATGCCTTTGTCACATCCATGACAGAACCGGCACCAAACACTCAGAAATCGCCTAGAAATCTGCCCTCAGAAGACTCTCAAAACTCTCAGGCAGGATAACATGAATACTAACAAAATACATAGGACCCTTTTTATTTTATATTCAAGCCAATACAATGCCAGGACTTTTGTTTTTTTAATAGCTATTTGTCTTTGATCCTATTCTGCCTGTGACCTTAAACTAGGCATAGTCCAGTTTATCTCTGTTGCACATTGACCAAACTTCCCTTGTTGTCTGACTCAATCTAAACCGTGAGGATTGATTTGCTTGCTCAAATATAAAATAAGCACTATTTTACCTGCAACTGCATTTTCTGCTTCACAGAGTCTGATACATGGCAGTTGTATTTGTGATCATTTAAGTATTCTATTTAGTATAAATAAAATGGTGGTTATGGTTTAACAAACTTGTTATATATTTGATTTGCTTTGAATGTGATTTTTGCAACAAAATGAAACAATCAAAGGTTAACTTTTCTGTTGGTATCACGAAGGTACTGTTCATACTAGGCATACGCGCAGAAGGTTAAGACTTTCAAATATTTTAATGATAAGATGATATTGTTTAATGCAAACAGGAACAAATCACAAACAGAAGTTCTCATCAGGGTTAAACAAACAGAACAAAAACAACAGAGTAACTGAACAGGGGGGTGTTCCAGAAAGCTGGGTTAACTTACCATTTGGTAAATCTTAACCTCCGGGTTGATTTACCCCAAAGCCGCATACCATGAGTATGTCGGTTCCAAAACCCCTGAGAAGAGTAAGTTTAATCAGCCCCCTACTGGTTTCCTAGAGTTAATGCGCGTGCATGGTGCTACATAAAGACATTTTCAATGGATCGCCGATTTCACGAATCAAAATGGAAAATCAAAGTAAAAAAGCGAGCGGCATACTTCACAGAGGCGGAGTTGGAGGTTTTTAATGCAGCATATGAAGAATTCAAGCCAATAATAATGAAAAAAGCAATAAGGCAGCATCGGCTAAAGAGAGAGAGAGTTGGCTTGGCAAAAAATAACAGACAAAGTAAATGCGTGAGAGTATTAAATAGCACATTTGTCATCGGCTTCCCTTTTATTATGATGCGAAATAATTAAACACCCTTTCCGCATCCTTTTGACTGTTAAATCACTATGAAAGCATTTATTTTTCCTGCCATTCATTTCTTTAGGTTAAAATACAAATGTATATTGACTAGGAATATCTGGTTTCTTATTTAATAATACAGTAATCCTTCTGGAGCCAGAAGAACTTTGAGCCAAGTCAAAATGTCCAAAAACAAAAACATTCTGCAAAATGTAATATTTGATCACACGATCACTGAACTATTTATTAAACATGATTTAGTATATTATTTCTGTCATGTAGCTAATAGAAAGAAGTCTGAAGCGCGTCTAACTGGCGGGGACCCACCACCACCTCCCCTCCCCCCATCTGAGGAGCTCTGTCCTTTAATAAAGGGCAAGCAGTGTTTGTTGGCATTCCAGGGGCACTTCATCACACGCACCATGCACCACAAGTAACACGGTGAAATGTGACTTTACCACGATGATTTGTTTTCATTATATGACTTAATAAATTACTATCTTATTTATTTAACTGCATATAATGTATAGGCTACTGTGATCTTCGTTGTATTACTTCGACATGTTTTTTTTCCTGCATTATTGTTTTTTCTTTGAGAATTTTATGGGTTGTATTTTCTTATAGATACTGATGGAGGGATTGTGTTATTGGACCCTACAGAAAGAACACAGTCGGTCAGAGTTGTAAGTGTTTTGTTGTCAAGTACCTTTAGTTGCTTTTATATATATATATATATTTTTTTTTTCTTTTTCTTCTTTTTGGCAGATAATGTATACTATATACTTCCACTGAAGGATGAAGATGATGATGAAGAGACCACATCTTCTGTGACAGAAGTGGACAATGCTGGTAGATCCACTGAAGCATGATGCATCCCATTATAATGCACGCCCTATTTTTGCATTAGAGTTTGTGGTGGAAATTCTGTAAATATTATAAAGACAAGCAATTCATACACTGGGTAAGAGCAAAGTCACAAAGGTTTTATTCTAAGCTTCTGCAGAAGGACCAGAGTCTCATACAGCAAACAACGATTGCAGCATGGAGAAAGGTGATCTCTTTCTCTCAGCTGTCCTATTTTATACACAAACATCTCTGCTAACATAATCAACGCCCCGTACATGAAGTTCCTACATTCAAACTCACAACTCTTTATCTGACCCAGACCAGATGTCCATAACTTATCATTTATTCAGGGACAATTACAATCAGGTTGTTTCTGTACTATTCTCGGCCTTGTGTTTCTAAGCTTCAGCAAGTTTAAAGCTTCTATAGTCTGCATGGCACAATTACAAATTAATACATAATTAAAATGTGATATTTCCATTACAGGTTACAGACTGTCATTGTTCTTTCACAGTACATACCTGGGGATTTGCCCACAGATGAAGGTCCTTCATCTTCAATGCACAATCTAAGCACTGTGAGAGCTTGTGTGCAGTTGTCCATATTTTTATTTGATTGTCTGGCAGAATCTCATTTATTTAATTATTCTTGCCTTCCTAGTTTTAAAAAAGTGACATGGAGACGGACCTTATACAGCTTCAAATGGACGAAAAAAGGCTGTCCATTAAAACAGCAACACTAGAAATTGAATTACTGGAGCATCGCCTTAAGGTGAGAACTTGTGTGAATATTAATCTGTTGCATGTTAAAAGTGTTGTGTGCGTGTGTGCGTGTGTGTGTGTGTGTGTGTGTGTGTGTGTGTGTGTGTGTGTGTGTGTAAAAACAAAAAAAAACTAATTTGACTTTCATTGTTTTTCAGGAAATAAAGAAATGAACTGCACAGCAGACCAGTGCAAACAATTTAATAAAAGTAATTTTCACAAATCCTGTCTCTCAAAAGTCGTCCATCTCTGTTGTGTGCAAAAATCTGTTGTGGTTCCTCCAGGCCATCTTCCTCAATACAAGGATGGTGTCTCTCTCCTCTTATAGTGGCAATGTTGTGAAGCACAACACAAGCCACTATGATGTCGCTTGCCCTCTCTGGACTGACCCGGAGCCCACGCAGACACTGAAACTTAGCCTTGAGAATCCCTATGGTCATCTCCACCTTAGCCCGTGTTCGGCTGTGAGCCACGTTAAAGTGTGTCTGTGGTCCAGGATCAGGTTCAGGGTAGGGTGTCATCAAATAGGGCAGACAAGGGTAAAAAATAAATAAATAAATAAATAAAATGTAAAATTTGTATAAAGCAAAACATACCCTACATTAATGCCATGAACCGATTTCCTATTAACACAGTTTCCCTCATTTATTGAAGGAGCTTTAATAGGAATACGAGTGCCATCAATGCAACAGAACATAAAAGAGTATTAAAATGTCATATAATCAAGCTACATATAGAACTAAACATCTTCAATGCATTAGTTCTTAAATTTTACACACATTTACTTCCTTTCTTAAGAAATTCTACAGCATAATCATATAGATATGTAAAATACATTTGTTTAGAAAGGTATAACCAGTTAGAATGTACTTAAATTCTAAATATGTTCTGGACATTTCTCTAGATTCATTATGATTAAAGTTATATTATACATAATATTATACCATTTAGTTACATATGTTAAGTGCAATCTGAGCAGGCAGGTGTTTATCTTCCTTGTTGAAGATCTTTCCATTGGGCTGCACCCTCCAGGTCACTGTCGTGTTCACCACGCCCAATCCGTCCAGCTTCTGCTTGATCTGAAGAACAATGAGAGTTTATTTCTGCAAAGTAATGCTGTATAGTCATGTCCTAGTAGTTTATTTATTCATCTATTTATTTCTATATTTTGCAGTTAGGTACTCATGCTACATTTTATGTGGAATTTTTTTAAACTATTGTAAGAATGAAAGCTACCAGTCATCTGAATTCCTTGAATTTTTTCAGGTTTACTCATTTCTTTGATAGAATGACACTGAATTACTCTGTAAAATGTATAGCGACAAGCGACAGTACTTATGTTCATGTATATGTAAATGAGTCCCGTTCCAGGAGCACGTTCAAAAGTTACATTTGTTTCCCAAGTCCGACTAAGTGAATCTTATACACCTTGGACATGAATATATAATATAAAGCATACCAATCCACTTGACTAAATCTCTGTCCCCTTTCCCAACACTGCCATCATGTGGCTGTAACTGCACCCAAGGAAATTAGTCTCACAATAAAATGTTGTTTCTGCGCCTTTAAATCACGAGTGGAATCCCGGACACCACTTTGTTTCAAAGTGAATAATAGAAATAAGAAATAATAGAACCTCCAATGATTCGTTCAACAAAACAAAATTATTCATGTAACAATGATGAATAGAAAAAATAAGACATAAATGGTAAAAAACTGTGGTTTTTACTACTCATATTACTACTCACCTGCTGCAAAGTGGACGACTGGACAGCAGAATCAAGGACACCTACATCAAGCTTCATCCGAAGTTTTATAATCTGTACCTGCCTCACTGGTGGAACTGTAATGAATACAAATTTGTTTGTCCATATTAATGACTATGTAAGAATTATTCTTATTTTGCCATGTTGTAGGCTATCAAAATGTAGGTAGTCAAATTTAGGTAAGTCGTCGCCTTGTTTATAACCTACATAAAATTAAATCTATACTGGGAAACAAACAAACAAACAAAAACTTATGAAGGAACTGCTTTATATCCATGAAAGAAACACTCACTGAAATGACAGTAGAAGGCATATAGATTGCTGCAGGCCGCACTATAGTACATTCCGCCCATTAATGTTGCACAGTTCCCTGAGTCATAATTAGGCTCAAAAACACTCCATGGAAGGTTTGTAGCTATAGTCCCGTCTGTCCATGTCCAAGTGTCCCTAAATAGACCAAACCAAGCTGAAGTGGGCAAGTATATTTTATTTGTTATTTTATCATTCTCTACTGAGGTGGTTGCACTGGCCAAATCAGTGTGAAATGTTCTGCAGTAAGCCTGAGCTCCAAACCAGCTCAGCGGTGGAAGGGCGTAGAAGATGTAGCTGAAGAAGTGTGAAGCTGGAAAAGTTCAATAAAAATATCTGATTACTCCTTCAATTAGTAAATGATAGAGTGCATAAAATATTATGTATTTGAACATTCGCAAAACACACAAGTTTTTTTTTTACATTTTCTTTTTTCCCCACTTAATTTTGTATTTAAATACAAAATTCTGCACACTGTAAATTCTGCCCATTGTAATGGGTTCTGAAGGTTCAATTATACCATGCTGTAGATTGTAAGAAATATATTAAAATAATGACATTCTTGGTCAGATTCTTGTTCCGTGTTGGCAGTTTTTAACATTTTTGGATTTTTAGATGGTGTTTCTGGTCAACACAGGATCATTTATTCCGGCATGCATTGGGACTGATAGTGTGGTCTCCTCTTGGACTCAAATTGCATGAAGGGATGGCCGCATATGACTCAAGGGAAAAATAAAGTCAATTTGAGCATTAATTTATATAAAGCCTTAATGAATAAATCATTATTTATGATCTCAGAAACGTGCATTGTGACAGTTTGTTTTAACAGCTGTAATGTATTATCAGTGTGCACTGCTCAAATAGATTAAAGCAAATAAAATATATATATATATATATATATATATATATATATATATATATATATATATATATTATTCTATGCTCATTTACAGTAACATAAAGAAGTCCAAGTATAAGCTCAGTGCACCCTACAGGGCTCACTCCTGATGCATGAATAGTGTACATTGTACCAGTGGTTCTTAACTCCTGAGGACTACTGCCCTGCATACTTTAGTGCATCCTCAGCTCCCAGAACACCTCATTTATCTAATCAACTAATTAACAGCCTTTTCTTAATTGTAGTGGTTGTGCTACTGCAGGGAGGGAGAACAATAAAATATTAATGGCAGTCGACCCCCAGGAATTCGTATCACTGTTCTAAACTACAGAATCCTGTTGTTCTCCAGGATTAGGTTTAAACACTGCTTAACAATGTGATCTTGCAGATAGTGTAATATGTAGTCTAAATTTAGTTATGTCTAATGTCAGCTACAAAATAACAGCTACTGTAGAGTTTTATTTCTTATAAGCAAGGAGCAGCACAAGCGTTTAGGCCTCCTTTCGTTTAGCCCATCTCAACTCAACTTTTTCAGACATTCCAGAATTTCTGTAAACTTCTACATGGGATACAATGTAGCTTAGAAGAGATTAAGAATATCACCATTGCTTTCCTGATTTGTACAACTAAAGATAAAAGTGACATGTTTCTGTGTTTTAGAGGAGTGGCAATGTGAGTTTGTTATTTATCATTTATCACATTTACCATTACTCATACTTTGCATATTAACATTGTCTCAGTGAAATACAGTATTATATCAAAAAAGGTTAAAATAATTTATTAGTAAGGAAACATTATACCTTATATTGTAAAAATCATACCTACTAATGGACCAGAGCAATCTTAAGGAATTAGATAAATTCTAAGGTTGGTAAATTATTACAACCTAGTCAGCAAACAGAAACGAAGATATTTTTTTAAATTAAGATGGTGACTCACAGTCGTAGCAGATGAAGCCTTTACTGGATGAGCAGGAACTGGTTGACCAGTACCCCGTGAAAGAAATGGCACCACATGCATCACCACCAATAGAAGGCTCCAATAAGGCCCAGTTTTTCAGAGCAGTATCTTTTAATGGGACGTTGTTTAAGGACCAACGCCAGCTGTCCACATTGTTATATAGTCCAATCCAGCCAAGGGAAGTCATAAGGTATTTTAGTGCTTCTGCTGATAGCCTTGACTGATCATTAGAACTTTGAACTACAGCCAGGTCATCGTACATTTCTCTGCAGTAATTCTGTGCAGCTGACCATGTCATCGGCGTCATGATCAGATGGTAGGTCTGAATGACGTTGGACATGATGATCGGCACAGTACCTGTTGGCAGTATATGGCAAGATATTTTCTCTTTCTATATATATATACAGTACAGACCAAATGTTTTGGACACACCTTCTCATTCAAAGAGATTTCTTTCTTGTGTTCTTTAGCCCAAACGCATCTCTTCTGCTTGTTGCCTGTCCTTAGCAGTGGTTTCCTAGCAGATCTTCTAGCATGAAGGCCTGATTCACACAGTCTCCTCTTAACAGTTGTTCTAGAGACGTGTCTGCTGCTAGAACTCTGTGTGGCATCGACCTGCTCTCTGATTTGAGCTGCTGTTAACCTGCGATTTCTGAAGCTGGTGACTCGGATGAACTTCTCCTCCGCAGCAGAGGCGACTCTCGGTCTTCCTTTCCTGGGCCGGTCCGCATGTCAGCCAGTTTCTTTGTAGCGCTTGATGGTTTTTGTGACTGCGCTTGGGGACACTTTCAAAGATTCCCCAATTTTTCGGACTGACTGACCTTCATTTCTTAAAGTAATGATGCCCGCTCGTTTTTCTTAACTTAGCAGCTTTTTTCTTGCCATAATACAAATAAAAACTATTTGAATGAGAAGATGTGTCCAAACTTTTGGTCTGTACTGCAATATATATATATATATATATATATACACTGTATAACATATGTTTTGAAGTAAATGTAAACACACTCACCAGTGAGCCACAAGAGAAAAAGATTTAGCTTCATGATGGACAAGTAGCTGCAAGTTAAAATAAAATAGTGATCATAATTTATAAAGTCTGAGACTTTAAATAAATAAATAAAACTCCCACAATTGTCATGGGGTCGTGGGGGACCAGGATCCTATCAAAGGAAATTTAGGGCAAGAAGTGTGGTACACCCTGGACAGGGTGCCAAACCCTTGCAGGTCACACATGTACACACTCACCATATATGCACACATATTTACATATACACATACACATAGATGATTTGGGATTGCAAGTCAGCCTAACCTGCATGTCTTTGGACTGTGAGAGGTCATCGGAGTACTCAGAGAAAACCCCCCAAGCACAGACCTGGAGGTGCAAGGTGACAGTGCTAACCACTAAGCCGCCGTGCCGCCTCCCACAATAACGACCTTTTACATTGTATAGATATTTTAACAAGTTTGATATCATTTCAGTGGATATTAATCTGCAGATATAATTGACGACTGTACTATATTATAAAATATATTTGTAAAGCATGCATATGAATAGTATAAATTGTCAAACTTGCAGCACAATAATTGTGCAACCCAGTCACACATTTTTCAGTAAGTATTGGCATCTTCCTACTACAGCATTTACATTATTAAGGGTGTCATTCGGAAATTAGGACCCCCCTTTTACAGACACCCCTGGGCATGCATTTCACTGTGGAAGTAAATAATAAGTTAGACAACTAAAATGGCAGATATGAAATAATACCCAGAATTAATTTTCCAAACAATAAAGGTTAAACTTCCAATCCTACCTGTGAAGGGAAGATTTTAAGGTTGTCATTTATTCAGTAGCTCTGTGTGTTTCTGATCCTTACTGCAAGTGACTTTCTGTAACTCTTAGTTGAGTAGTGGATTATGCCCATTTACATTTCTGATTTCTTATGCAAACTTTTCTTGAGCATACAAATGTCATAGAATGAGAGGAATTTACAATGTGGAAAACTAATTTCCCTAAGGTATGAGTCTGCTTATTTAAACAAAAGCAGAACACGGAAATACCCATTGAATTAATATCCTCAGTAAACCTTAAATATTAGCAAAGAAACTGTCTTTATGTTTAGAGTAGAATTACCCAGACGTGTATAAACTGACTGACTGCACTGTAACAACATAATGGGTGTGAAATGGGGCTGTTCCCCTGTATTGTTCAGGGAGGGGGACATTTTCAAATTACTAAGGTCCTGGGGACAGACATTTTAACTAAGCTCTTATTCTTCTTGTCAATGTACAGTTCACACAACACACTATCACATTTTTATTTTGCTGCATTTCAAATATAACAGCAGCATCTTATGTAAATATAACCATCACCACTTTTTGTTTTAAACATAACTAGATTATATCACATCAACATCTTCTAATATCAACGTTGAACTATTTGTATTTAATATAACTAGGCTGTATTACAAGTAGTATTGTCTCAGTGTCAATGCTACCGAAACAGATGCTGCAGTTCCTTTTTGACTGACTGAGTATCTTTTTTTTTTTGCTGGTGCACATTTGAACTAAGGGGATAAATAGCATTTAGGTTGGGATGCGTTGTGTGAAATGTTATGGCAGGTTATATTCTTTTGCAGTGGTGATTAATTTATTGCAGGACAATCACATTTGATTTTCTCAAACAATTTCAGTCAACAGATATTTTTCAGACCAGTTGCGCTGCTGAACCGACAATTTCCCGCATCAACTTTTGTTTGGAGTTAATCGTGGCATTTTTGTGGCATTTGTTGTTCAATGGGTGAAGACGTTCATAAGGAAGTTAATGTGGCCTTCCTCTTCTACTGCTTCTTCTAGGCATATCACCACCTCCTGTACTGAATAGAACATTAAGTGACTAGGCATTTTAGTCAACATATATTGGTGGTGAGTGGCAAGAAGATAATAAGAAGTGATGATATCCAAACAATAAGTTTTGTGATTAATTTTGTCCCTAATTTACATACTTGTATTACTATAGGAGAGTAAATGCAGAGCTAATGATTTCTCGAACATTTTTGAAAATCTAAAACATTCTGAAGAACAGTAACTTATATCAGAGTATAAACTTATTAATATAACTTATATGAACAGTAAGCAAATGGTTAACAGGATCACGGGCACCAAAGGCTTACCCATGGCCTGTGAACCAAAGACCGATGCATCACACATTACAAAAGTAAAGTCAATGCTGGCCGCAATAGAAAGGCACCAGAACACCCAGTGCACCACAGCCCACTGTACACGGGATCCAGGAGACAGAGAGCCCAGGACTACTCAGCTGGCTTCCAAATTACCCAAATCCCAATCCAATCGAGCATTCATGTGATCTACCAAACTAGTGCATCCCATAGATGACCCACCTCCTGGCATGCCAGACACCACTTCACACACCCTATGGGTCCACTGGGCACAAGGGGAACAGCACAAGGAGAACTCAAAACCTCACTAAACCTCTGACTCATTGTCTATACACTTTATCCTGTGTACAGCGTCTGGAGACTATGAAGTGAGGTGCACCCTGGCCAGGGTGCACTTCATAGCCTCCTGGCCAAGGTGCAGATTCAGCACACACACACACACACACTATGGGCAATTTTGGGAACACCAGTTTGCCTAATCTGCATGTCTTTGGACTGCGGGAGGAAACCTCCAGAGGAAACGCCACCAAGCACAGGGAGAACAGGCAAACTCCATGCATAAAGACCCTGAGGAATCACACCTGTACCCAGGACATGCAAGGCAGCAGTGCCAACCACTAAGCCACCATGCCGCCTGAACCCAATACCTAGGTGATTATAATGTAAAGGGCATGGAGTTTGCATGTTCTCCCTGTGCATTCCCTAAGCATTTCACTGCATATCGTACTGTGTATGACTGTGTATGTGACAAATAGAAAATTTGAATTTGCTTAGTGGGTTTAATCCAGGTACTCCAGTTAACTTCCCCAGTATAAAACCATGGAGATTAGGCTAACTGGCATTCCCAAATTGCCCGTAGTGTGTGAATGAGAGTATATGTGAGTATGCCCTGTCACGGATGGTCCGTGTGAGACGGGTGTGGCGGACCCAGAAGCAGACACAACAGATAGGGTTCAATATTATACTTTAATGAAAAATATAAAAGTTAGCCAAAAGAGAAGTTCAACCAAGGATACAGTACTTTGGGATGCTGTCTGGAGTGGGCAGTGTCGTGGCTTGGCAGGGGCTGTAGACAGGGGTTAAGGAATGGGTGGCACAGAGAAGCAGCAGAGTGAGCACGGCTGTGTGGGGAGATGAGGGCTGCAGCGCGCGCGCACAATCCGGCGCGCAGGTTGAGAGAGAACAGCGGCTGTGTGAGCGCGGCTGTGTGGAAAGATGAAGGCTGCCGCGCGCGCTGAATCCGGCGTGCAGTTTGAAAGCGAGTCGGAGACAAAAGCGAAAGCAGAGGGTCAAAACCGGGTTGTCAATCAGCGCAGAAAACAATTCCGAGTCGTGAGGCTAAGGACGTAATCAGAGGAAAAAGGGGTCAGCAACGTAGAAGGCACAGGTATATTTTGCAGAAACACTAGACACAAAAAACTGCTCTAGACACTAGGCTTGGAGCACGAAATAATCCGGCACCGGACGGTTGTTCCTGGGCGAATTATATAGAGCGAAAACTAATGAATGAAACACGGAGCAGGTGTGCTCATGCCTGTGAATGAAGCGGCAAAACGGAAGCCGTGGAAAGGAATGTGGGAAGGAGTGCAGGTGATCATGACTTGGCTCGAGCAGAGGGCATGGCTTGGCGTAGCGTTACAGTACCCCCCCTCCTATGGGCGCCACCGGGCGTCCTAGCTGGTGCTTCTGGGTGTTGCCGGTGGAAATCAGAGATTAGATTTGGGTCGACGATGAACCTGGCGGGGACCCAACTCCTCTCTTCAGGCCCATAACCATCCCAGTCGACGAGGTACTGTAGGCCTCTGCCTCGGCGTCGAGCTCTTAGTAGCTTGCGCACCGAAAAAACCTCACCACCGTCAATGAGTTTAGGAGGAGGGGGAGGGCGGGGGGGTTGGGATAGAGGGCTGGGGACCAGTCGTCGGAGTTGCGACACGTGAAACGTCGGGTTGATGCGGCGCATAGAGAGAGGTAGGGAAAGTCTAACGGAAACAGGGTTAATTATCTTGGTGACCGTGAATGGTCCGATAAATCTGGGGGACAATTTGTGGGAGATTGTCTTGATGGGAATGTCTCGGGTAGACAGCATCACCCTCTGACCCACTCTGTATCTGGGGGCTGCCGAGCGGCGTCGGTCAGCTTGCCGTTTAAAGGTGCTGATGGTGCGCAGAAGACGGGTTCTGGCCTGGGACCACACTCTCTTGCAACGGCGTACAAAAGACAGGGCTGACGGCATGTTTACCTCCTCCTCTTGGGATGGGAACAGTGGTGGCTGATAGCCCAAGCAGCATTGGAAGGGAGAAAGACCTGTGGCAGAGGTCGGTAGAGAGTTGTGTGCGTACTCGATCCAGGGGAGTGTCCTGCTCCAGGTGGTCGCATCACGTGAGGCCATGCACCTTAGGGTCTTTTCCAGTTCCTGGTTCAATCTCTCCGTCTGCCCGTTTGACTGAGGGTGATAACCAGAGGATAGACTGGGCGTTGCTCCGATTAACTTGCAAAATGCCCTCCAGAACCCTGCGGAGAACTGGGGGCCGCGGTCAGAGACAATGTCGGAGGGGAGACCATGCAGACGGAAGACGTGGAGGATCATCAACTCAGCCGTTTCCTTGGCTGACGGGAGCTTAGGCAAGGGGATGAAATGGGCAGACTTGGAGAAGCGATCCACTATGGACAGTATGCATGTATTTCCATCAGAATTGGGGAGACCGGTAACAAAATCCAGAGCGATATGAGACCAAGGCCGGTGAGGGGCTGGGAGAGGATTCAGGAAACCAGCCGGAGGTTTGTTGGTCGACTTGTTCCGGACGCAAGTGTCACAGGCTGTCACAAACCCATCAACATCGGTCTTCATAGATGGCCACCAGAACCGTTGCTGAAGGAGGGAAAGAGTGCGGGCTCTCCCCGGGTGACAGGCAATTCGGGAGCTGTGCCCCCATCCCAGCACCTGAGATCGGACCGACGCTGGGACAAAGAGAAGGCCGGGGGGAACGTTGCTTGGACCTGGTTCCCGACTGAGTGCCTTCTTCACCTGCGTTTCGATGTCCATGAGAGCGGCCGCCACAAGGCAACGAGGGGGCAGGATCGTCTCGGCCGGCACTGGTTCATGGGGTGTGGAGAACTGCCGGGACAGGGCGTCAGGTTTTCCATTTCTGGAGCCCGGGCGATACGAGAGTGTGAAGTTAAAACGGGAGAAAAACAGGCTCCACCTGGCCTGACGGGCATTGAGCCGCTTGGCTGACCTGAGGTACTCCAGGTTCTTATGGTCAGTCCAGACTAAGAACGGAGCAGCAGTTCCCTCCAGCCAGTGTCTCCACTCTTCCAGTGCTAGCTTTATAGCCAATAGCTCTCGATCTCCTATGTCATAGTTCCTCTCTGCTGGGGAGAGGCGACGGGAGAAGAAGGAGCAGGGGTGTAACTTACTGTCCTTGGGGGATGTTTGGGACAAGATGGCTCCGACCCCTGATTCGGAGGCATCTACCTCCACCACGAACTGAAGGGTAGGATCTGGGATGATTAGTATGGGGGCAGAAGTGAACCTGTGCTTCAGGTCAGTGAACGCATTATCAGCCTGTTTGCTCCAGGAGAAGGGGATCTTTGTGGAGGTTAGAGCAGTGAGAGGGGCTGCTACGGAACTATAGTTTCTGACAAAGCGCCTGTAAAAATTAGCAAATCCCAAGAATCGTTGGAGGTCCCGTCTTGAGGTAGGAGTGGGCCATTCTGTGACGGCAGTTAATTTAGATGGCTCCATTTGTAAACTGGAAGGGGAGATAATAAATCCCAGGAATGACACAGAGTCTCTGTGAAATTCACATTTCTCCGCCTTGACATAAAGCTTGTTCTCAAGGAGTCTTTGCAAGACCTGTCGCACATGCACCCTGTGCTCCCTCAGGGAACGAGAAAAGATTAAAATGTCATCTAGATAGACAAAGACAGAGATGTTCAGGAGGTCTCTCAGGACGTCGTTGACCAGGGCTTGAAACACCGCAGGAGCATTGGTCAGCCCGAAGGGGACCACCAGATACTCATAGTGGCCTGTCGGGGTATTAAAGGCGGTCTTCCACTCATCTCCCTCTTGTATTCTCACTAGATGGTATGCGTTGCGTAAGTCCAGCTTGGTGAAAACACATGCTCCTTGCAAGAGTTCAAAAGCTGTAGACATGAGAGGCAGGGGATACCGGTTCTTGATAGTGATGGCATTTAGGCCCCTGTAATCGATGCAGGGACGAAGGGACTTATCCTTCTTGGCCACAAAAAAGAAACCAGCCCCCGCTGGGGAGGACGAAGGGCGGATGATCCCTGCTGCCAGTGACTCAGTGATGTACTTGTTCATAGCCTCCCTCTCGGGGGCCGAAAGGGAGTATAAGTGCCCTCTCGGGGGAACAGTGCCTGGGAGGAGACTGATGGAACAGTCGTAGGGTCTGTGGGGTGGCAGAGAGAGAGCACGTGACTTACTGAAAACTAGCCGGAGGTCGCTATACTCGGGCGGGACATTGGACAGATCAGGAGCTTCCTCATTAACAACAGAGGGTGGTGAATGAGCTCTCGCAGAGTGAAGGCATGAAGACAGACAGGCAGGACTCCAATCGCGAATGGTGTTCTTGGTCCAATCAATGTTGGGATTGTGTCTGACCAGCCATGGATTCCCAAGAACGACTGGAGCATGAGAGCTTTTCATGATGAAAAAGGATATGGTCTCTACGTGGTTACCTGAGGTTCTAAGGGTGACAAGGGGTGTGCAGTGAGTAATGGGAGGTAGAGTGCTTCCATCAAGGGCTTGGACAGACAGGGGTTTGTCTAGGGGCAGACGAGGGATTCCCAGGTCCCTTGCTGTAACGCCACAGATCAGGTTTTGGTCGGATCCAGAGTCAATGAGAGCCTTGAGTGGTTGGGCTTGGTTATTCCAGACGATCATGATGGGTAGTAAGGAACGTTTATCTGAGAGGTTTTCTTGTGAACGGCCCTCCAAGACTCCCAGTTTCATTGGGGGGCCTACCTTTTTAACGGACACTGAAGACGGAAATGTCCTCCTTGGCCGCAGTAGAAGCAGGCCTCCTTATCCCGCCGACGTTGGCGCTCCTCGGGCGAGATTCGGGTCCGGTCGATCTGCATAGGTTCTGCAGGGGGACTTGTGGTTCGTGGGGGGGTGATTGGTCCTGCTCTCACCAGGGGTGGTGTGTGTTCACGACGCCTAGCTCGGAGGCGTGCGTCGATGCGGCCGGCTAGATCCATGAGTCCATCTAGGTTCTCAGGGTGCTCCCGAGAGACCAGCTCATCCTTGACAGCCTCACTCAGTCCGTAAAAAAACACATCATACATGGCACAATCGTTCCATCCACAAGAAGCCGCCAGGGTGCGGAACTCAATGGCATATTCATATGCTGAACGTGTTCCTTGGCGGAGTCTCAACATCTGCCCTGCCGCCTCTCGGCCTGAGAGTGAGCGATCAAAGACTCTTCTCATCTCCTTTGTGAACGCTTGATAATTGGTGCAACGGGGATCATCGGCGTCCCAAAGCGCCGTTCCCCACTCACGGGCCCTTCCAGAGAGGAGGGTGATGACATATGCTATCTTGGAACGTTCTGTGGGGAATGTTGAGGCTTGGAGCTCGAGAGACAGTGAGCATTGGGAAAGGAAAGATCGGCAGGTGCCAGGTTCTCCGCTGTAGGACTGAGGTAGTGGCAGGCGAGGTTCTCGAATAGGCGGTGGTGGAGATTGAACTGGCGGCGGAGGTGATGTAGCCTGAAGCTGTTCGATCCGAGAGGTTAGTGCAGTGAGGGTATCTGCCATAAGCTTAAGGTTTTGGTTGACCTGCTGAATCTCCCCCTGGTGTGTGCCGAGGAGGGTGCCCTGGGCCTCCAAGGCGGTCCTGAGCTGTCCCAAGTCTGCTGGGTCCATCTTGGCCGGATTATTCTGTCACGGATGGTCCGTGTGAGACGGGTGTGGCGGACCCAGAAGCAGACACAACAGATAGGGTTCAATATTATACTTTAATGAAAAATATAAAAGTTAGCCAAAAGAGAAGTTCAACCAAGGATACAGTACTTTGGGATGCTGTCTGGAGTGGGCAGTGTCGTGGCTTGGCAGGGGCTGTAGACAGGGGTTAAGGAATGGGTGGCACAGAGAAGCAGCAGAGTGAGCACGGCTGTGTGGGGCGATGAGGGCTGCAGCGCGCGCGCACAATCCGGCGCGCAGGTTGAGAGAGAACAGCGGCTGTGTGAGCGCGGCTGTGTGGAAAGATGAAGGCTGCCGCGCGCGCTGAATCCGGCGTGCAGTTTGAAAGCGAGTCGGAGACAAAAGCGAAAGCAGAGGGTCAAAACCGGGTTGTCAATCAGCGCAGCAAACAATTCCGAGTCGTGAGGCTAAGGACGTAATCAGAGGAAAAAGGGGTCAGCAACGTAGAAGGCACAGGTATATTTTGCAGAAACACTAGACACAAAAAACTGCTCTAGACACTAGGCTTGGAGCACGAAATAATCCGGCACCGGACGGTTGTTCCTGGGCGAATTATATAGAGCGAAAACTAATGAATGAAACACGGAGCAGGTGTGCTCATGCCTGTGAATGAAGCGGCAAAACGGAAGCCGTGGAAAGGAATGTGGGAAGGAGTGCAGGTGATCATGACTTGGCTCGAGCAGAGGGCATGGCTTGGCGTAGCGTTACATGCCCTGCGATAGACGCCTTAAGCCCTGATTCTCCTGGGATAGGCTCCAGGCCCCTTGTGACCCTGAATACACAATAAAGCGGTATACACAATGAGTGAGTGAGTGAGTAAATAAGTGAATGTATGTATAATTAAGTATATAAGCTATTTAAAAATATTCAGTCATCCCAATCATTGTCAGTGTTTGAGAGGAAAATTTGCTACTTTAATTATCTCTTCTGGTGGAACTGTTATTTGTATTGTGTTTGAAAACATGAAATATTGTGTTTGAAAACATGAAAGTTCAACCCAGATGTCAATCAATCAACCAAGATATGCCGGACTATGAAAAGAAAATAAGGTTTTTCCTAAAGCTAAACTCTTTATGTACCCAAAAAGTAACCGATTTTGAAATAAAAATATTTAACGCTTTTTTTTTTTTTTTTTTAATACAGCATTTTGAATTGAACCCAAACTGACCTTCCCAAGGCAAAACTAGTCTTGCACACAAACAAGTACTTTATTTGGGAATGAAATCTTGTTTAATTGTTGCACTACTTCCAAATTATTTAAATGAAAAATTTGATAATATTTATTTTATATTAAATAAAATGGGGAAATTTTTATTATAAATTATTAACTTTTGCTGTTGAAAAAATATCATTTGGGCCATATCAGTGTTAATCTGAAGTAATAAATCCTTATCTTTCTGCTGAATATGTACAACACCTTTCATAGAATTAAGTGGTTGGTAAGGGGACCAGTAACAATTGGCACAAGTATTAAATAATTAATTCATCCAGGAAGCAAAGATGTTGAGTTTTCCTCAAATACATCTCCAGATTCAAATTGGTGCTATTTTGCATCTTAGCACAGAACACACATGAACAGGTGGTATCTGGGGAGGGGGCATTGCAAGCGAGATGTAATGAAGTAGAAATATTACAAGTCTGCGACAGGTCTGTGCTAGGCTGGAAACAAACCCTAGCTCACTGGATCTTCGTATATGCTGCTGTCTGACATCTGCTCCCAGGACAATAAACTGGACAAAGTTCAGCATGCTACTCAGCCTAGAAACAAAATTCTAAAGATTTTCCATTCAGCTTCATGGGCTGATCTTGTTTGTGCCAATAGAAACACAGCTCTGTGCAGTAAGGCTCAATAGGTTGGCTAGTGTGTTTGCATGAACACAGAATGGTGCAAGAGCTCTATATTACTTATTAGTTACTGCTTATTGTTGGTGTAGTTTATGATCGTTAGATACAGCACATGAGAATTCACCACTGTGCTTATAGACATGGAATACATTTACTCCAGTGCTAATGCTAATGCTGTAAACTCTATGGGCCTATAGTATAAGTGAACTTTCATATCCATCCCCAATGTTTATTGTCAATATAAATTTTTCGCCTTGCAAATCTCAAGCCAGTGGTGTAGTGAGAGGAGTGAGTGTGCTTGATCACATTTACGCAAACATTCTCGGTGTGTACTGAATGATTCGCTGCCCCTACTTTGGCTTCATAGACTGCATCTTTGTTATGCTGAGGATATTACCTGCTCATCAGGTGCTTTAAAACCAGGATCTGAGGCTGGTCAAACACATATGAAGGAATCTCTGCAGTTCAGGATTGTTTCAAGCACACTGACTGGCACATGTTCAAGGAAACATATTTCCTGATCATATGCGATTATAGAAAATAGATATCAGTTCAGTATTCAATCAAGTCATTTCTCAGCAGTTGTTTGGAAAGCTGATCCTGCTGGACTGGAATACCTCCATTCGCAACTGGATCCTAGACTTCCTGACTGGACGACCTCAGTCAGTTCAGATCAGAATCAGCATCTCCAGCACAACTCACTAAGCACTGGGGGCCCTAGGGCTGTGTGCTCAGTCCACTGCTGTTTACTCAACTGATTCACAATTGTCCAGCAATGCAAATCATGAACTGAATCATCAACATCACTAAGGACACAAAGGAAGTGCAGCAGCTACAGGGTTTTTCCAGCAAAGAAAACAAAGAATGCCACATCTTTAAAACAGGTTCTCTAAATTAATCTTACATCCCATTAGGGTCGTGTTTTTATAGCTCATACTGTACAATCAATGCTTACTTTACAAAGTGAGTTCATTGTGAGGAGAACTGCAAGGCACCATCAGATATGAAGCTGAAAAGTAATTATTCATGTTACTAATTACAAGTAGATGTGTTACATTTGTCAGGGCTAAAGCTATGTTCACACTCCACGAAAAAAAATGATTTACTGACCAGATTTTTTCGTTAACTGTTTATATTATGTTTTTAATGTAACCTGTATCTGACATTAGCCCAAACAGATCCCCACTCCTTAATCTGCCCATTTTGGACCACCTTTGAAAGTAACCCAAATTAGAATTGGAAAAAATCTGATTCTATATGGTTTGGTTTGAAATCAGACACTGGCAAGAATCAGATTTAAGTCATATGTGAGAAAAAAAAAAAAAATCAGAATTGGGCTACTTCAGCAGCGGTGTGGTGGTGTGTTGGAGAGTTACACACTACAGGGATTTTATACAACTTTCGTTAACTAACCATTCACGCTACTGTGCAAAAGTTATGACCAAGGTGAGGAAAAGATGGACATGGTTCTGATCGTTTAGCTCGCTAGCTCCTGTAAATCTGGTCTCAGCTTGTCTCTCTCGTGGAATTCCAGTCACAGAAATGACCCGCAGATTAACTTTTACCCCAAAAATGTATAAATAAATGCTAAATCTATCTAAATCCAGACAACACTCAGTCAGATTCTGAAGACACAAACACTCTTATTGTAAGTTTCTCGGGTAGTGCAGCTCTTGTAATAGTGACATTAATAGTATTTCTGAAGTTTTTGCATCTTTTTGAGGGAAGAAAGAGTGACATTGTGAGTTTGTGACACTGACAGTAAGCTGTAATGTTAACTCCAGACTTGGTAAACAGGTCATTGTTATGAAAAGTCACATTTGCCCGCTGCTGATTCTGATTCTTCTGATTCTGCTGGTGCTGTCAGTGTTTTTCAAAAACTGGGAAATAAACAGTAAACTAACCCAAACAAACACTGTAAAAAGTCACCACTTACCCTGAATAAAGAGTCCATTAAACTGTTATTTTCGTCTCTGTAATAAAATTTGATAGCATCAGCGGTGGGGAGTGGAATGGGGTGTTAAAATCATGTGATTGCAACTCACATAGCTAAATTGCTGGCTTGTGTTATCGTGTTCTTGAGAACAAAGCGCCAGAGGCACCCTGTAAATGAATAAATAGGGCTTCAATGGGTGTGTTTACTGTGAAATTTTGACATGTCTTTCTGGCAGGAGGGGGAGGGGCAATCACGCCATCCAAAGAGCAGCCCTACATCGTTTGCCCATCGTTCACACGCCAGCTGTACAGCTCAGGCGGTTTTAAGTGTCTACTACTGTACTACTTTTCGTCTCTTTCCGGGCAGGATCCGAGATCACTTTCCAGAGAAGCTACTGACCTTGAGTCTTCATTTGGAAACCGCTATGGACTTAAATGGTTAGCCTCTGTGACTTCACAAACATTGTTTTAATTCAATTCAATTCAATTTTATTTTATTTTATAGCCCTTTTAACAGTTGTCATTGTTGCAAATCAGCTTTATAAAATCAAAAGAATTATTTAAGTTTGTATGGAATGTGAATGTGTGTGTTTTAAAATCTTGCACCATACTTATAATGTTCCTCTACTACTCCATAAGAATGTATTGTTTAGTTACGTCATGTACTGTAGAAGTGCTGAAACATTAAACACAGGAAGGGTATGAATCCACTGCTGAAAAGTTTTCAAAACCTTCGCTGCCCTCCTTACTGCTGGTATCCGGGTGCAAAATGATATGTAGTGATGGTCATCAGATTTGAGTGGGAAAATCTCCCACACTGTAAACCCGGATTTGATATCTAATTAAACAATCAATTACAATGTACTAAATAATTTTGAGTTTGATTGCATTACTATTAAAGATACGTATATTATACTAATTTGTAATAAAATATACTTGCATTTGATAGTAATGTAATATGTAAATAAATTTAAGTTTAATCGCTTAAAAATAGTGAGTTTTAGCCTTGACCACGCCTCTTTATCTCCATAGCGACCGAGTTTGAAGTTGATGATTGGCTGTTTCTTCAGGCAACACACGAGATGAATGTGCATGCGCCATTTAAGTTATTTCACCCGCCTGATTCGACCACAAATCATTTTCCACATCTTCTTCTTTCATTGTTGTTTTCCCTCACTCGAGAGGCTGATTGTGAGCCGTTAAAATATTAGCTTGATAAAAGTTTTATCACCTGTTACTTTGACGCCCATTAACGGAGCTGTTGTAACGGACGCTGCCCCGCATGAACCTCCCGCTGCGCCGAGGCTGCTTCAAGCAGGTGAGACGGGAGGGCGACGGGTCGGATTGCTGTACCACAGTCTACTTTTTTTTGCTGTATTTTGCATTCGATGGGCTGAGTGTGGCAGTATTGAAACTTCGTTGTAATGTTCAACAATTTGAATCTCACCTGCTAAGTTAGCTAGCTAACTGGGAACATGAACGCGCATTTAACGTAATTTCACCCGCCAAGTTAGCTAGCTAACGAGTATAACGTCGTCTTATCACTCTTTCTGCTGTTTTTGAGCAGTACAACATGATGTTTTAATTAGTTTGATGGTCACCTGTAAGATAATTTAGCCACCTTATTATTTCATGGGCTGTATATTGTATTCTTTATGGATTACTTGGAATTTAACTTTTACTTTAAAGGTTTACAGAATGGTTAAATTTATGCACATGACGAAGCAATAACATGATAATATTAATGTTAAATGTTTCACTGGCTTGACCATATTCATTAGTATAATGTAACTTATTATAATGTTCTTTGCCAATCAAAAAGACACATTACTAAACTTTTGTATGGCATTAACATTACCCAGTTCAAAGTAAATATCAAAATACAGAGTGCAGATGCATAGTTGTGATAAATTTGCTTAAGTTCCTGGTTTTTATTTGTTTTGTTTTTGTATCGCAGGTGACAGGAAGAGATGCTTTGGAAGTGTAAGTATTGCCCTGTTAACTGTGAAAAGAGAGCACAGTTATTTAAACATTATAGGCTAAAACATGGAAGTTATGCAAGAACAGAACCATTTCCTTGTTTACATCAGGAATGCCTGTGTACATTTAGATCGCTCAATGCACTAAAAGTACACTTATCCCGCCTTCACACCTTCACATTATCTAACTGTCTAACTATAGTATATCTTCTCTTTGTCAATCTGTTTTTTTTTTTTTCTGTTAGGATGTAACTAATGAGGACTTGTGCAGTAAAACTCCAGTGGGAATCCTCTGCATAGATCAAGAAAAACCTCAGCTCAACCCATCCAGGGTGGGCATCATCTTGGAAGGAAGTGTGGTGATGGATAAACTGGCCAACATGCCTCAGGCCTTCTGTGTCCTTTTTGGACTTATATATGGCCTGCACCTGGACTACCCCAAGTGCATGAAAAACACTTTCTGCTTTATTGAGCAGGTAATGCTCAAGCTGGGTAGGGGTGAGCTAGCGCCCAAAATTCAAACTTTGAAAAATCAACTTGCATTGTAAAGCAGTAGTTCCAGATATCAGTGATTTATTTGTATTGCTACACTTTTGAAATAGCATTAAAAAATTTTGCTTTAAAAAAAAAAAAGAAGCAAACTGGTGTGCAGTATTTGCAGTGTATGTTAGATGGTATGTTTTATGGCCTGTTGGCAGTAGCATCATAATGGGGCTCCTGTTATTTATTTATTTTTCTTTTTCAAAATAAATGTCATAATAGACTTTATTCATGTTTCCACACGATGATAATGGGGCAAACCAGAGTTAAGAGAATGTGCCTCATATTATACCAGTTTTGTTGTGATTCTAAGGTACTGAGTAGTTAGTTGGGCATTACCTGCTTTAATAATTTACATGGCGAAGCACCAATAAGATCAGTTCTTACTTAATAGCAGATGCATGATTTTGCTATACTTTGAAGTTGTTTTATGTGAAATATGTTTTTAGGACTTGAATAAACACAGCTTTTAAGCTTGGTGCACCATTTAAAGCAGGAGTTTCTAAACTGTAACTAGCTGCCAGTGGCTCTGTTTCTGAGAAGTCCAACAGGCAATGATTCAATTGTTTACAAAATATGCAATGATTAAACATCTCTTTAAATAATAATAAAAAAAAATTTATAAGACATGACATGGTCTAGAATTTCATGTTTGAAATTTAAATAAAACAAAAAGAATACACTGTTTTGCTTTTTTTATATATATTTTTTAAATAATTTAAATGCTCTAATTTAAAAGTTTAATAGAAATAAAACATTCTTACTTTAACTTAAGATATTAAGTGGTGTGGTTGGGTAAAGCAATTGATATTACAAACAATTTTGAGTTAAATCAACTTGGAATTGAGTGCATTAAACTTTAAGTAACTAAGTGGAATAACTGGACAAAACATTTATATTATAAAAGATTTTAAGTTGAATAAACTTAGTCTTTAAGTTAAACTTACTTAAGTTTTCATTACACATTACTTAATTTTTTTAAGGCAACCGGTTTCCTCAAATTTTTTAAGTAAATTCAACTTGTCTGGGCTTACAGTGCAGGATCAATTTGTGAGAGTCGAGAGACATAGTTTCAAATCTGTCCAGTTGTCTTTTAATATTGTCTGTGACTCTGTCTGCATTAGCACTGGGGTGGACATGAACCAGAATGAAAAAAAAGCTGTGGAAATTCCTTGGGAAGATAGTCATAGGTAGACAGCGACCAGTTCATTGTCTGTGGTGCATAGTCTCTCGCTGAGGATGACTGTCAAACACCAGCGAGTGTTTACATGCAAACACTACCATCATATTGTTTCCCTGTGAGTTCAATATCAAGGTTGAGTCTCGGGGGGTCTCTTCTTGAATGTAATACAATATTCTTGTAATATAATGTATATCAGAAAACCCAAATACACATGTCTGTGCTGTCTGAAGCCTCCCCATTAACACACTGGCAGGATCGGTGCTGTGTTGTCGCACGGATCTGCGCTGCTTCAGTTTTAAGGGTTCAGTGTGGAAAGGAGGCCATGGATTAGATTTATCCCACAGGCTTTGTATTTCACACATATGGAAAACCCCCTTGAATTATTAAGTAAGCATCCTTTGAGAGAGTTGTGTCTCTACTAAAAACTTCGTGCTCCATATGCAACCACCTAGTGTGCTGCCACCTAGTGTGGCAAGCATGTTTGTTAGCTGGTTAGATGAGGTTTGATGCCTTCAACTATTCACTGAGGTGGGGCAAATTAATAACATAACTACAGATTACTTATAAATAATTAAGGCTCATAAAATCATGAACAAAATGTTTATTGCAGTTTAAACTGACCTGATGCTGATCTTCATATTTGTCCTTTAAGTGTCATATTTGGTCATGCACTTCTGCAACGTGGGTTCCAACATGAATCACACATGGTCATAATAGTCGCTATACTTGAAAGCAATCATCTACAGTATGTTGAGCAGAAACAGATTTTTATTACAATTACTGTATTAGTATTACCCTAAGTGCTGCATATTGCACTTACTCATAACACTCTTTCATCTTAATTTTGTCAAAGCCAAACATTTTTGCCAATCATTTCCGACCAATTTTCTGTGCTTACGATTTTAGTCTAGGTAGTCCCTGACTTATGAACGAGCTCTATTCCGGGAGCATGTCTCTTACGTCCAACAAAGTAACTCTCATACGCCTTTGACACAAATATACAATGGAAAGCATACCAGTGCACTTGACTAAATCTCTGTCACCTTTCCCAACACTGCTATCATGTGGCCAAAACCCATAACTGCACCTAAGGAAATGAATCTCACACTTCAAATGAGTTGTCTCTGTGCCTTTAAATCACAAGGGGAATCAAGGATGTTGGACTGTGAACTCGAAATTAGGATCATTCACCATCAGGACAGCTTTACAGGACAGTCATTTTTTTATCTTCGTGCTCCCGGACTGATTCATTGAAACCCGTGAGACTGACTAATTTCTTCTACACACATGCATACAATATACCAAACTTTACACATTTTATACGTTTACGTACACACTCAAAATCCTATATATAGCTATAAATATTGTATCTGGTGCATTGCAGTGTCTATTTGTTTTACATTACACGTGAGCTACTTCCGTGATTAAACCGGAAGAAGCACCGAGGTTTATTTATCTAAGAAAATAATTTTATCTAACATTGTAATATTCTTTAAAATTAATTGCTGAGATGAAGAAATTTAAAAAGTGCTAAATTAAACAGAGTAAATATAAAGTCTAAAAGCTTGTGCCTTCTGGGATAAATAGCAAACAATCATTTATTCACATTTAACATAAATTATTATTATTATTATTTTTTGCTCTTTTCCAGCTACACCTCAGTCATTTTAAACAGTCATTTTAAATTTTCACTGTTTCACATCTATATATGTACAACGCATTCATAAATTTGAAAATTATCATTGCAGATATTTAGGACCCAACTGAAAAAAGGTTAATACTTTAATGCCGCTGTGAACTGTTATTTCACTTTCTAAAAACTCCTATATCAAATATATTAATTTACATTAGGCTGAATATTGTAACCAAAAACTACAAACCGTTTAGGATCACTAAGGGAAATTATATAACTTAAATGGTCTGAACATTTATTTATTTCCTGCAAATAATTTATCTTTGTTTGTCTATGCCAGCAACATAGCATGACAGACAGAACAATTAAATATTCTTCCACTAGATGGCAGCAGGTAATTATTTACCCTGTGTATTGTCATTCAAACAATAAAATTAGTAATGCTTCGGGTGTGACGGCAGTGATGGCGATGGAGAAGTACACCATCTGGCCTGGGTCCTGGAGAAAAATCTGACCCAGATGAAGGACCTTGGTCAAAAGCGATGTGTATTGGTTATGATGTGCACAAGTTGTTCTTAAGGCAATTCAATAAAAGTAAAAAAAAAATCTTACCTTTTGTATTTACTTTTACTGAGGAACTTGGTGTGTGTGGGAGAAAAAGTTGTCCAACAGAGCCATGGTTCCATGCAAACTTAAATGCCATCTCTAAACAAAACACTTGCCACTTTAAAACAAACAAAAAATTATTCTGTTAAGCGGTTTTACTGAAGAAAACCACAAAGATGAATGAGAGCGCTCACAAGGGTCGCTACCAAGATGCTGAAGTCATCACCAAATCAATACAGCCACACTCCACAGCAAAGATACAAGCATACTACCTGCCTGCAAAATCATAGAAAATGAGATGTGGGCCCTGGAGCTCTTAAAGAATTAGCCCAACTCAAATAAAACATCAGTTAGACGTATTTTTTTTATTCATTTTACACATGTAAGAATGTATGTTACAATGAATGAAAAAATAAACTGAAGTCACTGTAGCAAATGCAATGTTTTGTATAAACACACAAATAATTGACCACACCAATTTTTAGGAGACATTAATAAATATTAATGAGTGTGCAAATACAGTACAGCGGTCAAGTGAAAAGCTGTCAGGACAAACAAAATTTAAAACAAGTGAAGATTTTTCTTGGCAGATTCATATATATATATATATATATATATGTGAGTTGGCTCAGTTTCCGCCATGATGGTTTTTTTGACGAAAGTAATAAGGAGATCTCACATGATCACACAATCACATGATCTTGGTGGTTCCCAAGGTAGGTTGGCCTAATTAGCATGCTAAAAGTACTCGGATGGATGTACAAGCCCAAGACAATAATGATATCACTTTTGAGTATTTTTCATTGTCTGTGTATACAGTCTGAATTAATCTTTAATGAAGACATGGCTAATTATATACAAGTCTGTTTATTATTATTATTACTATTATTTTATTATTATTAACAACATTAGACAACAATTTAACTGAACATCATTTTGAATAAATTGCTTATTCTAAGTATTTATCAAACATACACACACACACACACACACACACACACACACTACCTAAACTTATAGCCCAACTAAAATAATTTACACTTCACATCATTACACACTTAAGTTGTAGTATATTGTAAAGTTAGATAATTACATTTTATTATCTTTTTTAAAGTTCATAATATTATACATTTTTCACTAAAATGACAGCCTAACATCACCCTGTCTGAACTTGGTTAGCATGGTTAGCTTTCTGATAGGATTTTTCGACATATATAACAAAATAATATACTGTATTTAACTACATGGTTTCTCTCATCAACGTTTCCCCTGTTGTACTAAAATATTTTAACAACTTAAAAAATATGTTTTGTTAAATGTATTAAGGGTTTTAAAGCTAAATGGACATACCTGCAGATCGGACATCTTATTCATCACTTTCTGCTGAAAATCTTCCAGAAATTTCTCGTCACGCGCTGAAACCGATCAACCGAATCTTTTTAAATGAATCGTTTAACCGAACTAAGTGAACCGGATCTAAAAGAATCATTTATCCAATCGGTTGAATTCTGACTAATTTAATGATTCACTCAGGATATTCACAACCTAAACTGAGCTAAAACATATTCATGCTTAAAAAAACACCAGAAAGTGTAGACATATTTACCACATTATATTACAACACAGAACTGTACTGCAAGTCATACAAGATGTTTTAGGCTGCACACATTGTACGCATATTTATCATAAGAGTTAATGGTGCATGTGAAAAAAAAAAAAAAAACTGAATGAACACGTGTAAGGTTTCAAAGTTCTTAATCACATTTTATATGTATTTATAAATTCTGTTCGTGACACAATTTAATCATAGACTGTTATTTTCTTTCCATAGAAACACATGTAAATATAATAAATCAGTTCCCGATTACTATGAACTATAATCAAATTTTAACGTTTTATTTATTTTGTTTATATCACAAAATATAAAACGAAGTATTTAAAATAAAACCTTAAGTATAATTATAATAAAAAAAATAAGTATAAAAACCTCAAACACTTCACGCACCTTTCTTAGGGAGACTTGCTGTAGTGATGGGAAGTTTCAATGATTTTACTGACTCGGTTCTTTAAATCTTGTTCATCAAAATGAACAATTCTTTTTGTGAGTCATTTAGTTCATTTTGTTCTTTTTATCAGAAATAATGTTAAAAATGTTACATTTTTAATAAACAGACCCCCAACACATCTACTGTACATACACACATTTTGGCAATAGTTCCAGTAATGAAAATATCACAATGCAGCTAAGGACATATTATGATAAACAGAATGAGCAGTTCAGTAGAAAATGAACAAATCACTCTCTGAGACTAACATGAAGGAATGGAGGAGAGGGAGATAGGTGGGGAGGAGGTTAGTGTTTGGAACGGTTGGTTCTGTTTTAGAGGTTTTTCTCTTTTTGTTTCTTGGCCTCTAGTTTGTGCGTGGCAGACATCTTCATTAAAATCTATTCAGAGAGATTAGGTTTTTTCTGCGCTGCACAATTGTCCTGAAGATACCACGTTGTCATCCATAAGATGTAGCATTCTGTTTGGTCCTGTTTTGATCGTATGATACTTCTCGGCAAGGCTTTGGACTTCACTCAACATTGCACTGAGCAAAACTGATGCTGGGCGACGCACTCATGCCTTTGTTCAGCTGATAGGCAATTTGTTTATACTGTGGGTTGTTCGTAAACCGATGTTCCACTCTAAAGTTTTTGCAGAGTTTCGATAGTGTGGGCAGTAGTAGTCCCTTGAGGATGCCAGAAAACTGTAAGCATCAATTTACCAGCTGATAGTTGGACTGGAGTTTAGAATGTGAAATACAATAAACACTTAATAACACACAAAATCTTGGTTTTACAAACCTGTTGCCTTATGCAATTGTCATTCTCCAAAAGGATCTTCCATTTTTGGAAAGATTTCAGTTAGGAGCCTTGAGATCCTGTTTTACAATGTAAAAAGAGACAATACAGAAATACAAGGATAGTGGCAAATGATTTAGGTTAATGTGTTTTCTAGCAACCACTCTTAGGATTTAGTTGAACAACTGGACTGTGTTGTGATGTCACTGTCACCAGGAAGAGACACTGTCTGTGCATGCCAGCTTGGAGAAGTTCAAATTCCTCAGCTGATAAAGATGTATGGGATGTGGTTTATTTTTGGTAGCAGATCAAATTTAACGTAGCAGATAAAACGTAAACTCTAACATTTTCTTAATGCAGTGGTCTTACTGCTTGTCTTAACAAGTTGCTTGGTGGAAGTTAAACACCACACGCTCATGTTAGTAAGACAGAAACTCAAAAGAGAATATCACATAAAAATATAAAATAAAAAATATAAATGCCGTGACACTACAGGCTTGTCTTCTCTTGCTGCGCTGTTAAATTTCTAGTCTGAGGCTCTCAAGTCTTTGCTGTGACAATACATCAAGTCGAGATGTAAAATAAAGATATTTTCACTTAGATTTGTAACAACTGGACATATAACTGTCCATTTTATTACACTAAGGAAGACTGAGGTGGAGTATTGCTGTTTCCATTGTTTTGTTCAGTCGTCTTCTTCAGGACATAGACATTTCTGGAAATCTATCACAAAACAATATGACTTCTTAAAAAAGAACCCTGTATGACTAATAGATAATTAAATAATAAAATTAAATCCTTCCAGAAAGTATTTATGTTGTATTCAAATTCACAACAGACCCCTCAATTTCCTTACAAATTGTTGTGATTGGTTTGCTCCCTGTGCTTCAATTCCACAGCATAATCAAAGCTGAAGGTATTGTGCATTTATTTATTTTATTTTATTTTATGTTATTTGGGTAAGGCATATGCATAATCACACTAAATACTGTAAATAGAAATTACATACAATGAAAGCAAAAAAAAAAACGATAGTGTAGTAATTTATATGGCTATATAGAGTCTACATTTTTACAATTATATATACATTAAATATACCTTTTTTATTTCTTATTTTATCATGTCATGTGGCAGTAAACAGAGAAAATGCTGAATATTAAAAATAATGTATTTATTATATGTAGAATAATAGAAATCTTGAATTATTTTTGTTTTAATCCTTTATTCAAGGTTTTAATTTAACTTTTTAAATTTAATTTAGTTTTCAAGCTACTTGACTTAAGTCTGAGCATTTAAACAGTTTAAGGGGGTTAGTTGCAGATGTTCCTTTTTTTCCTTGTGAAAGATGTTTCCATCTGGCTGCACCCTCCAGGTCACTGTAGTGTTCTCCAGCATGCTATTACCTTTCAGCTTCTGCTTGATCTGTACATCAATCAGGGTCCATTAAAAAAAAAAAGAAAGAAAGAAAGAAAAAAAGGAAAGAAATATACTTGTCATTCGAAGACCAAAGTGTTTCCACAGTATTTCCAAATGGTTGGAAATCACAGAAATTTGAACAGGTGAGTAACAATAGAAACACACACAAAACTTTTAGTTTCTGAGAGTGAGTGCTGTGATTCACCTGCTCTAAAATGGACGCCTGCACAGCAGGATCTAACACACTCCTGTCAGACACCATATGCAGTCTCATTATCTGACTCCTCATTGGGGAAACTGGGGAATAAACACAGTCACACACACACAAACACACACACACACACAAACAAAAAAAAAAACTCAGTTGTTTTTTCTTGTCCATAATGCATTTATCCTGTTAACGATACTCAAACTTCAAAGTGAATACAGGTAGCTCCCTACTTAAGCACAAGCTCTGGTCCGGTAACACATTTGTAAGTCGGATTTGTTCATAAGTCCAATAAAGTGAGCCTTATATGCCTTACGCGCACACACGAGGTCACAGTGTTATAGTAAACAGTACACGCGTGCATGGTTGTTGATTATACCAGTGAGAAACGCACACTAAGACCCAGCAGGGGAGATGATTACCCACAATTCCTCAGTGCAAGAGAGAGAAAATTGACTGATCCAAACCATTGGATCAGTTGCGATCACGTGCCGCTTGGCATAAAAAAAAAAAAAGCTCATACATGATACATGATACTCGGTACTCCAAGACTTGCTCGTTTTTTTAAAAATCATTGCTCGGAACACTCACAAACCGCATTACTCACAAACCAAGGTTTCACTGAACCGACCTTTAGGCCTTTATTTTAAACATTCACTGGAAATATTGCATATGATTGTAAATATTGGTATCTGGTGCACTGCAATTTATATTTTTGTACAATACATGTGAGCTACTTCCACGATTTGCGTCTACGGAAAGTTCGTAGGACAGTGGTTCATTCATATTTGTGGAAATTCGTACCTTTGTATGTTTGTAAGTAGGTGATTATCATATTATGGCTAATTATGATAAATGACTAATTACTGTATGAGTCATTTCTTATACATTCATCATATTATTCATAATTAAATTTACATTAAATGCATACACACACATGCACTCAAACACACACACACTTCTTACATTATTATATAAATCATTTTGTTTATGGATATTAAGATATTTATACTGTAAAAATGTTTTATTTATTTTGACATATGGACTAAACCAAACTAATTGTGACTTCATCTCCTACCGTGTCATCATTTACTAATGAACGAGGAGCTACTATTGCTGTATTCAGTTATTTTTATAAATCCGTCTTCAACCATCCTCCCTTTACAATACTTTATTAGCTAATAGGAAGTTGATCAATACTTACTGGTATCACAAAAAAAATAATGCATGTTGGTGCATCGTTCATCATAAAAATGTCTGTTATAAACCACTGCACAGTTCTCACTGCCAATAAAATTATCAGGTTGTCCAGGATTCCATGGGATGTTCGAAGCGTTGGTCCCATCTGACCACTTCCAGGTGTCCATGTCTCTGTGTAGACCAATCCAGGAATCACCCTGCATATGCTGTATCTGTTCTAACATGTTTTGATCTGAACGGTTAACAGAGCTGGCCAAGTCTGTGTAATGTGTTCGGCAGTAAGCCAGTGCACCAGGCCAGGTCATCGGAAGATTAGAGATGCCAATGAACTTCTTAGCATCACTGAAGTTAGCTGTGGAATATACAGACCCATATATGTATATATTATATGAAGTAATAATACCAAGATTTTAAAAAATGTGCCATGTTTTACATTAATTTACATATGGAACACAATCACATGCTAAAATATGAAAAGTTAATTACGCATGAAACCAGACCAAAACAAATCGGGATATTGACTCACCATTGTAGCAAATAAATGGTCTTAGGTTTAGACATGGTACATCCCACCAGTAATAATACCAACCTATTATACTACATGCTTCATTTCCCCAAATATTGTCAGGCTGCCCAGGATACCAGTTGGTAAAAGTAACATTCTGCAGTGGGAGTTTGTTTAAGGACCAGCGCCAGTTATAGATATCTTTGTACAATCCGATCCAGACAGCTGTTGTCAAACTTTTGCTTGCTGCTTCCGTCTTCAATCTTAACCAATCAGTATCACTCAGTATTGTTGCCAGGTCAGTGTTCGTCAGCCTGCAGTAATTCTGTGAATCAGACCATGTCACTGATTTCTCGATCAGGTCATATTTGTGTGGGACAGTTCGCAGGTTGGATACAAAAGCTGGAAGAAGACCTGTTGGAAACATTATATTTATTGAAACACATTGAAATATTCTTAAAGGGATTTAATGAGCAAAAATTATATAGTTAATAGAAAAGAACTCTCTCATCTGCAATGGTTTCCTCTGGGTTTTCTGTTTTATTCCCAAAACATTGCATCTGGTGTTAATATGGGTGCACAAATATAGATTTGTGTCCCTTTTTAAACACACACACGCATGCACGCGCGCACACACACACATTATTTCATTACATACAAGAGTTCATTTACCGTTCAACCATTTCTCAAGCTCTCTTGATAATGAACCTTTAACATTTTGTTTAGTACTATCATGTGTGCTCCTGTACTCTCGTACCACGGTGAATTGGGGCGGGTGGTAACTATAGCATAAGTATATATCTAATCTGACTGTCTGTGACTCAATTGTAAATCCCGAAGCTGTAAATTTGATTTACTCTTTGTTCTTTGTTTGTCAAACTAAATTGTTAGTATTCCAAATAGCATGGAAGGAGAGCATCCTGAACTATAAAAAAAAAGCTCCCAGTGATGCTAGATCATTGTATCTCTCCTGTCTTATAGAAAATAACAAAAATAATCTTAGATTTTTATTTAACACCGTAGCTAAATTAACTAGAAAACAGACCACTGCAGAAATCTCAACAACAACAACTTACAGTAGTGAGGACTTCATGAACGTTTTCAACAACAAAATCATAAACATTAGGCCAAAAATTCAGGTTTTGAAACCAGACAATTTAAGTTATACAGATGATAACACCACATCAGAACTTACTTTACTCTCCTTGAAGAAAATTCATTTCACTCATCTCTTCTTCAAAATCGTCAACCTGTATATTAGATCCTATACCGACACATTTTGTCAAGCAGATAGTACCAGCAATAATAGAACCCCTGTTGAAAGTAATTAACTGTTCACTCAGTAGTGGGTACGTCCCCAAATCCTTTAAATTAGCCGTTATTAAACCGCTAATCAAGAAACCTGACCTTGACCCCTGTCTGCTTTCTAATTACAGGCCGATATCAAACCTCCCCTTTATCTCCAAGACTTTGGAAAAGGTAGTATCACAGCAGCTATGTTCACATCTACACAGAAATAGCATAAATGAAGTGTATCAGTCAGGATTTAGTCCTCATCACAGCACAGAGACAGCACTCGTTAAAGTAGTAAATGACCTCCTATTGACCTAACTGCCATCTTTCCTTCTCTTCTGCTCTCTCCTCTTCTCTCTCTTCTCCTCTCTCTCTTTCCCTCTATCTGTCGAGCTTTACATGTCTCTCCTGAGCTGCCAGTGATCCAGACCCCCTCTGTTCTCTAGAGCTGTCTGACTCATCCTGGTGTCCTGCTTCTGGTTGGAGATCTCATCACATGGATGCTCCGTGTGGTCTGCCTGGGATGCGTCTGGGGACTGGGGACGGTTCCACTTTTACACGAAGACGGTCCTGACCTCGGCTGTATCTCTGAGGACTCGTGACTACAGTCGCTCGATAGTTCAGGACTGGAGTTCGCAACAGTCTACCTGTCTACAGTCTATCCAATAACGAACTGGACTCAATTTTAACTTAAACACGTCTCATGTTATACTGAACCTCCAATCTCACACAGTATGATTCAGAACAATCCCTGCTATCTGTTTTACCCAGATGAGGATGGGTTCCCTGCTGAGTCTGGTTCCTCTCAAGGTTTCTAACTATTACCGTCTCAGGGGGTTTTACATTGCCCCTGTTGCCGTCGTCCTCGGCTTGCTCATCAGGGACAATCATATCATTTTAATTCATACACGTTCACATCTCATACAAACTTATATAATTCTTTTGATTGTGTAAAGCTGCTTTGTGACAATAGCACTATTCGGACGGGACTAGTTTTACTGGGGAATATTTCTGTTTCACAGAGGTACTTTGTGATTTTAATCCCGTCCGAATCTGCCATGTCTGTCTTTTTCTCACACGACCTCTCTAAAAATTCCAGAGCAAATTACCTACTGTTTTGCAGCAAACTCAGCGGTCCCCAGAGACATCTAATCCCGTCCGAATGCGAATGTCTGTGTTTGCCGAATTTTTTTTCCCCCGAAACGCGCTTTCTTGTGTGTTTTGGTCAACGTGAGCTACCGTACAATCTCTAGCGAGCAGGTATTCGAGTTTCTGCTTTCTACACTCCAGTTGAAATCCTCATCCTCAACATGTGGTTTTGCGCAACGGGCGCATGTAAAACACAGACACGCCCACCTTCGTAATAATCACAGAAATGTTAGTCCCGTCTGAATCCATACATGAAATGACAGGCGTCGGCTGAAAAAAATTAAAACTCAAACGTCCCCCAGTAAAACTAGTCCCGTCTGAATAGTGCTAATGTCAACTGTTAAAAGCACAATACAAATAAAATTGAATTGATTTGAATTGAATTCTAAGTAATAATGGCTAACCTTGCCTTCTTCGGCTGTTGTTTGTGTTTTATCTTTTAATTCTTGTTATTGTTCTTGTGTTTTTAACAATTAATTATACAAACAATAGATCAGTTGCTACTGAAAAAAAAAAAACATTTATTTTCACCCTGTTTGGTTTGACAGAAATGTGTGTTACAAAGGACTGGAAAATGTCTTATAATGTGCCTAAATGGGATTTAAAAAAAAAAAAAAAAAGAATATTGCAAGAAAAATGCAATTCAAATGTGTTTGGACCTTTAAAGGATAGTTAAATTCTCTCTGCAATACTGTATATTGTTTTATTATTTCTTAGATTGAATCTAAGCATTTAATAAGCATTTACTACTGTGCGTTTATTTATTTATTTATTTATTTATTTGTTTAGTTTTATTTATCCATCAATTATATTGGTCTTTATATATCTTTGAAAAGATGCAGTGGCAAAAAGTGGATTATTAAAAGGCTCTCACCAGTGACACTCAGGAGGAGAAAGAAAATCGTCTGCATGATGAATAGTAACTGTAGAATCTAGATAGATAGAGAGATAGATATATAGATAGATAGATGGATAGAGAGATAGATAGATAGAGAGAGAGATAGATAGATAGAGAGATAGATAGAGAGATAGATATATAGATAGATAGATGGATAGAGAGATAGATAGAGAGATAGATGGATAGAGAGATAGATAGATAGATAGATAGATAGATAGATAGATAGATAGATAGATAGATAGAATATAAAAGTGCAAAAATTCTTAATTCAAATATTTGCACATAGTTTTATCAATTTACACAGGAAATCAACAGACTTACTTACTTAGTATACTACTAGATAGTTACTTTAACCAGTGGTAGCTTTAGATATGGATGAAATGGGCAGTGGACCAGGGCGGCATCTTGCAGGGGGCAGCACTGAGCATGTGTGGTGTAAACGTATTAATACTTTATGTGCAAAATCATTAACAATCATATAGAACTAAACTAGACACCCTAATGGTTTAGTCTTGACTCTTAGTTTGGGGTGCCCAGCTTAGAAAACAGAGAAAGAAAAAGTCAACGCATGCGCTGTGCGCATTTAAATTACAGTATATTCTTTCACATTGGCAGGTTTGTTTGTTTCCTCATTTTCTCGTCTCTCGCTTTTCACTTCGGATTGTCTCTTCGCTGCTCAATTTCCGGCTTTTGATCTCGCACTCCCTTGTTTTTTGACCACGGCATTTTTTTGTTTTACGTTTTTCTTGATTATCGCTTCACAGCTTGATTTCCCGATTACTGATTTAACGCTTCCTCTTTTGACTATGGCTCTCGATTTGGCTTAGATGCTACGCTGACTGATCTCCTTGATTTGACCTTTGCTTCCACATTCCAATCGCGCTTTTGTTTAACGTTGCTGTCATTCCTCTGCACCTGGATTCACCTCGTGACCGTGCTCCGCCTTGTGACCCTAGATGGCACTCAACCGAAATATGTTTTACCACTGCGTCTTCTGCGGCGACAGCATTAGGGGCGTGCGTTTCCTCGCTTAACCGTTAAGTGGCACCATAATTATAGATTAAAGACATAATTCATTCTCTCAAGGATTGATGAGCCGCAGATCATTGAAAACTGCACGTAGTAGCAGATAAATTCAAGTGAAACATTGTAGTAAAGTGCTAAAATTACAGTACACATTTAGAATTTAAATTAAATTTAGTTGGTTCTTATCAACTTAAGCAAAGTAAACATTAACACAGCGAGCCTTTAACTTTTATCATGTATAACACTAGCGTAGCCAGAAAACAGACTCTGGTCTGGAAAAGTTGGTGCTCCATTTATTGTCAGATTAATGTGCAAAAACTATATAATAAAACTGCATTAGATACATAGCCTTTATACGACTCTACTTTTATTTAAGCACACTCACAATGACGACAAAATGTTATGATTTTGTAAAATATTGAAAGCAACCATGGTGCTCGAATTGAACCAAAACGTTATACTATATACTTATAAACATACCAATATATATAAACTAATGGAAAATAAATTTTATATTATGTAATTCATATGAAACGTCAATATAGGCGTATCCACTGCTGCGGAGATGAGGATAATTACCTTCATCACGGCAGACAAAGAAAGACATCAATTTAATGTAAGAATGAATTATTAAAATGGCCAGAGTCAGACTCCTTGCTGTTTTTCTCGATGCATTCATAATCGTCGTAGTATACAGTACGCGGATCAGAAAAAAAAAAAAAAAAACAATAGAGCACAAATATGTACACACGTGGACAAAACTGTTGGTACCCTTCGGTCAATGAAAGAAAAACTCACAATGGTCACATAAATAACTTTAATCTGACAAAAATAATAATAAAAAAAAATCTATGAATGTTAACCAATGAAAGTCAGACATTGCTTTTCAACCATGCTTCAACAGAATTGTTAAAAAAAATAAACTCATTGAACAGGCCTGGACAAAAATGATGGTACCCCTAGAAAATGCTGAAAATAATGTGAGCAAAGGGACATGTTAATTCAAGGTGTGTCCACTAATTAGCATCACAGGTGTCTACAATCTTGTAATCAGTCAGTGGGCCTATATATAGGGCTCCAGGTCGTCACTGTGTTGTTTGGTGACATGGTATGTACCACACTCAACATGGACCAGAGGAAGCGAAGGAAAGAGTTGTCTCAGGAGATTCGAAAGACAATTATAGACAAGCATGTTAAAGGTAAAGGCTATAAGACCATTTCCAAGCAGCTAGATGTTCCTGTGACTACAGTTGCACATATTATTCAGAAATTTAAGATCCATGGGACTGTAGCCAACCTCCCTGGACGTGGCTGCACGAGGAAAATTCATGACAAATCAAAGAGACGGATAATCCCAATGGTAACAAAAGAGCCCAGAAAGACTTCTAAAGAGATCCAAGGTGAACTTCATGCTCAAGGAACATCAGTGTCAGATCGCACCATCCGTCGTTGTTTCAGCCAAAGTGGACTACATGGGAGACGACCAAGGAGGACACCATTGTTGAAAACAAATCATAAAAAAGCCAGACTGGAATATGCCAAACTACATGTTGACAAGCCACAAAGCTTCTGGGAGAATGTCCTATGGACAGATGAGACAAAATGGAACTTTTTGCCAAGGCACATCAGCTCTATGTTCACAGACGGAAAAATGAAGCATATCAAGAAAAGAACACTGTCCCTACTGTGAAACATGGAGGAGGCTCTGTTATGTTCTGGGGCTGCTTTGCTGCATCTGGCACAGGGTGTCTTGAATCTGTGCAGGGTACAATGAAATCTCAAGACTATCAAGGGATTCTAGAGAGAAATGTGCTGGCCAGTGTCAGAAAGCTGGGTCTCAGTCGCAGGTCATGGGTCTTGCAACAGGACAATGACCCAAAACACACAGCTAAAAACACCCAAGAATGGCTAAGAGGAAAACATTGGACTATTCTAAAGTGGCCTTCTATGAGCCCTGACCTCAATCCTATTGAGCATCTTTGGAAGGAGCTGAAACATGCTGTCTGGAAAAGGCACCCTTCAAACCGGAAACAACTGGAGCAGCTCGCTCATGAGGAGTGGGCCAAAATACCTGCAGAGAGGTGCAGAAGTCTCTTTGACAGTTACAGGAATCGTCTGATTGCAGTGATTGCCTCAGAAGGTTGTGCAACAAACTATTAAGTTAGGGGTACCATCATTTTTGTCCAGGCCTGTTCCATGAGTTCATTTTTTTTTTATAATTCCGTTGAAGCATGGTTGAAAAGCAATGTCTGACTTTCACTGGTTAACATTCATAGAATTCTTATTTATTATTACTTTTGTCAGATTAAAGTTATTTCTGTGACCATTGTGAGTTTTTCTTTCATTGACCGAAGGGTACCAACAATTTTGTCCACGTGTGTACATAATAAACGCTGTCTTTTGTGACGTGGGGGCGCTTCCCGATGTCTGAGGAATCTGAGTGTACAGTATATGTGGGAACAGCTGAAATAAAGCTGCTCATCAGTGCACGTGCCCCGACGCCACTAAAGGCAGCGCTTAGTGCACGAGTATATATTTGTGTTTTGTTGCATTTCTGCAGCAATATTATTCACGTTTACTTTACTATCACTTTGCAAACGGCAGTGCCTGGTGTCACCTGACTGAGGTATGAATAGGTCTTACATATTCATACAACGTTGTCGATTATTCAGTGAAACAGAGACTCTGCTAAAATATTTTTCTAAAAAATGAGTCACTTTACAAGGTCTTTGAGAGTTATAACCCAGAACAAACTGTGTGCACTAAATACTAAACCTAAATCAAGCATGCGGATTAATCAAGTAAGCGCGAAGATTAATAAACCAAGATGTATGTTTCTTAACCCCACCCACGTGAACCTAGCTTATTCAGAAAAAGGCTTGAGAGGTTGTGCGTGGACCACTGAGTTTCTATGGACTCTAAAATTGGCATGTTATGATAAGGAAATTCCCCATCTCTTCCATTCCATGGACAAAGTTAGAATCTAGAAAATTAAAAATTTATACAAATTTAAGATGAGGTCTGAAGCCATGCAGGTCTTCAGAATTGCCTCAGATCCAAGAGGGTCTTAAAGTGATCCTCATCCCAGGTTCACATCTGGGGAAATGGGGAAGGGTGCATTATTTGCATTTGGATGTTGTCATTGTTGACATTGTAAAGCACACACAGTAATACAACAACAACAACAACAAAAGAGAATGAACAACTGATTAAGAAGCCCTGATTATACTGTATAGGTATTATTTAGTACAACAAAATTCCTGAAAATAAAAATCCTATGAAACATTTACACAAATGTAAGACAATTTATTTTCTGAGTTTCTAATGTTCTATCCTGAAAGTCTGTTTTTCCAGTTATTTTTATTTTAATTTTTATATTTAAGTCTTTAAATGTAACCAGTGGCGGTTCTACACTGATTTACTCCCTGGACGAGACCGCCGCTTCAAAACAGCCTCCACATTCATTTCTTCACAAATGTCTTTGGCCGCCATCTGTGCAGTCACAAAGCCACTTCCCCTGTAGCTCTGAAGACCTTGTTCAGTCTTCTTCAAAAGACTCACAGCTAGGTCCACATGCATATTTGGAGACTGCATGAGTTTGCTGACATGCTGTATTGCAGATAGCATGTCATACCAAACAACTGTGCAGATGCTGAAGTGGTAGGACTCCACCTCCTCAGACAAAGATGGGCTTCAGCCTTTATAGCAGAGTCTTTGATATTGTCCCTCACCTCAATTAAAGCCTCTCTCACGGCAGCTCCCTGGTACCTCATGGGCTCAAAGCTCTTGACCTTGCTCTCCCATCTTGTGTCTGCCCACATCTTTCAGGTGATGCTCACATGGTTCTTAAGAATGGCCCATCTTTGGGTGGAAGCTGAAAACAATGTGTAAAGCTTTTGCAGGACACCAAAGTAGCTCATAGCATCAACAGGTCCCTTAGCAGCATCACACACATCACAGGACAGTTCCAGATGAGTCCTGTGTAGTGGGGGAGGTGGGTGGCTCATCCTGAGAAGTGGAAGAGGATGGTCCAAAATATTTTAAAAGTGCCCCTGAAATTGAAATTAAAATTGACATCAAAACACTGTAGCCTGCAGTGTAACTCTTATCAATTGGAACTTTAAACAAACATGACTTTATGTACTAAATGTCTGTCATGACTCATTAGACACTATATTAAATAATAATAATAATAATAATAATAATAATAATAATAATAGTAAATAAACTATACAACCCTGCCCAAAACACCATGTAATGGATTTAAGGGTTATAATGTGAATTTTATTTGTTGTAATGGAAAGTATAATGGTGTGTATTGGTATGTGATGGATTCTATTGATGGGTGGGATGTTAAATCCTATTGGAAAAGTGACCAAAAACAATAAGAAATATATGAACTTTTGTAATAAGGTTTTAGTGACGAAAGTTAATGGTTCATAATGGTATTTAATAAAAATCCTTAGAATTTTTGTGAAGGTTTTGTCACGAAGGTGGGTGCGAGGCATAAATGCAGAGGTCAAGATGTTTCCAATGAATTATGTTTTTATTTATAACAAAACCAGGGAAATCAAACAAAACAAATATACTTTAAGTTAAAATAAACCAAAACACGAATCACTACCGGGAAACCATGAACTAAACTTAACTGGCATTTACTAAGGTTAACTCAACAGATGCAAGACAAGAAACTGAACGAAAACAAGGTATTTATAATAAAACTAATGAGCAACTCGGTTCAGGTGAGCGCCCACGTGAAACTAAACAAACTACAAACAAAAGGTCTTTGGGCGCTTTGGTGCCCTCTAGGGGTTATCCCTGACAGGTTTCTATTGTTTATTAGCAGGGTAAGCATACCAAGCATCATAGCAAGAAAGCTAACAAACCTAATGTTATAACACTAATCATCATTAGAACGTCATTGACATGATGCAGTAATCATACAGAGAGAACGTTGTTACATACCTTTATCTTTTGCTCGTTTCTCCTCTTCTTCTTTTCTCGTTTTTCTAAATTCAGCATCTGACAGCTTTGGCCTTTTTCTCTCCATCGCTGTTTATTTGATTATTTGATCAACTGATTCCACCCCTAATGTCACTCACAACTAGAAGTCAGGACTAAACCAATTCACCTCCACATAATCATTTATTCGTTTTATTACCATTTCTATTAGCCATTTCACACAATTTTGAAAAAACAAAATTAAATAAATTATAACTCTGTGTTTATAATATTGTAAATGAAATGTGCGCCGCTATTTGTAAGAACGTCAAGGTGTTTAGACCACTGGATGGATTTCCCCTCCTTTTGGGAGAGGTGAACTTTCCTCTTTCCACTTCTCACAGATTCAGTGCGGCACCTTTTCAGCAAACTTGCACAGGCCTCTGTAAACCCCCCCCCCCCCCTGGTGCCGTCCCCCTGGAGTCATGAAAGAGTTTGCCCATGTCTAAAACCACCACTAAATGTAAAATTTTGATTTAAAACAACAATAAACAGATCCAAACAGAGATAGACATATAACAGTTTATTCTGTGTACAAATAAAACTCTCTTTTTTATTGTACAGTAAATGTCAATAGCTCTGGTTCTGATTTTTCATGTTTGCTGAATAAAGTACGCAGATGTGGAAATTACCATCACTGTAGTGTTCCTTCAATACAACATATTCTTATGACTTTTTGATGACTTTGAAGCTTTAATTACATTTAAAAACTGAGGCAACTGAAAATGTCACTTTGTGTCACCTGGCTGTCATTTCACAAATGTTAACTTTGCCCAGTAATTGTTACGGTGGCAGTGAGCACGGCGGTAATAGGCTAGTATGGTTGACTACCCACTGTATGTGACGATTAAAAGCTGAAGTTAAACTTAAACTTTTATGGGTATTTTTCATACCTAGTAACAAGTATTTCTTTGATTAAAAGTGATTTTAAGTGACTGTATATTTAATTACTTCAATTAGTTTTATTCTATCTAAAATGCTTAAATAATATTTGTTTTAACTTTCAAAGTATTTAAAAGTAAAATTGTATACAATTTTACAATTATATTTAAAAAGTATAATTGTAAAATACTTGCAATTAAAATGCTACTTATTAACTGCTTTTTAAAAATAAACTAAGAATTAAACAGATTTTGATGGAAGCAATTCTAACAATCTGAAAAACAAAAAACAACAACAAAAAAACAAACATACCTGTAATATCTGAAATGCACGCAGAGCGCCTGCACATAACTCCCTCAAAACGATCTGTTCACTCCCCGTCCTCCTCTTAAACATGAAGCGATGAAGAAATGGTCAGAATTTTTAAGACTTCCCTTAGCCTTCAGTCTCCTTATTTAAACAAAACCAAATTTTGACCCACATCCTCAAATTTCCGCAGAGAAAGGAAGCAAATGAGTTCATCAAGTTGCCTTCAGTGTAGAATAGCATCAGTAATCAGATACAACATTCAGCATTCACAATCTTAACATAGATTCTTTTAAAAATCATTGCTGCTGCTTCTTGTTAACTAGGAGACAACAGTTTGGGGCAGTCAGATAAAATTGATCAAACTGGGAAAACCAGAGGAAAAATTCTAAGATATTTTAATCATACCCATTTCAAGATTATTACAAATGTTAAAATTGGTATGTCAGCCAAATACACTCCCTGTTCAGTAATCAGAAAGTGAGTCACAGATGAGAAATTGAAAAAGTAGATAAAGATGAAGTTTTGTCGATTGTAAAGACATAATTGGAAGAGAAAGTTCTGTACGTTGGCCAGAACTCTCTCTTTCAATGATATATTTCCATTTTACATAGAGTATTATTTCTTTATTATAAGGCTGAGAATAACAGACTAGAAGGAGGATAAAGAAAGCTCTGCAAGATGCATTAAAGGCCAGAAACAGATCAGTGATAGATTCTACTTAGTTAAAAAAAAAAAAAAGTAAAAAAAAAAAAAGGATTAATTTATCCACATATTTACATTTAGGCTAGAATTTCCACTTTTTGCAAGTTGAACAAAGATAAATAATGATTTAAAAATTATGTTTAATTTGATCTAGGTAAATAGTGTTGAGTAATTGCAAACTTACTATAGAAAAACAACTATGTGAAAGGAAAAAATCGTTTGATTACAGGTTAAAAAAAAACTTCAATGCAATATAGATGTATATTACTCGGTAAATAATGACAATTAAGTATTCAGCTTAGTATTTCATATTTGAAACTACATTATAGAAGAGGCAGATTTCAAGAGTCTGATGCATCTGATAAAATGTGTAACAGTACTGTCATTTTAATTTACAGGTAAATGATAAAGTAATTTATGATCAAACTCATCCGTGTTTACGAAAGCTTACTTTCAGAATTTACATGTGTGGCGAAGCCTGATTTCCATTTTTTTTACTTGAATTTACATTAGACTCCAAACTCCTTAACTAAATGAAAAGCTGACTCATCACAATAATTTTTTCATATTCTATACTGCTTGTCCTGTACCGGATCACAGGTGGCATGGTGCTTATACTAATAAATGGATAGTGTGCCACCCCATCACAATGAGATGGAAACTGGAGTACGCGGAGAAAATCTACTAAGCACAGGGATAGCATGAAAACAGACCCGAGGAAGGTATTGAATCCTCTGGAAGGTGTGAGGCAACAGTGCTAACCACCACACCACCATGCTGCCACTCATGATTATAAACCCAAAGTCTCTTCTTAGTAACTAGGGCAGTGAGATCAAATCTAACAATCTATCAGTTAAACAATGGAATAAAAAACAACATAAAAGCTAATCTGCCTTTTTTCATTCTTTATTGGTGGCTGTCTCGAGGGTTTTGTTTCCTGCCTCTGGTCTGTGTGAGTGGCGTTTGCAAGGCCTCATGCTTGGTAGGGTTCCTCTGGATACTTCATTTTTCTTTTATATCACAATTTTACTATGCCATCGTGTACGGATCTTGACCAATAATCAATAATCAGACGAGGCGCTTAAATTTAATTTTGCCCGGTGCAGCTTTTACTGTCTTGTATACTGGTATGGGTTTAGCTGACATGGAAACGCACAGACCAGTTGAAGCCAGTTCACGTGATTCTACAAAGCCAATCAAGTCTGTGCATTCCAGGTGGCAAAAACACTACTGTCAGATTAAAAAGAGGCAACAGGACGGGCGAATGAGCAGGAATCAGCTGGAGAAATACGAACATATATAATTACAGTAAAACCTTGGATTGCGAGTAATTTGGTCTGCGGGCATTTGGCACGATGAGCAAAATTTTTATAAATTTGAACTTGTTAAATGAGCAAGGTCTTGATATTCGCTTACTGTATGTATACGCTTTGTCTCCTGAGCGTCACATCATCATACCTGAGCCAATGGTGACATCATTGCCATTGCTTTGATAATGCTGTTTTAATAGTGCTGATGTCATAAATGTCCAAGGGCCATCTTGTTATTCTAAGAGTTATTATTATTTTTTTTATTATAATTTTTTTATCAACCATCCGGGCCCTTTTGAATTCTTAACATGTTTAAAAACTCAACAATTGGGACACGAGGCCCAAGCACCAGCACCTTCACCACCCGGGTGCACCAGAAGGACACATTCAGCCGTTACGAGGCCTTAAACTTATGCCATATTCAGTGACATCAGCTCAGCATCCGGGTCTAAGCACGCTTAAATATTTATATATACACAAGCACACTTCTGAAACGAGTTATGTTTGAAATTTAATGTTTACCTGTATAATTATATAACTGTTACAATGTGATGACATTTATTTTTGTGTCTGTTCAGTGAAGATTTTAACATTTTAAGAAAAGGGTAAACTGAAGTTGCTGCTACACTTTATTTTAATTTTGCAAAATTAATCATAATCTAGGGTTAGGTTTGGGGATAGAAATTCTATTCTTGAATGCAGCCCTCTTGTTTAATAAGAAAATAACAACATGTTCATTGTTGAATGTCAATAAATAGTGTTGAAATACTTTTCTTAAGTTACTTTCTTAACTTTCTTAATCAGTTATTCTTAAGTTTTCTTAAGTTTCTTAACTTAAAAGAATCACCTGTTGATGTCATGCCGCTACCCCAACTAGACTGCTTGATTATACAGTGGTGAACAGATGTGTTCAGATTTTACATTATCTTTAATATTATCAAAAAATTGTGTGCTTCAATAGGGGTAGCTTCATCAGACAGAGACGAACAAATAGTGATAGTTTCAAATTATCAGTTCTCAACCTTGTTGGTATAAAAGTCATCAAATAAACACAAAGAATGTGTTTAAAACTACCCCCATTTTTTTTTAAATAACAAAAAATAAACATGCAAGAAAAAGGTTATTTACAAATGTTTTATGATTATATTTGATATTGTGTAAAATCTTAAGGGTTAAATTAAATTTTAGTTTAATACCCCTCAATAATAAACACTCTTATTCTTAAACATATACAATTGATTTTTTTTACATGAACAATAAATCTCATTATTTCATAAAAAATTACTAAAGCAGATATTCAATTCATAATTATTTATGATAATTAAATGAACAAATTTGCTAAAACACACACAGAATAAACATTTTTTTACATATATATATATATATATATATATATATATATATATATATATATATATATATATATAGTATTCTCTATATAGTTTTTTTTTTTTCAAAAAGGAAGATCTAGTCAAAAAAAGCAGAGTAATACTGGATTATCACAGTATTTGTGATGCCACATTATTGCATAATAGCTTCTTCTTTTTTATGGTGGTGTTCAGGGGATTTTATGACTATCAAATAAATAATAAATACTTGTGTACTTATTAATAAATACATTGGCACCCCATCCAGGGTGTGCCTCATCTAGAGCCCTGAGTTCTCTTGGGTAGACTTCAGACTTCAAGCGACCCTGTTCAGGATATGCACTATAGTGATTGAGTGAGTAACTGAGAGAGTGTGTGTCTTATGAAAGTGTAATGGCAGCATTTAAAATAATCAGAGCAACAATATACCAAAAACCAACTGGTTATATAGGTAATCAATCTTTAATTTGTCACAATTCAGTGAAATGGAATAAGAATGCAGGATTTTAGAGTTTGTCAGATAATTCCTGCATTCAATTACCAGTTCAATAAACACAGAGTATCAGCAACAAAACAGCAGATATGATGATTAAAGCGATAATATAACTTAGAAAAAGATTATTCCTTCACATAAGACTTTATACGTCTTAAGGTGTAGCTACTGAATGAAATAAAAAGACAGAAAAATATACAGTATATAGTTAACTAGAATTAAAAGAAGAATTTACAAATATAGTGTAAAGTAACATGATTGCATAACAATGTGTGTTATATATGATTATATTGGGCACAGACAGTGTGTTAACAGCTTTTATTACATTTAATATCTTTTATATTAAAATGTATAATTTACCACAACACACGGATACATTAAACCTATTGCAGCTTAGAATTTAAGGGTTTTAGTTTTACACCTAATTATAGGTCACCTTTTTTTTCACCTTTTTTTTGGAAGATGTTTCCATCTGGCTGCACCCTCCAGCTCACCGTGGTGTTCTCCAACATGCTGTTCTCTTTTATCTTCTGCTTAATCTGTAGATCAGAATGATGATTTTGTTACTCACTCACTCTCACTCATCGTCTTTATCGTCCTCACCAAGCACAAGGGGGAACATGCAAACTCCATGAACGCAGACCTGAGCTGGGAATCGAACCCTGAACCTGAAGGTGCAAGGCAACTCACCTGCTCTAAAATGGATGACTGCACAGCAGGATCAAACACACTCCCGTCAGACTCTACCTGCAGTCTCATTATCTGACTGATCTTTGGAGAAACTGGGAAATAAACGCAAATGCAATTGTTTTAATTTATTATTAATGCCCCCATTCCGTCTCATTAAGAACATTCAAACCTATTTAGCTTAAATTTGCATTAACTGCACACAGATTACTTAAAAGTTTTGATTATGTAATCATTCTCTTTGTGGACATCGAGATTTTCATACAATGGATTTTCATTTATGTATTTGTTAATGAATGTATTTGCATCGAAACCAATCTGTGTCCTAACTCTAACTTTCACCAATTTCATGCCATTAGTTACTTAATAAATAAAGCTAATTAAGCTCATTTTGTTGTATTCAATTTTCAATTTTCTTTTTCTTAATTTTAGTTTTCTTAAACTTTTGATTTTACCATGCCTTCCTTTATTGTATGAGCTTATATGAAGTTTGATCAGTACTCACCGTGACAGAAAAAATATAACAAAATGTTGCACTGTTCAACGTAGAAATGCCCATTATAAACCACTGCACAGTTTTCACTGCCATAAATGTTAACAGGTTGTCCAAGAGACCATGGGATGTTGGAAGCCTTGGTCCCATCTGACCACTTCCAAGAGTTCATCTGTCTGTGTAGACCGATCCAGGAATCACCCTGCATATGCTGTATCTGTGCTAACATGTTTTGATCTGAGCTGTTAAGAGAGCTGGCCAAGTCTGTGTAATGTGTTCGGCAGTAAGCTCGAGCATCAAGCCAGGGCAGCTGAGGATTAGAGATGCCGATGAACTTGTTAACATCACTGGAAAAAGCTGTGAAACATATTCATATCAAAAATAAAATCCAATATTATACCACATTTACATTCATTACACTATCACTCACTAACATAGGTAATGTTGATTTTTATATATTTTAAAGGTGCAGTGATAAAACCAGCCATAAAAGCAAAAGGATATTGACTCACCATTGTAACATATGAAGGGTCTGGTAAAAGTACACAGTTGTTCGAACCAGTTATAATTTTGACCTATTATAGCACATATGTCATTTTGATAATAATTATAAGGCCCTCCAGGGTACCAGTTGGTGTAAGTGCCACTGTTTAATGGGAGGTCATCTAAGGACCAATGCCAGGTACTGGTATCACTGTACAATCCGACCCAGGCAAATGTTGTTAGACCGACTGCTGCTTCTTTATTGAATATTTGCCAATCTGAATCACTTAGCATTGTTGCTAGGTCATTGTACATCACCCTGCAGTAATTCTGTGCAGCCGGCCATGACATTGATTTCTTGATAAGCTCATATTTGTGAGGGACGGTTTGCAGCATGGATACAGGGACTGAAAGAAAACCTGTTGGAAACATTAGATTTAATGAAAAACACAATACATTTACACTGGTCTGTATTTGATTGTAAATATTCCTAAAAATAAATGGTGAGGAGACAACAGAAAATCTCCGTGTAAGGGTCCAGCCCTAGAGGGCACTGTGTGCACGTTTTTGTTTTTCTGTAGTTTTGGTTAGTCGACTCAGTTTCCCAGAAGGCACCTCGGTCAGGTGATGACGGAGCTCACCTGAACCGAGGTGGCTCATTAGTATTGTTATACTGTAAATAGCTGGGTGTTTACATGTGTTTTTGATTTGGTTTGGTTTTGATGGTGTTTTATTTTACTTTGGTTTGTTTGTTTGTATGGGCTCATAATGGTCGTGTTATCTGTGTTTGTGTAAGTGTACTGTTTTGTTTTATTCTGTGTTTAAATTAAGTACTGTGCTGTGTGTTTCTTGTGTTCCCCCCCACAGCCTCCGGTGTGTTGAGGTTGCCCTGTCTCGAGCTCCGTCCTTGTCTCTGGTGTCTCTTCAGTCCTAAGCCTTTGTGTCAGTCCTAAGCCTCCGTAATGCTTAAGGGTGTGAAATGCTCAAGAGAGGCTGTATATGCTTAAGAGACGGAGTAAGCGTCCAGAGACTGTGGATGTGTGTGTCCTGTAAAGAGCCTTATGTTTTGTTTGTTTGTTTTTGTTTAAATAAAATGCTTTTGTGTTAAAACAACCCCTCTGCACCTATGCCGGCCCTTTGTGCCCACGGCAATTACATCCGCCCGAACCGCCAGTAGTACCAGTTCGTGACATTCTGTTGTTTGTTCAACTGTGATTTGTCATTAGCATTTTTTCTTTCTATTAAATAAAATTTTATCTGTTCTATTTGTGTCTTACTTAATTTATTTACATTTTAATCCATTTACATACCCATATGCAATGAGGTGATAAAGTATTTGCTACTTCTTGATTTTTTCTTTTTGAATATTTGTCACACATACAGTAAACGATTCAGATCATCAAATTAATTTTAATATTACACAAGTGATAACTCATCCACATACAAAATGCAGGTTTTAAATGATGGTTTCATTTGTGCCATCCTAGACAATGTCTCTTACCTTGACCCTACTTCTTGAAATAGCTCAGAACACTAGATTGTCTTTTTAGGGTTTTTTGACATCTATACCTGCATGCACCAACTTTACATGCAGCCACTTTTCCCCACCTAAGCACTTAAATATTGAGGGCTAAAGACCTGAATGATTGGACTTATTTATGCCTAATACTGTCGCATCTGACAACAGACAGTTTCAGTTTTGGGGTGTGCCCTGTTCACTACGCCCAAACTAAACTTTAAAACCCTGTGCATTATTGGCCCAATTGTTCAGCGGCCCACTGGGACAAACTCCAGAAATAATGTATTTGTTTTTATAATTTTCCCACAACATACCAGTACATAATAATGAGGGTGTGTGTTTTATTTAATCCTCTCCTCTCCTGCATCGGCCAGGATTACAGGAATACATGTGATAGTACATCAGAATTGTCTTTAATATCTGACAGTAGATCAGACTGTTCAACTCTTCTCGAAACCCACCACCCGGCTGTACTCTGAAGTGCTCTCATACAGTGAATGTACAGTAATTGAATGCACGACCCAACAATCAGCTGCTGAAGTGAATTGCAAAACAACAGAAAGAAATTAATCTAACACTTATTTTTGTATTATTTGCTGACAGTTGTTACTGTATGCATTTCAATAATATTAGGGATTTCCTTCTTTCTTTTTTTATTTTCAGTAGCATTTGAAACTCACTCAGTGCTGTGCTAACAAATGCACTTCGCCTTAATTTTGTGGGTTTAGTAGCCGAAGTCTTATAAAGACTTAAGTTCGTCTCAGGCCCTGTGATGATAATAATAATAATAATAATAATAATAATAAAAGATACACTGAATAATTGCCAGATGATAAATAAAACAAAATTTTAAAATGATTTATTGGTTTAACTTATTTACAGAGACTCATACTAAGGGGGCTCATCAGTTATCATTTTGTTTGTCCAAATCAGGTTTTAAAATAAAAAGAGAGAGAGAGAAAGAAACATATGTGCTAAATATGACACATTGAACAGCTTTTTCAATGAAGGACAATTCCGAGCTGGTTTCGAGAATACTAGAGTCCTACAGTGGGAATATATGCCTCAACTTCAGATCCTGAAGCTGTAAATGTTACTATATATATATATTGCTCAGAAAGGTGTTTTTCTAGTCTCATGAAATTGAATTGAGCTTTCTCATTACAAGCTTGACTTTGTCTTTTCTAGTCCTCCTAAAGCTAACTTAAGAGAAATAAATAGACAACTGAAATACAACCCGGGGCGTACTTATGAAACGTTTGAGAAATCTGAGACATACATGAGAAACAGAACTTCATTTGAAGGAGAAGTAAATGACTCATATATAAGACCATAGTGAGATGCATGAAACACAAATGAGAAATATTATAGCTTTATTGAACATATCAAAAATCCTCAATTAACAGCATACAGTGATGAGCCACAACAAACCCCACCTGAGACCAACATTAAAACCAGCAGGTTAACAATATTAGAAATATTACTGTTTACTATTAGCACTAAGTTGTCACACACAATGTCACACAACCTGACAAAGATTTAAGTTTGTCTGGGGCCCTGTTTTACAGTGTAAGTGTCCCAATGCACAACCCAAAGTATGAGCATGACAATCTTCCAGTGAAAAGAATCAGTCAAAAAGGGGATGAAAAAATTTAAATTGGTTGCTTGCTGCATGTAAGGTCTACATAAACAGGGCCCACATCGGTCTTCTCTTGTGGTGTCCGAAGTCTGCAGGCCTCAGTATCAAGTCTCCTGAAGTTGCTTAGTACCTAATGGAACAGCAAAAATGCATTTGAGATTTACCTAAACATTATGCAGCTACTGCATTCGCAACTGTCTGAAGGTTGAGAGGTGGGCTTGAGCTTGCTTGTGAGCTGCTGAGCTGGTGCTTACAGTACCTGACTGATGATGTGGTGCTGATGGAGACTCTTGAACATTCTTCTGCATTTTCTTTTGAGATTCTCGAGATTCTCGTTCTCCTCAAAGTTTTCTGAGGTGGCACGCTTCTGAGAAGAACCCAGTTAAAGTAAAGTGTATATAATTACCAAGGTAACCATTTCACAAACAAACATATTGATCTTTATTTACTGTATAGAACATAATTAACTGATGTCTCTCAAGTTACTACTGTTAAACACTAAACACTCTATAATCATGCAGTAACATTAGCTTACTATTAAAAACAAAATATGTAATAAGAAAAATAATAAAACACTCTTTTTTTGTTACCATATTACCATATTAAAAGGAACGGTCATTTAAAATTAACTTAATGTTTTAAACCACTCTGTGGTTAACTTAGGATGTGCCTAAGAATAATATTCTAACCAGCTGAGTGATTTTTACCGCAAAAAAAAAAAAAAAAAAAAAATTTGAACCTCACTAGTGTTAGTTATCTCTTTTGAAGTTCAGCTAGCTAATGCATATGCAAAACATTATGCAAATACAAATCATTAGCTAGCCAGCTGCACCAAGATCAAACTTAAGATTTGTAATATTCAGGTAAAATATACTACATTAGTATTGAACACAAACTCTGTGGTTTTAACTTACATTCTGAACCCTAGTTGGTAATAACTACGCCCTTTATTTTAAATTCGGCACAGAAAAATTATGGAAAAAGTAAAACCCACCTTCAACGTCTGCTTTCTCTTCTTCTTTGTCTTGTTCTTAAGTGATCTGCCGCAGACTATCCCACCTAAAGTTCTGAATGAATGATACTTGGTAAAGTGTTTTTTGCTGACTTAAAACACACTGGCTACTTAAAGCCTTGCAGGCTTGGAGCATGTGTGGGAGAAATTGTGGGAAATTGTGTCCTTAGTAGAATCTATATGTACTGTAGGCTTAATTGGTTGGGCCATGAGAAAATGTTGAACATTTGGTCATAAATGTATAATCAAAAATAGGTTTGGCCTTAAATGATAAGTGTATACAGAATAACTGAACACAAGCATCGTCTCATTGCTTCACTTCTCGATAAAATATATATATATATATATATATATATATATATATATATATATATATATATATATAGACTGTATATTGCATTTTATTTCTTTAATGGTAATTACATTTGTACAGAATGTTAGGTTGCCATTCGCACAACACATTTGTAAAAAGTTCACCAGCTAAAGAAACCTGAGTGTACCGTACGATAATATAACTGGTGGTTGGATTTTTTTTAAAACATAGAAACTAAATTTCAAAATAAAACATTCATCTATTACAAAACAATTTTGTAATGAAGTTAGTCATTACCAACCTACATATGTTCGTTGAACACGTTGATTAGGAGAGAAACTTCCTTGGGTACTTTATTTGTGCAATTCTAACGCAGAAATGTTAAATAATTTGCACAGGTGGGAAATATATCTGTGGTGGTAGCCAGCAGTGCAGGTCGCATTACCTACAGCGGTCTACTCTAAACAACTAACAACAAATACATGACATGAACTTAAACAAAATATTTTTATTTACCTTATTTTCTATTAAATTTACATTTCAGAGATTGAACCTACTAAGCCTCCCCTCCATCTATCCCTTAATCTCCAGAGCATTTTTAGTCATTCGTTGCATTATTATGTTTTAATAAATGAATAGCGGTGAAGATTGTGGAATATAGAGTGATGTTTTTTTTAGTACAACCTGGGCAATATAATGAACTGAATTTCATTCTCACGAAATCATTCCCATTCAGTATTCTGGTAGTGGTATACTTGTTATAAAAGTAATGATAACTCTGGTTCAGCCTGACATACTTGAAAACCCAAATACACAGTTTGAAGTCTGAAGCTTCCTCGTTAACACTGGCAACGCTTCCATATAAGCTTTTTTTTTTTAATCGTCATTGACCTGTGCTGTGCTGCAGAATCTAAGCATTTATTATTTTACTGATTAATGTGGAAATTTTATACCGACCAGGAAAATCAATATACAGTCCATAAATAATAGTATCTCTGAAAAGCCTCTTACCAGTGAGACCAGTGATGAGGAGAAAAGTGTAAAGCTTCATGGCAAATTAGTATCTCTGGAATCACACACAAAATATATATATATAAAGTTTCAGTAGAAAATCGTTTATTCATTTTGCACATGATTTGATGAATTACGTTAATTACACAGCAGACATTTGGTAGGTTATAGAAGCATAAATTGAGTCCTTTACGTAGATACTCTATTGAATAAAATGATTCAAAATTAAGTTTACGGCTTTCTCTGAACAATAAATTTCAATTTTTTACCTAAACAAAAGTTTGTAAATGTTTGTTATATTTAATTACTTTAATTATTCATACTGAATGTGAAATGCCTAAACAATATTTGTAATTTTAATACTTTAAAAATAAAACTTAACTTATTAACTGCTTTTTTTTTTTTTGTAAAAGTTTTTACCAACAGAAAAAAATCAGGAGAAATGTCCAAAATTAAAACATACCTGCAATCTGAAACTCTGAGGTCTGGCTTTATTTTATTTCTTGCATCTTCCAAATACAACTCATACATACATCTCCCTTAAAAATAACCTGTTTACTCCCCTTTCCTCCTCTTAAACATGGAAAAATGAAGAAAAGTCCAGGAGCTTTAAGAAATGTGATGGTGACTGATTTTCATTAGGCGTGACTTCCCTTAGCTTCCAGAGTCCTTATTTAAACAAAACCAAATGCTGACCCACATCCTCAAATTTCAAAAGAGAAAGAAGGCAAATGAGTTAATCACCTTCCCTTTAGAGTGGAATAGCTTTGTGTGTCAATCATCAGATACAACATTCAGCATGCAAATAAAGATCTGCATGATTAATGTGCCGGGGCTAAGTTGCCCAAACTGTTGTCCATTTGGCCCCCTTTGGCTGAGCTACGCATCCTATATAAATTTATGTTTCTGAAGAATAACTTGACTGTTTCCTGCTATAATTGTATGAGATATCAAATCAGAAATAGACTGTTATTGTAAACCAGATATTTTGAATGTTTATTCAGAGCTATGAGATATGACTATGTGGACTTGATTGAGCATCAACTGCAGACAGAAAGAGACAGATGAAGCTGGAAGGTAACATGTAGTTCTTTACACCTCTGGCTCATTATAAAGTTTAATTGTTGGTCTTCCATTGTGTCCATAAAAGAAGAGAGAGAAAGACAAAGACACAGACAGACACTTGTGACTAGATGTAAGATACTTGAATGACAGTCCTTCACACAGGGCACTCACGGAGCTGCTGGTTGGTGCACGGTGCCAGAGCATCTTCCTGCTGGTTTTAGCCTTTTCCCGAGCAAATCCAGAGCTTTCGGAATCTGTGGTCAGAGAAAATGCAAATAAGTTCTTTCGTTCTCCGAACATACTCACGTACTGGTGTCCTCTTAGCCCTTTTATAGGCGGTGATTATCTGTGACCAGCCTATGTGAGTTATGGGGCCCCGTCCCCTGGCTGTGCTGGCTATTGTGGGCTCTGCTTATGCTCTTTTCTCCGGCCAAGCGCGGAGATGTCTTTCGGTTGTAAGAGGTGGCGCTGTGCTTTTCGGCACAATATAGTCACTATACAGTACTACACCCCTTTTTGGGACGTCATGCTCTCTTACAGTGTACCTCCTAGAATGAGCGGCCTCAGACATGCTCTCAGCTCTGGCAATCTCCTCCCCAGGATTTTCCTTCTCCTTTGCTGGTGGCTGTATCTCAGGCATTTCAGTCCCAGAGGGTTCTGGTAGAGAGACAGTGTAGCCTTCTTGCTCGGGTCTGGATGGGCTCCATGAGGGTGTCTACCAGCTGATCAATGTGTCGTCTGTGCACTTGCCCATCACCGGTTCTGACCTTGTATGACAAGGGGCCTGTGACATCAGTAATGACCCCCGGCGTCCACTTATTAGAATCCTTGGTGTAACTTTTCATGCACACCAAGTCATGTGGCCTAAACTCTCTAACAGTACTGGGGCCTTCAGCAGCATTCAGCTCCAGCTTGTGAGGCGTATCTTCTCCATGGTCAGGATGCAAGCAATCCAGGGCAGTCGTCAGTTGCCGATTCATAAGCAACTCAGCAGGACTTTTTTTCAGTTGATGAATTCGGCTTGATACTGTATATTGTGACAGTAAGAAACGAGCCAGATGTGTCTGCCACTCGCCCTTGGTGATGCGAGACAGGGCCTCTTCGGTTGTTCGCACTATGGGTTCAGCTTGGCCATTCAAACTTGGGTACTAAGGTGCTGTAGTGATGTGACAAATGCCATTGCAGTCTGCAAAATCTTGGAGAAAAAGAAAAAAAATAAATAAATAAATAAATAAAAAAATCCTCAAAAACTCCGAGGATGTGACGGCAGTGCTATTGTCTAAAACTATGACATTAGGGAATCCAGGTGTTGCAAAAAGCAGCCTTAATGCATTAATAACTGCTGACAATGACATAGAACTCATCCGGGATACCCCCAGCCATTTGCTGTGTGCATCCACCACTATGATCAATATGTAGCCGGGACCATTTGTTCTCTTTTCTCTAATGGGTGTATGACATGACATCTGACAGGCATGCGTTGACAGTTTTCTGTATCTCTCCATCCATGCCTGGCCACCGCACATAAGTCACTATAGAGAGCAATGTTGGGAAAATAACAGAACGTAACATGGAATATGTTTCTGCACTAATCAGCACAGAGCGTTTCTTCGCATTCCATTTGCATGGAAAAAAAACATTCCAGTCTTTCTGTATATTCTTCAAAAGAATTACTTGATACGGCTGAACATAGACATGGCTGCATTATATATATATATAGCGCAGCAAGATCCAGCAATAAACTTTAATGTGAATGATCGCATTAAAGTTTAATGAGTGCCATAAACCAGAAGAGGATTTTAATATGCATTGGTCTGTGATAGCGAAGATCGGAGTAAGTTCCTTTGTGGGTGTCTTGGAATGCGAAATATGGGAGCGATAGATGATAACGAACTCGAGGGGCAAAGCGTGGGTCGATGTCCTCAGAGCAATCAGAGCCAAACAACTCTGAAGCAGTGAACAATCCGTAAACGAAAATACTAGGTGAAGGTACACATGAATCATGGAATAGAACCGCGACAGAACTGGGCTGTGGAGCACGCAATAATCCAGCAGCAAAGCAGCATGCTGCGCTTCCATAAATGGCTGGAGAAATTAATTGTGAATGGGGGACCAGTGTGTGGGAGGGGCAGTAAGAGGGCGTGGGATCAGCATGGCAGTCTGGGAAAACATGACCATGTGTGAAGCACTGATGAATGATCTGCTGACACAACTTTTTTTAATGCAGATTTTATGGTCATTTAGTTTCCTTTATTTCAGTTAATACATCTGCTACAAATGTAAAGAATGCACAGTATAACAAAAGTATGACAAAAACCCTACATGCGTAGCTTTTCTAATTACACATGATAAAATCTAAAGGCTCACTGTGTTAATGTTTACTTTGTTTAAATTCGATCCTAATAGGATTTACTTAAATTTAAATTCTAACATTGAACTGTAGTTTTTGTGCTGTGATTAGGAATTTGTTTAACTACAATGTTGCACTTGATTTTATCTGCATCTACTGTACATGCAGCTCTAAAGGAGCTGCGGCTCATTAATCCTTGAGAGAGTGAACTAAGGCCTGAGGCGTCCGGCTATAGTTACAGTATATAGCGCCACTCAGTGGTAAAATCCAGCAAACACACCAACACAAATGCTGTCATAGAATTTCATGTCATAGTACATCTCATTTATTGCATTATTGTACTGTATAATGTACTGTATACTCCACACTGTGGGGTAATGTAAGTCTGTACCCTACACAGTGTGGAGTAATAAATACTGTGCTAGTCTGTACCTTTACACAGATTGGAGGAATATGTATTATATAATGTATAATTCACTGTATATTCCATTCCATGATAAGTCCCGGAGCTGATTATGGAGGTATTATGCTCTAAAATGCCCCCTGCCACGGATTGTTCCCCCCTTTACATCCGTGGCAGGGGCATTTTAGTGCACAGCCCTGGCATGATTCTTGAACATTCCATTCACAGTACATATGTGTAAGTTGCTATTATTCATAAGGCTACATGTTTTTACATTTAACTCATTGGATTGAGCTGTTACACAGATCACTCTGGTTATGTCTGCAGTGAAGCATGCAGCTTGTAAATGTATCCCAGATTGCAGCTCATCTGTACTGTTGGGTCAGGTGTTACTCATCTTTCCCATGAAACTTCAGGTCAGGTGAGATGGCTGGCCAATCAAGCACAGTAACATCAAAGTGGTCAGCAAACCAGTTAGTGATAGTGTGTTTGACCCTATGGGGCTTACAGTCCTTGTGGAAGGTATAGATGATCGTCTTCCGGACAACTTGTCAGGTCAGCAGTCTTCCCCATGATTACAGTCGTGTGTACTGAACTAGACCAAGAGATGATATACAGTATTGAATAGTACTTTCATCAAACTCAAACTCAAATATTCTAATATTTTGACATGCTGGATTTGTATTTTTTCATGAGGTGTAAGCAGTAATCATTGAAATTAAAACAAAAAGGCCATGAGCTTCATGTGTAATGAATCTAAAATATGAGTTTTACTTTATGAATTACATTTTTTTAAAATAATTCCATGATATTCTAATTTTCTGAGATGCACTATAAGTAAACGTATGCGGAGGAGTTTGTGGGGTTTGTTTAACAGTTAAAGGAGGCTGTAAAACATTTAAGAACCTCTGCTTTAACTACTGAACATATGGTAGTAATGTATTGATCAATATTATGCCGCATGTTTCAGTTGAAACAGAGCAGTTACTAACATCACCAAGGCAGTAAGCTTCAGTCAGCAGAAAAACAAGTCCATACCCTTACACAGGGTGCAGTAATGAGCTCTGTACGAGCCTGTACACAGAGTGGAACTGTATAAACCTGTACCCTTACACAGAGTGAAGTAACGTCTAATTCTATTCATCATTTTCGGCAATGCTTTACATGCACTTGAAACTTTTTTGTTGAAGAATAAGCAAACTGGAAATAAATACTCAACTATAAATTACATTAAACACTATTTACAAATGAACAAAATACGTGTATAAATATGTAGTGTGTTGTGTGCACGAGGATCAAGGGTCCGTCCTCTTCATGGCAATCTAGGAGAAATAAAGACATGAAATAGATTTAGTGAATATTATAATATTTATATATAATAAATGATAAATATATAATTATTTATTATAATTATATATTATCATGCTATAATCCACTGTATATTCCACCATGATAAGTCCTGGAGCTGCACCAGCATGGTTCTGTGTTCACTGTGTCCTCGTCGGGCTCGAAATCCCACAGTGCCTTGCGCATTAGCTTTAGCATTTAGCTTGCACCTTAAACGAGAAAGAGTTCTCACACAAGAAAAAGAACGCGCGTACATGAGAAAATTCATTGACATATATATGGGAAAGATGCTTTGTCCTCCTGGGCCACCATAGGGTACCTTCTCTGACTCCATAAACCAAAAGAGTGAATAAATTCCCCTTTTTCCAAAATAACTGGCAGCCACACCCCTACTACTGGTGAGTGCACAAACATACAGTGAAATTAGCTACAAATATATACAAAGAGCTAAGCAACCAAAGGTGCAAAGCAATAATCAAAGTCAAATGGAGGCAAAAACTCCAAACCAGAAAACACAACCAAATATCAAAACGGCAAAATCACAATTCAAAAATAACACAACCAACACCTCGCCTACACGCCTCCCCGTTCCCGCGTCTCTCTCCAGTTTATGAATGGTCGCTTGTTGGTGACGTCACTCACAGGGTGGAAGCAACTGTGTGGAAGGTCAGGTACATGAGTGGAGTCTGGAGCGGCGCCGTGACCAGGACACAATGAGCACACGTGCGCGCGACAAAGCACAGCAACACAGACACATACAAAACACACAGAGCGAGCAACATGTTGTAACAATGAAGATAACATAATCATACTAGCATGCTGCATTATGTAGCTTAGCACCAGTTTTAACAGGGTCGCTGTTTTCTCACACAGTTGGGCCATTTTAAAAACCCTGGAAAAACTACAAATACTTATAGGTATATAGATACTTATATTTAAATTGATATTTGTTTATTAATGATCAGCACCTGTTTGATAGAAAGCAAATGCAAACAAGCAGGGAAGATACAGACAGCCATTACTGTCATGGAAAACACAGACTGATGATGACACTCTGCGATTCCTGCCCACATGGGAACCTGGACCACAACTGGGGTCTGGATTCAGGGTGGATCTCTTGTGTTTTCAAAGTGGATGGACACACAGAAATATTCATATCAAAATAATTAAGAAAAAAATTAAGAAAAAAAAATTTTACCTGCACTTTAACTTTTATAAGAAAGAATCGTGGCTGTGGTGATTAAGACAAGAGGAGGAGGAAGGGAGGCTACGGTGTAGAACAACTTTCACACACACACACACAACAGCTTATTAAATCATAAAATGTTATTAGTATAACGTTTTAATATTCTGATTATTTGTATCCATACATGTTTTATATAAACCTCCCTAATTCTTATGATTGTATAAAGCTGCTTTGTGACTATGACAATTGGTAAAAAGTCTATACAAATAAAAAGGAAGATTATTGATATAGACTTCCTCAGTGAGAGAGTCCCACAGACCCACTAGCTTGCAGACAACGAGGGAAGGCGGCTGCTGTGTAGGACGGCTTTCACACACACACACACACACACACACACACACACACACACACACACACACACACACACACACATCAGTTTACTAAATAGAGACTCACCCTTACAAGCGCACAGGTCTCTACATGATAAAAGTTCTTAATTATGATGTACAGTGGAACCTCGGATTGCGAGTAACATGGTTTACGAGTGTTCTGCAAACTGAGCAAAGATTGTTAATAATTTTTTATTCGGAAACCGAGCAAGTATTAGTTTACGAGCGCCGAGTATCATGCTTCACACATGCGACTCTTATTTTGACACAGAGTGTCACTATCTCAACTTCCCCCTCCTTCCCCCCACGGCTTCGCAAACACACAGAAACTCTGCTAGTGTGGGCGCAATTTGACACTGACACACACATGCACAGACGATCTTTTGCCTTTTCACCCCCTCCCCGGCTTCACAAACACACAGAAACTCTGCTCTCTCACAATTCTTTTCAAAGGTAAGGTGCTGGTTCATTTTTTTTTTGTATATATATATATATATTAAAGTTCTTAATTAGAGATTTATTAACTTATGTGTATGTGGGAAAGACGTTACACACAAACATGAAAAAAATGCTTTACGTGCACACACATGGTCACAGTGATATAGTAAACAGTACATGTGCGTGGATTTTGACATATACTAAAATTACATTGTGTTATTAACTGAAATAATTTAAACTAAAGGAAAATAAGGAAAATTCAAACATTGTCCGGACTTGCTACTGACCGATGTCAGTAATCAGTTTTTGTGTTTTTATGATAAGAATGAAATGCAGTAGGCTGTTATGATCATACTTTTCTTTAATAAAGAATTAAAACATTTTTACAATGTACCTTTCTACATTCCAGTAACACATGGTGCATTGCACGCAGTTTTAGTCAAAGCGCACGCTCGCTGATTTGAACTTGAATAAATAAACAGATAGGATCAGCCATTGATTTCCACAAATGGTGAAATTAATAAGTCTTTTTCCAAAAAGTTTATTTCCAAATAAATGTTTGCTATTAAATTAATGTTTAAATTTTTTTTATTTATTTCAGATTCTCGTCTCCTCACGTGCCGGAGCAACAACCCCCCCCTCATCAGCCTCCCCCTCCCCCCCACCCCTCATCAGCCCCCCCCCCCCTCATAACGCTTCAGTCACATGCACATTTTATATGAAGGACTCTATTCAGATGTAAGTAAGTGCTGATTGCTGTGTTGTTTGAGGGAGTGACGTGCTGATGCATCCCCGTGTCCAGCAGATGACTTTCCCTGAAGACGACTCCAAATAGCTCAAGTGTTTGAGGTTGCCGACCACAGGGCTAGGGGGAATCAGCTAACTGCTAAAGACTAACCTAGCTATGCTTATCTTTTAAGAAAGGTGAGGTTAGCTTCTAGCAGTTACAGCTAAACAAAAGCAAAGCTGAGCTGTTTGCTTTTATGCAAAGTTACCCAACAGTGAAAAACTGGTTGAAAGCCAAAACACATGAAAGCTGTAATTGTAAATTGGGGTTATTCCACCAAATACTGATTTCTTAATGTTACTGTATTTAGAAAAATCATGAACACAATTTTTTACAAATTATTTGCATTTTGTTTTATTTAGGTTATTAAAGCTCTGCAAATACTGCATGATCGTGGGTTGTTTTGAAGTGTTGTGATGTAATTTCCTTCAAAAAATATACACTCTAAATAACAATAATTATATTTTGTCAATAATATAAAACATATTATTGTTCTGTAATCATTTCAATGTCTTCAAAATACAAATGTGGAAAAAAATTAAGAAAACCATTTAATAATGAAGTGTGCATTTTGACTTGAAAAGTGTCATGTGACAACTCATCACATTGGGAGGAGGAGGAGGTCAAAAATAAGAAGTAACAAAACTAAAATAAAAGCATACATAGACAAAGCAGAACTTTTGAAGGACACTCAAACACTTATGCTGACATATTTACATATGGGTGAAAAGAAAACATCTGCACTGAAGCAAGTTATGAGGCATCTTTTCTAATAACTCTATAATACTGTTGCGACATACATTCATTGAGAAACTGCACAAAACAATGCAATTTTAACATGGATACAGTGGTTGCAAGTTTTTCCTTGAAAGTAATCCATATCAAACTTTCACAGGAGTTCATTGGTTCATTTTATATAAAAAGCCTAAATCATAATCTTAGTGGTTTAAGTTTTCTACTCCAATTAGTTTAAAATTGTCATTAAAATGCTGCTTAATAATAGTTTTTTTTCTAAATTAAATTGTGACTAATATTTTGAGTTCAGTTCTAACAGTAAAGAATAAATATACAACATTTAAAACAGACCTGCAATATGAAATCTTAGAGTCCTTGCCCTGGTTTAGATCTGATTACTCCCCCCCCCACTTCTTAAACACTGAGAAGAACCTAAGAAGAAATGGTCAGTCAGATGCTGTAACACAAGTGATGTTGTGAGTGATTTCCATTTTGGCATGACCTTTCTTTAGCCTTGAGAATCCTTGTTTAAACAAAACCAAATGCTGACTTCAGCAGAGAAAGGAAACAAATGATCAAATTCATCAGGACGCCTTTAGCTTGGAATAATCGTGGAATAATGTGCCATAAAAACAGATTCAACATTCAGCATGCATAATGTTGTCACGGATGCTTTATGAATCATTGCCTTTCCACAGGATCCAGTAAATTGGAGCAGTGAGATAAATGTTTAGAGACGGTAGTGAGACCAGCGATGTCGTACGTTTCGGAGACGACGCCGTGGACAAAAAGACAGGAAGCAGAGCTGGAGGTGGAAGACCTGAAGATGCTGCAATTTGCTTTTGGGGTGAGAAGAATGGACAAGATTATGAATTAGTATATTAGAGGGACAGTGCAGGTAGTATGGTTTGGAAACAAAGTTAGATAACCCAGATTAAGATGGTTTGGACAAGTGCTGAGGAGGAGGATCTGAAAATGTAATAAACAGTTCGATGGAGATAAATGGTCTGCTGTAGCGACCCTTAACAGGAGCAGTCAAAGGAAGGCAAACAATGTTGAAGAAAACACAACAACGACCAAAATGATATGTTGATGAAAATGATTCCTTTTACAGTATGTCTGATTATACAGTATGTCTGATTATACAGTATGTCTGATTATACAGTATGTCTGATTATACAGTATGTCTGATTATATGCCTGAGTGACCAAACAATAGGGAGATATTTTACATTTGCCACAGTAGGGTGGTGTAATAAGGCCAGAACTAAAGAAAAGATTAGATTTGAGTTTTTATCATTACCAATGATAATTGTAATATGATAGTGAATAAAACTGTTGATTTATCATATACTTTTACATATTTATGGTTACACAGAAAAAAGATAGAAAGGTTCCTCCTATCACCCACAAGAGGAATGTGGTTGACATAACTCAACTTCTAGACGTTATGCCGATCATTATTTATCTTCCCTTAACTCTATTTCTCATTGTGGAATTTCATTTTGGTTTCCCAGTGGAAAGCTTTTCTGTCATTGCCCCAAAATAAATAAATAACTAAACAAAAATGCTCCTAGTTACTAAGAAGAGGCTGTGAGGTATGAAGCAGCTGTGATAATATTGTGCATGCTGAATGCTGCATTTGATTAAAGCTCTGCTGATGAACGCATTTGCATCCTTTCTACACTGAAACTTGATGATGTGGATCGTGCATTTGCTTTTGTTTACATAAGAAGACTGGAGTCTAAAGAAAGGTCATACCTAAGGAAAATCAGTCACTATCATATGTATGTTACAGATTCTGACCATTTCTTTATCACTCCATGTTTAAGCAGTGGACAAGTAGCATAAACGTCGTTATTGTATATAATAATCTTATTGGTAAATTATTGAGAAACTTGTAGCAGTAAAGATCTGAAACAAAGCCAGAGCTCAGAGTTTCATGTTACAGGTATGTTTTAATGTTGTATATTCATTCTCGCTGATAGAATTATTTAAACTGTGGTCACAATTTGATTTATTTTAAAGAAAAAAAAAATACTAAGTAGTATTTTAATTACATTTTAAACTAAGGGTCATGAAAATCTCAAACCATTAAGCCTACAAATAGGATTTAGCCATTTTGAACCCTGTAAAAATAAAAACATTTGTTATCAAGGTTGTCATTATCCCAGACTTGTAAGTTTGCCAAGTTTAAAACAAAACCTTTAACCACTGCGTCCATGTTACGCAATATTTTGTGTTGTCTCTCAATGTATATTGCAACTAAATTGTAAGGTTATTATAAAAACTCTTAGAGAATTATCCAAGAGGATGAATCTAAAGAAGGGAGGATGTGATTGTTTTTGTGAGGTGATAAGTTGTTATAGCTAGAACCTATTTTTTTAATAAATGAATGAAAGAATAGAGTTACACTAATCAGGTGTAAATAGCTGGCGTGCAGATAGCAATGATCTCATGTTGAATTATTAGTACACTTAACAAAAATTACACCCGTCTGAGAGAATTGGTCTCAAAAACTTAAATTTGTGTTGGTTGCAGTAAAAATGGAATGTGGCTTCTAGGCTGATTTGATCAAACTGCGCAAACAAACAACTGGGCATGTATTTCGAAATGACTGAAAAATTCTGAAGTAGAAACTTGTTAAACTGTGTTGCGAGGTCGAAAACCAATTAAATGATAGAGAGTGCTGTACAGTGTCTAGACATATCTTAAATCATTCCTGTTTAAATTTATATTAATCTAAGAGAAATAATATTTACTTTCCTATTTAAAATGTGACAAACAAGAATAACGCTGTACTGTCTATGATAGTGGACAGCGAATATAAAGTTAAAGCTTTAATTAAACTACATTAAAATATCTAGGTTCTAACAGGCTCAATTTCAGCTTCTCTAACCTACCGATGTATGCTGTGTGTAATTAAAATGACTTTGTATATTGCCTCTTTAATACTTTTTTAATTACTATATTTTCATGACTCCACAGATTCCCATCGATCATGAAGCTTAAGCTTTTTCATCTCCTGTGCCTCACTGGTGAGAACATTTAAATTACCCAGATTTGAATTACAAGTATGTTCAATTAAATTAATTAATTAATTAATCAATATTACACCAATAGGATGATTTATTTAGGTTTAATTTTGCTGCTCTGTATAGAAGTCTATTATACTGAATAATAAAGAGGACAATAAATGCTTAATTAGGCAAATTATACAAATCAAAGTCTATACAATGCAGTATTTTTTTTTGGGGGGGCGGGGGGGGGATCCTTATTTATTTATTTATTTATTTATTTATTTATTTTAAGGCACTTATTTTAAGTACGACTTTATTTAAATACATTTGGATAATTCTTAGACATCTCTAAAATGTGGCTGAAAATGTTCCAGCTGAAATACAACTCAGAGGCTGCACCAAAATCTTTTTAACTCACTCAAATTCAGAACATTATAAGGGATTATCTAGGCATTTTAAGGCTTTTCCAGCACACATTTCTGACAAATGAACCAAGCATAAAACGTGTTTTCAGTAACAACTGTTGAAGTTTGGGTATATTAAAGAGCTTTCTTTATACATAATGGCATCCACATTGTTGATCGATGTCAAAAACCAATTAAGATCTGAAGTACAGTAAGTTAGCTGTAGAAATACTTACAGCTTACATTACCTTACATTTCCATTTACACATTTGGCTTCAGCATCTGACGTTGTGTCCCAGACAGCTGCAATAGATAGACAGAAACGGATTCATGAAATCAGCTCAAACGTTAAGTGAAACACTCACAGGAGTTTGCAGCATTCGTACTTTATTAATATAGTGTGGATTCTACACAGTGAATAATAATGACTGTGTTCAATCTCAATCTATAAACATCTCAAAAATTTCAATCTGTAATCTGTATGTCTGTCTGTCTAGGCAGAATTTAAACTAAACAACTAAAATGTCTAATTACTTGTAGAAATAAGCAAAATTCGAAAGCGTTGTTCTGGGTACTAGCCAGTTCCTAACCACACAGACTTTTTCATTATCCATTTGTACTCCCGCTTGTCCAACATTACAGTCTGGGTGGTGGGGAACTTGCATTTTTTTGCCCTTGACATACAAGTAAATGGTAGAGATAGATTTAGATTAAGATGTCATCCTAGTATGCAATTGTGAACCCTGCCAACATTTGCAAGAACATTATTTACAAACCTTCTTTTAATACAGCTTGTGTGCATGTCAATCCTAAGGGCATAACAAAGTATTTGTAGTGATGATACTGAATGCTGGCTTTTATTTGTCTCCCTCTCTGATGTGCAGTTTATTTGTATGTGCTGTATACTGTAGGTTTAGTTTGCTCGATATTTTTGCTTTACAGAGTTGCTCCAAGTCTAGTCACTTATGCTTTCCTTGTGTTTACCATCCTGGAGAGTGTCATCATGTCATGTTCTACTGTATTATGAAATGGCTTTAGCATGCTCGAGCATCTTTCATCTGTAGACTGCCATTAGCACTACTAGCACTGCTAGCCGTGTTAGTTCTGTTGGCACTGTTAGCTGCATTCTTGAAGCAAACAAAGAAAGTGTTCAACATGTTGTCAAACAAAGACACATCTGCTTGTAGTGCCACTCTGATGGATCTGTGACTCCTGTAGCACTGCTCCACATCCTTTACCACTTTGTGAACATTGTATGATGTAGTCTTATATATTATACCTACTTCCATATGCAGTATTTCTATATTCCCAGAAGATAGTCCCACGTTTTAGGCAGCAGTGAGCGGTCTCAGATATGTTCATAAAAGCTTGTCCCTGTATGCTTGAGGTTGGAATGCTGGGTTCAGCCATGTCTCTATAAAGCAGTGGAGATTGCCATTTTGAATGTTCTTCTGGACCTTAACACGGACCCTGAGATCATTGAGTGTTTTCCAGAGACTGGACATTTTTTAGCAGAATACTTTAGCAAGGGAATGTGGTGCTTCATTAGATATACTGTTTCCAACAGGTCTTCTTCAAGTCTCTGTATCCATCCTGCGAACCGTCCCTCACAAATATGAGCTGATTATGACATCAGTGACATGGCCTGATGCACAGAATTTCTGCAGGCTGAAATACAATGATCTGGCAACAATCCTAAGTGATACCGATTGGCTAAGATTGAATAAAGAAGCAGAAAGCAATGGTCTGACAACACCTGTCTGGACGGGATTGTATAAGGATATCTATAACTGGCGCTGGTCTTTAAATGACCTTCCAATGAAGAGCGTCCCCTTTTCTAATTGGTATCCTGGATTTCCTGATAATACTAGTGGAAGTGTTTGTGGATGCATAGGTCAAAGAGGATACTGGTGGAACCCTTCATGTTCAGAACTACGACCCTTCGTGTGCTACAGTGGTGAGTCAATATCCTGATATTGAGTTGTTTAGTAGGTTTGATGGGTAGTTTTTCACATTTTGTGTTATACATTTCTATCGTATTTTCTGCAGGCAAATGTAGACAGAGCCTTGATCATTTCTTTACTTTTTTTCACAGGAAATGTCAGTGATGCTAACAAGTTCATTGGCATCTCTAGTCCTACCCTGAGCTGGTCCGATGCTCTGATTTACTGCCGGACACATTACACAGACTTGGCCAGCTCTCTTAACAGCTCAGATCAAAATATGTTGGTGCAGGTGTGGAATAAACAGAGTGATTCCTGGTTTGGTGTACACAGAGCCATGGACACCTGGAGGTGGTCAGATGGGACCAACGCTTTAAACATCCCATGGTATCCTGGACAACCTGATAATCGTAATGGCATTGAGAACTGTGCAGTGGTTTATAATGGATATTTCTATGATGAACCATGTACCAACATGCATTATTTTGTCTGTGAAACCAGTGAGTACTGATCAAACGTTCCGTAACTGATCAAAGTTAAACAAAGGGAGTGAGGGTTGATGAGGGTTTAATGAAAAAAAAAAGAATGTAGCAAAAAACAATGAAAGAGATCAAATTCAAAGAAGACCATAATTAGTTTGATTTTGGTCCACATTTAAAACAAACAAAAAATTTTCTAAAGAAAATTTAAATATCCACAAACAGGATGATTATGTATTGAAAGTTCCTACTGTGTGTGTGTGTGTGTGTGTGTGTGTGTGTGTGTTTCCAAGTTTCCCCAATGAGGGGTCAGATAATGAGACTTCAGGTGGAGTCTAATGGGAGTGTGTTTGAGCCTGCTGTGCAGTCATCCATTCTAGGGCAGGTGAGTCGAATGACGAGTGTTTATTCGTGTATTTTAAATGAGAAGTATTTGCTTTTTAGTTTTGGATTTACTAACAAACCCTAATTCTAATCTACAGATCAAACAGAAACTGAAAGATAATAGCATGTTGGAGAACATCACAGTGAGCTGGAGGGTGCAGCCCGATGGAAATATCTTCAACAAGGAAAATAAAAAAGATAAACTGTAACTAGACTTGTAAAAATAAACCTGTTAAAATGTGACCTGTAATGTTTAAGCATTCATCTACATGCACTCTAAAAATGAGTCTGTGGCCTTGTAAATTTCACAGTAATAAAAAGGTTATGTTATGTATTAATAAAATCTATAAAAATCACATACATTATTGTTTGAGTTAGACAAATCAAAATAAATGCCTAAAAAATACACATTTTGTCTTAAATTTATATTATAATTTAAGTTTATTTCACAAATAGAAATTAGCATTTGACTAACTGAGTTATATTTTTAACATGAACTTAATATTTTTGATACATTTCCATCAAAATATTGAGCAATGGAGTAATTATACTGATTAGTTTCACAAACTACAATCATCAATCTTTCCAACTCAATATTCTTTATGTCTAATAACAAAAACTTAAATAGTTGAGTAAATTACCTTGTGCTAGTGCTCATGGGAAGTCTGATGTCATCAGACATCAGTGACAAGAAGGCGAGGGTGTGAGAATCGACATGAAGCACCTGGAAAACTCCTTACAAATCCTGGTAACTATGCAAGTAACACAAGTTACTGAAATAAAGACTTGCACTGAAAAAAAATTATACTTTGGGTCAACTTAAAAAAATTGCTGCAATTTGTTACAAGTAATTTTTTACTTTCTCTCAAATCAAATGTTATAATTTTATCTAAGGTTTAATTTTGATTAAATATTAATATATTTTTTAACCAAAGCAAAAAAAAAAAATCATCCTCCAAATAAAAAAACAAAAGTTGTTACAATGCCTTAAGCCAGTAAAACTTATTTTTCTCCTTTGTAACAACCTGATTATATCACTTTAGAAAAACCTAAAATTTAACATTGTATTTATGTTTAGATTTTACCTTGAAAGAAACAAATTACATTCAAGTAAGAGGGTAAATTATAGTAGTAAAATAATCATTTTCATTTTTCTAAAGTTAAAAAGTATGATTACGTACAAACTTAATTTTATGAATTACAGTGGAACCTCGGATTGCGAGTAATGTGGTTTACGAGTGTTCCGCAAACCGAGCAAAGATTTTTAATAAGTTTTTATTTGGAAACCGAGCAAGTATTAGTTTACGAGCGCCGAGTATCATGCTTCACACATGCAACTCTTATTTTGACACCGAGCGTCACTCTCTCACCTTTGGTTTACACCTTTTGGTTACACTCATTAAAACTGTTTTGCTTTAAATAAAACTAATGAAGTAGATTTTTTTTTAAAGTTACATTTAAAAATTAAGACAATGAACAAATAAGTTCTTTCAGAGGTTTCTTCCCCGCCGTGCTCAAGAGTCGGGACCGTCGACTATTAGGCGTGAGGTGCAGAAGGAGAGCTTGACCAGCCGAGCACCCCCTCATAAAGACAGCAGTGCCGACTCAGGGTCCTCCGGGAGTCCGTTTGACGTGAGTAAACATGTATCTCTTGTACCTCAATTCCGTGACGCCAAAGTTGATTCTTATTTTAGTGTCTTCGAACAAATTGCGTTTACTCTGCAGTGGTCTAGAGATGTTTGGCCTTTGCTATTACAGTGTAGGTTAACTGGAAAGACTCAGTGCTTTGTCTTTGGAGGATAGTTTTGATTATGATGTTGTTAAAGCCGAAATTTTGCCTCGACTACTTTAAATGACCAGTCACGTTTGAAAAGTAATGTTACAAACTCTAGAGAAGATAGAGAGTGCTTTTACTGTCACAAATTAAAAAGTTTGTGACAAACATCTGTAGATGAATTGTAAAAGTTTGCAAAAGTTTCTACTTTTATGGCCCTCATGTTTGCTAATTATTCGTTGATGATTGATAATAAAATTAAAGAGAAATCTGATTCAAATTCAGACAATTTACAATTGCATGTAACACGTGATAACCTTATCGCTGCTCAAAAAGCTGACTTCACTTTGCGTAAATGTTCTGTTGTTTCCTTAGAGAGAAACTGCTTTTTGCATGGAGAATGGAGTGTTGATGCGTAGGTGTTGCCCTTACACTTCAGATGATGCTGAATGGAATGTGGCAAGCCAAATTGTCATTCCCGTCTGTTACAGACAGACTGTACTCTCTTTGGCTCATGACCATAATTTATCTGGTCACCTGGGTATTAAGAAAACTTATCATTGTATTTTGAAACACTTTTTATGGCCTCAGTTAAAGACTGATGTAGCGAACTACTGTAGAACGTATCAGACCTGTCAATTTTCTAAAGCTAAACCAGAGTTTTCCGCGTGCTCCATTAGTTCCCATACCACTTTTGGGGGAGCCTTTTGAGCATGTTATTATCGATTGTTTAGGTACTTTGCCCAAAACAAAAGCCGGTTTCGAATATCTGTTGACGATAATGTGTGCGTAGCGAGCCATGTGCCTGAAGCCATTCCACTTTGGAAAATAATGGCACGGTGATAATTCAAGCACTAGTGAAGGTTTTTTAATCATTCGGTCTGCCCATCATTGTATAGACTGACCAAGGCACAAATCTCATGTCAAATGTTTTTGCTCAAATGTTAAAAACTTCTCACAGGACTTTGAGTGCCTATCACCCAGAAAGCCAAGGAGCCCTGAAATGCCTTCACCAGACTCTAAAGGCTATGCTTTGCAAATATTGTCTGGATACAGGTAAGGATTGGGACAAGGGGACACCTCTAGTTTTGTCAAATAAATTGAGTGATACAGACTACATAATTCGTATCCCTGATCGGCAAAAGAAATCTTGTGTATGTCATATGAAAATGCTGAAGGCATATCACATTCGAGAACCTTTGAAGTACTGTATGTTGCAGAGGTAAAACAATCTGATGGCTAATGTACCTGTTGCTGTGTTGATTTTAAGCTCATCTGTCTGATTCTCAGAGGTGTGATATCAAAGAGTTGATTAGCACAATTCCCTCACTTTTTCATGATGTTCCTTCTTGTATCACTGTACTTGAACACAATATTGATGTTGGTACTGTAATCCTGTCCCAGTGAAACAACATGCATACAGGGTTAACACTATGAACCGCTCTGTGATGTTAGTTCACCATGCTTACTTGTGACTAAGAGTGACGGATCAGCTCGATTTTGTATGGAGTACCAGAAGATGAATGCACTAACTGTACCTGATTGTTTTCCATTGTCATGCATTGGAAGATTTAGTAAATACTCTTGGTTCTGCAAAATTTGTCAGTAAGTTAGATTTTTTAAAAAGGTAGTGGCGAGTGCCTTTAAAAGCTCATGCTTCTGACATTTCTGCATTTGTAACCCCAGATGACTTTATTCAATATTGTGTAGGGGCTTTTGGGATGCGCAATGCACCAGCCACGTTTCAGAGGCTTATTAACATTGTACTTGCAGGGGTTTCTAACTGTAATGCTTACTTGAACCACCTTGTGATTTACTCTACTGATTGGTCAGGACACATTTCAACTGTTCAGGAAGTGTTTGCTTGTCTTGAGAATGCGTCTTTAACATTGAATCTTGTGAGTTTGGACAAGCTACAATCACGTATTTGGGCAGAGTGTCACAAGCTCTCGGAGGGTAAGCACAGAAGCCTTAGCAGTTAGCCCGTGTTGCGTGGATGGTACAGTAAACCCAAATGCGGAAGCGGGCGGTAGGATAGGTGGAAGTTGTAATGTTCGAAAAATAGTGCCCACCGCGCCTGTCTCGGGTTGAGCTGTTTTAAGTTGCGGATGGTGATCAGGTTCTGATGGTCGGTCCAGACGATGAAAGGCTCTCTGGCGCCCTGGAGCCAGTGTCGCCATTCCTCCAAAGCCCACTTTATGGCCAGCAGCTCGCGGTCCCCTACCCCGTATCGCTGCTGAATGGGGTCAAATGTTTTGGAAAAGAAAGTACAGGGGTGTACTGGTCTGGACCTCATTGAGAGAGAACAGCCCCGGCGCCCACATCCAAAGCGTCCACTTCCACAACGAATGGTTTACTTGCATCTGGGTGCAGTAGAATTGGGGCGTTGGCGAACCGGTGGCATAGGTCATGAAAGGCGGCAGGGTTGAGGCTGAAGTGATGAGAAGAGGGTCGAGTCAGAGCGGTTAAATAGAAAATAGAAAGGGGCGGCAACCATACTGTAGTCCCGGATAAAGCGACGATAGAAGTTCGTAAACCTGAAAAACCGTTGAAGTTGCTTGAGGGTCTTGGGTAGGGGCCAATGACGCACAACTTCCAGTTTCTGCGGGTCCATGGCCACACCCTGGGGCGAGATGACAAAACCCAGGAACGTGGTTGAGCGCTCGTGAAAGGCGCATTTTTCCAACTTATGGTACAGTTACTGGGCGAGTAATCTCTTAACGACCGCTCTGACATGCTGGGTGTGTTCCTCAGTGGTGCATGAATAAATAAGGATATCATCCAGGTAAATGAACACCCTCTGCATTGCAGAGTCCGAATGGGATGACCAAGCTCTTGTAGTGTCCAGTAGGGGTGATGAAAGCCGTCTTCCACTCATCGCCCTCTCTGATGCGCCCTCAAAAGGTTGTGCAACAAACTATTAAGTTAGGGGTACCATCATTTTTGTCCAGGCCTGTTCCATGAGTTTTTCTTTTTTTAATAATTCCGTTGAAGCATGGTTGAAAAGCAATGTCTGACTTTCATTGGTTAACATTCATAGAATTCTTATTTATTATTACTTTTGTCAGATTAAAGTTATTTCTGTGACCATTGTGAGTTTTTCTTTTATTGACCGAAGGGTACCAACAATTTTGTCCACGTGTGTATATATAATATTTGTAAGTTAAGTACTTTAATCTTATTTTTATTTATTTCATAATAAAATTGAACTAAATGTTACCTATTAATTATTTTTAAAATAAATTTGCAAATTAAACTGTTTTGACATAATTTTAACAATCAACAAGATAAATGTCCAACATTAAAACATACCTGTAATCTGAAAGTGTTCTGGCTTTGTTTTAGGTTCTTCACATAGAACTCCTACACACAACTCCCTAAAAATACCTGTATACTCCCCTTGTCCTTTTTATAAACATACAGTAGAGTGATGAAGAAATGGTCAGAGGCTTTAAGAAATGTGATGGTGACTGACTTCCATCAGGCGTGACTTCCATTAGCTTCCAGAGGCTTTATTTAAACAAAATCAAATGCTGACCCACATCCTCAAATTTCAGCAGAGAAATAAGGAATGAGTTCATTAGGATGCCTTTAGTGTGAGAGTGGAATAACTTTGTGTCACTAATCAGCATTCAAGTATCTGCATCAAGAATGTGCACAGCGTTTAAGTTGCCCAAGCTATTGCCCATTTGGTTGAGCTGCGAATGTCCTTCTCAATGACACAAAGCTGTGCATACCTAGACTGTGCAATATTTTCCTACTCTAGTGTGTACTAAATACTAAATACATATATATATATATATATATATATAGTTAATTTTTAGATACTTTATAGCATAGTAATAAAACCAGCCATAAAACCCAAAGCAAACCAAACAAACCAGTTAATGACTTACCATTGTAATATATGTAGGGTCTTACTATAGCACATGGTACACTAAACCGGGCTTAAGCCTATTAAACCACATGCTTCAGTTTCATGATAGACGCTCCAAAGAACCAGTTGGTGTAAGTGCCACTTTTCAGGGGAAAGTTGTTGAAGGACCAATGCCAGGCTCTCATTGTACAATTCAGCCCAGGCACATGTTGCCAGACTGTTGTTTCTGCTTCTGTATTCAATCTAAGCCAATCAGTTTTACTGAGGATTGTTGCCAGGTCATTATACCCCTGTGCAATAGGCCATTTCATTTGTGAGGGACGTTTAGCAAGATGGACAACAGAGACTGGAAGAAGACCTGTTGAAAACATACATTTGCACTGTATTTGATTATAAATATTCCTAAAGAGAAATAGGAACAAAAGAAAAGAAAGAAAAAACCCTCTTTTGTTTAACTGTTATTTCTCTTTTACATTTTTTTATTTAAAGTTTGTTATTTATTCTCTTTGTCTCTCATACAGTTATTTCATCTTAAAATAAACTTATATACACATACAGTGCCATGCAAAAGTATTTGCCCCTTCCTGTTTTTCTATTTCTTTTATTGCATATTTGTCACAAAGAGTATTCAGATCATCAAACCAATTAAAATTTTACACAAATAAACCTGAGTAAATACAAACTACAACTGTTTAAAGCATTCTAAGCATTTCACTGCATATCCTACTGTGTATGACTGTGTATGTGACAAATAAAATTTGAATTTGAATTTAATTATGATTTCATATTTTGCCTTGGCATTGGAGCGATCAAAGAATGCAGGCTGCTTGTCAGTACCACGTATTATTACAAAGCCCCAAAGTTATGGAATAGTCTTCCTGTTAATGTTTGGGACTCAGACACAGTCTCAGTGTTTAAGTCTCGGCTAAAAACCTATTTATTTAGCGCAGCATGTTTGTAAAGAGATGAGCCTTAGGTAAAGGAGCAGATCTGGGGGACTCATGGACGTAGAGTATTCTGGTGAACTGCTATGTTTAGATGCTGTCCTCCCCACTCTCATTGTTCACTCAGGTTTGTTGACGGTGAGGTGATTGGTTGCTTTACATCTCAGTTCCCCCTCATGTCCGTGTTTCCTTCTTGCTCCTCCCTTTTAGTTATGATGTCATAGTTAGTCCTGCCGGAGTCCCTGCTTGCACTTTACACTAAATATACATTCACCCTCTACATTATGTGACTGTGACTATACTTAACTGTTATCTCTCCTCTTCTGCTCTCTCCTCTCCTGTCCACCCCCCCCTCTCTCTCTCCCTCTCCCTCTCTCTCTGTCAAGCTACACATGTCTCTCCTGAGCTGCCAGTGATCCAGACTCCCTCTGCCCTCTGGACCTGTCTGACTCATCCTGGTGCCCCGCTTCTGGTTGGAGATCTCGTCACCTGGATGCCCCATGTGTCTCTTTGGGATGCAACTGATGCTGACAGCTGTTTCTCTGAGGACTTGACTGCAGTCGCTCGATAGTTCAGGACTGGAATTTCACTGTCGCCCTCTGCTTGCTCATCAGGGACAATCTGATCATTTTGATTCATACACATTCCATACAAACTTAAATAATTAACCTTAATTAATAATTAAAAAACATTAACCAAATGTAACAGCTAAACGTAACAGCAACCTAGCCTACTAGCTGTTATGCACACTAGCTGCTAAGCTGGATGATGGCTATCAGACTAGTTGCTAACAGACTAGTAACCAGAGGTCTAAGGTATGAACAGACTGGGTACACAGCAGACTAGGTAGGGGACAGACTAATAACTAAGCAGGTTAGTGGCTAAGCAGGTTAGTAACTAAACAGCCGTGGAGACTAGACAAACTAGGAAACTAAACAGACTAAGAACTAGGCAGGTTAGTATCACCATGTTAGTAGTAAAACATGCAACAGTGGTACTTACACAGGGGGAACCAAACAGACTAGAAACAAACTAACACAGTGAACACAGACAGCTCCATAAAACATATGCCAACTTAAAATAAACACAAACTAAAACAGAACATAACCAAACCAAACCAAACCAAACAAAAGCCCACATGACAATAATAATGCTTGACCCAGGTTCCCAGAACAAACAGCTATTTATAGAACGCCTAAGGAGCTACCTCGGTTCAGGTGAGCACTCTCATCACCTGACCGAGATGCCTTCTGGAAAACTCTAGAAACTACAAACAAAAACTACAAAACAAACTAACTCTAAACAGTGACCTTTAGTGGTGAACCCTCACACATCCTGCATGGTGTCCACTATATAAGCCTTTGGCGACAGTGTTATGATCTGGGGTTGCTTTAGTTAATCAGGTCTAGACTCAGCAACGTTATGTGGCAATAAAATTAAGTCAGCTGACGACCTGAATGTACTGAATGACCAGGTTATCACATCTATGGAGTTTGGACAAATTGTGAAAGCGTGTTTCAGGGACCATGTGGAATAATAATAAGACTTATGAAATTTTGGTAAGTAGCTTTTTTTTAACCATTTAGTGTTTATCCATTATGGAGCTCTAAGTGCCTGTAAATAAAATTTGAGAACAGTAAAACTTGCTTTTTTAGATGTATTTTACACTTACCATCTGCACATGACCAATATGTTTTCAATACAATTTGAAAGATTTTAAACCCAACAAAATCAAAAGTTGTTAGTCTCTGAAGTTGTGGAAATGGGAGAATTCCACTCCAGAGCATTCAGCTACAGTAATAACTATTGAGCTCTACAAACTAAGGTGAAACAGCTAGCTCATTGTGCTCATGTGATTGCGCATGATATAATATATTGTGTTGTGTTGTAGCACCCTTTGCTGCTGATGCGTTGCCAGTTACTTGGCTAACTAACTAGTGCTACACTATAGCATACTGTAATCATGGCAATGATAAATTGATTTTAAACACATAAACAATAATCAATTTCAGTACTGCATGCTAGTATGAGATTTCCTGGTAAGAGAATGACCACTAGCACAACAATGTGCTTAGTTCTCTCTTCATGCTCAGATCTGAGCGGGAATTCTTTAAATGTTTGTGGGAAGGAGGCAAGCAAAAAGGGGATTTGAAAATGAACCAATCTTTCATTTGTTACACAACTTGAAAAAAATATAATTTAAAATAGGCCATGAATGTAGAATAGGACATTCTTTACTTATTTTCCAGGTTCACAGTATTGTAAGTAGTTACACTGCAACATCCAGTGTTCACTAGGTACATAAACTACATCTAATCTACCAAGGAAAGTCTAATCCAATCTAAGTCTAATCTAATCTAATCTAATCAAATTTAGACCCCAATGAAATAACAAATTGCAGACTGATTTCAAACCTTCTGTTTATATCAAAAATATTAGAAAAGGTAGTATCAGCTCAAATATGCACCTTCAGTCAGGTTTTAGGCCCCATCATAATATAGAAACGCCAATAGTTGAAATCACAAATTACTTGTTTTTTCAGCTTCGGAGCAAGGCTGCATCTCAATACTCGTCTTACTTGACTTTATAGATCATAATATTCTCATAGATTGCTTACAATGCTTAAAATGGGTTAGATCCTACCTGTCTGACCGATACAATTTTGTAGCTCTAAATGGAGAACTGTCCAGTGTAATGCCAGTGAAATATGGTGTCCGGCTAGGTCAGTTTAAAGACCACTGCTGTTCTCAATATACGTGCTTCCCTTGGGTAACATCATTAGAAGTCATGGAATTAGTTTCCATTGTTATGCTTGATGATATCCAGTTATAAATCTCAACAAAACCAGACGAAATATCCAAGTTGTCTAGACTAACTGAGTGTGTCCAGGACAACCAGGACAAATTTGATGACTGTTAATTTTATTTTACTAAATTCAGATAAGACAGAGATATTACTTATTGGCCCAAATACCAGTACACAAGAGCTCTCATAATTGAGCTTGCGTTTAGAAGGATGTACTATTACTACTAGCTCGATGCATCAATTCCCACCATGTAGGGGCCCAACATCCAATAGAGCCTCCATGGGATACCCTGGACAAACTAGTCTGATTCAAAGAGGCCCCACCCCATAACCCACAGCACCCAAAGGATCTTCTTCAAAGTCTTGGTGCCAGATGCTAAGCACACCCCCAGAGGCATTGCAGAGCCATGCCCCAAGAGCACTGGTGATACAAGAGGAAGAGGGGGTTGCATATTTATTTCACTTTTATGATTGACAAAATGAAAATGAATTTAAAATTAAAATTAGACAAAGATAAACAAAATGCAGATTTTAAATGTTTAACATGCAATTTATTAACAAAAACATTGGGATAATTTCAAAGACTTTTGGACAAATATTCTGTGGTCTGATGAAATGAAGTTGAACATTTTGGGGTGACAAACTAAAATAGCATTTTATAAAAAGAACATCACAGTAAAAGTCAAACATGATGGTGGTAGTGTAATGGTCTGGGGATGCTTTGCTGCTTCATAACTTGCCATAATTGATGGAACCATGAATTCTATGGTCTACCAACAAAATCCTAAGGGATACTGTCTGGCCATCAGTTCAGGCAACCTGAATTTTATATATATATATTTTTTTTACTTATTTTTAAGTCCAGACTTAAATCTGATTATTTGTTCATCTTTGTATAATATTCAAATTTGTTTTTCAAACATTTACATTTACGTTCATGTAAAAGTTTACTTTTTTATGTGGTGACATTGCAGATTACAGTTTAAGAGGTTTGGTTTTATAAGTTGAATTACAGTTCATCCTTTTTTTTCTGGCTGAAGACATGTCCATCTGCCTGCCCCCTCCATGTCAATGTGGTGTTCTCCATCATGCCATTTTGCTCTAACTTCTGCTTGATCTGTAGAACAGAATCAAGGTTTTGTTGGGAAACAAAAAAAAAGAAAAAAAAAAGGAAAGACAAGAATGAATATAAGGAGCAAAAATGTTTTGGAATAATATAAATTCAGTGGGATGAGCAGTACTTTTCTTTTCTCCTGTGACTCACCTGCTCCAAAATAGATGACTGAACAGCAGGATCAAACACACTCTCGTCAGACTCCACCTGCAGTCTCATTATCTGACTCCTCATGGGGAAAACTGGGGAATAAACAAACACCTTTTAATGGTTCGTTGTTTTTTATATTAAGTAAACTCAAACTCCTAAATTAATATGTTTTTGTAAAATAAATATTGTAAAAATATTTTATGGCTTAATGAACCACTTACCTTAACTCTACGTTGATTGCACACACATCATGTATGAGTTCAGCGGTTACTTACATAACTATTCTGTTTTTTGTTATGCAATTGTTTGGTAATTTATTCATTTGTACCAAAACAAAACTCATTTCTTGTCATTATTTACTTATAAATTGTAAGTTCATTTTGCTGCATTCAGGTATTTTTATTAACTCCTCCTCAATTATTCGTCCCTTAGTTTGATCAGTACTTACTGGTTTCACAGAAAAAGTAATGCAGGTTGGTGCAACGTTCATCATAGAAATGTCCGTTAGAAACCACTGCACAGTTTTCACTGCCATAAAAGTTATCAGGTTGTCTCGGATACCATGGGATGTTTGAAGCGTTGATCCCATCTGACCACTTCCAGACATCCAGGTCTCTGTTTAGGCCAATCCACGAATCTCCCTGATTAATCTTTATCTGGTTTAAAATGGCATCATCTAAGATGTTAAGAGAGCTGGCCAGGTCTGTGTGATGTGTTCGACAGTAAGCCTGAGCATCATGCCAGGTCAGCGCTGGATTAGAGATGCCGATGAATTTGTTAACAACAATTGAATTAGCTGAAAAATATATGCATGTATAATATGAAAATGTGATATTAAAATGTGTCAAAATTCAACATACAATACACTCATTTATCGTATTACATACAGATTGTAACACAATCACAAAGTAAATTGTTAAAGGAACAATGATAAAACCAGTCTTAAAATGAAACCTAAACCAAACAATATTGACTCACCATCATAACATATGAAGGCTCTTACTAAAGTACACGGTACGTCATACCATTGTTGATTTGCTGCTATTATACCACAGGCTTCATTTCCAGCTGCATTATCAGGCTGTCCAGGATACCAATTGGTAAAAGGGACATCCTTCAGTGGGAGATTATTTAAGGACCAGCGCCAGTTATAAATATCCTTATACAATCCTGGCCAGGCAGGTGTTGTCAGATTGTTGTTTGCTGCTTCTTTATTCAGTCTTAGCCAATCAGTATCACTTAGTATTGTTGCCAGGTCATTGTACTTTACCCTGCAATAATTCTGTGCATCAGGCCATGTCATTGATGTCATGATCAGCTCATATCTGTGAGGGACGGTTCGCAGAATGGACACAGATACTGGAAGAAGACCTGTTGGAAAGATTATATTTAATGAAACACACGGTAAATGCAGGTTGGTATTTCATTGTGAATATTCCTAAAAAAAAAAAAAAAAAAACTACTCTCTTTTGTGAAACTATGACTTTCTTTTCGCACATTTTTCATAGTCTTTCTTTCTTAGTTATGTAATCTAACCCAATCTAATTCTCAAAAAAGAGAATTATGTTAAAATGTCGACTACAGTTCAGTATTTAACACTATCATTCCCTCCACACTCCGCACCAAGCCGAAGCACCTGGGACTCAGCACATCACTGTATCAGTGGATCTCAAATTTACTAACTGGCAGACCATAGGCAGTAAAGATGGACAGACATGTCTCAGCCTCGACCAGCCTCAGCACTGGAGGCCCCCAGGGTTATACTCTGAATCCCTTGCTGTACTTATTGGACTGGTATGACTGCGTGTCCACTAACAACTCCACCACCAGCATAAAGTTCGCTAATGACACCATTGTGGTCGGACTGATCTCTGACAACAACAACAGGAGATTAGGAATCTGGAGTAACTAAAATAAAGGCGCTGATAGTGTGTTCAGTACAAAAAACTACCAGACCCGGTGAATCCAGTGGAGAGAATGGAGCTCTTGAGATACCTTGCTGTTGACATCATGCAGGACCTGTCATGGTCCTATCACATCGACACTGGTGAAAAAGGCCCAGCAGTGTCACTACCACCTCAGATGCTTGGAACTTTTACTCCTGCATCTTAACAGAAAACATTGCAATCTGGTTTGGGAACAGCTCCATTCAGGACAGACGAGCTCTTCAGAGGATGGTGTGTTATGGTTAACTGTTATGATCCAAGAGATATTTTTCTTTTTTCTCTGGACCTGTTGCTAATCCATGAGAGTGGTAATTGGGGGAGTTTTAAAAATCGCTGGAGTGGATGTGGGAGAGAGAAAGACCTACATATCTTCCCTTTTTTGTCTTCGCCTTCACCTTAAGTTTATTGTGTGAAGGTTGTGTGTGATGTTTAGTCTTAATTGTCGTTAAATATTGAGTCTACTTGGTTTATTGTTATTGTTGGTTTTAGATCTGTCTGTTTACTTTACAAGCTGTGTTCATTGAAGGAAGAAAAATTATTGCTATATCTTATTTTCTGCTCATTGTTATGTCATGTTTCCTTCCTTTTTGTTTCTCTGTTTATGGGTTTTGAGTCATGCTATAGAAGGCCAGACTCTAAACCAGAAATCAACATAGGGCTCAACTGATTAGACTTGCTATGTTTCCTTCACACACGTGTTGGAGCATACTGGGTATCATACTCTGCATGGTTGTGTATGTGACAGATATTTTAATTAATTTATGCAAAATTGCCACACAAAAACATAAGGAAAAAAATCCATTGGTCGGGTCTTAAACTAGCCAATTACATTTTTGCCCTACTGTGACCTCATATGCCAAAAGACCCTGCTCTGGCTCAGTCTAGGCTAGTGGGAATCAATTAATGACTTTCGTCTTCTTCTTCTTTGATCCTAGCTGGTGATTTTTCTCTTGCTGAGAGAGGGCTGGCCCTGTATACACTGCTGTGGGTGCCACTGGCTTCTGGACATTATGCAAGGCATAGTTCCATTTCTGGCCATCAGAGGCTAAACTCAGGTGTCAGAGTTAAAGTTACTTCAAGCTGAATGAACACCACTTAACTACTGCACCAACTCCTCTGGCAACAATGATTGAACCAATTAAAGGGTAAGCAAGTGGCCCCAAAGAAAACCTGCCTTAAGAACTTCAAGGGAGATCTGAATAACCACAGCTTCTACATAAATATCACCGTGATCAGCAGGATAACAGCTAACCATTATAGCTAACCTTGCTTTCTTCAGTTCTTAGTTCAATAAATATTGACAATGCCATTGTGAATTAACCATCTGACAGAGTAAATTATTTTCCATTGATTTTGTTAATTAGAAATACAGGTGGGAGGAAAAAAAGGTGAAAAATGCTTCATAAAGTTCTTAACATAGAACCTGCATTCTGATTGGCTATGGAAATACATTTACTTAAAGGGGCATATTTAATTCTGCAGAGTCTGAAACAGTGCATTTGGGAAAGGAATGGAACAGAAACAGCAAGCAGTCACCATGGAGGGTCTGAGAATTGTTTTGGCTGACACCTTTAAGAGACCTGTAAGAATAGTTTAAGCATGTTTAAAATAGAGTATAAAATGTAAGCTCTACTGCAAACTTTACTGCAATAAATTTGTGTTCATTTATTTTTTATTATTTTTTTAAATACAATCTAAGCTTTCATTCCCCTATTTTTACTATTTAGTGAAATCTATAAAAACTAGAAAAATCTAATATAAAATATAAAATGCTATTGTCACATCTGTGCCACCTCAGTCCGGGAGAGAGAGATCGGGTTCACCGGATTACTGAGCCGGCGCTTTCGCCCCCCCCCCCTAGTGTGTCTACATGTGTAATTGTTGTCACTGTTTAAACAAATTAAGTTCACCTGTGTCTTCCCTGTGTGACTCTATTTAGGCCGGTCGAACCCGTACACACCTGTCCGTTCACCATTGTGCACACCTTTGTTTTCATGTTTGTCAGTGTAAGAAAAGTGTTTGCTTCGTCTCTTCCCCAGAACTGAGGTATATCAGCAGGGCGAGGCTGGCAAAGGGCCTTGTTCAAGGTCGCGGCTGAGGGAATCTCAGTCATTCTCAGTTCAAGTTCGTGATTCAAGTGGAAATCGGTTTTGTTTGGACAGTTTCTGTTACCGCCAGCCTGCCTGCATTAAACCCAGCCTGGGGAGTATTCTTTTGGGACTTAAGCTCTCTGGGAATCAGGGCTCTGGTTTGTTTTGTTTGTATTTTGTTGTGTTTTTTGACTTTTGTTGAACCCCACCTCAAATAAAAAGACATGACAACTATCTATTTGTTTGCTTGCTTTTAATATTTAATATAGTATATATTGCCACCACTGGTGTTTCGGGGAGTGCCGGTCTCCAACGAAGAGTTGGGTGTTCGGGTATCTCCTGCCATACTTCAGGATACCCGACACCTAACACCTCCCCATCCAGCTGAAGTGTCAAAGCTCGTGCCCCTTTCGGAGAAGCTGGCAGCGTGGAAACTACTGCCAGGCATATCTCCTTGGGTACAAAAGACTGTAGGCAGATGCTACAGGATTCAGTTTGTTTCTCAAATTCAACTAGAAGATTGGTTTGTGACAATCGATCTCAAGGACGCATATTTCCATATAGAAATATTGCCACAGCACAGGAAGTTCCTGAAGTTCGCCCAGTCTCAGGAGCTAGCGCTTCGACATCGGGATGTCGTCCTAGCCCATCTTCATTCTTTAGGATTGAGACTCAACGCCACAAAAAGCGTTCTCCTTCCTGTTCAGAGGACAACATATTTGGGTGTCAGATGGGATTCGGTCACAGTGCGGGCACAGTTGTCTCCTGCTTGTGTCGAAGAAATTCTCAACACCCTGAAGGAAATCAAGCTAGGCCAGAAGGTCGCTGTGCATCACTTTCAGAAATCTTTAGGCCTCATGGCGGCTGCGTCCACGGTGATACCTTTGGGCCTTCTGCACATGAGAGCGTTTCAGCTGTGGCTAAGAGCCAGGGGGTTTCATTCAGGGGCCAACCCCCAGAGGCTAATAAGGGTTATGCGCCGGGGGCTTCGTGCCCTTTCTATGTGGTTCAGACCCCGGTTTCTGACTTTGGGTCCCACTCTAGGTCCGTCTTGTCGTCGCAAGATGCTAACGACAGACGCTTCCCTCACGGGCTGGGGTGCGGACTTGGATGGCCGTCCAGCACAAGGGAGCTGGAGAGGTCATCTTCTCGCGTGGCACATCAATTGCCTCGAAATGATGGCTCTGTTTCTGGCCCTGAAACACTTCCTCCAGCATTTGAGAGGCTACCATGTCCGAGTGCGGGTGGACAGCACTGCGGTAGTCTCGTACATAAATCACCAGGGTGGACTGTGCTCACGCCGCTTGAACAAGCTAGCGCACCAGGTTCTGCTTTGGGCACAGGACAAGTTCCTCTCCCTCAGGGCGATTTCCATTCCAGGGCACATGAATGTAGGAGCAGACCTGCTATCCACACAAGCTGTAGAACAGGGGGAATGGAAGCTCCACCCCAAAGTAGTCAGTCAAATCTGGGAAAGATTTTACGTAGCAGAGGTGGACCTCTTTGCCTCACAAGAAGCAGCACAATGCCCCCTTTACTACTCTTCTCTCCTAGGACTCCTCCAGCTTCCTTGGGTCTGGACGCAATGGCCCACACGTGGCCCAGGTTACGCCTTTATGCGTTTCCACCTATAGTTCTGCTCCCGGGAGTCCTGGCGAGGGTCCGTCAACAGGGGTTGCGCCTCTTATTGATAGCGCCCCATCGGCCGACCAGAGTGTGGTTCTCGGATCTAATATCTCTCCTCGACGGCTCACCCTGGGTGATTCCAGTGAGGAGGGATGTCTGTCTCAGGCACAGGGGACAATACTTCATCCCCGGCCCAAGCTCTGGAACCTTCACATTTGGCCCCTGAACGGGACCAACTGAGACATGCTGGGCTTTCAGCCAGCGTAATTGAAACCATTTTAAGTGCCAGGGCTCCCTCCACTAGAAGAACTTATGCCCTCAAATGGAGTGTATTTGAAAATTGGTGCATGGAAAGACACATAGACACAGTTCACTGCCAGATTGTTTCAGTGCTGGAGTTTCTGCAAAAAAAGTTGTCCTCGGGCATATGCCTTAGTACGCTCAGAACGTACGTAGCCACTATTTCGGCTTGTCACGCTCTGAATGACGGGGTTTCTGTGGGCAAGCACCATTTAGTTGCCCGTTTTATTCGTGGAGCTAAACGGTTGAAGCCGCCCACTAGAGCAACGGTCCCTTCATGGGACTTAACTATCGTACTCGAAGGCCTGGCCGACACCCCTTTCAAACCACTAGAGTCAGTGCCTGTCAGGCTTCTGTCTCTTAAGATGTTTTTTCTTATGGCTATTACTTCTTTGAAGAGGATTATGGATCTGCAAGCTCTGTCAGTCTCCCCATCCTGCCTAGACTTTGCCCCTGGGCTAGTCAAAGCTATCCTGCATCCTCACCCGAACTATCTTCCCAAGGTTCCATTCTCGACCATGCACCCAGTTGTTCTCGAAGCCTTCTGTCCTCCGCCTTTCACAGCTCCGGAGCAGGAAAGACTTCACTTACTGTGTCCAGGATGTGCTCATAGGATCTACGTCCACCGCACTAGCCAGTGGCGTAAGTCAGAGCAGCTCTTTATTTGACATGGGGGTCGCAACTGGGGGGCGGCTGCCACTAGACAGACTCTGTCACACTGGGTGAGAGATGCCATTGCTCTAGCCTATGAGGCGCGTGGTCACATTTCGCCTCTGGGAATCAGGGCTCATTCAACCAGGGGGATTGCCTCATCGATTGCCTTGGCAAGAGGCATCCCCCTGCAGCAGGTGTGTGATGTGGCGGGCTGGTCCTCTCCACACAGATTTTATAGAACTATAGATAGTTAGATTTTATAGTCTGGATGTCAATGCTACTCCGGGTTCACGGGTCCTTGAGTCAGCATCCCAGAGCTAGGTCTGAGACCTCCTCGGCTTGTGCGCACACGCTACACAACCTGGGGGTCCAGACACTTGCAGTGCGGCGGCGTTGGTATTCTCGTTCCCATAGCGTTTTCACGCAGCATTGAGTGTAGCTTTTGAAAGGGAACGTCTCGGGTTACTTGGCTGTAACCCTGTTCCCTGATAAAGCGGGAATGAGATGCTGCGTTCCGATGCTGCACTGCTGGCGTGTCTGGACGTCCTTCAGACAAAATTGACCTGAGGATGTTTCCGGTTCACTCCTATTTATAACCTGCAGGTGCACCTTATTCGATGACGTCATGCCTGGCACAGGTTATAAGCCGAAGGTATTCGGCGGGTTTGATATGCACAGGCTTCACAACCGGGCAACAAAGAGATGTTCCCATAGCGTTTTCACGCAGCATCTCATTCCCGCTTTATCAGGGAACAGGGTTACAGTCAAGTAACCCGAGACGTTTTACATATAGCTGTTGTTTGAATATTTAATATAAAAAACTATTCACATGAATGGTCTCAGGATGCTTTACTGTTGGCAGGACACAGAACTGATGGTAATGCTCACCATCAAACATTTCAAGAAGGGCAGCAAATAAGCCACGGAAAAACACTAGGGACAGACTGATATTCTGCAAAAGGTACAGGGATTAGACTGCTGAGGACTGGGGTTAAGTCATTTTCTCTGATGATTCCCCTTTCCAATTGTTTGGGACATCCAGATAAAAGCTTGCTTGAGGAAATGTGTGCACTACCATCAGAACTGTGTCATGCCGACAGTAAAGCATCCTGAGACCATTCATGTGTGTTGTTGCTTCTCGGCCAAGGGAGTGGGCTCACTCACCATTTGGCCTAAGAACACTGCCATGAATAAAGATCAGTACTAAATCATTCTCAAAGAGCAACTTCTCCCAGCCACCTAAAAATAGATTAGTGAAAATGCCTTTTCCAGCATGATGGAGCACCTTGCCATAAGGCAAAAGTGATAACTAAGTGGCCCTGGGAACAAAACATCAAAAGTGTTTCATGGCTAGGAAACTGCCCAGCCTTTAATCTCTTTGGGAACTTGTGGTCAGACGTCAAGAGACGGGTGGACAAGTGGGTCGACATTGATTATGTAATAATGAACTGCCATCAGTCAGGATGTGGCCCAGACATTGATTAACAGCATTCCAGGGAAAATTGCAAAAGTTTTGAAAAAGAAGCATCAACATTGCAAATATTGACTCTAAGCATAATCTTTTAATTGTTAATAAAAACCTTAAAGACTTTGAAAACACTAATAGAATGGCTGTGTTTTATATACTTCAGTATACCAGAGGAACAACACTAAAGCAGTACATTTTCTGAAATGTCATATTTGGGTCATTCTCAAAACTTTTGGTTTGACTGTACTGAGACAAAAAAGTGTTTTATTATAAATTTCTCACCAGTGAGACAAAGAAGATGAAAATGATTCAGCTTCATCATGGACAGGAAGCTGTGGAGTCATAATTAATGAATCAATCAATAAATAAATCAATCAATCATTCTTTGATGTTTTGCACACATTTTCATCAGGTTTAACATGGTTACACATAAAGGTCATTGGAAAACTGGAGAAGCAGGCATTCAGTCTGTTAGATACTTAAAAGTAATTTATCTTTTTTTTAATCTTTTTTTGTTATTTGATTTCTCTCTACAATGATTACTGCCAAACAACTGAATATAAGCTCACTATAATATTAGAAATTGTAGTATTTTGTTCTTTATATTTTAAATAGAAATGTAAATATTACTGCTATTCAATACATGTAAATATATAATGCACCTTTAAACATGCTGAACTTACACATATTACTGGACACTGTAGTCATAGAGTGACTATACATTTTTATGCATCATATCCACTGTTCATTTTCTTTTTTTCTTTTTTGTTCAGACCTCTAGAACACATTATGCACCTTCCACTTTGGGCATGTTGATCAACCCAGAGTCAAATTTTTACTGCAGTTGAACCCCAATGGAGGAAAAAAAACTTTATATTACAGCATATTAAATTTAGTGTATTACAAATATATTGAAATCTTTTATAGGACATTGCAAATATACCAACAAAAAGTTGTACCATCAGTTAATATATAAAAAGTATACTAACTACCAAATTTTGTAATTAAACTTTAAACATACTTAAAAATAATTGTATTATAATACACTTTCCAAAAATATATTATAGGAAAATATACTTAAAGTGAAAGGTCAGTGTAAAGCAGACTTATTTAATTTAAAACTTAATTTTGGTATATAAAAAAAATAAATAAATAAATAAATAAATATTATGGCATGCCGTTTAGGAAAATATTCATGAGAGAACTTAATGAAAACTCTGAATATATTGAATGAAACGTGAGAATATTGAATGGATTCCGAATATATTGATTGAAACTCTCTATGCTCCGACATTAATCACGGCTCTACAGTCAGTCAGGGGCGTCTGTGAGCTCGCGCAGCGGAGGGAGCGGATAGCGCTGTCCTCCGAGTGTGTGACTCCGCCCCCAACGGTGCGCGAGCGAGCAGTTTGAAAAGATGCGGTCGGCTGGCGTCACGTGGTTCGGAGGAAACACGTGATAGTCTTCGGCCCTCTCGGCTGAGTGGTAGTAGCCTTAATGTGGGAGCCCCCTAGTGACGGGGAGGAATTGGACACGACTAAATTAGGGAGAAAATCGGGGAAAAAAAATTATATATATATATGGTTGCTGCAATTGTGAGAAATTAAGAGATGGTCAACTCTTTGATGAGAGCGTGTCCGGCCCAAAGTGGTGGCACAAGCCGCACTCAGTATCAGACTATGGATGAAGACATTTATTCGCTATTTCACCGCGGAAGACCGGTGTTATGCGCTAAAATGCCCCCCTGCCACAGATGGCACCCCTACATAATCTATATCAAATATTATATTACAACATAAATTCATAGGTTTATTGTTATCAAATATGATATAACTATTATAATTAACCCTTGGCACGTGACAAGTGTCGAGACCATGAATACAAATTCTCATAGAATGTTTATTTTGTGGCACATTTATTTTACAGGGATTTGTCATGTAATACAAAAATGCTTGCACTAAATAAATATTTATGATGAAAAATTTTACGAAATGATTTTTATTATTAAATAAGCAATATCAAAAATACATCTTGTATATAAAAAAATATAATTTATATTTTTCCCTATACTACATGTAATTTTTTATAATGCTTATTTTATAATCAAACCATTTGGTCTAATTTGTAATTTCTAAATCATAAACCTAGAAATTTCTGTTCTAATATAATATTCGACAGAGATTATGTAGGGGTGGAGGGGTGGGAATCTGGCAGGGCATCTGCATTTTAGCGCATAACACCGGTCTTCCGCGGTGAAATAGCGAATAAATGTCTTCATCCGTAGTCTGACACTGAGTGCGGCTTGTGCCACCACTTTGGGCCGGACACGCTCTCATCAATGTGTTCACCATCTCTTCATTTCTCACAATTGCAGCAACCAAGTTTCTCGCCGACTCACTCATCCTTTCTATAGATGGCGCTGTGTTTCGATGACGTCATGTTTCATTCAATATATTCAGACTTTTCATTCAATATATCAGTTTTCAATCCATATATTCGGAATCCATTCAATATTCTCAAGTTTCATTCAATATATTCAGAGTTTTCATTAAGTTCTCTCATGAATATTTTCCTAAACGGCATGCCATAATATATATATATATGCTCAAAATAATCGTTGTAACAATGTACTGTACAAAAAGTATACATTAGAAGACACATTTTAATATAAAGTATTATCATGATATTTTCAGTTAAATTTGAATGTACTTATTTATGCAGATATAAAGTGCATTACTCTCTCGTGCTCTCTCAAACTCGTTTTTGTGCGCTGAAAACCACTTTTGCGCATCCAAGATAATTAATGTAAATGTTTGACCTCTCTTTCTCTTCTGCGCGCTCAATAACACTATAAAGCTACGCCTACACAAACTGCAGCAGCGTAATAACTGTAGAACTATTCCAGTCAACCAAAGACTAGAGTACAGGCAACACCAGCCAATCAGAAACTGGAGCCAGGCAGGCTGTTTTCTGACTCATTTTTATCAGAAATGTTTGTGTTTAAACACCACTGATGGATTTAAGTTGAGATTGTGGTGAGCATTTTACACCCGTTTAGTGTCGCTCCCTTCTTTCATTATTTCATTGCAAAATAGATTGTGACTCACTCACGCATTCATCATCTACACCACGTAACTCCGTATTCAGGGTCGTGGGAGGCCTGGAGCCTATCCCAGGAGTCTTAGGGAATGAGGTGGGGTACACCCCACAGGGTGCCAATCCATCGCAGGGCACACACATATACACACACTCATTCACTTACACATTAACATCATTAACATGGCATTAACATCAGACATAATGGATTACGAGTGAAAACATAACATCTGCAATCAAATATGAGTCATGACACATCTTATAGTTTTTTAAATGATTTAAATAAATTATTATTATTATATTATTATTATTATTATTATTATTATTATTATTATTAGTTTAATTTTATATAACATGCCTAAATCTTATTTATTAGGTTTTAAGCAGTTATAACAGTACATGGAAATATACAACATTAAAACATACCTGTGATATGAAATAATCAGTTCTTGCTCTGTTTTAGATCTTATTTATTTTTTACATGCAACTCACTTAAAAATCTAAGACCTTATATTCTGCTGTCCTGTTCTTAAACATAGATGGATGACGAAAAGTGCGACAAATGTGGTGTAGAGTGATTTCCATCCTGGCGTGACCATTCCTTAGCCCTCAGACTTCTTATTTAAACAAAACCAAATGCTGACTCGCATGATCAGATTTCAGCACAGAAAAGAAACAAATGAACTCATTGGGTTCCCTTTAGCCTGGAATAATATTCCAATAATCAGAGATAAAAACTGTATCCACTATACAGTGGAGTAAAACAGACTGATTGGAAAAACAGCTAATTATTATCTTATAATTAGGGCCCCAGAACTATAGCGTGTGCCGGATCCTCTTGTTTTCCTAAGAATTTGTTTTCTACCCTGTTGGGCTTTTTGGATGTCTTAACATGCTCAAGAACTCATGGAAATTGGCAGACAGGTTGGAATCTGCTGCCATTAGGCGTCGTGCGTGGTCTAAAGACATTGAGGATGCAAAATTGTAAAGGGATTTTTGATATCCCAGCTGCGACAATGACTTAAACTTATGCTGAAAAGTGATAAATAACTTTCCGCGTGACATCACATTGAGGAACATCATAGTGTGAAGTGTCCAAGTTGTGCGGTGCACCTGGGCTTTGGTGGTTTTTGGAGGCTCAAAAGACAAACAGTTGATATGAGTTTGCACCGGGGTGGTGATGACATAAAACCATAATTAACATGCATATTGCAATACAAGGCTCAACACTGTAGTTTAGGATGCACATGAAGAATATTCCATTGAACAAAGGAAGAAATAAACTGACACTTTTGGCTTTGTGTGAGAATGAAGGACTGGGAGCAGGGTTAGTAATCTAAGAACATTTTTTGTTTTGTTCTTAGTTCCGTCTGTGTTTGGTGTGCTGGCACTTTTAGACAACAACTACAACAAAACACACACACATTAATAAACTTAAACTTTTCACAGTTGTTAGTATAATGTCGTAACATCTGGCTTTACCTGTCACCTGCCACAGGTGACTCTTGACCTCACCTCTGCTGGCACATCAATTTCCGTAAGCAAACTAATAGTAAAAGAACAATCGTAAATTGGCTAGCTCATAAGAAAAACTAATTAGAGGTTAATTAGAAACAAAACTTCCCAAACAGTATGATTGTTATTGGCATGGCGAACAATGGAAATAAGTTTACGCCTATTTTCTGAGTATTTCTTAATCTCTCCATGCTTAGGAAGAAGACTGGAGAAATAAAGAGATGCTCAAATAAACACACACTCCAGCCAGATGTGCGTTTGATCATAATGAGCAAACTGGTGAATCTATCTTTTTTTCTTTTGAAAAAACCTGGACAAGTAATTTGTGTACAGATTCCACTCAGTCACTCATCGTCTATACCGCTTTATCCTGTATTCAGGCTCGCGGAGGACCTGGAGCCTATGCCAGTAGACTTAGGGCACAAGGCAGGGTACACCATGGACAGGGTGCCAATCCATCACAGGGCACACACACACACACACACACACACACACACACACACACACACACTACAGGCAATTTTAGAATGCCAATTAGCCTAATGTGCAGGTCTACGGACTGTGGGAGGAAACCCACCGAGAGGCAGAAGAACATGCAAACTCCACACACACAGATATCGAGCCTGGCCAGGAATCGAACCCAGACGATTATATATAGCCTGTATCTGTTTCAGGCCTTCAGTCCATCAAGTCTTTGATGATTCTTAGTCATTTGTTTAAGGCGTTTGTGTAAATCATTATTACCTACCCTTAACTCTATTGCTTCTTTTAAATCATTTTAAAATAGACATAATTGTATTATGCAACTGGGTTAGGAAAGGGAAAGATTTTATCTTACTGCCCAAAGATACTCCCAGTTATTAAGAAGTGATGTATAAGCAGGCATGTTATTGTCCTGAATGTTGTATCTGATCAACGGCATTCCGATGAACTCATTTGCTTCTTTTCTGCCCTGAAATTTGAGGATGTCGATCGGCATTTGGTTTTGTTTAAATAAGAAGTCTGCAGGCTAAGGAAAGACACACCTAATGAAAATCAGTCACCATCACATATATTATAGATTTTAACCATTTCTTCATACCATATTTAAGAACTTAACCATCATGCCATATTAAAAACAGGACAAGCGGAAGGGGGGGTGGGGGGGGGGTGGGCAGTTTAAAACACTTATGGGTTGTTAGCATTGTCGAAAATTCCAATCACGGTTTTCTCTTTGCAGGTGTTTCTGTAAATTTAATTATATTGTAGCAACCCAGAAAAAAAATATCTACACAAACAGTAGACTTGTTTCTTTCCAAAGAGTTTATTGGAAAATAAAAAATGTATTACTAAATCAATGTTTAAAAAAAAAAAAACAGACGTGTGTCAGATTCTTGTCTCCACATGTGTTGGAAACCTGGCCCGGTGCTTAGCGCTCCATTCCCATGCAAGATTTATGTAAATGACCCATTCAGATTTTATGGTTGGTGGAGACACCCTGAACAGGATGCCAATCCATCCCAAAATGCAAAATGCAGAACCACTGATATATTCTTATGGTACAAGAACACCACCTAGCACAATAAGCCATAATTAAACCTTAGTTAAACGTATATGCATGATGAATAATAAAGTACTAATATTTCTTCTAATTATTGTGAACATAAAGTGACAACAATTAAACAAAAATAAAGATATAAAAACCTTATTCGAAGTGACATGATTCCCACCCATGATAATACTTACACTCTCATAAAAAGTCTAAAAGATAAGAAAAAGAAAATTAAATAGTTACTACTACAATAACTATTAAATATTGTTTTAGACAAAAATTCCTGATTTATATTTCTTTTCTACATTGTCGCTACACTGTAAAACAATACTGAAGGTCTCAAAAAGCACACAATAATCTCCTCTGAGCAGCTGATATTGAGATGTAGATCTGCTCCTTCTGCTCTGCAAAGCTTCATAACGGCTCTAATCTGAGGTGCTGCTTGAGGTTAATTGGTGATTTCTGAGGCTGGTGACTCTAAATGTTTTGGTCTTGCTTTCCTGGGAAGGTCTTCATGAGAGACAGTTTCATCATGGAGCTCGATGGGTTTTGCAAATGCACTTGACACACAATACTGTTCTTGTGAGAACTGTTCCAGAACAGCCGACTTTCATGTTTTAAAATAAAAACTGCCTGTTAGTGTTGTTGTTGTTACATAGCCGTTAAAACCCAGAGCATTTTATTTTATTTTATTTTTTTGCTTTTTTTTAATAAACATATATAGGGTTCAGGATTATAAATTATGAAGTGGCATATCCTTTTTCAGAACAACCTAGTTGATATGATTGCACTGAATTTAATTTCATTTTAACCACCTTCACAAACGTGACTGAGCTTAGTAGAAAACAAAAATTGCACAGATAATCACGTTTTTCTGGGTGTTATTTTTATATAATAATAATAATAATAATAATAATAATAATAATAATAATAATAATAATAAATTGTTGCAACATCATTTTAATATTCTGGTAGTGGTAAAATTTACAGAAAAAAACTAATGATAACTTTTTTTCTCCCTGATATGTCGGAAAACACAAATACACAGTTTGATGTCTGAGGCATCCACGGAACACACACTGGCAAGGCTTTCATAAAGTTATTATTAACTGTTATGTTATAATGGTTTATGTTAGAGTATTTTATAATCACAAAGAGAAATTAAATAATATAAGAAGAACTTTCTTTTCAGTCATCATTGACCTATGCTGTGTTGCTGGCACAGACCTGTGCTGATTGAGGTATTGTTCTAGAGCAGTGTTTCTCAACCGGGGGTACGCGGACCCCTAGTGGTCCGTGGCATAATACCAGGGGGTCCGTAAAATCATTAAAAATATATAAAAAAAAAAATTCTAAATTTTTTTTTGTTTTATTTTGAATATGTGAATTAAGATTATTATTACTAAAACCAGAAAAAAATAAGATTGAAATTACAAAATGTTTTACTGCGTTATGAATTTTAGCGCAATTTTCGGAGAACTGTCACAAGGGGGAAAGCCGCGGCCATGGACAGGTGGCTTAAAAGAAATGATGGGCCATCAACCAGCGGGCCTAACACAAAACAAGTAAATTCCAGTCCACCAGAAAAGAGAAGGAAAGAGTAAAGAACAAAAGCACCTCAATATCAGGACAGCTACAAACTGTTTGGGTTTACCACAACAACAACTGAGCCTCCACAGCCATTATGTTTTCTGTGTGGTGAGGTCCTGTCTAACCACGCAATGAAACCATCACATTTACAGCGTCATTTGACAACGAGACGTGCTTCATATGTAGGTAAAACTGAAGACTTTTTCTACAGAAAACTTTCCGAATTTCGGAACAGTCAAGACCAATTAAAAAAGGCTACACACATGAACAGCTCTTGCCTGCTTGCGTCATATGAGGTATCTCTGCTTGTGGTCAAATCGAAAAAACCATACTCGATTGCTGAGGATTTAATTGCGCTGCTCACATATCTGCACGGACGGCGCAGCATCAATGACGGGGCGCACCCGTGGATTCCTCGCGCACGTAAATTACATTCAATCTAAGTTAAAGCATGAAGAAATTGCTGTGACAAAAACAAATTTACATATGGTATTATAATGTTCAAAGATTCATTTTAAATGATAAAATAACCAGTCATTAAAAATGTATTATCTTACTTAGCTTTAAAATGTGAAAATCATTGTCATGGGAAAGAAATAGGGGGTGGTGGATGAGAGCACGGGTAGGGGGTCCATGAAACTCGTTTGAGATGTGATGGGGGTCCAGTACTCCAAAAAGGTTGAGAAACACTGTTCTAGAGTGTAGGAAATGCATCGCAAAACAAAAACCATATAATATCAAGAAATCAGGCCTTGTTTCAGAAACACACACAGTCTTGAACCTGCTCTATTGTGTCATTGTTTCCATGGTAATAAGCTAAATATTTATAACTGTGAATTTGAAAAAAAAAGAAAATAAAATACAAAAGAAGTTTATCAATTGAATGTTATATTGTTACATTTATGATATATGATTATATTACACACACAGATTTCTATATACAATTCTATTATAGTCTATATATATTATATAAGATGATATTTCTAACCACACAAAAATGAATTAAACTTTATTCTAGTGTTAAAACATGAACATGTTTTCAATCTACATTACGTAAAGGGGAGAATTTATACTGCACATGTTACAGTTTAAAGCTTTTACTTTTACAAATTTAGTCTCCCTTATGGAAGATATTTCCATCTAGCTGAACCCTCCAGCTCACTGTTATGTTCTCCAACATGCCATTTTCATCCAGTTTCTGTTTGATCTGTAGATGAGAATCAAGGCTTTGTAATTAAATACAAAAAATCATTCAAAGGTGAAGAATTAATAAATAATACTGAAAGCATGTCTAGAAATAACAGGTGAGAGGGCATAACAGCAAAAAAAAAAAAAAAAAAAAAAACTAAGCGTACACAAAACTTTGGAGATGTCATGTGACTCACCTGCTCAAAAATGGACGTCTGCACTGCAGGATCAAACACACTCTCATCAGACTGCAGCTGCAATCTCATTATCTGACCCCTCATTGGGGAAACTTGGGAACACACACACACACACACACACACACACACGCACACAAAGAAAAGAAATCAACTGTTTTAACTTCTCAGTAATTGATCTTGTTAAAGACACTCTAAAGAAATAATAATACCATGTTATATAACTTAATGAGTCATTTATCTTCAATTTACATTAACTGCATACACACAACTTACTGTTAGGGTCTTTTTTATTCCATAATAATTTTTATTTATGGATATTGAGACGTTCACATGCTTATTTTTTGTATTTTACATTGATGATTTGTAATAAAAACAACTAATTGTGGCTTGATGCAAACTTTCTAATATCATCTCTCATGTTACTGTTTACTTATTAAATGTGAACTACTTTTGCTAGATATGTTCTTTAAAATGTAAATCAGCCATTCCTCCTTTTACTTTATTAGCTCATAGGAAGTTTGATCAATACTCACTCGTTTGACAGAAAAAATTATGCAACTTGGTGCATTGTTCATCATAGAAATATCCATCATAAACCACTGCACAGTTCTCATTGCCAAAATAATTATCAGGTTGTCCAGGATACCATGGGATGTTTAAAGCGTTGGTCCCATCTGACCACCTCCAGATGTCCATGGCTCTGTGTACACCAAACCAGGAATCACTCTGTTTATTCCACATTTGCCCCAACATATTTTGATCTGAGCTGTTAAGAGAGCTGGCCAAGTCTGTGTAATGTGTCCGGCAGTAAGTCAGAGCATCGGACCAGCTCAGGGTAGGACTAGAGATGCCAATGAACTTGTTAGCATCACTAAAATTAGCTGTGGCAAAAAGCACACAAATGTTCATGATATTGAGCTATACCACAAAATAAAAAAAAATAAAATAAAAAAAGTTGCTATTAAACCAACTAATCTGACTCACCACTGTAGCACACGAAGGGTCGTAGTCCTGAACATGAAGGGTTCCACCAGTATCCTCTTTGACCTACGCAACCACAGACACTTCCACTAGTATTATCAGGAAATCCAGGATACCAATTGGTAAAAGGGACGCTCTTCATTGGAAGGTCATTTAAAGACCAGCGCCAGTTATAGATATCCTTATACAATCCCGTCCAGACAGGTGTTGTCAGGTTGTTGTTTGCTGCTTCTTTATTCAGTCTTAGCCAATCAGTATCACTAAGGATTGTTGCCAGGTCATTGTACTTTTGCCTGCAGTAATTCTGTGCATTAGGCCATGTCACTGATGTCATGATCAGCTCATATCTGTGAGGGACGGTTCGCAGGATGGATTCAGAGCCTGGAAAAAGACCTGTTGAGGACATTATATTTATTGACACACCCAGTAAAAGTTGGTCAGTGTATGATTGTTGACATTCCAGTATAAGGAGCAGTAGAGAGAGGCCCCCATACTGGGTATCAGCTAACTGCTAATGGCTAACCTAACCAGCTTTAGCTCTTACTACAGTTATCAGGTAGTGGCTAACTGCTAATGGCTAACCTAGCATTCTTCAGTTCTTCAGGAAAGGAAAGTCAGGAATGTGAGTAGGGAAAGTCCGAATATTTACCAAGACAGTATTTGATGCATCAGTGGCTAATCCAGAAGAATCGAACCTAAACTGTATCCCATAATGCAGTTAAGCAGAATAGTTACAGACAGTAAAACCTGTATATAAACGTTTACAGTGGTATTAATGACTGTAATGATGACTACAGTATACTGTACTAGTACAGTAATAACACTGCAAACACCTGTGACTGTTTCATTTGAATTCTGAACTTGTTTCCTTAAATGATTAGAGCTTAAGTTTGGCTCTGTTCAGACTATCTATGAAGCCTTAGAATGTCCTGATCCTGAGTGAGATAAAAAGGGTAAGTGCAGGATCTGAGGTTTACTATTTGAGGTCGGAACATTTTCAGATGCATTTCAGAGACTTCTCTGAAAAATGATTCATTCACTCACTCACTCACTCACTCACTCACTCACAGTCTGTCCTATGTGTAAAGGGTCACGGGGCGTCCTGGAGCCTATCCCAGGGGCGTGGTACACCCTGGACATGGTTTAAGCAATCACATGGCACAAACACATACACAAACTTACTCACTCATTCACATACTATGTGCAATTTGGGAACACCAATTAGTCTAATTTGCATGTTGTTGTACTGTGGGAGGAAACCGACCAAGCATGTGGAAATCATGCAAATTCCATGCACACAGACCTGAGGTGGGAATCATAACTGTTCCCTAGAGGTGCAAGGTGACAGTGCTAACCACTAAGCCACTATGCCACCATAGTAATTATTCCAACTTGTCTAAAAAGGTGTAATATTGTAAATTAATGTAAATTATTATTATTATTATTATTATTATTATATATTATTATTATTATTATTATTATTATTAATCATACTATCTCTGTAATAGTTTTGAGTGCTTAATTTAAAATGTTCCTACCAGTGAGATACAGGAAAAGAAAAATATTCAGCTTCATGATGGATACTGTAGGTACCTGTGGAGTCGCAAAAAATATATATCGTGACTAAAACATATTACAGAGGCAAAATAAAAAGTCATTTGACTGTTCCAGCTGCTGTGATCAAATTTGACATCATCTTGAATTATACACAGAGGAAAAAGAAGGAAACAAAAGTAGGTTGGAAAAGCAGAAATTGAGCCTGTTAGATACACACATGAAAACAAATGTTATTATTTTAATTCATACACACTGTGATGTTTGCTCCCAATAAAACATGCTCATTATAGCTTCATTATAACAATTGAAAGTGACTGCTTATTGTTTTGAATAGAAATGTAATTAAAATTACTGCAACTACTACTTAATACATGTCAATGCTTGTTATATGAAAAGTTTGAAATTCAAATTATGCGAAGAGTTTTCTGGTAAATATGGAAACATTAGCGAAACAAAAATGAATACATTTTCAGACATATGTTAGCGACATTATGAATCACTCATTGAGAATTGCCAAACTGTAAAATTCTAACATCAAGGTAAAATTTCAAAGAAGGCAATTTTTAAAAACCCTTACACCAGAATTTCCACCAGACATTACGGTATAAGGGTAAAAAGATAACATCTGAACTCAAGCATGATTTGAAATATACATCATTTAGGTGATTTCACTGTAGCCTGCACAAAACATGAAATGTTCTGAGTACAACATGGACAAAGTCGCTGCAGCTTTCAACTGTCAAACTCTGACATCATGACATTAATAACATTAATTAATAACATTTACAGTAACATTAATAACAACATGAATGAGTATTTGCTTAAATAAAATCTGCATATACAGGGTTTCGTTAATTTTATTTCATAGGGGAAAAAATGTGTGGTTAATATTTTAAGCTTACAACAATATTTTTTAAAAAGTAATAAAATCTTAATTAAAATGCTATTAATTACTTGATTATTATTGGTTTCTTAATCATAATGTCCAATATTGTTGAAATAAAATGGTGACCGAAATTTTAAGTGACTCTAAAAATAATAACAAACATCCAACATTAAAACATACCTGTAATCTGAAATATGCTGCGAATGTTTTAGATCTTCACTGCTTGCACATGAATCTCTTGAAAATTGAAGTGAAAATGAAGAAATGGCTAGAAAGTGAATAACATAATGTAGAGTGATTTACATATTGACATGACCAGTGTCCTTATTTAAACTAAACCAAATTCTGACTCACATTCTCAAAGGTCAACACAGAAAGAATGCAAATGGGTTCATCTGGTTGGACTGCATTGTAGAATACTCATGTGTCAGTAAACAGATACAACATTCCAGCTGTGATATTGGTAACTAGCCGGGAGCATGTTGGGCAATGAGATAACATATAAGCAAGAAACAGAGTTGACGGAAGATAAAGAAACAGAGCAGGGTGAGGTTATATACTGATTGGCCTAATGTTAACACCACTGCCAGGTGAAATTAACAACACTGGTAACAAACCATACAACAGCGAACTGGTCATGGGCACTTAAGGCTCACCCATGCTCACAGGGACCAAAGGCCAGCTCATCAGGTCTGATCCCTAAGAAAAGCCACTGAAGCACAAATTGCTGAAAAAGGTCCTGCTGTCCAGAACAGGAAGACACCAGAACACCCAGCGTACCTCAGCCTTTCAAGACCACCGTCCAGGCCTCCAAACTTCCCAGATCCCGGTCTGTTCGAGCACCCATGGGATGTGCTGGATAAACAAGTCCAATCAACGGAGACACAAAGGATCCACTGCCAATTTTCTGGTGCCAGACACCTGGTAATGATTAACTTTACATTTAATGGTAGTGATTTTAATGCTATGACGAAACGGTTTATGTTTTATGTACATATGCTGAAAAAATGTTGCAATACAAAATATTATTTATATTACAGAATTAAATTTATGTCCAGAAAACATAACACAATGTGTGAAAAAAAAAAAAATAAAATAAATAAGATATAACAAGAATTTTTTCCTTTTCATTTTAACATTTTACTTAAATGAACAACAAAGAAAGCAAACACAATGTACAAACATTAATCCTAGGATGATGGCGTGGAACTGTAGCTAAGGGAAGATCACAGCAGCAGGGATAACAATGAACCAAAACAACAACAAAAACAATGAAACAATCCGTATATAGAAAGACAAATTAGAAATAACAGGTTGCAGTTATGTACTATTAGTGTCATGTGATTTTGAGGGGCATTCTGGGTAATGGAGTCTAGGACCAAAAGTTGGTATAGTTCCATCCATTCATCTAGGAATGTGTTGGTCCAACTAGGGACCATGGATGCAATTTATTTTAACCGTGGTGGGACCTGCAGTCATCATTCAAACACACATACACACACTACAGGGAGGAAACCGGAGTACCTGAAGGAAACACTCCAAAGGAGGAACATGTGAAGAGGTGATAGTGCTATAAAATCCATGATTATCCATGATTATTTGGTGCAATAGGGATTATTATAATTGTCAAAAAAGCAAATTATTTGTGAATGATATTTTGGAATGAAGGCTTTAAAGTCAGTTTTGCTTTTTTTATTTTATTTTATTTTATTCAGATTTTTCAGCTCTATTGAAAGTACACACACACACACACACACACACACACACACACACACACACACACATTTTACTTGGATGAATAATACCCATGAATAAATGTCTTGTATTTTCCACAGTTGTTAGTATACATACTGTAGATGATATAAAATCTCCACTTGCCACTCACCACTTCCTATTTATAAAAAGGACATTTAAAAGAAGACATTGTGTTTGGCCAAAGTGAAAAAAACAAACAATTTCTTTAGCCATATCTTATAAGATTTTCTTTATGCTGAAACTCACATCTGGCTGCAGGTTGTTTGCATTTGAGTATGTCTTTATTTCCCTTGTCTTGAGATTAAGAAATGGTCAGAATTTACGTGTGACCGGGACTGATTTACATTTTCCTTTACAGCCCTGACATTTTATTTAAAAGAATTTAAAAGAAACCAAACCCATTGTCGTCATATTTTTCACCCCAGAAAGGGGAATGATTTTTTAGGGTGAGTTTATACATACATATACTGTATGCAATCTTCAGACACGATATTCCGCATACACAATATTATAATAACTACTTTATAAAAGCATCACCGCTTCTGAGTAATTAAGAGGCATAATGGAATTAAGAACATTTCTGTCAGTACTAATGAATACAATTTTTGCTTTTAAAACAAACAAAGTACATAGGAAAAACATTTTTTTTTTACATATGGAAATAACTGCCACTAGTATAATAAGCAAACACACTGTAAACCTATTCAGTACTGTTAACCGAAACAATTACAATTAGTTCAAATTAATAGACCTTGATGAGTATTTAGAACTTTTTTGGTTTTTATGAGTTTGTAGAAATGACACTTTTCAAGTGAGGTGAACAAATTTGATATTTTAAACCACAGTAACTGTCTCCTTAAAGTTAGCCTCGTGATTTTGACGTCATCAATGCACATGTGAACTGCCATATTGATTTTTTTTTAATAAGATGGTGGATTGGTCTGTCTTCATATGGTGCTGTAAGTAGAATCTTTATAAATCTGGGCCCCCTAAAGTACTACAGCACTGGTGGCTCAGTGGTGGGTGTTTCGCCTGCACGATTCCCAGACACTGGATGAAGTGCCTGTCCCAAGCCCAGATAAAATGGGAGGGTTGTGTAAAGAACAGCATCTGGTGTAAAAACCTGTGACAAACTGCTGTGGCATCCCACTGCCGAAGGACCAACAATAATTTATTTAACTTGCAACAACTAAAAACATTTATAGTATGGGTTCCCTGGTGAAAAAACAGCATAGACCAGTATACTGTAGCTGGTTACCATTATACCAGCATATGTTGTGTTTTGGTGCTGGTATGCTGGTGACTGGTGACCAACATTATGGTGCCATGATACTATGCTGTTCACCACCCCACCTAATGTTGGTATGTTATAAAGGCTAGAATACATGGAGGATTGTCATCCAATATGTAAAATATAAATCAGAATCAGTATAAAATCAGCTTTATTGGCCAACACAAACAATATTAGCATTGTGTAATATGTAACAATATGTACAATAAGCACATTTGTAACAATATGATAATTTAACAATGAACACCAAATAGGTTTTGATAAAAATAAAAAAAAAGAACAACAAAAAAAGACATGAGAGCAACCTCTCAGGGACACTTTCACACAGTTACTTTCACACCACAGGAGTGTAAATGAGTGAGCTTGGCTTGGCCCTGACTCTTTATTTAGGGGTCTGCAGGTTTATGGGCCCTGGAGTAGTTCTGACATGTCCTGACATTTGTGTATTTTTCTTACTTATAAACATCTAAATGTCACCTCTCTCACCTAGTGCAAAGTAAATGTCCAGGATTGAGAGAAGAGGGACACAGATGATCTTATACACAGAAGGCACATTTCTGGCATACTGTAAATATGGCCGTGCAAACAGACATTCAGGGTAAAACAGTGGGAACAGGAACAGTGCACTATGAAGAAAGGGAGTTAGGTTTGTGAAAGTCCACTTTTACACCCTATACACAGTCGTACATCTTTGTGTCTCTCTCAAAAAGCAGTTCTTGTTTTACTCAAGACACAAGTGAACATCACATACCTGGCATTTCCATGGTGTTTGTGGCTGCTTACCATAAACTGATTGGCAATTCACACAGACCCTGTGAGCAGCAGTGGTAACATTCCTGGCATCTGAGGTCAGTCCGTGTGGTGGTTATATGCAGTCACAGGTGAAGCCTAATCGTGTGGTCAACTGCTTAAAAAAATACAAGAGATCCGTCCTGATCCCAGTCGTGGTCGACGTTCCCATGACATAGTGATGGTTCGTCTGTATCTTACCTGCTTGTTTGCATTTGGTCTCTATAAAACAGGTGGCTGATCATTTTTATGGTCACAACGGTTTATAAAAAACAAACATAAGCATGATGATAATAAAATTACTGTCAATAATCATCAATAACTACTGACCATGTGTAAAGACAACACAAACTTTTGCAATGTTATACAACGATTTATACTTTTTTCATTACAATTTACATTTACACCTTAATATCACAAACATCTGTAAGCTACATGAGGCAGCATTTTAGGCAACAGGAGCTGAAGTGTTTGTGCTAAATTACATTATAGATAGCAGTGTCATAAACTAACCAAAAACTGAACCAAATAGCTAGCATAACATGAAGCTATCCAAAACAGGGTGAATATATTATAAACATTTACACCACAGCTGATACTGACAACCATCTGTAATCTACATACTGTAAGGCATTAGCTTAGCCACCGTTTGTGCTAAGATAACCTGTTTGTGCTAAGCTACATAAGGCAGAATGTTAGCATGATTTAGCAGTGTTATCTACATGCTAACCAAACCATGTAAGTGACATTAAATGACAATGTTTCACATAAACTGGCAAAGGCTTGTGAGAAAATGAGGAAAAATT